>CM032471.1:20180841-21380841 GCA_019059595.1 Marasmia exigua
TCCAATTGTTCGGTCAGCCATCCTGCGCAGATCGTCGACCCCACCTAGCCAGAGGGCGCCCTACATTACGTTTGCCAAGTTTGTCATCATCATCATTTTAGCGTTTTACCCCGGTTGTGTCCCAAGGTTTAGCTTCGGAGCCCGAGTTCCGCTTTCTTGCTTCGACTTCTCCACTTCGTACAGTCTTCTGCATCCCTAATGGTATAAGCCTGCCGTGTGGTCCCCGGCAGAGTAGAATAGGCCACCCTCACTCTTACCGAGGTGTCGTAAGAGGCGACTAAGGTAAAGCTGCTGGCATGATCATCAGCACCCAGAGAAGGAAAACTCTGCATTTATATCTAAACCCTCGCCAACCCGTTTGCCAAGCGTGGTGAGTATAGCAATTACCCCTCATGTGATTGAGGGAGGCCCGTACCCCAGCAGTGGGGACTTAAATGGGCTGATGATGATGATGTTGAATTATAAACCTGACGCGTGTTGTCATAAAGATCATCTTTTTTTATGACTTGACAACAAACTCGACACACAATCGCAGTGTTAAAAACGATACAATTCTACAATTCTTACTATTAGGATCACTTTGCGACACTTTACTATACAAATAAACATCAAATTTGTCCACTAAAAACTACTAGAAACTAATTTATAACCTTTGGATGGCGTCGGCCCATGCGGGGTGTTTAAATTTTGCCGCCAGAATCCCCAGATCATCTTTGATTGAGTTTATTGATTCTGTCATTTCAACGTCGAAGATTTTTGCGACAGAAAAATACCTTTCATTTATTTAGATTAATGACAGTTATATCAGTAAAGTAACGGCTAAATATATGCCGTACGGCGCGCCACACCAATCTGTATGTAAATTCGGGCACGAAGCTGTATCTAGTAGCTTTATAGTTGCTATGCAATATGATGCAAATAAAAAAGATAATTACAATATTTATATTTTACAATGCCAGCTCGTTTATATTCTATGAGTATCTTTTTTTGAGGGTAAAACTTGATTAAGCAGCACCTGCACTGTTTCGCGCAGTGAGTTAAGATACCGAAGGCCTCATTTAGACGGACGGAGAATGGACAACATTTCAAAATTGCTAAGCTCTAAAACAAAAAATACCAATTCTTTGTTTACTTTTCCGCTGCTCGAATATATATTTATTCATTTTTTATATTGCTTATTTACTGAGAAAAAAATTAAAAACTAAAAAACGTAAGATGACGTCATCGGACGGCAGAATGTAAAATATTTCTTTGCTTAGTACATTATAGTTTTAAATTTACGTAATGCCAAACTCATGACATGTAACTGTCAAAAAAAAAGACAACCTGTCAACGTTGAATGTATGAATGACGTTGACAATGTTGACACTAGTATTATTTACCTTTGACAGTAGTACCTTTTTTTTATTAAAACAATGATAAGCAAAGGAATATCGCTGTATTCAGCCGTCCGATGACGTCATTTGGCGCTTACGTCTATTTAGAATAAAAAGAATTTCAATAATTATTTTATGCATGAAAATGGACAAATTTTGAAAAAAGAAAAAATATGGGCCTGTTCATTTTATGTCTACTTTCATATAGAAAAACAATATGGACATGTTAAAAATTTGAAATGTTGTCCATTCATAGGTAGACAGAACACTTGTTACTCCACTGGTGACGCGGGTGTGGATTGGCGGCACCATTCACTTACAATCAGTAAGAGAAAGTATCTCGCAAGTACAGAGAGTAGAGAAGTATATTATCGGGTATTCAAAAAAATCACGGTGTATGGGGAAATGTAGATATCAGATTACCAAATTATTATGTTCTGTTTTTCGTTCTCCCGGTTTTTTTTCCAAGATGAGTTCATGGTGAACAGTTTTTATCACCTCATTTTAGGTCTACTTTTCGTATAAAGAAGACACGCATTGGCCGCCAAAACCACTACGGTACATTGTAACAAGAGGTCTGTGATCTGTGACTACAGTATGTGTGGCAAACCGACCTCTTTAAGTTAGTTATTTTATTTTCGTTTTTGTTTTGTTTCTAAATTTGACGTTTTTCATATTGTCATTGATTTGTTGTGGTGCAATCGGTACGTAATATACTTTATTTTTATATTTTCTATATTTTATTGCTATTTTTACCCATCTTCTTTGTCATTCACCTACTCATCATTCAGGGAACAGGGCAGTACAATCTGTGTCAACTCCGTTCAATTATCCAGCGCTTACTGCAGAGCTCATCAATACTGCTGAACAGCACATACTAAGGCAGTGCCAACTTGATAGCTTCGAAGAGGAAATACGTTGCATTTTAGCATCACAAGACGTTCCCAGAGGAAGCTTGCTTGTCAAAACTTTCACCAGCACTTGATGATGACATTGTTCTGAGGTTGGCTGAAGGCATTCACGGAGCCCCAAATGTGGCCCCGAGCATGAAGAGTCCCATTTTACTTGATGGCCGGCATCCAATAGTGCAACTACTAATCTGCAGTTTTCATAAGAGGATGGCACTTGGAAACAATGAAACTGTGGTGAACAAAATGCGACAAACGTATTGGATTCTACGATTGCGTCCAACAGTAAGAACTGTTGCCAAAAGCTGTCTGTTCTGTCGCATACGGAAAACACCAACGATGTCTCCACCCACTGCAGATCTGCCTGCCGAGCGCCTAGCTCACCACCACAAGCCTTTCACCCATGTGGGCCTTGATAACTTTGGCCCACTAGAGGTAACAATTGGCCGCCGCAGAGAGAAGCGTTATGTTGCTCTATACACGTGCATGACAGTCCATGCAGTACATTTTGAAACTGTCAACAGTCTTTCCACGGACTCAACAATCATGAGTTTGCGTCGCTTCATTGCACGTAGAGGCTGTCCCATGCCTATCACCTCCGACAACGGGACGGCATTCGTTGGAGCTAGCAAGGTGTTGAAGGATTTCTTCGGAACTGACGTCGAGGAGTTTGCAGCAACCCACAACATCGTATTGAAGTTTATTCCTCCCGCTTCGCCTTCTTTTGGTGGATGTTGGGAGCGGATGGTGCGTTCGGCTTAAACGGCACTCAAAGTCACGCTCAATGAGAAAGCTCCAAAAGTGGAGACCTTACAGACGCTCTTACTGGAAGTAGAGGCCATAATAAACTCCCTCCCTCTGTGTCAAGTAAGCGTAGATCCTGGAGATGAAGAAGCATTGACACCTTTTCACTTCCTGATCGGACAATCCTTTACAGCTGCTAACTCAAGGCTCTGTGACGATGTGCTGGTGGGAAGAGCAGAGTGGAAGAAAAAATCGCGTTTGGCAGACTATTTTTGGACACGATGGATGCGAGAAGTCCTTCCCCTCTTACATGAAAGACCGCCCGGACCCCGCTCACCGAGAACCATTAACGTTGGTGACGTAGTCGTCATAGCGGACGATTCCCTGCCACGAGGAGTATAGCCGAAGGGTCGAGTTATCCACGTCTACCCTGGCCGGGACAGAGTTGTTAGGGTGGCAGATGTCTTAACTAGAGGGGGGGGGGGGGGGCACTACGTAGGACGCTAACAGAATGGTTTATTTGTCGTGGTTTCAAATATCTGTCAAATTTACTCTCATTTATCTAAAATAGAAGTTTCTGAAAGTGATTCCCTTGCTTATTTACGTTTCACTAGTTATTTTACAATATAAAAGGCTTAAGTAAAAAGTGTACACAGGGTAAGCAAATACCTTTACTGCACAAGAGCTATGGTGGCCGCATTCTGTTCTACAGAATCCTGAACATGGAAGAAACTATGTTCATTGAATAAACTTGCGTAGTTTCAACTAGACTGGAATGAAGTTACCCCATTGTGTGCACATGCAGTGGAGCTTCGTGTTCAGTTGCAAGCAAACGTTGTGCAACGATGTTTCAAACACGTTGCCAGAGATGTGGAATCTGGCATAAAAAAATCTTTTGAAATAGTTTCATACTTGAAGTTGTTAGCACGAAACCTAATTGTATTTTCTGTTAAACTGCTTCAGCAGATTAGAAGCACTTTCAAATTAACGCACACGCGCATCATAAGACCAGACACAATACCTACTTACTTATCGCAGCATATTTACCCGATCGTATTGTGGCTTGCGATTTTACATTGTCTTTTACAATTTAACTAAGCAGAAATCTCAATACAAATAGATAGTAGCAAGACAAAGGACGTTTTTCGCCGAGAGCCGTTCCTATGGCCTTGTTTAAATGGAATTTAAAGTGAGGGTTGCCAAAACAGTGAGTTAAATATGTTGTTTGCAAGGTCAAATGTAACAATATAGGGGGGTTTTTACTGTGACAGCCCTCCCGACCAGGGTACGGTGAGATTAGGAACATAAGATTAGGCAGAAAGACGCTTACGGTCGTTGTCGATTCATCTGTTAGTAATGAAACGTATCTCCAAGACTTAAAAGATTAGATCCAAAATAAACAGGTCTGTGCCTATTAGATAAGGGCTGGCAACTTAGTGTATTTTTATGTGATAAGTGGTAGAACAGCAGACGGGTCACTTATAATAATAATAAATTACATACATTACAAATGGCGGGGGTCTCTATTTAAGTATGCAATACCTGTGTTTAGAGAACCCGCTCCTTCTTGAAATTTACAAAGATAAGGATCATACTAAACTAATAAAACTTGATAGTAATCTGCAACACTAGTGGAGCCAAAAGTACGATGTCAGCCTTTTTTTTTGTCAACGGGGAATGCCGCCCTAAGGCGGCGCCTTATGCTTATCCTTCTGCTGGGAAGTAAAAGGGTTTTGTCAGGCTCTTCTCTGGCAGGGCCTTCTCCTAGTCAGAAGTCGGCCAGAGGCATACCGACTAAGCCCCAGCGGTTCTCCCTCATCGCTCTTAAACGGGGAGTAGTCATGGACTCGCAGGACGAACCCTAGCTCTATAAAAGCGATGCCAACTTTTAAATAGTATAAAATAAGTAAGGTTTTAATTTATCATCACAAAAATTATTATGATGCAAAAGCTTGTAGCAAGATTCACAGGGCAAAGGTACAAATGTGAAATGTGATATCACGCGACAATTTACATTATGTATTTTTTATAGCTAGTCGCCATCCACAGCCTGTGGATGCCTGCAACTTCAGAGGACTTGCATCCGTGTTGCCGACCCTATAAAACTTTAGCACTCCTTTTTTTAACACAAAATATTTTAAGTGATACCGAAAAATGAAACACTAAGAAGAAAAAAAAACCCGCCTTCAAAAACCACGAACTAAAAAGTATAAAATAACATTTTTAACATTTCATACGCTTTAAATACACCCTCGAGGATGAGGTGAATAGGAGAATCCGGTTAGGTTGGGCAGCATTTGGAAAACTACGTCGTGTCTTCGTATCGTCGATACCACAGTGCCTAAAGACGAAAATCTTCAATCAGTGCGTCCTACCCGTCATGACATACGGAGCCGAAACGTGGACACTTACGGTACGGCTGGTCCACAAGTTAAAGGTCGCTCAGCGGGCTATGGAACGAGCAATGCTCGGTGTCTCTCTCCGAGATCGAATCCAGAATGAGGTGATCTGGCAGAGAACCAAAGTTATCGACATTGCTCACCGGATTAGCAAGCTTAAGTGGCAGTGGGCTGGCCATATTAGCCGCAGAACCGACAACCGAAGGGATAAACGAGTTTTGGAGTGGAGATCGCGTCTTGGCAAACGTAATGTAGGGCGCCCTCTGGCTAGGTGGGGGGACGATCTGCGCAGGATGGCTGGCAGAAGAGCTGGATGCGAGAAGCCATGGATAGCTCATAGTGGCGAACAATTGGAGAGGCCTACGTCCAGCAGTGGACTTCGATAGGCTGATGATGATGATGATGATGACGCTTTAAATAACATTTTATAAGAGTACTCTCGAGAAAAGGTGTTATTGAAGTCGGCGTCCTGTTGAATAATTGAATGAATATATTATAAGATAGTCTTGGGCGCCGACTTCGGTTACACCTTTTCTCGAGTGTACTGTATTAAAATGTTAAGTATTTAAAGCGTATGAAGTGTTAAAATGTTACTTTACACTTTTTAATTCACAGTTTTTGAGGGTTTTTTTTTAGTAAGTCGACAGCCCTGAGCAAAGGGTCGTTCCCGACAATAGTTCCGGTAATCCGAGACCACACCGTCTTCACAATAATACGGCGATTACTTCTACAAGATGGTATTAGCTGTTACGTAGCTTTGTATTACTGTAACTAGCGGGATGGGATGTTGAGGGGCTTTGAACTGGAAGTAGGTTACCGGCTCTACTGGAATGATACCACGGCCTAACGGAAAACCGGCGTGGAGCAGCACCTGCGTTGTGCTTCGACGAGTGAGGGAGAGCACCGGAGGTCTCATCCGGTGGAAGAGGAGTTCAAAGTGTGGCAATGGGTGGTGGCAAGGGGTGATGGCAATCGGTTACCATCAAGTGATCCGAGTGCTTGTTTGTTAAAAATATAAAATATAATTACCTAATTCTTTAAAAAAATACTATTTATATCACAAGCGCATTGGTCTGCTTAAAGGTGCTTTTGGTAGTTATACTTCTTCAAACGCCAAAGGCCGTGGGTTTGGTTCTACTCTGGATAAACATTCGTGTGATTTTTGATTGAACACTTGTGTTTGGTCAGGTTCTTATGCTAGTGCACACGTGCTTATGCTAACTTAGGGCCAGTCAACAGCAGAAGTATTTGCACATATTCCGCATTTTGTAGTTCTAATTCCGAGGAGCATAAGAGTCACTAGCTGCGAAAAGTGTGCATCGACTTTTGCTGTTGACTATACTTTCAGGTCTGGTCGTTATAATTAGTGCTATAGTGTGCGTCCTTCCGGTCATGACTTTCGGTGCCGAGACGTGGACACTCACGGCTAGCCCACCGAATTAGCAAACTGAAGTGGCAGTGGGCTGGTCATATTAGCCGCAGAACTGACAGCCGTTGGAGCCGTAAAGTCCTTGAGTGGAGACCGCGACTCGGTAAGCGTAGTGTAGGACGCCCTGCGACAAGATGGGATGATGACATTCGAAGGCTGGCTGGTGTGGGCTGGATGAGAGTGGCCGAAAATCGGGAGCAGTGGCGTGCATTACGGGAAACCTATGTCCAGCAGTGGACGAGTGTGGGTTGCTGATGATAGAGTACCTACTAAACTTACTTCGAGAAGCTGATGAAACTCGGGACCATGTGCTGTGGGAATGTCAGTTGTATGAAGAAGAGCGGCAACAGATGCTGAATGACTGGAACAGAAACGAGATAGGACTCTTGATGGTATACTACCATCAAGAGATGGTCAACTCTGCAGAAGGTTTTCGACGGTTGCGTGCGTTTGCACACAAAAGGCTTAACATCAGGAAGGAGATTGATTGATGTGGAACTGCCCGAGTGCGAGTCGCTTGTGTTGTGGTGTTTCACGCCCCATTTGGGGAGAAGTGACATTGAGATGGGACACAGACACAGACTTTGTAGGGAGTGAAGAAACGCACCGGGGAAAGAGCCCTTAGCAAGTACCTGGTGAGCGTCTCCCAAGATTCGGTCCGTATGCCGTGACGGTAGGAAGGACCATGGGCTGGTGGAGGGACTATAAACTTACTTCGCCGGTTCAGCGATCCAAAATGAGACTTGGACTCCGAGCCCAATTTTTGCCATTTTATTCGGTTATATGCCGTCTTCGCCTAATCGTGCCAGCTTAGTGCCTCAGGTTCTTGGCGACTTCGTCGATATCTCTTACAATGCACAGGACGGTGTTCCGTTTTTCGTCCCAGCTGAGCTCTTTCGGCCGCTTGATACTCTTCTATTCTCTCCACGTGACCGAGCCAGGGTAGTCAAGATGATCATATTATATCCCCATAGTGATCGGTGCCGCTATCACTTCTTCTATCTCTTGATTGAACCGGGGCTCTTACACCCATCTTCGTCACAGCCACGTTGGTTGATATTTTTTTTTATACCTGAATGACAACTACCCTACATTTTTTTATGCTAGAGGCGAGAATCGAGTGAGCGAGTCACCTGATGGAAAGTAATCAACGCCGCCCATGTACATCCGCAAAAACAGAGAGATGGCTTATGTGTTGCCGGCCTTTTTAAAAGGGTACGCTCTTCTCTTGAAGGTCTCTAAGTCGTAGGCCGTCGGGAAATACTCCTGCAGCCAAACCGTCCTACAGAACTAAGGTACGTGAAAAAAAATCCGCGAGAAACGCACAGTATTTGACCGCCATCCATTGACATGATGTGGGAATGGCAATAGCTTCCTTCCTGACAATGGTTGATGTTCCAGCCGTCCATACTAAGCGAACTCATTTTTGATGCCAACACCCAAGGAGTGGAACTCGTTACTCGTCGATGTATTTCCTGAACACTATGACCTGGGCCTCTTTCACAAACAAGTATGGCCAACATCAGGTGTGATTGAGGTCTAATGGGGAGAGCCACGCTTCGGCATAAATGGGTCGGCACGACGGGAGTGATACAATGGCCTGACAGAATACCGGCGTGAAGCATCACTGCTGTGTTTCACTGCGTGAGTGAGGGTACTGGAGGCCCAATCCGGGGGAAAGGGGTGTTTAATGGTTGGCAGCGCACTTTTGACTCCACTGGTGTCACGGGTGTCCATCAATCGTTAACCATCATGTAACCAATCCTCTCTTCTTTGCCACCTATGACATAAAAAACAATACAAACCGAGAAGTGCTAACTATGTCTAAGACATAGAATTCATCCTAAGTCTGTGGTCTAAGATCAGCGATACATCGTGACACAGTTTCGTGCCAGTAAAACGCACGTTTATACCCATCATGTGTGAGTCCCATTAAACTTAATATGACGGAAACTATATATACGATGCCTAAACAGAGCTTGTACTACTAACAATATTAAGAACCTCCACAAGTACCAAAATAAAGGAAAATTTTACCGAAATATGAGTTCTGGAAAAAGAATAAAATATACAATTTTTCAGTGTTGTAGAAGGTCAATGTTCTCCAATAAGCTCGGTGTTGAAAAGTCCTAGCATAGCAGAGGCGCGAGTGCCCGGTTTCACTAGTATACTCGTATGAAGATTTATTTATTTTACTTTCCATTTATTCAAAATCCACAGTTCTTGTACTATATTAAATTACATTCATTCATATGACTTTTATTTTATTGCTTATAGTAGGTAGACAAGCTTGCGGCTCATCTGGTGGTAAACGGTAACCGCCGCTCATAGACATCAACAATGCTGGAGCACAGTCATGCTGCTGCCTACCGTGAGAGAAGAACTCTTTTCAAAGCTCGTGCAAAAAAGGACATGTCATAGCGATCAGGGAACACCGCGGCTGGAAGCTCATTCCAGAGTTTGCACGAGCGCGGGAAAAAGGAGCGCTGGAAACGAAGCGTTCTGGAAGGGATTGGTTCCAGGTAGTATAGGTGAAGTTAGCCGCGGCGTCTAGTAGTGTGATTGTAGAATGGTGACCCTGGTATGATATTAAACAGCTCCAAAGAGCACTCTCCATGGAAGAGCCTAAAGAAAAGGCAAAGAGAGCCAAAATCTCTTCGCGACTCCAACGATTCCAATTTGTCCGTGAGATCGGGATCCCCGAAAATCCGGACAGCTCGTCTCTGTAAGACGTCAAATGACTTACAGCTAATTACTGATTTTATATATTTTAACAAATCCAATGTAAAAGAAAAGATCCAATAAGAGTTGGATCCGTATCTATCATGACATAAGAGCGAAAACCAGTCTACTTTTTCAAACTTCGATATTCAGTTATCGTGGGTATCATTTTCTAGCTTTAAGACGCCGTAGGCCTCCTCCAGTTTTTACATTCTGGCGGACAAACGAGCAGATAGCTCACCTGATGGTAAGTAATTACCGCCGCCCATGGACATCT
This sequence comes from Marasmia exigua, assembly GCA_019059595.1. Taxonomy (NCBI): domain Eukaryota; kingdom Metazoa; phylum Arthropoda; class Insecta; order Lepidoptera; family Crambidae; genus Marasmia; species Marasmia exigua. The sequence goes on from CM032471.1 coordinate 20,190,696, forward strand.
GCAACATAGTTTGTTCCATTTTATCGACTTTTGGGCAATTTTTATGAGATGAAGTGTCATTGAGAGTACCCAAATGTATACGATGAAATAGTAGATTTTTGGATAATGCTTCTCTCGAAATTAAAGATATGAGATGAACACTTATTAATGTCATAATAGGTACATATATTATCATCTACCGCTGGTTCGGAATGTCGATTTCCACTGAGAAGACACCTAGTTACTCGTTTCAAATATTGATGATACAGATTTCAAATTGAGAAGAGAAAAAATATATATATCAAAGTTAACAGACTAGACACAGTCCCCCCACCAGCCCATGGTCCTTCCTACCGTCTCGGCATACGGACCGAATCTTGGGAGACGCTCACCAGGTACTTGCTAAGGGCTCTTTCATTTGATATCCCATTTCACGGTACCGTCAAGCAAACATTTTTTTTTAGTTCCTTACTCTAAGAGGGGGCTTTAGTCAATTTCACGTGACGTCATATCGCCTATAAGCAGAAGACAATCAAGACGCTTCTAACGACACCTCATTTGTTCAAATATGATAACTAGTTAAAAGGTTTATCAGTTGTCTATAATTTTAAGTAAAAATTGTCAAAGACTATGTTTGTACCTTAGAATAATAACAAGACTAGAAGGATAGTTTCCTTACTGTTGTCACCTCAAATTTGAAGCACAAATTTGGTTTTTAAATGAATAATAAATTACTTTAACTTCGTCAATTACAGCTTTGAAATAATTTTTAGTACTTATAACTGTACGTACATTACGTATTTATTTTTAATATGTTATTTTTTACAGTTTTATAGCCTTGCATTTCCAATTTTAATGCCCTTGCCACTCTATCTGTTTCTTCAAATAGTTTCTCTTTGAGGCTCTCTGTGTGGAAATAACGTTTATTTTTATGTGATAGTTGGCAGACGAGCAGACAGAACACCTAATGGTAAGAAATTGCCGTCGTTCAGTGACACTCGGTGGAGTCACAAGTGCAAACGTTAAAAAAAGGAGGGTTGTTATGTCACATTGTGTGGAAATAAAGTTTATTTTTATGTGATAGTTGGCAGACGAGCAGACAGAACACCTAATGGTATGAAATTGCCGCCGTCCAGTGACACTCGGTGGAGTCACAAGTGCTACCAACCTTTAAACCTCCCATTCCCGGATTGGGCTTCCTGTACCCGTACTCACGCAGCGAAACACAGTAGAGACACTGCTTTACGCTGTAAACATCAGTAGCAACCGATTAAATTAATTAGTTGGAGCAATAAAATCTTACAAAAGTTGAAATGGGGAAAATATTTTTTTCATTATCAGGCAACACTGAGCATTTTAATAAATCGTTTGTATTTTTAGCTTATAAAACACAACATACTATGAAATATTGAAGGCTTATCTGTGAAAAGTGATGTTATTACACTTCTTATGGTTTTCCGAATCATTGTGACAAAATATGACCGCACAAATCGTCATAGTTAATTAATTTTCGCGAGATGCGTTTGACAAGCATTGACATTGACGACTGCGGAGCGATGCGGGCGTCTGGAGCCGTACGGCTCCGTTTGACTTGCGTCAAACAGTGGGCACAGACTAGGTTTCTAGTCTTGTTATTATTCTATGGTTTGTACATATAAAGTTATGTAATATTGTGAATAACTGCTATGGCCTAAAATATTTAAGTGTTACCCTTAAATATGATAAGTATACGTAATGTTAACGGCTGTTGTTATTCCTTAATAAATAAATAAGTTATGAGAAAACAGATGAACAACCATGCATACATAAATACATACAGGTCAAAATCATAACCCTCTTTTTTGCTTCGCCGTAGTTGGGTAAATAGTCTTGTACACTATAGTAACCTTTCTTCATTAGACAGGTTTTAATATAAGACTTAAACTTATCCAGTGATAGATTAATGAAAATTTGTGGTAGCTTATTAAATATCTTAATAATAAATCCAATAAATTAAATACCGACTCTATGAAGTCTGAGGACCGGGACGGCAAGTCTATGTTTATCTCTGAAGACTATGATTATCGGAATGTTTTTGGAACAGTTTGCAAGTTTTTACGTACATACATAATGCAGTCGAGGATAAATTGGGAAGTCACTGTTAAAAAAATATATTTCTTTCAATATTTCCCGAAGTGAGTCACCTAATCTAAGGCTGTATATAGCGCGGATGGCCCTTTTCTGTAATACAAAAATATAAAAACATTGTAATCATTTGATAATGGGCGGCGACAATTGCTTTCTATTCGTCTGCTGGTCTGCCTATTATCACAAAAAACCTTACCATTTTTCAAGCTTAATTAATAAGGCCTACCACCCAAATACTGTAATAAAATAAATAAGCTGACAACCCGAAATTGGATTTGTCATGTTGTCAATTACCTTTATTGTTGTGGCACTCAAAGAGAGTTTATTTATTCGAACAGTAGCGATTTGACCATTTATTAGGCCGGTGGCCGTATATAAATATTGTCCAAGTGACAGGCTAAATTATGTCGCGAATGCTTTTACAAATGACAGGTAGCTTTTCTGTTGAAATCAGCGCCTCATGGCGTATTGTAATTTTTTTTTTTTGGCATGTTAATACGTTTGTGTTATATTTTTTATGTGGAAACTTCACTGATTTATGTTTTTATTACTTTCTAATAATTTTAAGTTTTATGTAATTGTTTGTTTTCCAAAGAATCAATAAATTAAATTAAATTAAATTAATTAATATCGAAGTGTTTTATTGTAATTTATTACCATAACAGTATTAATGAGAGCTGCAAGCATAGAATACACATAAGTAGGTACCTAACCTAAAGTTGTCGTTAAACCAAGTACTGACAGCAAACCTGGTAACGAATAACATGAATGCTCTGTATGAAGCTATACGTACCTGCACCCAGGTGCACACGTATCTGCCTGGCTGATAATTACTTATGGTCATTACTAATTGGTAAAGTAGTATCTGAATAGGGCTGAACGCCTGCAAGTGGCCTCCAACCTCCCCTACAGCCACTCCCTTTCCTCAACACTCACTGATCTGACTATAACACTGATTGACTGATACATTTGTTACTGTTTCACGATATGTAGGTTAAGTATTGTTTGGCTAACACAAACACATATAAAACCTGATATGATTTCGCATAGGAAAATAGCTATAATGTAAATAAAACTTACTGCTTGTTCTTTTTACTTCACGCCTTCAACAACTTTTTTACCAAGAAAAAATGTGACAGATGCCAAAACCAAAAAATGTACCTTTTGGCGCCACCACAGATAAAACAATATGTTGAACGTCAAAATAGGTATGCAATATTTGGAGTTTACTGCTGGATTCTAATGAGCTGATAAATTCACGACAATTCGTGACAAAAGTACAATAATAACTTAGCCATACCTAATGTTTCTAAATAAGATCAAATGTTTCAATGAAAGGATTGTAATAGTGGTAAGAAGGTGTCGCCAATATCAAAAATTAAATGTTAGGTATAAAAAAAGCATCTCGATCGAATTCTCTATTAAATAAATTGTAGACGTATGTAACTCTTTACTGAAACGACTCGACGTGATTCGACTCAGCCAAATGGTACACTGTTCCGAATCTCTAATATTTGCTACAAATGTATCATTCGACTCAAATGGATCTCAATTCCAAGTGAACCGAATGATCCGAATTAGCTGAATAATTGGCTGAGTGGAATGATCCGAATGAGATGAATGATCCGAGTGAGTCGAATGATCCGAATGAGCGGAATGAATCACGGATCTATCTGAGAGTCGATGTTCCAAATGAAGCGTTTCACTATTCCGTATCTCTGCACTGTTCTAGATGCAAATGTTCCAATCTTTTGAGTGATACGTTTTTGCCAAGTCTAATAAATTGCCTATTAAAATTAACAGCACATACTCAAACACAAACATTTTGGCGCGTTCCAGTAAAACAGGCCCCTAAGTGTAGAACGAAGGCCTGATAATGGTGGAAGTTCGCAACTCGCTCGTGTTCAATACGGGAAGTTCCTGTTAACATGAAGTATTTTTACAATCTACGTACACCCGCAGCGCGATCTCGTTTAAATTCTCCGCGATTTAAAAAAGAAACCATTGTGCAGCTTTCAGGTTGAGATGTTTGACTTTATGTTTTAAGTCACTCACGGCTGGACTAGTCCACCGGTTCAAAGTCGCTCAAAGAGCTATGGAAAGGGCTATGCTCGGAGTATCTCTGAAGGACCGCATCAGAAATGATGTAATCCGACAGAGAACCAGAGTCACCGACATAGCCCACCGAATTAGCAAACTGAAGTGGCAGTGGGCTGGTCATATTAGCCGCAGAACTGACAGCCGTTGGAGCCGTAAAGTCCTTGAGTGGAGACCGCGACTCGGTAAGCGTAGTGTAGGACGCCCTGCGACAAGATGGGATGATGACATTCGAAGGCTGGCTGGTGTGGGCTGGATGAGAGTGGCCGAAAATCGGGAGCAGTGGCGTGCATTAGGGGAGACCTATGTCCAGCAGTGGACGAGTGTGGGTTGCTGATGATGTTTTAAGTTCAAATTGATAATTGATCGATTATTGGACGACCCGTTCGGAACAGTGGTAGTGAACGCTGTCTTTGGACCAAGGGTTGCGGGTTGGATCCCCGCACATTACAAACATTTGTGTGCATGAACTTGTCTGTTAGTATTGGTCTGGGTGTTTTTTATGTATTATAGGTATGTATTTACAAAAGAAAAGTATTATATGTAGGTATATATTTGTAATCCCACTGTTATCTGCCATCAGCGTGGACTTATTGTTAGGTCGGCTTAATATTATTGTTTTTTTATAGAGGTAGTCATAGTGATGATTTTGGTATAAATAGAGTAGTAATCACCTAAACACTTGGTTTAGATGATTCCCAAGGAAAAAAATATGCACATTAAAAAAAACATGCATGTTATTATTTCGTACATGTATGCCGTGTGGTCCCGGCAGAGTAGAATAGGCCACCCTCACTCTTACCGAGGTGTCGTAAAAGGCGACTAAGGTAAAGCTGCTGGTATGATCATCAGCACCCAGAGAAGGAAAACTCTGCATTTACATCAAAATCCTCGCCAACCCGTCTGCCAAGCGTGGTGAGTATGGAAATTACCCCTCATATGATTGAGGGAGGCCCGTGCCCCAGCAGTGGGGACTTAAATGGGCTGATGATGATGACATGTATAAGACAACTATTGTACAAACCCTAGGTTGCCCAGGTCCCAGTCGAGAGGAATGCTAGGTCGCTTTGCTACAAATAAAAGCCAACTTCGCAAACAACGGTTTATTGTTTTCCGAATAGTCCTGAAAAGCCGTTAACATACATATACTATTGAGCTTATGTAGTTTTAGAAAATCGCTTTGCTGGTGCGATGTAATTATGCACAGTGACCTCTCTTGGTACTTTTATGAACTGTTCACACCATAGTACAGTTGGGATCGATCCGAACGAAGGGATCGATTGTACAACTATTATAATGTAAGTTATTTGGATATTTCTTACAAACAATACCTACTAGTGCTAGTAATGATGTAATGTTTCATATTTAATAGCTCTTGATAGATCACAGAAAAAATAAGGACCTGCCAATCACACGCAAAACCCATTTTTCGTTACAAAAAATCTACGTTTTTATATTTATTTCATTACGATAAGAGCTTTATTTGTGTGTAGGTAAAATAAATACCTTTTCTTTCTTTTTTTTTTTCTTTTTTTTTTATAAATATTTCACAACATCACATACATTGATCTGACTCCGAGATAGGTAGCTCAAGCACCTGTGTTACGGATATCAGAACCAACAGTGAGATTACAAATGTATACATAAATTACTTTTTTTTGTAAATATATACTTATAATATATAGAAAACACCCAGACCAATACAAACTAACATGTTCATACCTACCTAAATATAGATATCATCACATACAACATTGTCTTAGTCCTAAACTTTTGGTTTTTCTTGTACTATGGAGTCTAGAAACAGTGAAGTTACCACGAATACCCAGACCCAACAAAAATTGAGTTTCATCAAGAAACATTTGTGTTGATGTGGGAATCGAGCACGTGACCCTTGCGTCTCAAGGGACGCTAAGACCAATGCGCTAAACGGTTATTAAAAAATGATATTTTCACGTCCACACTCGTCATCAGTTTTGTCTTCATCATCCTCCTGCCCTGTTCCTAGTTTATCTGGGTTCGGCGCAGTACGTCTTCCTTTTCCATACGTCCCTGTCATTCGTCTTCAAATCAGCCACCCACGTCACCGCCCCACCTCATAAGTTTTATGTACGGACCTAAATTAAATTAAATATTATTTTTTTCATCTTGAAAACAACGATAATTAGGTAAGCTAAAATGATGCCCACAATTAAAAAAAAACTTGAAATATAGCATTGTATTTTAAGTTTAATCATTTTTAATTTAATAATGTTTAATTAATAAATTAAGTCTTTTTTAAGCGGGAAGGAGCATCATTCAAGCTTTAGTACCTTATCATTATAAGGTACCTAAGCTTGAATGATGCTCCTTCCCGCTTCCAAAATACGTGACTCAACTGTATCCTTAACACAATTAACTAGCCGTCTACTCGCAAATCTGCAGTCCATCCATCACATTATCTCAAGACGCGTTTATCTCTTCCGTGTAAACGCGGATAATCATTTCCCCCACAAACACAAACTTACCCCGGCCAGGAGCAAGTTGGGGCAGACTTGCCCGCGCCAGACCATTAATCGAGAGGATGTTTGCGCTGCGCCCTAATGGCGTCAGTGCTTGCAATATATCGCCCGGCTTTTATTGCATGCTGAGATTATTTAAACGGCCTGGGGAAGCAATAACTCGTGAACACTGGAACTCCTTAAACACCCCGTAACGAGATTGTGTTCCGTAGGTTTAATCTGAGGGACGTACAAGTTATACTCTGTCCGAGAATGTACTGAGTTACTTGGTTGTGAAAGATTTACCCACAGTTTGCAAATAGTAACGACTCGTTTGGATCAGTGGTAGTGAACGCTGCCTCTGGTGCAAGGGTTGCGGGTTCAATCCCCGCACAGTACAAACTTTTGTGTGCATGAACATGTCTGTTTGTATTGGTCTGGGTGTTTTCTATGTATTATATGTATGTATTTACAAAAGAAATGTATTATTATGTATATCACGGACCTAAAAAAAAAGACGGACGGAACATCGTCGAATCTTACGAGTGAAGCATCAAAATGGCTGCCAGTATAAGATGTGTGCGTAATTTGAGGGTTGCCATATAAATCAATATTTCCCCTAAATTTAACTTATGATAAACAAACAATAAAACATTGATGCGCAATCGATTCCAATTAACTTGTATACATATTGTTACTATTGGGGGGGGTCTATCAATTCATAGTTCTTCTCACGCGGGGTGATAGTTCTTACCTAATTTCACTAAAATATACAGTTTTTGGGGAAAGCTATCAAACTAGATTTTATTAAATCACAATAATGATGTTAAGATACTTAAATATAAACGAATTAATTATTTACAAACACTGACTAACGGCAAAAACAGGCAACTCACCCCCGCCCGCCTCCGACGCAAAGGTGCCCATCACACTCGCCGCATTACCACGCTGAATAGCGATGGCCAGCCTCTGCACCAGAAACGACCCAGAGCGTGAGTCACCTGTCACCTCGCACAATCTACGGCCTATCTCCCACACAAAGTCCCTGGCTTCTGACCCCCAACAGCCCATCGTCCTCCCCGGCCACAGGCACAAATTGATAAAGGGGCTCCAAATTGGCGTACTTGAGCCTCTTCTTTGAGCTGGCATCCTCCGCAGCCGCTGACGGGGAGTGGACGGTGCGACTAAGGTGTTAGACTAAGTTGTTTCTGGTCGAGAAGATCCGGCAAGAAACTCGCCAGTTACTCTTTTTAATCGCCAACTTTTTTACAATGGTTTATTATCCTCATACCAAGTCATACAGTCTAATGCAACACAAAAAAGAATGAAGCAAATTAAAAGCTAAATATGAGGTAAACCGAAGCGGACCAGTCCCCAAAGGTGGCACCTGTTCACAAGTATGACGTATGTGTCAGCCATCATTTCACTCAACCATATTAGAGGGAATGTAATGACCCGCCACATAACGCCACCACCTCAGAGACATTTGAGTGAGCATGACTACTTAGGTTCCCCTCATAGGTCACAGAGTACTTAATCCAATACTAATAAACTGCAGGACGAGGTGTACAATAGTAGGTGGTTAGCATCTTGTCAATTGTTTGATTAATCAATACTAATCAATTTGTATACAATAATAAATGCTGCTAAGCCTAATTTATTAAAATTGATTAATTATATAATAATAGTGATTTCAGTAAATATTTATAAAATTACTACATGTGTGCAGGCACGGAGGTCATTATGTCCACGAATCCTTATCATTTAAGTAATCTACAATTTTATAGTATCCTTTACTCATTAAACAGGTTTTCACGTGGGATTTAAATTTATGCGTTGGTAACTCAATTACATTTTGTGGCAACTTATTGTACATTTTAATACTTTGTCCAACAAATGAACTATTAATCTTTTGGAGCTTCAGATTTGGAATCGCGAGCTTGTGTTTATTTCTAGTGTTAAAACCATGACAATCAGATTTTTTAGAAAAAATATCAATGTTCTTACGCACGTACAAAATACAGTCCAAAATGTATTGGGAAGCTACAGTTAAAATGTCGATATTCTTAAACAGTTCTTTCAGCGAATCGCGAGGCCTAAGGTTGTATATGGAGCGGATGGCCCTCTTCTGCAATACAAAAATAGTTTGTATCTCAGCCGCCGACCCCCACAACAAAAGACCATATGACATTATACTATGAAAATAACTAAAATAAACCAGTCTCGCGGTTTCAATATCAGTCAGATGTCTGATCTTCTTAACCGCATATGCGGCGGAACTAAGTCTTCCCGCCAAGGCTGCCAAGTGTGGATTCCATTGAAGTTTGGCATCCAGTGTAATACCTAAGAAAATTGTCGAATTAATAACTTCAATGTGTTCATTATTCATAACGATGTTAGTGTTGACCTGCTTTACATTGGGCATAGTGAATTTTACACATTTGGTTTTCTTGGCATTTAAAAGCAAGTTGTTAGTTGTAAACCAATGTAGCACTTGTGAGAGGGTGTCATTTACGTCGTCAAACGTATCTTTTCGACGGTCAACGTTAAAAATCAACGAGGTATCATCAGCAAATAACACTACTTCACAAATATCTTGTGCAAAGTAAGGGAGGTCATTTATGTATATTAGGAAGAGCAGAGGTCCCAATATTGATCCTTGGGGCACTCCCATTAATAGAGGGGCGCCTGAAGAGTCAGTTCCATTGACACTGACTTTCTGAAGTCTATCTGATAAGTAAGAATTTATCAAACTTAATGCATTATTAAGAACACCATAGTGAGCTAACTTCAACAATAATGTTTGATGCTCAACGCAATCAAACGCCTTCGAGAGGTCACAGAAAACACCAATTGCATCCTGTTTGTTTTCCCATGCATCAAAAATATACTTAATAAGTGCAACTCCTGCGTCAGTGGTTGACTTACCCTTGGTAAACCCAAATTGTTTACTATGAAGTAAGTCGTTAACTTTAAAATGAGACAGCAACTGAACGAATATGACTTTTTCAAAAATTTTACTCAGTGCTGGTAATATAGAAATAGGCCTAAAGTTAGAAGGGTCACTTTTTTCACCTGATTTAAATAACGGTATGATTTTGCTGTACTTCATTAAGCTAGGAAACTGACCCTCATCAATACATCTGTTGAATATCGTTGCCAAATGGGGTGCAATAACTAGTATTATATTTCTTAAAATTTCTACTGATATTCCCCAAAGATCTTCAGTTTTTTTCATATTCAGATCTTTGAAAGTTTTAACTATTATCTACAAGACCATATATATACTTGCTGATAGCCAGTTGCTAGAAAAAGCTCTCAGGACATGATATACCTAGATATCAAATTCGACATTTAAATGGACGAATGTATAGAAATATCTAATTGTTCTTATTTGCAAAGTCCATGAGAACAGGCCCTTTAGCTTCATATGAATTCTCGATGTTTATACGAGTTTAAATTTTAAGTAACAAATAGAACAAGCATTTGAAACGATAGAATCGTTCAACGATACATGTTGCACTGCAATCAACCTAAATAATAAATTCATTCAAGATCATATGACCTGATTCCTTGCCAAGTAACTTAAGCACTTGTGTTAAATAACTGTATAGAAGTGATTACTGCCGTCGTTAACAATTACCCTACATAATTCAAATTAAATTCATTTTAAATAAAACCTCTACTTTATACTTTGTATATAATGTGTCAAACTTAATACTGATAAAGTATCTTACCGGAAAAAAATATTTCAATTTATTTCAGAGCCACTGCACACGAGGATCAGACCGGAATAGAAAATATTATAGAATAAAAAGTATCCTCCAGGGTTCCTATCAGATATGGGGGATCCGACCGGAATCATTCAGTTTTAGTACGGAAATATCTTTAGATTGCGTTTTAAAATAAGATAATGAAATTAATTTACTGTTCATCATCATCATAAAGGTCGTGGGTTCGATCCCCACCCTGGACAAACATTCGTGCGATGAACACTTGTGTTTGTTCGGTGTCTGGGTGTAATATATGTATTTAAGTATATATTTGTGTTCCTCTGTTGTCTGATATCTGTAACACAAGTGCTTAAGCTACTTAGTACGGAATCAGGTCAACGTATGAGATGTTGTGAGAATTATTATTATTTTTTGTAAACATTTTTTGTCTCAAAATGATTGTTAAAACATTTTGGTGTTCATACTGGACTCACGGACCTAGGCCAAGTGAGCCGCAGCTTCTGTAATTGGGTTCATATGATTTTCATCGTCCTGCAGGAACTTACGAACAATACGACACGTGTTCAGGATAGCGGCCTTTTGCATTGTCATGTATATGTTTTCAGGTACATCGAGCATTCGTAAGGCAGTCAGAAGGTGTTTTGGAATTATACCAGTGCTAGACAACACCAACGGTAAGATGTACACTTTATTCATATTCCAGATTTTAATTATCTCCTCTTTTAATTCTGTATATTTCTGTATTTTCTCTGTAATTGTTTTATGTAAATTATGCGTATTTGGCACTGCAACATCTATTAAATAAACTGTCTTTTTCTGTTTGTCAATCAAAGTTATATCAGGTCTATTGTTGTGTATAGTTCTGTCTGTCAATATTGCTCTGTCGTAGTACATCTTGTAACTGTTGCTCTCGAGCACTGGTTTCGGAGTGTATTGGTAGTATGGGATGGGTTTCCCAGAGGTGAGTTTATGTTTAAAAGCTAATTTTTGGTGTATAATATTGCATACTTGGTTGTGGCGGTGAGTATAGTCTGTTTGGGTAAGATTAGGGCAAGCACTAGTTATATGTTGAATTGTTTCAGATTGTCTATTGCATTTTCTACACTTGTCTGTTATCAGAGTACGGTCTTTAAGTATGTATTTTTTGTAATTTCTTGTATTTATTATTTGATCTTGGATAGCAATTATAAAACCTTCTGTTTCTGGGAAGAGGGAACCTAATTTAAAAAATGTATTACTAGCTATTGAATCTACATGTGGTTGTGCAAAATCATGGTAATGTCTTCCGTGTAGTTCTTTTCTTCGCCATGCTGCTGCTTTTTGGATTTCATACTCTTCTCTACTAATAAACTGTTCGTCTTTGTTTTTCAAATTCAGTGGTGTGTAGTTATCATCTACGTCCACCACGGTAGAGTGTATATTGCTGGTGGAAGATTTGGCATAGAAAAAACTTCTGTAATGTTTTGTTTGCTCCATCAACATAAGCTTGAGATCAATCAAACCCCGGCCCCATTTTTCTCTCTTTGCAGTTGCTCTCTCTATTGCTGATTTAGGATGTAAGTAGTTATGTTTGGTTAATGTAGTTCTAGTGGTTCTTTCTAGTTTATTTATATCTGTTTTTGTCCATTTTATAACACCAAATGAGTATGTGAGAATAGGCACAGCGTATGTATTTATGGCTTTAAAAAGGTTTTTGGAATAAAGTTGTTTCTTGCATATGAGATTTACCCTTCTGAAATATTCTTGAGTTAACTTCTTTTTTATCTGAATGTGCCGTATCCTTTTTGCTTGTTGTACACCAAGATATTTGTAAGTATCAGTTGGTTCCATTAGCCTAAAATTAAATTTTTCGCTTTCTTCTGTGTTTGTCCCTTTAACTTTTCCCTTATAAATCCTGAGTGTTCTGCATTTATCTAATCCAAACGTCATATTTATGTCTGTACTAAATTGTTCTGTAATTTTAATTAATTCTTTCATTTCTTTTTCTTTTGACGCAAATAATTTTATGTCATCCATATACATGAGATGACTGATGCATGTGCTGCTAGATAATTTGTACCCACTATCTGATTCATTGAGTAAATGAGATAGAGGGTTTAAGGCCAAGCAAAACCATATAGGACTGAGTGAATCTCCCTGGAAAATGCCATTCTCGATTGGGATTTCATCTGTGCTGATGGTATCGGAGTCACAAGTCGGTAGCAATGTTGTTCTCCAATCAATCATGGCATTCTCCAAGAAAGTTATTAATGTGGGATTTACTTTATAGAGTTGTTAAACGCGTATAAGCCATGAATGAGGGAGCCTATCGAAGGCCTTCTGGTAATCAATATAGGTTATATTAATATTTTTACTCCGTTTATGTGCATGCTGTAGAATGGTAGAGTCAATTATTATTATTATTATTATCATCATCAGCTCATTGAAGTTCCACTGCTGGGCTACGGGTGAGTATGGCAATTACCCCTCAATCATATGAAAGGTAATTGCCATACTCACCACGCTTGGCAGACGGGTTGGCGAGGGTTTTGATATAAATGCAGAGTTTTCCTTCTCTGGGTTGCTGATGATCATGCCAGCAGCTTTACCTTAGTCGCCTTTTACGACACCTCGGTAAGAGTGAGGGTGGTCTATTCTACTCTGCCGGGAACCACACGGCTTAATTTTTCGTGAATTAATATAAAAAAAATTTTTTTTGATAATTTACTGTTAATAGAGACCAAATTAAATTGACAAGAATTTACCCCGACTAGGTTAAGTTTTCCCCGCGCGAAGTGGTATTAGTGTTTGCAATATATCTTTTATTGTACGCTGAGGACGCTAAACTCTCCGTGACAAGATTGTGTCTCTTAAGTTTAATCTGAGAGTCTAAACTACGAGTCAGATACTAATAACCTCTAAGAATTTACTGTACTGGGTGACTTAGGAGATTTATCTATACTCTGGAAATAGCAACAGTAAGCAAGCAGACTTAAACAAGATAAATATCAGTTAGTTAACCAAGTATTATATGAAGGTGGTAAATGGTCAAGGCAGCTCCTAATGTACTTATAGCTTGACTATTTATCGAAGTTTTTGTTTTGTGACTAAGAAATATTTTATTCATCTCAATACGTGTCATAGGTTTCGTAGGTCATAAAAAGCAATAACTTGTGAGTTTGAGTCCAATGTACCGTTACGAGTATGTTTTTCTTAGGATTGATTTGAGTCTTATCTAAAAGAAATAGGTTCTAAAGTCAAAGCTTTTATCCTCATTTCACATTTTGTTCCACATTAATTTGTTGTAAAATAATGTACATAATTAAAATTAATTGAAAAATCTTGACAACTTGTAACAAAGTATATATATCACTATCCTCAACGGGTGTCACATTAAAGTAAGTGTTTTCAGTACAATGAAATTTCACAAACATATCTAAATATGAGGAACTTAGATCATATCATATAGCCGTCAGTACCGTACTAAGCAAAAATTTGTAAAGCTTTACAGAATCTAACTAAATAAGTGGGAGAGCCACGCTTCGGCATGAATAGGCTGGGTCGACCGGAGTGATACCACGGCCTCACAGAAAACCGACTTGAAGCAGCACTGTGCTGTGTTTCGCTGCGTGAGTGAGGGTACCGGAGGCCCAATCCGGGGGGAAGGGGGGTTTGAAGTTGGCAGCGCACGGGTGTCGCGGCGGATGGGCTATGGAAGGCGGCAATCGCTCACCATCAAGCGATCCATCTGATAGTCTGCCACCTATCACATAAAAAAAGTAAGTAAGTAAAACATTTATTTACTACAAACCCGAATACAATTACATTACAATTAAGTGACTATCTAGCATATAAAAAGCTTCAATGAATATGCCAAAAGCATCTTAAAACTTTGTGGTATTAAGGTCGAAGCACGCTTAGCGATTTCTTAGTGTGGGTAGGTATTTTTGCATATGTATTAGTGCAATTATGTATTTCCCAGAGGATTCGATCACAACAACAAGTTAAGCTAAAAGTAAACAACATTTGCCCCGTGCCCTGCCACTATCCCACACGTGTCCTCTCAATAGGGTTGGAACTAGTGATGGGCTACTAGATAACTATTTAGACTACCTATTGATACATTTTGTAATTTGACTACTACGATACTATTTTTTTTGCTTATAATAGGCAGACGAGCTTACGACCCATCTGATTGTAAATGGTAACCGCCGCTCATAGACATCAACAATGCCGGAGCCCAGTCAAATTAAGTAATGAACATTTTTTTTATAAGCTAGAAATATTTTGCCTAAGGAGTTAGAGTTCCTGAAATTATATTTCGTACATAGAGGTTGACCGCGTAGAGTTAGTAGAAACTTGACTCGACATGAAATCTGATAACTATTTAATATTGCGTCTCATAAATGGCAATACCACCTTGGCAACATTGACGACCCGTTCAGAACAGTGGTAGTGAATGCTGCCTTTGGTCCAAGGGTTGCGGGTTCGATTCCCGCACAGTACAAACATTTGTGTGCATGTCTGTTTGTATTGGTCTGGGTGTTTTCTATGTATTATAAGTATGAATTTACAAAAGCAAAGTATTATAGGTACATATTTGTAATCCCACTGTTGATTCTGATATCCGTAACACAGGTGCTTGAGCTACCTATCTTGGAGTCAAATCAATGTGATGTTGTGAAATATTAAAAAAAAAACATTATACATGAAAATATTTTGGTGGATTATAAAGTTAAATATTCATCTCACATTTGATGAAAAAGAAACTAGGTAATTACGAAATATTCATATTCTTGATTGTTCCATATAGGTAAAGCTTAAATCAATTCTAGGTCTCAAATTAAGGTGTTTTTAGTTTAGATTTTCGATTCGATTTTTAAAGGACCATTATTGATTGTGTCGATAAGATTATCGATATAATGATCTATTGCCTATGTAAAACAATGAAGGTGAACCTTTTGATAATAATTTAACAATTGTAAACATCGTCAGCCCATTTAAGTCCCCACTGCTGGGGCACGGGCCTCCCTCAATCACGACAGTATCGACGGTAGAGTCGTTTTATTGATCTCTATGTGGACTCGACGCGGGAGGATTCTTCTCTCTTAAAACGACAAATGGCGGCGTAGTACGCCATCTAACGGATTTTTCACACGCGATAACCCTCGGTAACCTAATGTGTGTGGCTGTCTGTACTTAAGATGACACCGAGACGGAACTAGCGCCGCCCACTTCATCTATATTAATTGTGACGAATAAGAGACATTTTTAAAAAAATGTACTTCAATGAATAAAAGGAAAGTATTAACAAACATTTGCGACCTACCTATTATGTAATAAATTCTTCCTACAAGTAACAACAACTTCCATAATTGCTAAAAGTGGCCACTTTAATAAAAAGAGAGCACTTTACTTTTGAAAAAAATGTCTCTTATTCGCCACAATTCATATAAATCACTTGGCAGCGATTATTATCGTCACGGTGTCAGAACGCGATTATAATTCAAAATAGTTTATGAACGACTCCGTGTACGGCTGAATACCTCCTATGCAATTTTTACTAAACTGTTGCGATATTGTATAATTCATTCCTTGATAAATCATCATCATCAGCTCATTTAAGTCCCCACTGCTGGGGCACGGGCCTCCCTCAATCACATGAGGGGTAATTGCCATACTCACCACGCTTGGCAGACGGGTTGGCGAGGGTTTAGATATAAATGCAGAGTTTTCCTTCTCTGGGTGCTGATGATCATGCCAGCACCTTTAACTTAGTCGCCTTTTACGACACCTCGGTAAGAGTGAGGGTGGCCTATTCTACTCTGCCGGGGACCACACGGTTGCTGCCGTAACAATTGTAAACACGATATTGAAACATTTTCCCGAAATCGGATCAACACAACTCAGAAATACCAACAACACTCAGAATGATCAACATTTCCGATATGAAAATGGAAATTAATTAATTCAGTGGATCAGTGCAATGGTTTAAGTCAATCACTGTCGGACACGATATTGTATTTCTGAAACAAAATGGCGGAAGACAACTATTGTCGTGTGGATCACAGATTTACTGAATAAATCTGGGTTTCAATTTGCGGTAGGTCCAATTGTTTATTACTATCTTACTAATTATTACGGTTTATGTTTTTTATTCTCGTAAAAATCAATTCACTTACATGAGAAATTGTTGACAAAATGATATTTTCTATTCGTTAGAATTATTACACGAATACCAAAAACAACACAATACATTATTGTCATAGTTGAATCCATGATCACTTTGAATAAATACAGTTCTCACAATTAAATATTAAGTAATTCAGTAAAATAAAAAAAACATTATAGCATAACTATTTCAGAGGGTAATTTATTATTTTAAGTTAAGTCGATGACTATTATAAAGAGTATTCAACTTCACGAATTCACTAGTTTATTACACATAATTTTATTTATTTTAATTGTTATAGGGTAAAATATTAAGAGTATTCTATCAAAATATTAATACGTTACGTAATATAAGATGCCGCTCAATGGCTAAAGCAGGCAGCACCATAACTTGTGTGCAGGCACCTCGTAAAAGGTGCAAGAGTTTGAAGAAGTTAGGAGGTCAAACCTGGACCAAAAACAAGATGACCTCAAGGCGTGCCCACACCTGCAGCCATCCCCTATTTAATGCTCCTTTTGTCGCACGTTCAGCGCTAAGGTTGACCATGCTAGTCACTGGAGAGTACACCAGAGGACAGGAAGACAGGAACACCTTAGTCCCCAAATAAACATATCCATTGTTATACAAAGTTGTCATGAAATAAGAGCACAGTTTTAATTAATGTCTCGATTCCTGATTCGATCAAATCGACCTATATACAAATTATGGATGGGTTCCAATAAGTTTTGTGTATACTCGAGAGACTCAGATAATAATTATGTTATTACCAGAGAGGTCGGAATTAGGTTAGTTATTTTGGCACTTGCACTGATTTCACACAGTGAAATAATAAAGTGGATATGTTTCCAACCGCGATATTATTTAAAAAACCGAAAAAATACCGTGATTTATTAAATAAAAATGTTTATTTTTATGCGAAAATCCTTAACGTTGCTACGACCAGGAATCAGGCGCAATAGGTATAGGATTTTAAAAAGTAATATGGGGGAAGAGCGCTGACCTAGATGAGAGTTTCTGAAAGAGGGCTCAAGTATTAGTCATTTTATTGATGAACCTATCTGCCGTAATTTAATATGAGATACGGCTAAAATTTAATATATGGATTATTACATGGGTATCCCGGAAAGATCTAATATTAATATCAACATTCGATGTATGTGCCAACATTTATTTGTTTATTTGAATTCATATAACACGGCAAATACCAATTACATTATTTGAGGTAAATTATTTAAGAATACTTCAAGTAACCCAAAACTCGTAATCATTAAACAACACAATTCCCTTTCTTTGCCGAGAGCACTAAATACACTGTCACAAATACGGGTCACTGAAAAAGAAATCGAATATAAAATTAAAAAACTCGATAAGAACAAAGGTGCCGGACCAGACCTTCTCCCTCCATTATTTATTAAAGCTTGTGGGGTTGAGCTGTGCATTCCACTAAAAATCATATTTAACAAATCTCTCTCAAGCGGAACCTTTCCCAAACAATGGAAAACTGGTCATATAATTCCCGTCTTCAAAAATGGAGATAAGACTAAATGTGAAAATTACAGACCAATTAGCATTCTGTCCTGTTTCGCTAAATTGCTTGAATCATTGGTGTATGACAAGTTGTATTCGCATATCAAACCACTTCTTTCACCTAAACAACATGGTTTCGTTAAAGGCAGGTCCACCGTCACTAATCTCCTGGAATACAAAAATTATCTCTGTAAAAGCTTCGCCATAGGTGGTCAAGTTGACTCTGTCTACACGGACTTCTCAAAGGCGTTCGACAGAGTTAATCACAGATTGCTTTGTAACAAATTGGCCTCTTGTGGTGTTCACGGTAGTTTACATCGCTGGATAACTTGTTATTTGAGCAATAGAAGCCAACTAGTAGCCCTTAAGGGTTTTTCTTCCTCTCCAATTCCAGTGACTTCTGGAGTACCACAGGGGTCACATTTAGGGCCTCTTTTGTTCATAGTTTTTATAAATGACCTTATTGAACGCCTATCTTCTGAGTGCCTGCTGTATGCAGACGATTTAAAAATATTCAGAACCATTACCTCGGAGTTCGACTGTAACCTCTTACAAGAAGATTTAATCACTGTCTCTAACTGGTGCAAAGCTAACCACATGTCTCTCAACACTAACAAGTGCTTCGTTATTTCGTTCACCAATAAACGCTCCTGGATAATTAACGATTACTTAATTGATGGTCAGCTTCTCTCAAGATCAAGTGTAGCAAAGGACTTGGGAGTCTTATTTGATGATAAACTTTCATTCCGATCACACTACCAACACATTACGAATAGAGCCAATCGACTCCTTGGCTTTGTTTTCAGATCCTCGAAAGGTTTCAAGAAACCCATGTCTTTGTTGTACTTGTTCTTTACTCTTGTGAGAAGTATTTTAGAATATGGTAGCCCCGTTTGGACACCTCACTACAATGTTCACATTAATGAAATAGAAAGAGTGCAGAATAAGTGCTTGCGTATGTTATGTTACCGTCAGAAGCTTGGGCGTGTTTGTATCGGCTACGAATCCAGATTGTCCAAATTTAAGGTACAAAGATTAGAGACACGTCGCAAATATTTTGATTTTATCTATTTTTATAAGATAATTCACTCCATTGTTGATACCCCAACTTTACTTTCTGAAGTATCATTTAACATAAAATATAGCGCACGCAGATCCAAAAAAATTAATGTTTTCGCCTTGCAGACATATAAAAATAACACCTCATTTTTCAGTCCCCTAGTCAGAATGGCTCGTCAATACAATGATATCATTAAAATTAATAATGATTTTGATATTTTCACAACAAAACTCGCACGTTTCATTGCGAATCTAAAGGATGTCCTCTATCCCGCACCCCAAGGGCTCAGCGTAAACGCTGGGTCTGTATAGCGTCGGAGCTGAGTACCTTGTTATATATAATATACCCCTATATGTACTTGTAGTCACTCTGTAATATCGACAACGTTATTATGTTTTTTTATATATACGCATGTATTTTGGATTACAATCTAGATTCTTATTTTTATTTTTTTGTGCTTAGTTTAGTAACAATTGTAATTTGTTGTGTGTATGAAATAAATAAATAAAAAATAAAAAAAACAATAAGTTGAAAATAATACTTATACAAACACATCTCGCTCCCAAAATCTCAAACATTCAGCCACCACACTCATCCATGCAAAAGCAAACAGATCACACTGAGGGTTGACCTTTCAGTGAGTGCGCGAGGCATCGAGGAGCGCGCTGCGCCACGGTGCGGCAGCGAGGCACGACGAACAGGTTGTATAAATAACTCTACCTAATTCCGACCTCTGGTTATTACCTATACGTATAAAGATGTTTGTTTTTTTTATGCTAGAGTCGGTCAAACGAGCAAGCGAGTCACCTGATGGAAAGTAATCCACACCGCCCATGAACATCCGCGAAATCAGAGAAATCGCTTATGTGTTGCCGGCCTTTTTAAAAAAGAGTGCGCTCTTCTCTTGAATGTCCCTAAAATCCTGCAGCCAACCCGTTCCACAAAACTGAGGTACGTGGAAGAAAGTTCCACAAGAAATGCACAATAGTATTAGACAGCCATCCATCGAGATGATGAGGATGGAATGAAAATCGCTTGCGAGTAGTTAGTTCGATGTAAGAATTAAGCTGCAGTAAAATTGTGTTGGTAATTTATTTGTAAACATACACGATACTACACACGACGGAAAGTCCGTAGTGCAACCGTTCTTAAATTTATCGTATCTAAAACAATCGTTGGTCGCTCCCTAGGGCTTCTTGAATATTTTCCAGAGCGACTGCGTCTGGCAGCCCCTTACCGCCCAACAGGCTCTAAGTAGATATTGCTTGAGGCCGGACAGGTTATTTGCTGTTATTGAGCCCTCTACTCATATTTTGCCCGTAAATAAAAGCTCTATTACTTTTTTAATTTTCTGATATCGTGTTTTCTTTATGTAAGTTGAGTGAGGGTATCTTTTTTTTGGATTCTTTGGTTTTTATGTTTTTAATATACTTGACAAGCACACGAACATGTTGTAGTAATACTCTAATAATGAAACTAAAACAAGTTTGCTTAACTATTATTATACGCAATTCAGGCATCCGTGCTTATTGCATTTTCTACTTGATTACTGCAATTAAATGCAAATGTTGACTTCTACCTAGTTTAGGCTATTTAATATTGTTGACTTTAATATAAAACTTGACTACCCCGTCGGCGCAGTGGGTAATACGTCGCACTTTAAAGCGACGGCTACGCTTGGGATCCCGCGTTAGATCCGGGTTGACTGACCGGATGGCGCAATTGGTAGTGACCCTGCTTCTTACGCCAAAGGTCGTGGGTTCGATCCCCACCCTGGACAAACATTCGTGCGATGAACACTTGTGTTTGTTCAGTGTCTGGGTGTAATATATGTATTTAAGTATATATTTGTGTTCCTCTGTTGCCTGATATCTGTAACACAAGTGCTTAAGCTACTTAGTACGGAATCAGGTCAACGTATGAGATGTTGTGAGAATTATTATAAAAAAAAAGAAAAAAAAAACAAAAAAAGATCTACGGGTCGGGCCAAAATGTGTATCTAAGTTTTTCTGTCAAGAAATTTTCAGTGTCAGCCCGGAGTCTGGATTTTGGCGGTCTTATACCCCCGTGCCTAGGAAAGCACGTTAAGCCGTTGTTCTTGCGCCCGATCCCTCTCCGGTCGTGTCACACTGATGTTCTATCGGAATATGAGGGCAAAGGAATAGAGAGTGCATTTGTGTTTGCGGACAGACTAAAGCACTATAATATATCCTGCGTATTGGCCGCCTTGACGAAATCGATTGGAGGATATTATTATTATTAGAACTTGCCATACAAGTATATATAAGATACTGAACAAATTATTTACTGGTAAGTACAACGATACTGCCTATTTTGACGCGCAAATTTCGAAACAGAGATGATTTTAGACAAATCCAACATCATCAGCGAGACCAAGGCAAACCGTCTTCGCTGGCTTAGCTATCTCGAAAGATTGGAAGAGGATCGTCTCGTGAAGAAAATATACCAGGGCCGACCGGAGAGCCGACGTCCAGTTGGCTGACCTAGGTGTCGCTGGAAAGACGACATCAAGGCGAGAACTTCAGGTCAATGACTGGCAAATAGTAGTGCAGGATGGCCAAGACTCGGTTCGGGTCGCCAAGCCAGCGGAGTAAGTAAGTAAGTGTGATGCTGCCTAATCTAACGACAATTTTCGATAAATGCTGATGAGCCAATCAACTACTACCAAAATGACAAAATACTGGGGTGAAGCGGCGTATGCGTTATGTATGAATATAGATAGGTAGGTAGGCCTCCGGTACTCCGACTCAAGATCGGCTCTTGGTGCCGTTACGGAGGGTCACTCACTTCATCCCCTTGCAGTCTGGTGCGAGAATTTGCCACAATTGTGCCAGATTGTCTCTACATTGGCACTCTACATTTACTAAAAGCACACGCTGGGCTGGATGGGAATGAACGGACTGACGAACTAGCCAAGGAGGCCGCGCTTAGTAGTAGGAAGTAGCCGAATTATGATCTGTGTCCGGTTTTGCAAAGATTCGGTTGACGAACAGAACCGGCGCTACATGGAAGGCACAACGGCCTGGGACGACAAAACTATTTTTTTCCGAACGCGACGGACGCTTATCGCGAAACCCTAAAAAATACAATTGAGTCCGGCTCTGGTCCAAGTTTTGGAGAGCCACGGTGGGCTCTCCGCATATTTAAATCGCTTCTAATGTAAGGAGAATCCATCGTGCCCCTGTGACCCAGAGGAGATTGAGGACGTCCAGCACGTGATCCTCCACTGCCCCAGATGCGACGCACTTAGATTTGAACTTGAAAACAAAAAAAATGTAAAATTAAAATTAAAAAATTTGAAAGATTTAATAACGTGTAATAAAAATAGAAAAAAAATTATAGAATATTTAGAAAAGATCGACAGTAGCGTAAAAAATAACAAAAGTTAATGAATAAAGTAAAATAATAAAAAAAAAAAATAAGTAAAACGTTACAAGAAGAATAAAGACTTCGAATAATATTGGAAGGGCAAGTAAAAAAAAAACCTTCGGGAAGGAGACTTTAGAGGTTGACAGTAAACTTGTGACTTCTTTAGAGTTGGTACCCATGGACACCCGTCCATCAGTTTAACATCGATCTGTTTTCTTGTCTGCCACGTATCACGTAAAAACTTATGTCAGAAATCACAATATACTCAACCCAATTTATTTCTACAAAAAATGAAGCCCTGAACAGACAGTGCATGTGCGTACAACTTAATTAATTTAAAAAGTTCATTTAGTAATTACTTTGAAAGTGTATGAATATTAAAACGAACCAAATATTTTCCTGGCACCTGCAAATTGACGTGCGACGTTGCATGAAATTGAAACGAATACAATAAAGGAAATTATTAAATTCGGACCTCATTGAATCGGCAAATGTGATTGGACCACGATTAACGTTCTTAAGAAAGGTGCTGCCTAGAGTCACCTATGTACATAGGGTCCTGAAATAAGTAAAAATAGGTTTTTCTACACTCAACAATATTTTCAAAATAAGAATTGATTTGAATCGACTAGTACTAAGTATTTTTTTATGAAAGGAGTCCATCATTTTTATAAAAGTACTGTTATTGCATTAGCATTTTCTTCTGATGTAGGGTTACTTAATTAAATCAAAGTACCAGAAGAAAAGAAATGGAATGGAAATAGGTACACAAGCAAGACAACTCAGCACACTTATGGTCAACACATAAGCTTCAAAAGTAAATTCAAAAGTACCAGCAGGTCAGAAATTAAATAGAAGTAGGTTGCACCTACATTTCAGAATCATTACTTTCGCATTCGAAACTATATCTTTTTATCGCACCTTAATTAAACAGTTTGTTTTCATCAACATTCCTAGTAAACTTCTTTAATCAACCATCCCGAAGTAAAAAGAAGTGAACGCTGCACAATAAAGAAACGCCAATCGGATACCTAGTTAATCGGAGTCTCAGCAGGAGTAATTAGTTGATCTAAACTAGAGACGTAACATCCTTGGTGAAAAAATCGATTAAATTATAGTTCATTTGTAATTATAGTGACTGCGACACAGTCTACGACTAATGGGGTCATTAACGCTACAATTGTTTGTAAAATAATGTTACTGGTTTCAATAAAGATTTATTTATTTAAAGATTTATTTATTTTTGGTTTTATTGGATTTAAATTATTATTGTTTTTAAATGAAATCAATAAAAAAATCATAATAAAAGGTTCTTAGACAGGAGACACACTTTGTTAAACACAACATGTATATTGATAAAGAACTTAATACTGGGTAACTTATTCATGTACTCGCACAAAGAAAGAAAGTTATTAGGTATGCCAAATCTGATGATAAAATAACGATTTTACTAAACGATTCCTGTATCAGCCTATAAACTAGCAGGGCAATGGCCTACATCATAGAAATCCAGTTATCGCTACTATAATGGGATTAGGCTTAATCACCACGCTTGCCAAATGCGGATTGATCACAAACCCGAGCTATGTTCGAAATATTCGAAAAACACTTTTCGCTCTAACCGGGAATTGAACCCAGGACCCCGAGATCACGGCCCGGTGCTTAAACCACTAGACCAGGGCGTTCCTAATCGAATGTTTAAATGTAAATTATTAATTAGAATTTCTTTATCAATACCTAGTGTCGCATTTCCCTGTTAACGTGCTTTTGTAAATGGCCCTGTCTCATGCGCTATAGATTGAGCCTCACTCTGTATTAGAAAGTAAAAGATCTTTCTAAATGTATAATGAAGAAAGTTCTATTTCATTAGATAGATTAGACTAGATTAGAACATTTACTAAGTTTCAAAATTCAAGTCAAGTCAATCACTTGTAGACTATATTATAATGTCAATCGACCGTGGGAGAGCCACGCTTCGGCATGAATGGGCCGGCTCGACCGGAGTGATACCACGGCCTCATGAAAAAACGGCGTGAAGCAGCATTGGGCTGTTTCGCTGCGTGAGTGAGGGTACCGAAGGCCCAATCCCGGGGAAAAGGGGGCTTAAAGGTTGGCAGCGCACTTGAGTCTCTACTGGTGTCGCGGGTGTCCGTAGGCGGTAGTAATCGCTTACCATCACGTGATCCGTTGGCTCGTCTGCCACCGGTGGCAGTGAAATTTATCGATTTTTCTTATGTGAGATAAGAAACAATCGATATTTTTCACACCTCTAATCTAAGACTAGCTCAATTTATTTATCTGTCCTCGTTCTAGACCGAGATGGATCGCGAACGTAGCGGCTGCAACTTTTAGCTGTGCAATAGATTAATCTTTTAATCCTAATAGCTTGTCGGGCGCAACTTTCAACCTTTTGGCGCTGAGAGCATTTAATGAGAGAGATTTGCAACGAATTTGCAAAATGGCACTTGTGCAATTTGAAAGTAGTGAGGGAAATTTAGAGCTCTCAATGAGTATGTATGTATATATCTAGATTTGTTCGTACAGTAGCAGCAGTAACAAAAATAAATGTGAGATTGGTGATCGGTAGATGCATGGCAAGAAACGTGTAAGAGATCGATGTTTGAATTAGAATGACGTGCGAGAGTGAGATAGAAGACGAATGGTCGACGATTATTAATATAAAAATACTTATTCCCGAATCCTTGGATTTATTTATAACCCTATCCCACATAAATACTATGTGTTTATAGAAGAGAATAAAAAATTAACCAACTTTAACTTTTTTATTCTTGTTTCAAGAGGTTATTTTAATAATTCTTCTATTTAAGGTTAATACGAACACGTCGTCATTAAATCGGTCTAGATTTAAAAGTGGTGTAACTAACATGATATAATTTAACTGACTTCGAAAAAAGGAGAAGGTTCTCAAATTGCCATTTATGTGTCTATTGTGTGATTAATCAATTTAGAACTGGTGCCGCGGGTGCCCATGGGCGGCGGCAATCACTAACTACTAACTTACATAAAAAAAGAACAATTGTATTCCATTATGTGAATTATGTGAATATTATATTGTTTTAAACTTTCATGGTCACTAACATTAGAATAATTATTTACGGGATTCCTACCATGTAGCTTATTTTTGACGATATTTCGGCACTGTTGCAAGTACCATGGTCACGGAGTACCGTCAGTGCCGAAATATCGGAAACTCAAAAATAAGGTACTTTGTAGAAATCCCGTAAATGACCATTCTAAATATACGAATATTATTAAAAAAAACGAAATTAAATTACGTCATAAAATAAAAAAAAATCAAGTCCTAACTACTTAGTTCTACTCCTAAAAATCTTCGCCCATTGTAAGTAAAGAAACTTTTTAGCCGTACATGTACATTTTAGCTTATCTGTGAATCTACGCTCAGAAATTTAGAAAGACTATTTGTCACACAAAAACTTTGTTACCAATAATGGGAATCCCATGTTCTCGTAAAAGTTACACCAACATCAATACGCATTTATTGATCCTTTTTGTCTTCGAATACTCACATTAGTGCTGAGAAAAGGCGTTGGTAAATCAGTAGACAAGAATGTAGATCTTCCTTCCAATCAGGAGTTCGTAGATTTGAGAATCCGAGTATATACGCATTGACTCAAGCACTTGAGTGACTTTCCAGACGTATTTATCATCATAACATAATATTTTTTTTATTCAAAATTTTCAGAAATATGATCAATTGCCCTCAACTCTTAAGTAAGTTTAAATTAAAAATTCCTTTTCGCTATTTCGCAACAAAAATAATACGGTATTATGCCCGCCACAACGTCGAACACTTTTCGGTGCTAGCTCCCCTATTCCACGTCTGTATATATTATATATATATATATATATTATAAACGTGTGGATTTATTTTTTTAACATATTTTGTCGAGAAGGTGATTATGCTGAAAATTAGATTTGAAAATTCCAGACATACAAAAATACCTTCCACATAACCACTGAGCTATTCTTCACATGATACAGAGAGTAAAATTGTTAAAAGAGTCTACTGAAGGAGCTAAAGTCTCATCGCTATCGCATTATTATTTCGATAGAGATTTATGTAAGATTCGTTCGTGAAATCGGCGAAGGTCTGATTGATTTGAGGGTCTCGGCATGGTGTTGAAACGGTTTCTTTGAAAGCTTTTAACAGATTTTGTTTCAACCATTTTCGGGAGTGAATAACTTCTCACTTTGCGAAACAAATTCTTACGATTCATCTTTCATCTCCTGTTGTTTTGTTTTGCAAATCCAATTTTGGTCAGATGTTATCAAATATAATAATGATTGACCTATCACGTATAATCTCTTCAGTTCATTATGAATAGTCATATTTGTTTTAAAATGTCTAATTTATCCGTTTTTTATTGCACCACTTTGTTAACGTTTTTACATTTTATATTATGTATACGAACATGCGACGCCGTGTGGTCCCCGGCAGAATAGAATAGGCCACCCTCACTCTTACCGAGGTGTCGTAAAAGGCGACTAAGGTAAAGCTGCAGGCATGATCATCAGCACCCAGAGAAGGAAAACTCTGCATTTATATCAAAACCCTCGCCAACCCGTCTGCCAAGCGTGGTGAGTATGGCAATTACCCCTCATGTGACTGAGGGAGGCCCGTGGCCCGACTTAAATGGGCTGACGATGACGATGATGATACGAACATGTATAGGTCCATACGTTAATTGTACATACACAAAATATCAATTGGGGGTAACAATTTAAATTAAAATAAATAAATTATTTTTAATACCACTAAAACATTATTTTAATTATATTGAATAATAAATCTAGAGTAAAATATTGTATTTTAAAGCTATTCACAATAGTATGCTTATTTTTTTAAGTTTTGTTAGAAGTAAATAAATAAATAATATCAGCAGAATATCAGCGTCGTGGTCTACGCCACGACAGATTGCTGAGCGGAGACGTTTTTGGTGTCTGTTTAGTCAGTTAAGTGTTTTTTGTGTATTTTCTATGTGTCTATTATTGTGTACCAAATAAACGTATTCTATTCTATTCTATTCTAAATAAATATTTCATAACATTATCATGGTAATCTTTCATGCAACAACAACATGTCATACTTATTATTTGTTCCTTTCCGTCTTATTGTTAACATCTTGTTGTATTCGTGGACCACAAGTCAATAAATGTCTTACTTACTTACATACACTGATCTGACTCCGAGATAGGTAGCTCAAGCAAGCACCTGTGTTACTGATATCAGAACCAACAGCGGAATTAAAAATATATAAGTACATTGAATATTTTTCTTTTGTAAATACATACCAATACGAACAGACATGTTCCTGCACACAAACGTTTGTACTCTGCGGGGGGAGGTAAAGTTCACTACCACTGACCCAAACGGATCGTCAAAGTGATAATGAAGTATTTGTTACCGGTATATGGCACAAAATTAATATAATATAATATAATTCTCACAAAATCTCATACGTTGACCTGATTCCATACTAAGTAGCTTAAGCACTTGTGTTACAGATATCAGACAACAGAGGAACACAGATATATACTTAAATACATATATTACACCCAGACACTGAACAAACACAAATTGTTTTTTCTAAACATCTAAATACCGTCTGACCGACCGGATGGCGCAATTGGTAGTGACCCTGCCTCTTACGCCAAAGGTCGTGGGTTCGATCCCCACCCTGGACACACATTCGCGCAATGAACACTTGCGTTTGTTCAGTCTCTGGGTGTAATATATGTATTTAAGTATATATTTGTGTTCCTCTGTTGCCTGATATCTGTAACACAAGTGCTTAAGCTACTTAGTACGGAATCAGGTCAACGTATGAGATGTTGTGAGAATTATTATTATTATTGCCTGAACGGCTCCGAAGCACCAACTTGGGACGCAAATTGATGATGATGTCCGTAATTTTTTCTTCAAATGTCCTTAATTCATCACAGTTAAGTAATAAAAATGAAAAAGCGGTTCCACTGTACGGAACAAGCAGCCTTAAAATTAAAAAGCGCTACCCCCGGTCACGTAGCGCTACGTTTGGCCTCGCTGCGCGTGAGCTCATTAATCTGTGGAGGAGAGCGTTTCGTAGAATCAAAGAAAATACTGCGGGTGTTATTTGCGTTGGGAAGTTGATTTGAGTTAGTCAAAGTAGGCAAAAAAAGAAAGGCAGAGTAGGAACACTGATGTTTCTGAACAGATACGACCTGCTGATCTTGAAGAAAAGAGCTTATGCCTTCCTTAAGAGCTGGCAACCCATACGGGACGCGTCATGTGTTGCAGATGTCCACGGGCGGCGGTAATTATATAGGCTGAGTTTCCACAGAAGTGGAGCTGCGCGAAGTTGAGAGAGAGCCTCAAAATACATTACTTTGAGCAATGTAATTGGTCAATTTTTATAAGTCTCTGCTTCAACTCCGCGCAGCTCCACTTCTGTGGAAACTCAGCCTTACCATCAAGTGAGCCATCTGCTCGTTATCCGCCATATACTTATCTAGTATTGTTCAACATTCTCTACAGCCTTTCTTCTGTGTCTTTCTTACCAAGGCATACGCGGTTTAGGGTCTTATCGTTAAGAGCCCTTTTATAGATCAGTGGTGCCGCTGCCAGCTTTTTATTGATTTTAACGAAATTAAGCAATTTGTGATTTTTGAATCTTATTTTGCACGTGCTATTCATGTTAAAAGCATCTCTAGCAAGATTTCAATTTGTAGTGTCCACATTTTTAAAATCCTTAACTTCATTACAATCAGTAAAAATCTGTTGGTGGCGCCACTGAACCGTAAAGTGTGCCCTTAAGCATATGCCATTTAAGTTCTTCAGACAGCTCTCATTAAAAAAAAACATTTTTAACTGCAATATAAACAAGGATCTAAGCTAAATTTCCCCAAAGGAAATCTCTTAAATAGAGCCAAATATTAAATTCTCCGCTCGGTCTTAAGTCGACGCTGCACTTCCTTCCTTAATAGCTCTCTGCTCTTATAAGATGATAGCATAATAACTCATACTGCATTTTATCGTTCTAGGAAAACCATGAGCTCACTGAGTTTTAGCTTGATTTAGTATGTTACATGACTGCATTAGTGAAATATCACGTATTATATTAGTTCTCTGAAGCTACACAAAAATAATAAATTATTCGGGATAAATAATAGTGCCTCAACTTGTATTAAAACCTTTAAGTAATGTCGATAAACGAAAACTAAATTAAGATGGGTGACACCGCGACGATACTAAAGTCCATTTAGTATATAAAGGTGAATAGGACATTTAAAACGTTTCGTTTTATAAATCCAACTTTCTACGAATATAAATACTAAGTTGTGAAAATCATTGTCTTTTTTATTTTCGTTTTCCTAATTAATAATTAATAATCATACTCCAACCCAAACAATCATTTCGAATAATTATTAAAATTTTAAGACAAAATCTTATGAATTGCATAATGCGTCAATTGAAACTTTTGCTTATAGGGATTGCCACGAACAATCGTAATAAATTAGTTATCTTTATGGCGGCCATCTTACCATAGATTTAGACCGTATGGCGAGAACACTCATACAAGAGTGTACCTACTTGGTAGCACTCGCCCCGCCTCAAGATGTATCAGAGTGTCGCTCAAGTGGCGGTTTTTTGGCGGAAAAATCCACTAATTGTCGCACTGTTGGTCTGAGGTCCAACATCAACCGCATTGGTTGTTTAGTTTGTCAAATTGACATTTTGAAAGATCACGTTTAAAAATAACCAATCACATTGTATATGGACCTCACTCCTATAGATCTCCATCTAGCGGTTTTTGACACGCGAAAACCCTCATTGATCCCTATCAAGAACTGATCATTCTGACTCATCAAGCGAGAGCTAATTCTTCTGATGAATAAAATACATATAATTAATTACTTGTGATTTGAATGAATGAATGAATACTTTTACTGAACTCAAAATAAAAACTTAAAAACTAGGTATTACAGGATGTGTACAACAAAAGCAGCCTTATCACTATGAGCGATTTCTTAAACACCACTAAAATATTCACATATTATTTTATTCCATATTTTGAGAGTTCGAACTTGTAGATTTTGATCAAGATTAAAAATCTCAGAAATAAAAAGTCGATTACATTTCTAAATAAAATATTCTCGATTCTAAAAAGTATCGATTAGTTTTTAAATGAGGCTTCCCTATTGTTGTCAAAATAGAACTGTCCTATGCACATAGTGAAGGGACTAAAGTCGCCAAGTGAATTTTTGATTTGACATTTGTAAGAATATTTTTTTAAAGTGAGCAACGCCTCCGGTACTCTACTCACGCAGCGAAACAGCATAGACACTGCTTCGCGCCAATTTTCTGTGTGGCCATGGTAGTGATACCACGGTCTGAATACGTGGTAGTGATAACTGGAGTGTTCCAGTCGAACTGGCCCATTCATACCTACCAATGATATAATAGTTAAATGAAATGCTTCACCTATTGGGTAGTTACACTTTTGATACAAGTTATTTATTCACAAAGTGGCAATAAATAACTTGTACCTATCAAAAGTTATCGTGGCAGAGCCACGCTTAGGCATGAATGGGTCGGCTCGACCGAAGTGATACCACGGCCTCACAGAAAACCGGCGTGAAGCAACACTGTGCTGTGTTTCGTTGCGCGAGTGAGGGTACCGAAGCCCAATCCAGGGGAAAAGGGGGTTTGAAGGTTTGCAGTCCACTTTTGACTTTTGCATTGGTGTCGCATGTGTCTATGGGTGGCGGAAATCTGTTACCTGCTACCTATCACATAAAAAAAACGTTAGCAGCAGCCGAAAATACATTCAATTCGAAGCATAGACATGCACTTCATTATCCGTCTTTGCATGCAACAGGGGAGACGTCAAAGGAGCAACGATGCCGGATATTGCAATCTGTATGTGAAGCATCGTCTTGGATACATTTACGAATACTGCTGTAGGAAAATGTCATGTCGAATCAAGCACATACAAATTTCGTCGGCTTAGTTACGCGTTCAGTGGTCTAATTGGTAGAACATTCTCCCGGATTGTGGAAGGTGTGGGTTCGAGTCCCGCCTGAACACGAGATGAAATTTTTAAGTGTGTTATTTCCTTAAGAATAGTTTGCAAAAAAATGCTATAAAAATATCAACTGTTGATTTAGCTGCTTAGCAGTCTCATCTTAACTGCTGGCCAATTATTTGTAATAATATTTCCACTGGATATTGTGAAAAAACCTACAATATGGATGAGACTATCGACAGCTCATGTCGAATCAAGCACTTACATATTCGCCAGCTTAGTAACTTGTTCAGTGGTCTAATAGGTAGATCATTCACCCGGATTGTTGAAGGTGTGGGTTCGAGTTCCGCCTGAACATGAGATGAAATTTTTAATTGTGTTATTTACATAAGGCGACGGGTAACCCTAACTAGCGACACAAATCGATTTAAATTGTTTGCTACTAAACCGGATCTTTTTTTTTAAAATTCGGGATTACAACTCTCGGCAAACACTTAAGCTATTTATTAAATAATCATGCACAAATGATGGGTCCTTTTTTGTACGCGAAAAATTTATTCACGTCAAAAGTGGCCGCTTTTGGCGTGAATCAATTTTTCACCATTTGTGCATAGTTATTTAAAAATAGTAGTGTTTGCCGAGGGGTTGTAACGTGTGCCCTACCCGTCGTCTTAAGAATAAATTGCAAAAGATTGCTATAAATAATATCAACTACTGTTGTAGGAGTACATAAAGCAGTATAACCCTACGTTAGCTCGATACGTCTTAAGCGCAGTTAATTTAAATTCACCATAAAAAACTTGCAATATAAAATCATGGAACGTATCTATAAAGATAGGAAGAAATTTTATGTCAAAAGTCAACAGAATGCGATCTTTTATGTGACAGGTGGTAGACGAGCAGATGGATCACCTGATGGTAAGCGATTGCCACCGCCTATGGACACCCGCAGAAGCAGTGGAATCACAAGTGCGCTGTCAATATGTTCACCTCCCTTCTCCCCTGATAAGACCTCCGGTACCCTCACTCACTCGGCAAAACAAAGCGCAGAAGCCGCTTCACGTCGGTATTATGTGAACCCGTGGAATCACTCCATCCATTCCATCCAATATGGTAGATATCAGCTTTGGTATTAAAATAATGGTGAAATAGAAATGAGATCGTTTTATGAATGAAGGAATGAATGAATATACTTTTATTGCACTCAAAATAAAGTATGAAAACTTAAAAACCTTACACACAGCAAGGTTTTGATAGATATATCACCGTGAAATTGCAATCACTGTCAGATTGTAATTTGAATCGTATTTATCGATATTTTTTATTATAACATGTGAGAACGTATGATGACAATCGCACCTGATGACGTCATATTAGTGTTTTAATAAACAGCCTAGTCGCTTTACTAAACAACGCCATTTCGACACTAGTGGAACGGGCTTAAGGCTAACCTTATCGAAATTAGCAAGTTTTTTTTTATGTAATAGATGGCAGACGAGCAGACGGATCACCTGATGGTAAGCGATTGCCGCCGCCCATGGACACCCGCAACACCAGTGGAGTCACAAGTGGGCTGCCAACATTTAAACCCCCTTTCCCCTGGATTGGGCCTCCGGTAAGGGTACCGGAATGAGGACTCAGGCATCAAAAAGCATCAATTATTAGCAGTTGATCCAAAAACTGGGCAAATGACGTTGACATGACGTTTCATGATTCTCTTTTAATCCAATGCTGATTATGTGTAGTTTTATTTTCTTTCATTCGAGAACTCGAGAACTTTGTGACCAGTTAAGTCATTATTTAGCATTAGCAAACTCACTTAGTTAGCTTATTTGCTTAGTTTTCCCTTTACTTTTATCTCAAAGGAAAGATTCGAGCTAGAAAAACTCTAGTGCCTATTTATTATAGAGATGTTCATTTCAAATCATTATACTTCAAAAATGTGTTTCACTATAGTGAAAGTACGTAAAAGTATTGTAAAAATTGTTGAAACATATTTCTTTTTACCCGACTGCCAAAGAAGGAGGGTAATGTTTTTCGAGTGTATGTAAGTATGTATGTCTTTTCCTTTGTGACCTCCTGTAGCCTCAACGGCTTGATGGATTTTGATGTATGAGGTATCGTTAGATTTGTCTTGATTACGGGAGTGTCATAGGATACATTTTATCCTAAAAGTCCCACGGGATAAAGACATAATAATATTTTTTCTAAATTTCCCTTTAAAAAAATATGTATGCGGTATCATTAGATTCATTTCAATCACGGGAGTAATTAATATAGGATACGTTTTTTCTCAAAATTCCCACGGGAACATGTTAATTCTGCGTCAACGCAAAGCAACTCATGCGTTAGCAAGCAAAAAGATAGGGCGTGGCCTGGCATGCGGCGCGCGGCGCGGTGCGGAGGGGGATATGCTCGAGTATACAGCCCGAATGCGGCAAATGTGGTCGAAATAATTTAAAATGGTACTTACATATACATAGTCTTCTACATCTACAACATTTTCGTTAAATAAAAACAGCTAAAAAGTTATAAATAAAAAAAATTATTATTAAAAAAACAAAATACCCGACTGCACACTAAAAAAAGAGTAAAACAAGCCCCACAATAATATTGATCAATCAAATGCTAAAAACTAATTATGTAATACCGTTTAAACAATACCTATATTAAAATACACTACAATATGTGTTCGTAATCGATAGTTAAATAAACAGAAACTTATTTTGAATACAAATTTACTGAATATAATTTATAAATGTTGATGGAAAGCATTTCAGCGGCTGTTTTAAATAATTCTAGATTTTGTGTCATCATCATCATCATCATCAGCCTATCGCAGTCCACTGCTGGACGTAGGCCTCTCCAATTGTACGCCACTGTGATCTATCCATGGCTTCTCGCATCCAGCTCTTGCCAGCCATCCTGCGCAGATCGTCCTCCCACCTAGCCAAAGGGCGCCCTACATTACGTTTGCCAAGACGCGGTCTCCACTCCAGAACTCGTTTACCCCATCGGTTGTCGGTTCTGCGGCTAATATGGCCAGCCCACTGCCACTTAAGCTTGCTAATCCGGTGAGCAATGTCGATAACTTTGGTTCTCTGCCGGATCACCTCATTTCGAATTCGATCTCGGAGAGAGACGCCGAGCATTGCTCGTTCCATAGCCCGCTGAGCGACCTTTAACTTGTGGACCAGTCCGTACCGTAAGTGTCCACGTTTCGGCTCCGTATGTCATGACGGGTAGGACGCACTGATTGAAGACTTTCGTCTTTAGGCACTGTGGTATCGACGATACGAAGACACGACGTAGTTTTCCAAATGCTGCCCAACCTAACTGGATTCTCCTATTCACCTCATCCTCGAGGTTGTTTTTTACCCAATTGCAAAGTCTGCCCGAGGTATACGTATTTTTGAACAACTTCGAGGACGGCACCGTGAATTGCAATCGGTTCCGGTAGAACATGTTCATTGAACATGACCTTGGTTTTGTCCAAGTTCATCCGTAGGCCGATGCATTTAGAAGAGTCAGCCAGTTCATTCAGCATCTGTTGTAGGTCCTGCAGCGTTTCTGCCATTATGACGATGTCGTCAGCAAATCGCAGGTGAGAGATGTATTCGCCATTGATGTTGATGCCACGTCTCTTCCAGTTCAGCGTCTTGAACATATCCTCCATTGCATTTGTGAACAATTTCGGGGAGATGACGTCCCCTTGTCTCACTCCTCGATGCAATGGTATAGGACTTGTTTGCTGATTCTGTACTTGGACGGACATAGTAGCGGCATCATAGAGGCATCTCATCACCTGGATATATCGCCAATCGACTGGGCATCGCTGCAGGGACTCCAGAACAGACCAGATTTCAACCGAGTCAAAGGCTTTCTCATAATCCACAAATGCTAGACACAGGGGCTGATTATACTCTTCTGTCTTCTGTATAATCTGCCGCACTGTGTGGATGTGATCTATGGTGCCGTATCCGCTCCGAAACCCAGCCTGTTCCGGTGGTTGGAATTCGTCGAGTCTCCGCGCAAGACGGTTCGTGATCACTCTTGAGAACAGCTTATAGACGTGGCTTAAAAGGGAAATGGGTCGATAGTTCTTCAAAAGGGTTTTGTCCCCTTTTTTGAAAAACAAGACGACCACACTCTTATTCCACGCCTCCGGAGTTCTCCCTTCGAAGAGGACATCGTTAAAGAGCTTTTGGAGTTCCCTCAGTACGGGTAATCCTCCAGCTTTCAACAACTCTGTTGTAACGCCATCCTCTCCAGGGGCTTTTCCATTTTTCAGCTGTCCAAGAGCAATCTCGATTTCGCCAATGCTGACTTCTGGCAAGTCTTCGGTGAAATGGCGTGTCAATGTGGCCCTAGAGTCCTCATTTTCGGGATCAGGTCGAGATGCATGCGAAGCGTATAATCGGCCATAGAAGTCTTCCACTTCTCGAAGGCCCGCCGGCTTTGAAGCAACAACTTCTCCACGTGATGTGGTCAGCTTGGTCAGGTGGCTTTTTCCGAGAGATTGTACGAAAACCTTTGACCCCCGATTCTGCTCGATAGCTCTTTCAATCAAGAGAGTATTGGAGCACCGGAGGTCGCGTCGCACTAGTTTACTGATCTCCCGGTTTAGAGTCCGTTTTCCTGACGAAGTGGACGGTGGCTGCTCACGTCGTTGTCTCATTAGCCCCAAGGTCTCATCAGAGAGTTTCGACTTCCTACCTTTGCGCTGCATGTTACAAAATCTCGTGCCTTCTTCCCTGAGGACTCGAACCACATTTTCGAGGTTCTGGTCAACGTCCGTTGTGGTTTCCACGGCATTGAATCGGTTTTCCAGGTTTAACTGAAACTTTTCAGATCCTTTCATGGATTGCAGTAGAGTAGGTCGGAGTCTTGATCTCATCAAGCGGACTCGTTCGGCTTTAAAGATTTTGTGTAAAAAATATATAAATTTCTAATCTATCTATTACAAAACAAATGGAATTAATTGTACTGACATTATTCCTTCTATTTTGATACAAACATCTCACTGATCGCATACTCTTTCTGGCCCTGCGGAGAGAAGTCTCATCTCTATGTGTCTTTTACCGCCTTTACCATCCGAGTGTTAAAAGGAGTTGTTTAAATTGATACCCGCTGCTGAATTTCACCACCGTACTACACGCCGTAAACTAGGATTCCACCCGTACCATCTGGATGGATGGAGGTCCACCACCGTGCGCTTTACACATCATTTATGCCACGCACCTCCTCATTGTGACCTTCAAGAAACGAGCCTATACCTTCCTAAAAGGCCGGCAACGCACTCCCTCTGGTGGGGCTGATGTCCATGGGCGGCGGTGATCACTTCTCCATCAGGCATGCTTTCGTTTCCCTGCCTTTCTCTTAAAAAAAAAGGTAAATAGATATTCTCGTAACATTTTACGTAATTCAAATATAACATTACACCGTACTATATTTGGATATACGCTACTTGGAACATCTTTTGTGCGAAAAGTTGTTGGAAATTCGTAGTTATTTTTAGCATTCCTTATACAAACTGCCGCTGGCCACTGGAACGTGCACTTCCATATTTATTTTGCTGATGCCAACTTTTTTTTAGAACATTAGTCATAAAAGTAAATTCTATTTTTAATAAAGTTACTCCCACGGTTAGAATCATCATATCGTAAGTACGTACAGCCATACATCAAAGTATCCAAAACTGTCAAATTTCACTAGTCGATTTTGACCTCAATGTCAAACACATGTTTCCGTATCAATTGAGGATATTTTACCGATTGTGGAAAATGTGTTGCTGTCTGTACATGTGCTGTCCTTTTTGTGGGTCTACAGTCAAGTAGTCCCTTAAGGAAAGAGAATATTCTTTTTGTATCCAAAGAAAAGAGATGAACAGGGGGCCTAATATCGTGCTTTCAACATTAAAGTCGAATTAGAGATTTTTATGGATGTATGTATGAAATCTTACGAGAATTCGGATGTAAATTCCGTTCCATTGTTGGTTCTCTGTTCTTGTTGACAAAGGACAGGGCAGAATCATTCCAATGAAAATTACGCCTTCTGCAACTGAACCTTACCCAAGTTCAGTTAAAACAAAAACAGAAAAGAGGATTTCCGTTTTTTAATTAGAGTCAAAGAGTTACGGCTTAGGCAAAACGATGCAACGGTAAAACGAAAGCCTTTGGGGCTAGATGATAAAAATGTAAATTGGCGCAAGCAGAGCGGTTTCGGTCTTAATTCTGGAAAGCCTCACCATTCTTTTGAACAATCTGATCTGCTCTCTCCAGTACAAAACAGCATAGGAGCGAGTGAGATCCGCCTGATGTAGAATTAAAGAGCGCCAAGAATAAAACACACAGGGCACGAGAGACCGCGTCGAGTAAATCTTTACATAATTTACCGCAAAAACGCTTATCTGCTCGCAATAAATTTTCGCTGTAAATATTTTATATTTAAATTCAAATTGGTATGCGCCGTATATTTGCAAATGTAATTCGATAGTCCAAAAATGAAACAAATATTGATATTGTAGGAATCTAAATCAAATGTTGTATGAAAACAAACGCGTATCATCCTAGACCTCAT
The DNA here is from genome assembly GCA_019059595.1 of Marasmia exigua. Classification (NCBI taxonomy): domain Eukaryota; kingdom Metazoa; phylum Arthropoda; class Insecta; order Lepidoptera; family Crambidae; genus Marasmia; species Marasmia exigua. The sequence goes on from CM032471.1 coordinate 20,228,867, forward strand.
CGTCGCTTTCCATCAGGTGCGATTGTGGTCAAACGTTAGCTTATTGACCAAAAAAAAAAACAACAACGGTTTCAACAATGACAACTTAATTATGCATGGGCGGCAGCAATCGCTTACCATCAGGTGATACCGAAGATATCTTGCATTAGCAAGTCAAGTAACTTATTGATATAAGTGAGTAGTCAACAGTCGAAGTCAGTCAAAGTCATAGTCACTCAATCAAACACCTTTTTTTTACGTTTTATCGACCTATAGATTCTGCCGCTTACAACTAAACTTAATCGAGGGTTTTAAAACTCTATCAGGCCCAAGAAAGCTACCTGACAACACAATAGCAGTGATAAAAACGATACACTTCACTGCACAAACAGACACCAAATGTATTCACTAAAAACCACTAGAAACTAATAACCTAACCTTTGAATAGCGTCAGCCCACGCGGAGTATTTTAGTCCTATCGCCAGAATCCGGAAACAGCATTAGCTCCTATTTTTGCCATGTGTCAAATAACCATAGGACGAATGTAAGTTGACTGGATTCTTATTCCTATTGCCCTTTCTCCAAATCTGATTCCATATTCATTCGTTTCCCTAACTTTTACGCCTACCACCCCGATTCCTAAAACCTAAGTCTGTGGCCTATGCACAAACCGTGCAGTGCCAAAGAGAAGAAAAAAGAGTTAACTGGAACTATCATGGCATGAAACTTGGTAGCGACCCTGCCACATAAGCCAAAGGTCATGAATTTGGTTCCTATTTTGGACTAACATCTATTCAGTGCTCGTTTGTTCAGTGCTATAATATCTATTTTAAGTATATAAGTTTCTTACTTTCTTTTGATGTTTCTTACTTTCTTTTGATAGTGAAAATACAATTGCTTAAGCCACTTACATTTATATTCGGTTCCTGTATTTGCTGTTGTCAAATAAGACTTAATAAGACACAGAAAAGCCGTGTGAAGCATCACTGTGCTGTGTTTCGCTGCGTGAGTGAGGGTACCGGAGGCCTAATCCGGGGGTAAGGGGGGCTTAAAGGTTGGCAGCGCACTTGTGACTCCACTGGTTTCGCGGGTGTCTATGGGCGGCGGCAATCGCTTACCACCAGGCGATCCTTCTGCTCGTCTGCCACCTAAAAAATAAGACTAAGAGTTCAAGAAACTGGCGGCCAACATTCAAGACTGAAGAGGCACCCGAAGGTGAAGAATAAGACTTACATTATTTGATTAATTCAGTATTTTCTTCGATCGTTTTCGGTTACATGCTTGCTCTTCAGCTTCACATATCTTTTTCCGATATTACTTTTTAATCTCCTAAGAGGCAGACCTAAAAAAACATGGCGTGAAGTTGAATCAATACTCCTGGGACTGGGAAACTGTAGGCAAACATGCAGCAGTAAGGGACCTTGGCTCAGCCGAAGGATATTGCAAGTTAGAAAAAAACAATGTTACCTTTTTCTTTTGAATTAAAGATGACGGCTTCTGTATAAATAAGCATCCTCCTATTTTTATAAAGTCTTTAAACAAAGTCAACTTAACTTCATAAATATTTCATTTTTTTTAATAGAAATATGTGTTCTCAAAATAATCTTTACAAAATTACTCGTAAATGGTAAATAATAGTAAAAAAATGTTTTTAAATGTAAATAATAGTAAATTAATAGTAAAAACATATTTTGTTTTGAATAATATTACTATTCAAAACAAAATATGTTTATACAATATTTATTATAACTCGCCTGTAGTTCATTTAAACTGCTTAACTTTACATTTAATTACATACAAAAGCTAAAGCACTTTATTGGCTTAACTTTGTCATCGCATCCATTCTTTGTTGAAGTGAAAAAAAGTGTGGCTGCAGAAAGCCTCCAATATCGGCAGTCAAAATTGTCAGGTAAATGTTATTTTAGATTAAAGCCACAGTAGGTTTTGGCGGTGGCAAAAACTGGGGTAGCAAAGTGGTATTTTTGTAACGTGACCAGACTTCTCGTTTTGATGGGACAGACCCTTTTTTTATAGATGTTTGTCTCAGTGTCCCTACAATTAGGTCTGAGACGCAAAAGTTATTCTTTTTTGCGAACGGTTCAAAAATTTTATCAGCCAGACCTTTTCAAATAAAGAGCAATAAAAGTCTAACTGAGGATTTCTTTTTCTCTACTTATGTTAAAACACTTCCCTGTTTATTAGTGGGTATTCCCACCACACATTCAGATGAAACATTTTTACACGACAGTAGAACTTAAGCTTGCCTTTACCTAAATGGCAGCTGTTTATTTTTATTATGTGATCGTAATACAAACGTATAAGTAAAAGTGATAACTGACATTGAATTTACTGTGCGTTTCTCGCGGTACTTTCTAGCACATACGTTGCCCAGTTTCCGGGAACAGTTTGGCTGCAGCAATATTTCCAGACGGCCACCACTTAGAAACTTATAAAGAGAAAAAAGCCGACGATACATTAGCGACCTCTCAGATTTCGCTGATGTTCATTAGTGGCGGTGATTATTACTTACGACCAGGTGACCTGCTTGCATGTTGGTAGCATCTAGTATGAAAAAATAACGAAAATAACAATGTCCCGCTTTGAGCCAAAAAGATATGGCCACGTTAGGTTTTCATTTCACCTCACACCGCGTCCTATTTACACGAGTGACCGGTTGTAACTAGTACCGTGGTAACTATGTGTGGAAAAGTGTTGTTTAAGAAAACATATCGAGGGATTTCCGATATTGCGTCATTTCTGTGGACTTTTCTGAGCTTTAACAACCGTTACAAAAGTACCTAAGCAATCTCGAAAATGGTACGAACGGTATCGAACTCAATGTAGTTCTCTTTTTGCACTGAGCAATTGCAACGTAAGAAACAACTAAAGAAATATTACACAGTAAATTGTAATAAGGTCGTAGGTTTTACTCCATCTCTGGAAAAAACATTGGTCTGATTAACACTTGTTCCGTGTCTGCGTATTACTGGTATTGACTGCCTCGATGGCGCAAGAGTAGGTCGATCTTTAAAGCGACAATGTGCCGCCCGAGGTCACGGGTAAAAAAGTTGTACCTTAATTTTTGATAATAAATTCAGAGGGACAGCCCTAAATCTGGCAAAAAGACCGTGTCTCGTTAAGTGCGTTAAGCCGTTGGTCCTGCTGATCGCTCTTCGGTCATGTTACTTTGGTGTCTCATCGAAATACGAGGGTAAAGAATTCGAGAGTGCCCTTGTATTTGCACATATACTTGAAAATTATGATGTATCCTGTGTAATCATGGAATATATTAAACCAACACTCTAAAAATTACCTATTGGCATAGCAAAAATACGTAGGTTAGGTAAGGTTAGCAATTTATTAATTTTGAGGGAACGTTAAATACAACCCTTAAATCATCAATTTTCCTGGTCATCGACATTCCACATCGATAGCCACACAGCACTACTACAAATTGAGTGATCCCCACAACGGGGCGCAACTTGCCGAGGTGATTTATTTCGGCGGAAGTAATCCTCTTAAGCTTTCACAATTCGTTAACGTGAAAACAAGGTGGACAAACAAAAATCCATTCCAAACAGGATACAACGCGAACCCTATTTACAAACAATTAGGGTATAACGAGATCGGTACAGACATGTTTTAGGGTTATCTCTTGCAAAACTAATTTGAAATTGATTGGGCTGCGAGAATTTCAATCAGTATCAAATTATATGTCTTCTTTTTGGTTTTGTTTAGAGGTTAACAGGGAACCCTCAACCCCTACACTAAACGTAAAATAGGGGTTTTTCATACAAACAAAGTTGTTAATATCAATCAGATTTTCCCCGCGCAGTGGTAGCAACTTGACGTCGATCTAAAAGATCCGACTACCGTGGCTGTTGACCGAAAACATTGGAAAGCGGGTAGGGAGACCTTTGCCCTGGAGTGTGACAGTACAGGCTCATAATAATAATATTTTAATGTGGGAGAGCCACACTTTGGCATGAATGGGCCGGCTCGACTGGAGTGATACCACTCCCTCACAGAAGACCGGCGTGAAGCAGCGTCTGCGCTGTGTTTCGCCGTGTGAGTGAGGTTACCGGAGGCCTAATAGGGGGAAGGGGAAAAGGTTGGCAGCGCACTTGTGACTCCACTGGTGTTGCGGGTGTCCATGGTCGGCGGAATTGCTTACCATCAGGTGATCCGTCTGCTCGTCGGCCACCTCTCATATAAAAAAAAAAATCAAATTTACGACTTTCATATTTCTTCAAGCTTGAAAGGCGGATAAAATTTCCTATGACGCGTCAGGTGGTTCAGGATTCTGGATCCAGGCGATAAAAATGGTCGGGGTATCATGCAGGTGTTGAGTATAGTGATTTGCAATAAATTGGATAGGTATTCCCCCTGTGAAATAAAAGAGGGTCAAGAAGATCTACATCGTGCGTATTTCTACCATTAGCTCGACGGTGACGGAAACATCGTGAGGAAACCTGCATGTTTCGGATAGGTTCTGAAACTTGTAACCATGATTCAGTTGGTCTGGTTAAGGGCTGCGAAGGTCCGACGGCAGTCGCTTTACTGTAATTACCAGACTCCCCAATACTCCGGGCTCCAGAGCGACAGCTTTAGACGCAACCAGGAATGGACAATGCGACAAAAAATAATTTTTCGAAATGAAAAATACTATTTCTAGATTAGACTCATAGAAATTTAAGAAAAAATATTCGAGATTTTTTAGACAGATATTTATGGAGAAAAAAAAAGTGAAAGAAAAAGTGACATGCGGGGCGCCGCATCGATAAGTTAGTTTATATTATTACTTTCTTCTATATTAGTGCATGTTGTGCTCTTCTTTAAGTAATGTGACACTTAGTCTTAAATTAGTTTTGTATGTTTTTTATGTAACAGTGTACTCATTGTTGAGGAGCCAAATAAATAAAAAAAAGAAAAAATCCTCCTGTGACGTCATCACTCGAAAATACAAATTAATAACGCTTTTGCTCGCGTTAATTAAAAAAAAAGTAAAATCTCTGATTAAAAATGACAACATAAAATAATGACAGTGACAGTAAGTAACTTAAAGTCGTCTAAACTTTTTTATTGGGCATATAGCACCGACATCACAATACGTTGAGCCTCAGGACTACGTCACTTCCGGCATATTAATTAATAATTTAAAAAATAAATATTTCAATAAAATAGTTTTCAATTAATAATAACTAAAAAATATGGGTCATCTTTTTTCTCTTTCTTTAATCAAAAAGCGTATAAAAATGCAAATATATTTTTTTGTCGTATTGTCCATTACACGCTAAGATGAGGAGGACAAGAAGCTCTATGTTAACACAAGTTCTAAGTTTGAATTTCCCGCCAGCGTCGCGCTCCTAGCGCCACACAAGACAGACAGCTATCAGACATCAGCGCATCAACGCACGGACGGGCAGTTTAGCAAAACTCCCAGCGAGCTCATATTCGCCGGTCAAGAACTTCTATTTTTTCACAATGTAATACAATTCAATTCAAAGCAAGTAAATTCATCATCAACTATTCAGCCTTCTCCTCATAACCATCAAGAATCCCCAACACTCTACGTCGATCATTTCCCGCCCGTCATTTTCTTCAATGCGTGAATAAGTAGCTGAGATAACCAACCTTTTCACGAACCCAAAGAAAAATAAACTAAATTATTCCACGCAAAGCTGTACCACTTATTAAGGCGTTACGTGCACGGCTCTGGAACATTCGCAACTCGTTAGCGAACGCAAGTCGCAACCTCTGGATTAGCGAGTCGTTGCATCCCAGAATGATCCTTTGCATTTCGTTTAATTAATTTCACGGGTCCTTGGGTGGAAGACGGCGCTCGTTTCGGAGGGTTAAGGTGCGTTCATACCTTACGATCAAAGTAGAAAAGGGTTAAGTTATGTTAAAATGGAAACCGGGAGAAGTCGCAGTGGCAGATGGCTTCTCCCACTAATGGACGATGAGTGAGAGTCCCTGGAGTTTGAGTCGGTAAACCCCCGCCGTACCGTGGGGGAGTCTGACATAACCCCACAGGGTCAACAAATAAAATGTTATATACATATGGAAAGAACACGCTAGAACCAACACAAAAAGGAATTTGGTGCACCGAAGATCTTAAAAACACTTTTTTATCCATTAATGTTCTTCTTTTAATTTTACTTACAATTTAAACTTTATAAATAATTAATCTGCGATAGATTACATAACAATAAAAGACGATATTTTGTACCGACATTGATAATTGTTCTATATGGACCTTGATAGATTTTTTAATTTACCTAACAATGAATTTTACAGGTGTATTTTCTTTTGATTTATTCTTTTACTACTACTGCTTTGATGATTTCTGTTATATTTTAGCTATATAATATTTAGTTACGTCAGTCGGTAGTACGTATGGAAGAGGAAAACATACTGCGCTGACCCCAGATAATCTGGGAATAGGGCAGGAGGATGATTATGGTCGCACAAACAGATCGCATGACAGAATCAAAAATCCTCCCCCTTCTGCTGCCGTCTCTTAGCAGGCCAAGATCATTTTTTTTAATATTTTTTATTATCATAATAATTATATCGCTTCGTATAAACAGCCCTTGTTAGAGAATTACACGCCCATCTGTTAGCAAGTAATGTGCGGCGCCGTCTGCGCGATAAAACTTGTAGCGCCCGCGCCGACGGTGCTCCTCACTTATAATTACGTCACTTTGTTGTGCCCAGGTTAGGGACTGTCCCCCTCGCCCTTAGTACGTCACTGTAAGTACCTTGCCGTTTGTTGACTCTGTAGAAATGCAGTTTTTGCGGGATATCTTGGTCGTCCGCTAACGCGGATGTGCAGAGCGGGTGCTCGTTCCGGACGTCCGACCCGTGGTGCATGTGACCTGTGCTATGTCGGGTGGCTCTTTCTGTAAAAGTAAGCCAGCGGCACACTGACTAAAGCCAAAGCGGTGCATCGTCATAGCCATATAAAGGGAGGCCGTGGACATCCAGCGTAGCTTTGGTTCTATAAAATTCTAAGCCGAATGCCCACTAGGGTCAGCCCAATACAGTGGGAGCCACCGCGACACTAGAGCTAGGGCATCTAGTTTTTAGTTGATTGAAGTGACAAGACAAACATTTACAGAGATAAATTGTGTTTTGTTTTCGCATGTAGGTATTTAAAGGGCACGTCAAACTGCCCTTGTTCTGTTTATTGGCATATAAAATAAAAAATAACTGTCGGCCGCTTTACGCCTCTCGTACCAAATTAAGGGAGCGAATTTTTATTAGGTGCCTGATATCGTTGAATCAATAACGGCTTTATGGTACCATGAGATCAGGTAATAAAAGTTTAGCTTTCTATGTGACGATTTTGGAAGCAGGGTTAGTAATTTTTTGAATGAAATCTTATCTTTACTATTTATAAAAAGCTTAGTCTTACAAACAGTGGCAACGCTTAAAAATAATTCTAAAACAAGAAACGCTTGCGCGATGTAATCGACACCTAGTGCCATCTATTGGAATTTCTAAATTGAAATTGGAACTAATGTCCCGAAACGAAGGCGGGTCCCTCGTCTTTAAAAAAAGAGAAACTGATTGACTGAACTTAGAAAGTAGACAGTAAGGGTAGCAGTTCCGTAAATAGAGGAAATAAGCACTATGAAGATGTATGATTAATAACATACATATTGACATACCTGTATTAAAAAATATTTTTCTATGAGATACTGATCTAAGTGTGCATTATTTCTTAAAGAAAATGCGCGATGGTATCAAATTTCTTATGTATAATAATTTTCCTTAAGATGGTATGTTATGTTGTGTATATGAGATATTTCTCAGATGATAAGCAGAAGAAAAACGCCGTCATTAATATTACAAATTCTGCAATACATATGGGAAATTTCAACAAACTCCTCATCATTACTAATTCAGCCAAGACACGCCTACTGCAAAAAGGAAGAGGAAAATATCTAAAAGGAACCTGCAGGTTTCCATTAGTTTCTCAAACATTAGCCATAATTCATTTTGTTTCCCATTTAAGGGATTTTTTATTGGTTTAATTACATACCACCGACTCTAGGTCCATGCCTTTTTAGGGTTCCGTAGCCAAATGGCAAAAAACGGAACCCTTATAGATTCGTCATGTCTGTCCGTCTGTCCGTCCGTCCGTATGTCACAGCCACTTTTTTCCGAAACTATAAGAACTATATTATTGAAACTTGGTAAATAGATGTATTATGTTGACCGCATTACGATTTTTACAGAAAAATTTGAAAAAAAATAATTATACTTGAAACTGAAACTCAAAAATTTTTTTTTCATCGAACCTATACGTGTGAGTAGGTGTTTTTTGGGCATTTCACTTCACTTGATTTTTTTCGAAATCGCTCTCTGCGTTCGCTCAGTCGCAAAAAATCAAGTTAAGTGAAATTGCCCAAAAAACAGATAGATAAGTGTTAATTTAAAATGCGGTTACGTTAGATCTTAAGGTCATTCTATTGTGACTAATACACCGCTGCAGACACGTTATAAACAAAATAATGAAGTTGGTCAAACAAAAAGAATCGCTTAAATTAGAATGCATCTGTCCTGCGTCATCTAAAGAGCCAAAACGACACGGAAATTTGTTACCTAATACAATACGTTGTATTGTTTGTGGTCCGTCTAATAGTGGAAAAACCAATTTAGTGATAAGTTTATTATTACATAAAAATGGTCCAAGATTTCGTAACCTATATGTGTATTCAAAATCTTTGTATCAGCCTAAATATTTATATCTTGAGAAGGTTTTGGACATGGTTCCTGGAACATCATTTAATAAATACAATCATAATGGTGAAATATTGAGTCCACATGATGCTTTACCTGATTCGATCATCATTTTCGACGACGTTGCTTGTGAGAATCAAAACAACATTAGAGATTATTTCGCCATGGGACGCCATAAAAATATAGATTGCTTCTATATCAATCAAACTTATACAAAAGTTCCAAAACAACTTGTCAGAGACAATTCAAACCTCGTGGTTCTATTTAAGCAAGATGATGTTAACTTGAAGCACGTATATGAGGAGCATGTTGGTGCTGATATGTCATGGTCTCAATTTCGTGAGATGTGCTCTTCTGTTTGGAATAAACCCTTTAGCTATCTTGTTATTAATAAGGATTGTGACAAAAATAACGGATGCTACCGATTTAAGTTCGATACATTCATAGTAATAGATGAACATACATAAAGACCGCTGTGTTATTTTTTAATCACTCGTACTCACGATTTAGACCTGAGCGGAATACTTTGAAATGGAGAAAAATCTTAAAGAACAAATTGTAAAATCAGCAGCAGCTGTTAAAAGAAAAGTTGCGATGATAAAAGATGTTGAAAATACTAATAATAAAACATTAGAAACAATATTGAAACCTATTGTTGATCCACTTACATTATTAACAGATAAAAAAAAAACTCTCAACTTAACAAAGATGAGCACTTTGAACCAGTGATGAAAAAGTTTAAAAATGATAATAATCAATCATTTGAAGACGAGAACCAGTCATTATTTGTCTCTGATGAAGATTACAATGAATCTATTAGTGAAGAAGATGAAGACGATGAACAAGAACAATACAACGATTACAACAAAACCCTTGTTGTATCACCGTCTGAAGACCACAACGTAAGCGTGGGATCATTCAAATCTGTACAGTCATCGCCAAGTCTTAAGAATCAATCACTGTCATGGTCAACATCGTCTGAAGTAATGAAAGATGTTCCGTTTGGAATCAGAAATGAGCGGGGTAAACTGTTACTAGGCAAAACCCGTGTTCATGACGACGGCGTTATTCTTAAAATAGGAGCACTTACTGTTAAAAAAACGAATGGCTTGAATGAACTTCTTTTCAAAAAGAAACCAAATTTAGATGCTGTAACATATGATGATTTACAGAATTACAAGTTACTTCTTATAGAAACCAATGCTCATCGACGTAATTGTGAACCATCCAAACCTATAAACAGCAACAAAGGATTTAAATATATGAATGTAATTAAACCTTTGTTCAAATTCTCTCGAAATCCAACTACAAGTGTAGAAAGTATTCCTCAAGGTAAAGGTATTTCTCTTTTAAAGACAGTAAAATCAAACACTGATTTAGTTTACTGGGATGATCCAAACGAGTTAGTCGAACGATTACAGTTACTACTTGCATCTTGGGAAGCGGGTAACACTGGTGTAAATAATGAAATAATTGCTATTATTTCGGAACTGCATGAAGCTGGTATCATAGATGTGGAACATATAAAGAAAAAACCAGGAAAATTGGGCAGTATTCTTTCCGTAGTCAACCCATCAAGACAGCAATGAATATAGACAAGTTCGGACATCATGTTCATAAGCGTTTACGATTGACAGAATACATTGAAAACTTCAATGAAACATTGGTGAAATCAGATACCGGACACTACGATTTAAAATCTTCTAAATTAAAAGGGCTATCATATCCAATCGAAGACGATGAAGCAGTAAACAAAGCTTATTTAGACAAAACCATTCAAGAATTACGAAATGAAATTGAAAAAGTGAAGCTCGAAGTAAAATTTCATTTGAAGAACTTGGAAACCGTTACAACAGAACATTTGAATAAATCATTTTACTCAAAGTCGGAAATAGACAATTTAATTCATGTAAAAATAAACAAAAATGAGCAAAAAGGCCATAATTGATGAACTTCACAAAGCAGTCAGAAGAAATTTTCCGCGTAGACGCACATTTATAAAAGGAATTGATGATCTCTGGCAAGCCGACCTCATAGATTTACAAAAATTTTCACATTTTAATAAAGGACACAACTACATATTAGTGGTGATAGATACTTTGTCAAAGTATGTATGGACAAGTCCCTTAAAATCTAAAAAAAAAAAATGTGTTGCTAACGCAATGCAGCAGATATTTAAAAATTCATCTAGAAAACCTAAACATTTACAAACAGATTTAGGCAAAGAGTTTTATAATGATATTTTCGGTCAACTGCTAAAAAAATATAATGTTAACCATTATTCTACTTACTCCATCAAAAAAGCTTCGATTGTAGAGCGAGTCATACGTACTCTAAAATCACACATCTTTAAACTTTTTAGTTTATACGGTTCCTATCGATGGCTGGGTAAATTACTAAATACTGTGATAGATAACTATAATAGCACTACTCATCGCATAACTAAATTTAAGCCCAATGACGTTAATAATACAAATGAAATGGTTGTATTGCGTAATATTAGCAAAGCGTATAGGAATCGAAAACACTTAAAACCTAAGTTTCTAGTAGGTAATCATGTACGTATTAGTAAATTTAAAGGAGACTTTTACAAAGGTTATACTCCCAACTGGTCTACTGAAATATTTACAGTAACAAAGGTGAATAATACAAATCCACCAACTTATCTTCTGGAAGATAAGAATAAACAGGTTATATTAGGGGCTTTTTATGAGTATGAATTACAAAAAACTAAATACCCAGATATTTACCTCATCGAAAAGATTATTAGAAGAAAGGGAGATAAATATTTTGTGAAATGGTTAGGTCTCAGCAATGAAGAGAACAGTTGGATAAACAAAAACGAGATAGTTTTGTAATATGAGATATTTTTGCAATATAAGTTTACTTTTAGACCAAATCTATTCATTCTAAACATATCAATGAAGGAGGGAAGTGGTATTATAGACAACGTAATAAACTATTTACCGTTCGAGCTACATTTACCTGGTTATCAATATTGTGGCCCCGGAACAAAGCTACAGAAACGTTTAAAAAGAGGTGATAGAGGTATAAATAAATTGGATAAGGCTTGTATGTTCCACGACATTGCTTACAACGATAACGATTCAAACGTTCGACGTGAGGCTGATATGAAACTTTTAAATATGGCTAAGAAACGATTAAACGCTAAAGATGCGAAAAAGGGTGAAAAGGTGGCATCGTGGATAGTAAAAAATGCTATGAAAGCAAAACTAAAGACAGGTGCCGGTACTCGCTCATTTATGGCAGCTGTGAAAAAAATTAAATCTCAAATGAAAAAGTTGAAATCAAAAGGCAGTTCCACAGCAATTAAATGCGCTTACGCCGCAGCCAAAAAAATATTTAAGAATAAAAAAGGCACTCGCTTGCCGCGCTGTATTCCTCTACCAAAATGTGGTGGACTGCTACCTTTAATCCCGATCTTTGCGGGGTTATCGGCTTTGGGTTCCTTGGCAGGAGGAGCAGCCGGTATAGCAAAAGCAGTGAACGACTCTAAGGCAGCTCAGAAAAGTCTTCAAGAGTCTGAACGTCATAACAGGATGATGGAAGCGGTTGCGGTTGGCAAAGGATTGTACATCAAACCTCATAAAAAAGGCGCAGGGTTATATTTGAACCCTTCAAAAAACTAGTTAAACGGCTGCCTAGACGTGCACTAACAGATTTAGATATATTAGAGCATGCTGCTGATATACCATATTTCCGCGGAGTATTTATGAGAAATACACTTCCATTAAAACCTCGAAAAATGGAATGTGCAGTACTAAACTTGGATAGCTCTGCTAATCCGGGGACACACTGGGTAGCCTACGTCAAACAAAATGATTACTGTGAATACTTTGATAGTTTTGGCGACTTAAAACCTCCATTAGAATTAATAAATTATTTAAAAAACATGACTATTAGTTATAATTTTGCACGGTATCAAAAGTTCGGTACTATGAATTGTGGTCATCTCTGTTTACATTTTTTAAAAAAATATTGGAAAAATCATTTAAATAAAGGACAAAGTAAATAATCTTTATCAGTATAATAATGTCTTTCACTGTGTCTATAACTGACAGAGACGCTTTTTCAATAACAAATTACTCTCCTACATTAGAATTAAGTGGAGAGTATGAGTGCGGTCTTCTGTATTTTTCTACATTCAACTCTATTCCTAATATAGATGAAAGAAACAATAAATTTTATTACGGTAATAATGGAGTAATAGAAATACCCGAAGGATCGTATGAATTACAAGATATTTGTGATTATCTTCAGTGCAACATCAAAAATGCTACATTGAAGTTAACTGCCAATAACAATACTTTAAAAACGTGTATTTTCTGTTCAGAAGATGTTGACTTTGATAAAACAGATTCGATTGGCAGGATTTTGGGTTTTGGTCTTGAAACGGTAAAAGCTAATATAAAAACCGAGTCTCCGTATCCTGTCAACATTCTACCAACGACAATAGTACGCATCGAATGTGATGTTGTAAGCGGATCGTTTGTGAATGGAAAAGCAAGTCATATAATTTATGAATTTGTGCCAAACGTACCACCTGGTTATCGAATTATTGAAATACCTAAGAACTTAATCTACTTTCCTGTCAATCAAAGTTCAATAACCGCTATCAGTATAAGATTGTTAGACGGAGAAAATAAACAAATTAACCTACGCGGTGAAGAGGTACAGCTGTATTTACACTTTAGAAGAAAATGTTAAATTTCAATAAAAACCTAGCGGTCTCTCGAAATCAAACCAGTTCCAAGAGGACATCGCATAAAAGAGCACCACTTTATACGAAAAAGAAGCTGACCAAACAAAATAAGACATTTTTGAAAATACTTGGATTGATAAAATGAACATTTTAAATATTGCACAATCTCCGTCACATGACAACAGCATTGAAAGTTTTGAATTTCATTCCTACAAGCCATATGTAACAAGTTTCAACAAGAATGATGAAATACGAATACCCATTAATCAACAAGATTTATACGTATTACCTGCGCTCAGCAGTTTGTATATCGAAGGCAGAGCCGATGTGTATAAACATAACAGTACTACAAAAGAAAAGGAAAGAGTATCAAATGTACATTTTGTCAACAATTTCGCTTTATTTTTATTTCAAGACATTCGTTATGAAATAAACGGTATTGAAATAGATAGAATCAAAAATGCGGGTATTACAACCACAATAAAATCGTATCTATCGTTAAATGATAGCGAGTCTAAATGTGCCAATGTTTGGGGTTGGTCCCCTCATGGTATATCCAATACTAATAATGGTGTATTTTCAGCCTCTATTCCATTAAATAAAGTATTAGGTTTCGCAGAAGATTATGAAAAAATCATTATAAATTGTAAACATGAATTAGTTCTTTTAAGAAGTAACACAAATCTTAACGCTTTGAAGTTAAGTGCTGGTGAAGTTGTTCAGGATATAATAATAAATAAAATAGTTTGGCGAGTCCCACATGTCAAAGTATCAGACCGCGAAAGAATTAATTTGCTAAAACATTTAGAAAGAGACCGAGCGATAACAGTTGCGTTTCGTAATTGGGACTTGTACGAATATCCATTGTTACCCAAAACCCGGAAACATACTTGGTCTATTAAAACTTCATCACAGATTGAAAAACCTCGAATGGTTGTGATTGCTTTACAAACAAATCGCAAACATAATGCCTCCATGTCAATGGCGGAATTCGATCATTGCTCTGTACGTGACGTTAGGGTTTTTCTAAATTCAACCTACTATCCATACGAAAGCCTAAATATCAGTTTCTCTGAAAACAAATATTCATTAATATACGAACAATATGCAAGATTTCAACAGTCTTATTACGGACGCCGAGCTGAACCGTTGCTGAGTTTTAAAGAATTTAAGGAGTTCGGCTGTCTTCTGCTCATCGATTGTTCCAGATCACAGGACAATTTAAAAAATTCTGTCGTCGATGTTCGTGTTGAAATAGACGCTGAAGCGGAGATACCCGATCAAACTTCCTGCTTATTGTTTGATACTTAACGATTGCTTATTTGAATACAAGCCTTTAAGTAATATTGTGAAGAAATTATCATGAATAGCAAAACGGTTATTGTGGATCTGCAAGGCTTTAAAAATGAAAAAAATGATTTCATATTAAAAGAATTAGCAATTAGCACAAAAGAATATACTCAAACATTTTTAATAAAGCCTCCCTGTCCATTCTCGGCACTGACTATCGAGGAAAAGAAACGCGTACGGTGGATAGAAAGAAACAGAGGACTCCGATGGAGCGAAGGATACATTGACTATAGGGAATTTAAAAGGATTATAAAACCCTATTTTGATAAATGTAAAATCATAGTAAAAGGAGAAGAAAAAGTAAAATGGGTACGAGAAATATGTGATCATGAAAATGTGTTAGATATAAGCTCTAGGGATATACCTAATTTAGACACTTTAAGTAAATTATATTGTCAAGACGTTTTAATGTATAATTGTTTTTACCATAGCAACTACTGCGCTTTAAGAAATGTAATTTGTGTAAGAAAATGGATTATAGAAAATAAATTATCAACGTCTGTTTTCTAATAAAATGTTTTTAAAAAGAATAATGTATTTTTTATTAAATGCCCAATTATCACCTACTCAAATAATTGATGACTAAAGGAAATGAAACTCATAACTACATCATAGTTATTTATTAAATTACGATAAAAACATGCAGTCAAAAAGCGGTATACAAATAATGTAAATAAGGAATTCCAATGATCTAGGTTAAGTTTTATAAATGCCACAGTAACTATGCAAAAACAAACAGTAAAGTATGAAGGAGTCAACATTGTTTATTCATTAATTACCAAATCACATAAGGTAACTTAAACTGCTAATAATAAAAACCATCTTAACAAAATGGAAATAATAAATAAATAGGACCAATTCGACAATTATAATCTGCTCCAACTACGCACATGAATACCTCATCCAGTCACGCGCATGCCTACATCGATGTATTTGCTGTAAAGTTTCTTATTTCATTTACGCTTACACTGCCATACGGGCTGACAACAAATATTCTACAGATATCACCTAGATACTACCTAAATATCAGTATCATAATAATTGCAGATATTTTAAAGTAATGTAATACTTTGATGTACTTATGCACGTCAAAATTGTATTGTATCTGTACGGTTTTTCAGTAAGTGAATTTGTTATTCTTATGAGTTATAAATGACTTTAACCATTAAAGGATAGGGTAAGCACATTAGCGCCGTCATTTGTTTTAAAATTCTAGCTATTAAACCGGATCAATTTTTAACAATTTCGAACCTCCGGCTCCTCGGAATATCCATTATACCAACTAACAATTATTCAATAAATTAAAAGTAGGTATGTGTTTTTCATCAGGCTGGAGGTTCTGTTTATTAGCTAACAATTTATATAATTTGTAGCACTAGTGGGCCATACCCATCGCCTTAAATTAATAATTATTAGATAAGTACATTGCATTACAGTTAATTTTGATTTAAATGTCTCTCTATAGACGTATCCGTGACAAGATATCCCACGCATAAAGTCTATTTGAGAAGTTTAATTTTAAGAAAAGTATAGATTGTAGCCTTAAAAACTAAGGCTATATCCACACAATTTCTTTGAAATTGTGTTCACCACCCCCTCCGTCTGATCCAATATCGGGTCTATAGGATCCGTCACCACATACTGGGCGGAGAGAAGGACGTCCTCGGACTCATCGTCCCAACCATCCTTCTCACAATCCACAATTTCAATCCGGATAATACGTCGGGCTCGAGAGCCCGACGTACTTTTCCTTATAAATGACACCGATGTTGGATCAGGGTGGGGACGGTGCTTGACACAAGATGTCCGCACTGGATTTACACGCTTTGCAGAACGGCGAGCGCGAGCCTTTATTATCTTCCTCTGCAGAGGCGCCTCTCCTAACTCCTCCGACCAAGGTGGGAATATTTGGGACCATCCTTCTAAGGGGTCCTGCGCATCCTGCAGAGGCGAAGGTGGGTACTGCTCGCCATCGCGTGTAGCTTTGGTAGTGTTCTGAAAAAAGAAAACAATAAGTTACCTCGTAATAAATGAATAAATGGACTGCACTCTCCAGACAAATAATGTATTCGTATTAAAATAACTTACCATGTTTTAAGATGATAATGTTATTAGATGGGTTGTTAACTTATTGCTGCGTGTCTCCAAAGCAAGTATCATTCTCATGCGCTTTAATGAAATATATACCACAAGTATTTGTACGTGTGAGTTTGTAAGTGAGTGGAATTAAAAGCTGACACAGTGCATTTTTTCTTCATGTGTACACGTAGGTCTGTGTGTGTTCATCAGAATACACGTGTCCAATAAAATAAACAAGTTCAGACATGATTTTGTGCTAAAACTGTATGTAAAATATGTTGTAGGTACATTCAGCTACACATCAGGTAACCACAATCTGTTAAATTTTCTTGATCGATATTGAACCAAACAGGTTTGACGTAAAGATGAGAATAGATTGAAGAAATTTAGAGATTTGTGTACATTGATGTGTACCTGTACTTTCTCTCTGTAATCTTGATAAAATCAGATCATATTAGAATGAAACAACGTTTTATATTTACGACATTAGGTATATTCATTTAAATAATAATTAATGTTATTAACATTTCAACATTTTGTCTTAAGTAGTCGAGTGCACAACTCTTTAAATTAGGTTTTCTATGTTATCATTTTAACAAAAACAAATTTTAAAAATGGCCACCTTATGACCTCATAAAAAAGTTAAATGTTTTATTTATCATCTTCAGTAAGAACACAAAATAAACAAAGTTATAGCTATATAAAACAAAGATACGATACGTACCTATTCACATAATATCTATCCCTACCCGGTATTTAAACGTAAGCGACACAATAATTAAAATAGAGTTTGCATAAAAAGGCGCTTACAATAAAAAAGTAGGAAAGGTTCGATATCTACTATCATGGTTGCCACTCAAATCTACAGTTTAACCTTAGTTTATGTCCCTAGATTACAGAAATTAATCTAATTTATTTTTTACATTATACATACTACGCTATTATCATAGAAAACACTGTGAAAACATACCAACATTTCTAAAAATAATATAAATCTTAAAAAATGCTATTCCGATGACCCCATGATAAGGTTGAAATTTTATTTTTTAATATGACGCGTTTGTCGTCATTAGACGACAAAGCTACTTTTTCCTGTTCTTGGGTAAATATTTCATGTTTAAGAGATTTAAATATAATATTTTTTTTTCGTAAAAAAATATTTTTATTTAATACCTTAAAGTAATCTTTAAAATGAACATTTTTCAAGACCGGTTTTTGTACCCCTTTTGCTTTTTTATATTCCTCTTTTTCTGTTTTAATGCTATACAACTTCGACCTTAGACCTACAAACTCAGATATTAAATTCCCGCCTAGTTCGTCCTTAAAAAGACCTGGCACTTTTTTATTTAAGCCTGGAATGTTGTAACTGTTATTTAAGGGGTAATTGCTGGTATCGAAATAAGGAAGGAAATGTATCTTTAAATCATTATAAAAATCTTTACTTTCGATTGAATAAAGAAAACTGTCAGTATCCGTATAGCAAAGTTTCAACTTTTCATTATAAAAAGGTTTCATAATAGAATAATGAAAATCAAACATATGACTTTTAGATATTTCCAAAACGGAAAAACCAATATATATAGGTTTATCCAAAGTTATTGTTTCAGGTTTCATTTGAACAGCTACAAAGTTTTCTGTAAAAATAGTAACACTGTGAAAATTAGGTCTAGATATCAATCGCTCAGCACAAATACTTTTCTTTGTTTTATTCTTATCATCATTCCATTTATTTACCAATTTCACATCAACCCTTTTCTCCGTATCTTCTAAAGTCTTCCCGAAAATACTATTATTCAAAAGTTTAAAAAAATCTTGTTCAAATGCTGATTTTGCTTTTTTTCTTAGTTCAGTATTCATATCTATGTACTGTTTTAAATAAGGACTCTGATTAAATTGAATTACTCTATGAATTTTTTTTAACAATAAACCATGTTTTAAACATGTCTGCAGGTGCGCATAATGGATGACATACAAAAATTTATCGTATAAATTTGGGATTAATTTACATGTTTTTGAACCCGGTGGAATAAACTTTTGCGCACAAAAAGGAAAGTCATTATGATTATCATGCAATTCTTCTGGATATTCTATGTCTACTTCTAGTATGTAACCAGTGTCTCCATTAATTGACACATTTTGAAAATCAATTCTGCTAATTTCATCATCATTTAATAACTTGAAATGTGAGTGAGGTAGATAAGCGCACATAGCAAAGCCGTAGAGATTATTACAGTCAATGTAAACTAAAAAGTTATCTCTTTTTGTCGGGTCATAAGAATTTAAATATTTGTTGTTAGCTTTTGAATACCTTGTTGAACATAAACAAATTCCGCCGCGAATACCTTTTTGAATCATTCGTAATATTTCCAAGTCATTAATTAATTCTAATTTAACGTCTGTTTTTAAAAGCATAGCATCAAAACTCAGACTGGGTGCTGTTATGTAAAAAGCGGGATCTAACTTGTAA
Organism: Marasmia exigua; assembly: GCA_019059595.1. Taxonomy (NCBI): domain Eukaryota; kingdom Metazoa; phylum Arthropoda; class Insecta; order Lepidoptera; family Crambidae; genus Marasmia; species Marasmia exigua. Next base: position 20,248,216 of record CM032471.1, read on the forward strand.
TTTGTTTTACAAGTTTGACGAAAACTTTCGAAGACGTCTGCTAGTAAAAGAACATCTGTTTTAAGATACAAATCGGTATATTCTCCAAGATTTGATAATTCAAAAGTTTGCCAAACTTTTGTTGCATGTTCGTAATCTTCTGACGAAATGTTACTATTATGCAGTTTACTAAAAAAACATTCCTGGGGAGGGAGCTCTTCCTCCTCATACGTGGTCCAAGTAGTTATGTATTCATAAGGATAAACTCCTTTGCGTCTCAATAAATTAAAATGCTTATTAGATGGATAAAACCGCGATAAATGACTAAAATCATTATTATTTAAATTTGCTGCTAGCTTCTCAAGGCTTGTGCCTAAAAATTTAAAAGAGTCCACAAAACGAACTGGTATGATGTCAGTACCATTTACTTGGAAATATTTTGTGAATGAAATATAATTTTCCTTAGTTTTTGCTATTACTTGAATTCTACCTGGCATTTCTCCTAATTCTCGTATAAAAAGATGACTATCATAACCGGCTAAGTTATGAAAAAAAATAGGTACAAATTTAGGCAGTCGATACTTCATATTACAATAAGAATGTGCTGCACCGCGATACCGTCCGGTAAGATGGCAGTGGTCTTTTACTTTATCATCAAATAATATTTTACCACATAGAAAACAGTTTTTTGCTTGAGAAAAATTTGTTCTGTCATAATCAGTTAACGTTATTGGCAACGGTGACTGCAAAATATTATAAATATTAGTTATGTCGGATATCAGATATTCAAAGAACTTTTCAATACAGGTAGGTCCGCGATAGGAGACAAATTTGTTGAGCGAACTGTCGTAAGAACAAACAATATAGTAAGCAAATGCAGCTGGTGTGTGTTTGTGCAATGATGCTGTGCAACTTGATTCTGAATTGCATTCAGTTGGCTCTAACAACGATTCAAAATCTGCGTACAAAACGAAGGGCATGTCTTGCATACGCTCGTAGTGGTCAAATTGTATTCGAGTTCCTTCATTGGGTAAAATCGTTGCCACACCACTACAAATGTGGGCATCAAGTTTATCGTTGTTGTCAAAAAAAATCATACAATCTTCACATAAATATACTTTCGAATGATGTTTAGTTAACTGCTTGCGAAGTAATTTAGATAAATCTTTAATAAGACAGTAATGTGTACGTTTTTCTTTTTCAAGGAAAAGCATGTTAACGTGATGTTCTTTTCGGCGTTCGCTTTTGTACAAAGGCCCAACAACGTTACAGTTCTTTTTAAGACCATAAATATTAATACTTATGCGAGGATTGTTTTTTTCAAAGATTTTTATATCCGAAAACCCAACTGGAAAAGAAAGGTTCTTAATATTAAGAACAGTTTTGAAGTGCGGATAAGAAGTCGTTCGATGAGCATTACTTTTAGCAGGAAAAAGTGATGCCATAACACACCATAAAAAGCAATATTTATCAGAATTTTTTATATTTATACACGCTCGTTTATGTTTTATGGTTTCAGGCAAATCTATAAAACTTGACGCTCTCAAAGGGTTGTATTTATTAATGTTTACTTCTAAATACAAACTTCGCAGATAAGCCCACCCACTATCTCTATCTTCAAAATTTTCAATTTTTTTACAAAGTAAATGAATGATATTTAAAAACGTCTCTTCAAAATCATAATTTTGATGCAAGTTTATATTTTCGGTTGCAAAAGATTTAATTGAAACAGAATCATTTTTATGCTGAAAAAATTCAGCAAATAACTCAAAGTTTACTTTGATGCTAGAATGCGCTTGCATTCGTGCCGAAAGCAAAAGACGGACGCGTGCGCGCAATCGCGATAAAAATTCAGCAGGATAGACCGACGAGTGCTCCTCGTCCTCGTCATCCCGACCGTTGTTACATTTAACGCGGTAAGAAGCGATGCGACTACGAAAAGCACTGTGTACTTTTTCTATACCATCGCTTTCAACAACTGAACTGTTATTTTTGTGCAAAATACTTTTCAAGTGAGCGGAAAAAACTTTGTTTCTAACAGATACGTCGCATACAGAACAAAAAGTGGTGTTTGACATTGTGGATATGCTTTCACTGTGCTAACAAAACAAGTTATTGAAATAAGTACGCAAATTTATACAAACTAAATTTGCGGAAGAAGGAGTCACTCTTCAAATATTCCCAGTTTATTTTTTTTTATTATTATTGCTGTAAAAAACTCCTTCTTCCGTAAATTTAGTTTTTGCACATTTAACAAATTTTTTTAGCAAACTAAATTCTGGTGAGTCCGTCTCCCCTTGCAGGCGAACCCAAATAACAGACTTCTCGCACTTTTCTAAGCCGCTTAGGTTGCGTACCTCCTCCACGTTGTAGAGACGCAGCTCAGCCAGCAGGTCCCCGTCCAATTGCGCTGTCCGACGCGTGACTCCACCTGGCACTCTACGGGTGAAGAACGAGCTAGGAGCCTCTTTTTTCTTTGCAGGCGTTACCTCGTCGTCCGACTCCGAGTCAAAGAGCCACTCGGAAACGACGCTAGGCGAAGCTTTAGTGTTCTTTGGCGAGCCCTTTGCGATCTTCTTTTTTTTCAAACTGAAAAATTTTTTGGAGTTATTATCATTATATTCTGGACGTGGTTGTTCTAGATAAAGTATGATAAACAGAGAAAATAAATTGATGATGTGGGTATGAATAGTAGACAAAAACGGATATCTAAATTACCTTAAGCTTTCGTCTTCTGACTCGAAGAAGTGGTTTGATTCGACGATCTTCTTCGACCGTTTGTTTCCTTTGTTTTCAGACCTGAAATCCATAAGTTTTTTATCACACATAGTCAGGAGATTAGGTCTTGAAAATCTGTCGAAAATGGGAAATAATGTTATAAAAAAACATTAGCATTATAAGACATAGAAAGACAGATGATTATGACAACAAATAGAATACGTCAATAAAACCTGGAAAGAGAGATGATTTTGACAATAAATAAGTTTAACTTACGAACATTTTTTCAGAGTTTCTGGGGTCTTCTTGGTTTTCTAGGTCAGAGAGTATCGACGCCGAAGCACTACTACTTGTTCCTTAGATGTCTCCTGGGAGTACTGATACGGTACCCATCCTTTACTGCGTTTTTATTATAGAAAAGTGCAGATTGCGCATTATTTTAGCAGAGGTATTCAACCTTTATTCATAGATATGAAGGGCACGTTTGAAGTTTGAAAAATATACTTCTTGAGAAGTAAACAATAAAAACCTATTTAAGTGTAGTACAATTGTCTGAAAATCGGTAGGAATGTATACTTGTGTTTTATTTTCTAATTATTTTTTTTTCAGAAACCTTTATTCATTCACATTTGCTTAGAACCAGCGTACCAACTTTCATATAACTAAGTAGCTTTAATAATATAACAACATCGTAGGTAGGTAAATAGATGACTATCATTACACACAAACATTCATGTTTTGTATTTCTCTTTTCAAACTCAAAATATAAGTATATTTTTTTGCATTTACATCAAACATTCAAATCAATATATCTCTAATAGCGAACACAGCGTTTGGTTGTTTCAATACCTGCAAATAAATCATCTACTTATATTCAGTCAATTTCGTCAGTTAATTTGACTACTAAATCAACAGGTTACCTACCTCTGACTTTTATGGTTTTCAGCAAAATAATTTTGTTCACATGGTATTTCTTGAAAACTAGCGGCGAAATTATTTGTGTGCATGTTTTATTAATTGCTGATTAAAGATTTCATTGCAACTAACGTTACGGAATGTACAAAGACTATTTCACATTGACCATAAACTAATTTAAATTTGTAAGTATGTTATTTTTAAATTTTAACGATTACAAAACGTCTATACAGAGAAGGCTTTACCTAAATTACCCGTAGTAATTAACTGACCTTTCATGAAAACATCAAGACTTTGTGTATACGTTAGCCACGCGCGCACATGCTAGTGCGCACCGTGGCGATGTAATAACTATTCTGCAGGCAAGAAACCAGCGGCTAAAACAAAACGATCATAAAAACATAATAATTTTAAGCAAGAAAAATTAGTTCAAACAGATCAGTTTAAACTTGGCGTTGATTTATTTTCGATTTGCTTATTTAAGGGCCGAGTTCATCAACATATTAAACGATAGTTATCACATTTAAACCGTACCTGAAAAATACTAATCCTTGGTTGAACTATATTTAAAGTGAGATTACCGTTGTTAAAGTTGGTGAACTCGGCCCTAAGGACTTGATTCTGTGATGTATCGAGTTATTGTCGAGTGACATTGGTAGCTATATTTATAATACTAGCGATTCATTCATAATTTCTGCTAAACTACCTAGTATATATTAATGCTATAAGTTTATTTATGAGTATTGGGTATTTTTGTCTATAATAGAAAGATCTCTTGCTATATTGTGTATATATGTATATAACAGCGGAAGAGCCACGCCTTGGCATGAGTAATACCACGTCCTCACAGAAAACTGACGTAAAGCAGTGCATGCGTTGTGTTTCGCTGCGTGAGTGAGGGTACCAAGGCCCAACCCAAGGTAAAATAGGTTAAAAGGTAAGCAGCGCACCACCACTGGTGTTGCAGGTGTCCATGGGCAGCGGCATTTGCTTACCATCAGGTGATCCGTCTGTTCGTCTGCCACCTATCGCAATAGCTAAGTCAAGAATATGAATTTTGTACATAATCCATACACACGTTGATTAATCTCTATCAATATTATCGCTTAAAGTCCGTGATTACACCCCAGCTCCAATTCATTAACGCATGCATTGTTTTTATTTTATGCAAATTCAGCAGCGCGTCGTATTCGCCGAATGCAACTTGACTATGAGAACCATTATTGAAAAATATCTCAGAAATTAGTAGCTGTATTTACATCATGGTTAAAAACAAAACTAATGATTAAGTATCTGTTATGTTCAGGGGTTCTGGGTTCTGTTCCCGGTCGAGCAAAAATATGATTAGATTTTTTAACATAGCTCTGCCGCTCGAGCTTGTGATCAATACCAACTCATGTTAAGCATAATGTTTTTATGATATAGGAGGCAGACGAGCCGATGGATCACCTGATGGTAAACGATTACCGCCGCCCATGGACACCTACAACACCAGTGGTGGTGCGCTGCTTACCTTTTAACCCCTCATCCCCTGTATTGAGCCTCCGGTACCCCCCTCACGCTGCGAAATACAGCGCATGCACTGCTTCAGGCAGGTTTTCTGTGAGAGTGAGGTATTATTACAGTCAAGCCGACTCATTCATGCCGAAGCATTGTTCTCCCACTGATAAAATAGTGATTATACCTTATCACAAAATAATAGCAATGACTCAGTTTCTTCAATGAAGGCATGTATGTGTCTTGCAGTGTGACAATAATTACCTAAGATGAAATGCATCTTGTATGAAAATATGGTGTTTGAAATTTGGTGGTAGACGAGCCGACGGATTACCTGATGGTAAGCGATTACCGCCGCCCATGAACACCTGCAACACCAGTGGTGCCACAAGTGCGCTGCTTACCTTCTAACCTCTTTTACCCTGGATTGGACCTCCGGTACCCTTACTCACTTCAATTTCTTTGATGAAAGCATATGTCTTACAGTGAGACAATAATTAAGCAGAAACGTATCTTGTATGAAAATATAGACAACATCACATACATTATCATGAACCTGCGACCCTTGCGTGTCAATCAGTACTCAAACCACTGTGCTAAATAATACTAAGTACCTATACATAAAAGTTCAATTACATTTTCTGTATGATGCATTGTAGGAGTGATAATAGGTACAAACAATGTACATCGCCACATCAGGTTACCACATTCTGTCAAATTTATACAATTGGTATTGAACCAAACGGGTTTGACATAAAGGTGAAAATGGTGATTACAGATTTGTTTACATTAATGTATAGCTAACTGTACTTACCTCTTTGACTTTCAAGTAAAGTAAAAAACAAATTAAAACTAGTTAGATAATTATTATTTTTAAATACGGTTCGTGATGATTCAGAGGTTCTAGGTTCAAATCCTACTCGGATTTTTTTTTTCTTCGGAATTCTTAGGCGTGAGCGTTGTGATATTATATTAGTTCTTAAATTGTTTAATATATTGTACTTAATTTAAAAAAAGTTTTATTTTCTGTTCAAATGCGTAAGCATTAAAAATCTGTCTGCAAAAACATTACATCTACCAAGTCACAAGCAAGTGTTTGTGCATCACGTTACACGCCACCGTAAAATTAGCTGACATAGATATATTCCTGCATCGCGATGGCAAAGTTTTAGTTTGGAGTTTGTATATATACAAAATTGAAACATGGATTTAGTGGATGTCACCTAAGACCGAAACACTCCAGTAGGAGACGGCCGCTCTAAAAAGGTGTAGTAAGACTAAGGTGATTATCTGAGATGTCTGTAATGATAGATTATAACCCGGAGCGATCGGCTGGGTTTAAATCAGTCAGAACAAGATTACTCTCACCACGTTTGGTAAAAAACGCTAAACGCGGTAAAGCACACAAGACGAAAAATGAAACACGGATCAAAATAAATAATGGTTGTCTCCGGACTGCAAAGTTGCATCGAATCAAACGAAGTCACAACAGTCCGGAGACGTAATCCCATTATGCTCCAGTTTTTGTTGAATAAGAGAATCATCGTTTCTAAGTACTATTAACCCACTAAGCTAACAGTGCAATCGGTCGTCTAATAATAAATTCCTCAACTTAGGCACTGAAATGATCGTTCCAGGGTAGACAGACAGTGACAACGATATAGAACGACCTTAAAATCTAACGTTACCGTATTTTAAATCAACACTTATCTATCTGTTTTTTGGGCAATTTCACTTAACTTGATTTTTTGCGACTGAGCGAACGCAGAGAGCGATTTCGAAAAAAATCAAGTGAAGTGAAATGCCCAAAAAACACCTACTCGTGTGGGGTATCTATGGTTAGGTCTTTAAAAATAATGTTGAGGTTTTTAACCTCATTTTTTTTCTAAACACAATACTATGCGCAAGAGACGCTCCCAAAGTGATAAATTGTATGCTCTGCCGCCTATGCTATGGAAAATGCAGAACCTGCCTCGTACGACAAAACTCTGGAATGAACTATCGCCTGCAGTATTTCAGACAGATACGATCTGCAAACCTTCAAGAAAAGAGCGTATTCCTTTTTAAAAGGTCGGCAGCGCACTTGTGACTCCTCTGGTGTTGCAGGTGTCCATGGGCGGCGGTATTGGCTTACCATCAGGTGATCTCTCTGCTCGTCAACTCCATAAAAAATGTTTTCTTACATACAAAAATAGGAGGCAAACGAGCAAACGGATCACATTTAACGATATACCGTCACTAGTCTAAGGTTAAGTGCTAGTTTTGTTTGTTGGAGGAGAGGTGTATACGGCCTCCCTCTTTGTATTTATATTTTTATAAGTCTGTAGTTTGAAGGTTAAGGGTTGGGATGACTGCCTCAGTGGCGCAGTGGTTAGTAGGTCGCAGTTTAAAGCGACGGCTACGCAAGAGATCCCGGGTTCGAAACCCGGGTAGGGCCAACGGAAAACGGATACTCAATGGCTATGTAGTACGGCCACCTTCGAAAATCAATCAGGGAGACGATTAAATAGAATGTTAGATATACTAGAATTTACTATGTAACTAAATTCCCAATACTTTCTAGATCTCTAGTATATTTCCCATACTTTTGAAATTGCTGATAGGGGCAGGCGGCTTGAAGTCATTATTTCGGAAACAACTTTTACTAGCGCGATGTAAAAATGCATAGTGACATCTAACGAAACAACGCCGAACCATCTGCTTGATTGCTTCTTAAAGCTGTATTTTTACAAGCTCCATATAACGGCAACCGCTGAATTATTTTTCCCATACTAAGGAAAATAGTACTAAGTGAAATGACTCTGCACCCAAGATCCAGGTGAAAACCAACGCTGCAGCGGCTATTTGCGGCGGATTAAGCATAATGCTAAGGCTGAACTGATGATGTCCCTCCCTCATGTGATTGAGGGAGGCCCGTGTCCCAGCAGTGGGGACTTAAATGGGCTGATGATGAACTGATGAAGATCGCGGCTATCCATTGGATGCGGGCGGCACAGGACCGATCTGTGTGGAGAACATTGGGGGAGGCCTATGTCCAGCAGTGGACGTCTATTAGCTGAAATGATGATGATGAAGGCTGAACCATAGAGTAAGATAATAATATTGTGGGCTGAACCATGTTGGCCGCAACTTTTTATGACTTTGTCTTTTGTTTAAGGTGACGGGTAGGGCACACTAGCGACGCCAATCGATTTTAATATTTAGCTACTAAACTGGATTTATTTAAACAATTTCGGGGTTACAACCTCTCGGCAAACACTTAACTATTTATTTAATAACCATGCCCAATGTTGGGTCCATTATTGTACACGAAAAATAGCGAAAAATTTATTCACGCCAAAAGCGGCCACTTTTGCACAAATAGATCCGGTTTAGCAGCTAAAAATTAAAATCGATTGACGTCGCTAGTGTGTCCTACCCGTCACCTTAATATGTTATAATGTGTTGAGGACAATAAATGTTTCCTATCTTATCACCTATCTCATCAATTTTAACCGTGGGAAAGCCACGCTTCGGCATACATGGGCCGGCTTGACCGGAGTGATACCATGGCTTCACAGAAAACCGTTCGCAAAAAACTCACGCAGCGAAACACTATGCTGTGTTTCGCTGCGTGAGTGAGGGGAAAGGGGGGTTTAAAGATTGGCAGCGCACTTGTGACCTCACTGGCCGCGGATAACGCTTACCACCAGGCGACCCGTCTGCTCGTCTGCCACCTATCACATAAAAATGGATGATCTGTCTGTTGCTGTTGTTGTATCATGCTTGTATTTTATTTTTGTGCAATAAAGAATATCTATCTATCTATAAATGGAAAACGGTTTAAAAATAGTCGATTTCTATCGTGTGAAATACTCGTATTACCTACATCTCTGCGAATACATCCGAGTTGGTTTACCGCGTAGCGTAATAACAAGAGAAGTTGCTACTTGATCCCGAATACAGCTTTGTTTTCATCATCAGCCCATTTAAGTCCCCACTGCTGGGGCACGGGCCTCCCTCAATCACATGAGGGATAATTGCCATACTCACCACGCTTGGCAGACGGGTTGGCGAGGGTTTTGATATAAATGCAGAGTTTTCCTTCTCTGGGTGCTGATGATCATGCCAGCAGCTTTACCTTAGTCGCCTTTTACGACACCTCGGTACGAGTGATGGTGGCCTATTCTACTCTGCCGGGGACCACACGGCTATTATTTACTACGGCTTGTATTTTATTTTTGTGCATTAAAGAATATCTATCAATCTATCTATAAATGGAAAACGATTTAAAAATAGTCGATTTCTATCGTGTGAAATACTCGTATTACCTACATCTCTGCGAATACATCCGAGTTGGTTTACCGCGTAGCGTAATAACAAGAGAAGTTGCTACTTGATCCCGAATACAGCATTGTTTTACTGAATTTACATTTATATTACTTCGAGTTTTAAGCAATACCTGCACAGTATCACATGCCACCATCGGATAAATAAACCTGCTCTAAAGTAAATTTAGTTTCGGAATAAATTTTGCATTTAGTTTTCAAGGTAAGTAGGTGAGAAAGGTTATATGAGTGTAGGCATTATGAGTGTAGGTAAAATAAACCGTACAAAATAAAATCTTAAAATCGTGCTTTTGAAGAGAATCATGTGTGGGTATTGTAATAGCTGTTTTTGATTCGGTAAGAATAAAGTTAAATTACAAAATAAAATTGCTTTTAAGGAGAATTGAAGACGTATTTTATTGAAAGTTTTTGTACAATTAGGTAAGAATAAAGAAAAACTACGATTTAATTTCCTTTGAAGAGGTTTGAAGAGAGTCACGTGTATTGTAATAGCTAAAGAAAATTACAAAATATATCTTTTGAAAAAAATAATATAAGAACACAAAAAAAATCCCTCACCCAGCTAATGATAAAAATACGCATATGGATTTGAAAAATATAGAGGTGTATGCTAGGCTTCGAAACACTAGCCCCCATATGGAAGACGCGTTCTGAACCAAAAAGCTACCATTGCTATTGTTTACTTGTATCAGCCTATGGACTGTCCCACTGCAGGGCAAAGGTCTCCATCATAGAAATCAAGTCATCGCTACTATGATCACGCTTGCCAAATGCGGATTGGTGACCACAAAAATTTGAACCATACTACGCTCGACCCGGGAATCGAACACAGTACCCTGAGATCACGGCCCGGTACTTAAACTACTAGACCGACAGGGCGTCTATTACTTGATTTGACAAAAGTTTAGTAACATTTGACATTTGTGTTTTTAAATACTAAATAATAAACTTTTAAGTAAACAGTGGGTATAATCATTTACTTTTAGTATCTAAAGGGATCAGTCATTTTATAATGTGATTAAAGAGAAATTTGTGTTTTTCTGAAATTAGTTGAACATTTCATTTTAAAAACACTTTTGTAACGTGTAAAAATCGATTTCTTTATATATTTGGGAAACAAACAGTTTAATTGTTTTACATAAATTTCACAATTAAATAATACATTAATAAGCAAAGTTTCCACAGAATATTAAATGTCAACCGTAAATTATAAAAGAAAAAAATATAAAAAATAATAAATAGATTAGCTTACCTATGTCCAGCAGTGGACGATTGTGGGTTGCTGATGATGATGATAAGTCGTACAATATAAGCTAGCGAGAATGATTCATAAAATAGGTGACGGGTTTTTCTAGTTAAAAAAAATTCTTTAAACCAATTAGTATACCAATTACTGGACCATGCATAGTCAAAAGTTATAGTTATCTAACAGATTTTTATGCAATCTACTAACTTTCAATTTCAATTTGCGAGTTCCACAAGATTATTCAACGCGACATCATTAGCGGAGTGAAAGGCGCACTTCAAAATGTTTTATGTTCCTTAACACTATACTGAAAGTTGATACTAATTAAGGCTACGTTTGAAAGGGACTACGCAGTCTATCATTCTAGTACCTTGTTTAGTTGTAGGGATCTCCCTACGGGCGTTGCGTCTGTTCCACAAACCAAACATAGGGAGACCTTCCCAATATTAGATTTTCTTCCTCAAATACGGTTCTAGTTTGGGGAAAGCAGGGTAGGGAAGCTCTGAGGAGATTGGATGAGCCGAACAACCCGATAGTTCTTATAAGCCACAGGCTGCGGCGATCCCTTCGCTCCCGTGAGGTTCGCCCGACGTCAACATAAACAAAATGGTGTTATTGCTTGTATCTTATCTCGAGAAAAAATATTGGACATCGTTTCGTGTTCGTAAGTACAGGATGAAAGCTGTGATATGGGACTGACCACGATCAATACGAATATGATGACGGGTTGATTCGTAAATAAGGTGGAAAATAGAAGTTTATTGAAAATGAGATCTATGAGAGGTATAAAGAGATGTAATCTAAAGGAAAGTTTTCTTGTCAAGAGTTTAAAGTTCAAACTGCACTAACATCTGTCCACGTTCATTTGTATAATTAGAAACACAACCGGAACGAAATGGTAATGGTTATTTACCTTAAATTTTCTTTTTTTTTAAATAAAGCAATGTCAAGAAAGAAGAGAAAAGAAGATAGGGTCCACCCTAGGGGAATCCGGTACAGTTAGCCTCCTAGATAAGTGTACCGGAGACCCAAACTGGGGAAAAGGGGGTTTAAAGATTGGCAGCGCATTTGTGACTCCACTGGTTTCGCGGGTGTCCATGGGCGGCGACAGTCGCTTACCATCGGGTAATCCGTCTGCTCGTCTGCCACCTATCACATAAAAAAGATTTTGGAAGTCATGTTAGTAAGAATGTCGAGCAAATACGCGAAAACTACAAAAGTTATATTAAATAGTGCTAAATTATTCAATTTGTGAGAATCACTTTAGTCTTGAGTCGATTTTTATGCAATAAAGGGACAGTTCTTACCCTCATTCTTATTTATTATACTAAAAAATCTCACATCAAACGATATTTCCACATAGATATTGTGTACCCATAATAGAACTCCATGCCTTGGTCCATTTTCCAGACCACTACAATCTAGACATCTGTAAGGCAGGAGTGAACAGGCATCTTCTAGGCAAACGCGTCACATCCTAGACCTCATCGTCACTGGTACCTTGGGAGAGCCAAGCTTTAGCATGAATGGGCCGGCTCGACCGGAGTGATACCACGGCCTCACAGAAAACCGGCGTGAAGCAGCACTGTGCTGTGTTTCGCTGCGTGAGTGAGGCTACCGGAGGCCCAATCCGGGGGATAGGGGGGTTTAAAGGTTGGCAGCGCACTTGTGACTCCACTGGTGTCGCGGGTGTCCATGGGCGGCGGCAATTGCTTACCATCAGGTGATCCGTCTGTTCGTCTGCCTACCTATTACATAAAAAAAAAACTTTCCATCAGGTTAGATAGTTATCAAGTGTTGGCCTATAGTTTTTAATAAATATCTTGCGTACGAGATTGACAGTTAAATTTGGCCACCGTAACTCAATCGGTTGGAGTATATCATTCTTATTGATCGAAGTTTTACTAGGTATAACGAGAAAATGGTATATCATTCAAAACAAACTTTGCGTCTAACTCCAACAAGTTTAGTGTGCTACGAGATTCGTAGCCACTTACTACGGCGTGAATATCTACGGACGTCTACGTGCGGAACTTGCGGAGCTTTTGAGATCAAAGTTCAGACGCTTAGGCTTTACACACGTGACGTTAATAGAGAAGCTGTCGCAAAGTGTGCTTTAATTGTTTGCGAGAAAGTTTAGATTTGATAGCTTGATAATTTGCAGCTTTGAACTGTAGTAATACGTAATTTATGTAGGATTAATTATTATTTGAAGATCAAATCCATTATCAAAATATTTTAATTATTTAGCTATACTCTAAGTAGCTTGCCTACCCTGTATGTTGCCATGTAAGTTAGGGTAGTCATCATTTCAGCCAATAGACGTCCACTGCTGGACATAGGCTTCCCCCAATGTTCTCCACACAGATCGGTCCTGTGCCGCCCGCATCCAATGGAAACCCGCGATCTTCACCAGATCGTCGGTCCACCTTGTGGGGGGCCTGCCACGGCTGCGACTTCTGTACGTGGCTTCCACTCGAGGACCTTCCCGCCACAACGGTCGCCTGTTCTCCTCGCTATGTGCCCTTCCCATTGCCACTTGAGGCATGCAATCCTTATTATTATCCTTATGTATTTATACTATAATTTACTTAATCAATATTCAAAATCAAAAGGATTGCACCACCCTCCGCTCTTCTATCTAATGTCCTTTACCTGAAGGTTGTCTGGTAGAGATCGCTCCCAGCAATAAGACCGCCTAAATTGTACATTGTATCTCTATATACCTAGCTTTTAAGTTTTGTATGTTGTGCAATAAAGAGTATCTATCTATCTATCTACATATCTATCCTTTGGGCTATGTCTGTGACCTTAGTTCTCCTGCGGATCTCATTATTTCTGATTCTGAGCATAACCTTCTCCATTGCTCTCTGGGTGACTTTGAGCCTCCTTAATCGGCACATTGTAAACGGCCACGTTTCGGTTCCGTATGTCATCACTGACAACACACACGCATTGAAGACTTTCGTCTTAAGACACTTCGGTAGATGGGTCAAAAATATGCTGCGTAGCTTCCCGAACGCTGCCCAGCCGGGTTGGATTCGTCGATCGACCTCTTCATGGAAGTTAGACTTACCAAGCTGGATTTATTGTCCGAGGAAGATGTACTCGTCCACAACTTTTAGCGTAGACCTTCCAACCTTTACAAGAGTGGGTACGACATGGGAATTCAACATAAATTTCGTCTTGTCCATGTTCATTTTCAGACCCACTTGTTGGGAGACTCTACTGAGGTCGTCAATCATTATGCCTAAGTCTTCCAAGGTCTTAGTCATGACTACGATATCATCAGCGAATCGAAGGTGCGTCATGTACTCTCCATTTATATTGATGCCAAGTCCATCCCAGTCCAGAAGTTTAAACACGTCCTCGAACAGAGGGTAGTTACACGGTTAGGGTAGTAAAGTAAAGCATCAGCCTATAAACTGTCCCACTGCAGGGCAAAAGCCTCCAGTATAGAAATCAAGTTATCGCTACTATGATGGGATTAGGCTTAATCACCACGCTTGCCAAATGCGAATGGTAATCCGCAAGGGAAGTTAGGGTATCGGAAGCCTAATTGGGGAAATATCGTTATCTTTAATAAAGAAATCTTTATCTTTATCTAGGATAGAAGTGAGTGTGTGGAGTTACGTGGAAAGACCGCGTGAGAAACTCACGCACGCATTGATGTACAGGATTCCTCACGACGTTTTCCCTCACCGCTAAGCTAATGGTAGAAATATGCACATAGACTTGAAATCGAGAGGTGCATGCTCGGATTCGAACCACGACCTTCGATATGGTAACAACTTTCATGCTAAAGCCAGTTTCCACTCTCCTAAATTTTGTTAAGCCCTAACAGAGTCTAAAATATGTTCTAATAAATAGACAATACGATAAAAAAATATATTAGCATTTTCATACGCTTTTAATATAATTTTTTTTAATTATTAATTAATATGCCGACATAGCCCACCGCATTAGCAAACTGAAGTAGCAGTGGGCTGGTCATATTAGCCGCAGAACTGACAGCCGTTGGAGCCGTAAAGTCCTTGAGTGGAGACCGCGACTCGGTAAGCGTAGTGTAGGACGCCCTGCGACAAGATGGGATGATGACATTCGAAGGCTGGCTGGTGTGGGCTGGATGAGAGTGGCCGAAAATCGGGAGCAGTGGCGTGCATTAGGGGAGACCTATGCCCAGCAGTGGACGAGTGTGGGTTGCTGATGATGATAATGATGCCGGAAGAAACGTAGTCCTAAGGTTTGACGTATTGTGATGTCGACATAAAGATGTCCAATAAAAAAAATTTAGGCGACTTCAAGTTACTTACCGTTACTGTCATTATTTTGTCTTGTCATTGTATGAACTGAGGCTTTGTGTTATTTTTTGTTTTTTGTTTATAGTTATTATTCACGCTTACTTAATTATTTAAATCTGCTTAAGCTTCAAAACACAAACAATAGTAGTAATACAGTTTTTCAAACGCAACGCAACGTGGCAATGTTTGTATCAAATGTCAATGTATTTTCTTTTTTTTTTTTGAAAAAGTTTCACGGCTTGGGGTTTTCACCATACAGCCCAATCTTTTGTGAAAGCTGTCATTTTCTTCAATGTATTTTCTTCTTGATGCTTGACGTTTAGTTTATTGGATTACCTTTTTTATACAACGTGAGCAAAAGCGTTATTTATTGTGATGCCGAGTGATGACGTCACAGGAGGATTTCACATATTATATTTTTTCCATGAATATCTGTTAATAATCGTGACATCATTTTTATTAAATTTCTATGAGTCTTATCTAGAAAAAGTATTTTTCATTTCGGTCAGTTATTTTTGTCATATTGTTGATTACATAAGTACTACCATATTTTAACTTATGAAAAGCAATAAACTAATGAGTTTTTTTTATGTAATAGGTGGCAGATGAGCAGACGTATCAACTAATGGTAAGCGATTGCCGCTGCCCATGGACACCCGCGACACCAGTGGAGTCAAAAGTGCGCTGCCAACCTTTAAACCCCCCTTTCCCCTGGATTGGGCCTCTGGTACCCTCACACACGCAGCGAAACACACGGTGCTGCTTCACGCCGCTTAAGAAAGGCTCTTTTTTATCCACTGAGCTACCATCGCTCGAATATGTATTTCTTATACATAATCATTTAAAGTTGGGAACAAAGCTGAAAACTAGTTCCGTACCGTAAGAAATGCAAAACATCCTAAGCGGAACCGAAGTTTGCACGAAACTTCCACACGTTGAGGCATCCGCAGACAGCTACGAGAACGCTACGAGCGTGCTTTCGTAGTGCTACGAAGTTTCGTAGTCGATCGTAGTTTTGATTTGATGGAATTAATTTTTCTGTATTCTTTCCGCATTTTTCTGCTGAAATTGTTCGATCCAGTGGCACCACCATTTGAGTTAAAAAATGTTATGAATTTCAAACATTAAGGAAAAAGTTTTTCGTAGTGTACTCAAGGTTGGTATTTTTATTTGAATTTATTTTTTTAAGGACACAAAACAGGTAACAGTTGAGAAAGTTATACAATGCAGTAAAGAGATAAAAAGAACTAAATTATTATCCTAAACATGTATCCCTGACATGAAAAAATAAGTTGGTGAAACGAAGCGAGTGAGGTGCCGGAAGGGCTGTATCATCATTTCAGCCAATAGACGTCCACAGCTGGACATAGGCCTCCCCCAATGTTCTCCACACCGATCGGTCCTGTGCCGTCCGCATCCAATGGATTCCCGCGATCTTCACCAGATCCTCGGTCCACCTTGTGGGGAGCCTGCCACGGCTGCGACTTCCTGTACGTGGCCTCCACTCGAGGACCTTTCCGCCCCAACGGCCGTCTGTTCTCCTCGCTATGTGCCCTGCCCATTGCCACTTGAGGCATGCAATCCT
This sequence comes from Marasmia exigua, assembly GCA_019059595.1. NCBI lineage: Eukaryota > Metazoa > Arthropoda > Insecta > Lepidoptera > Crambidae > Marasmia > Marasmia exigua. The sequence continues at coordinate 20,264,785 of CM032471.1, forward strand.
TTGGGCTATGTCTATGACCTTAGTTCTCCTGCGTATCTCATCATATCGGATACGAACATCTGATTCTGAGCATAACCTTCTCCATTGCTCTCTGGGTGACTTTGAGCCTCCTTAATCGGCACATTGTAAACGGCCACGTTTCGGTTCCGTATGTCATCACTGACAACACACACGCATTGAAGACTTTCGTCTTAAGACACTTCGGTAGATGGGTCAAAATATGCTGCGTAGCTTCCCGAACGCTGCCCAGCCGGGTTGGATTCGTCGATCGACCTCTTCATGGAAGTTAGACTTACCAAGCTGGATTTATTGTCCGAGGAAGATGTACTCGTCCACAACTTTTAGCGTAGACCTTCCAACCTTTACAAGAGTGGGTACGACATGGGAATTCAACATAAATTTCGTCTTGTCCATGTTCATTTTCAGACCCACTTGTTGGGAGACTCTACTGAGGTCGTCAATCATTATGCCTAAGTCTTCCAAGGTCTTAGTCATGACTACGATATCATCAGCGAATCGAAGGTGCGTCATGTACTCTCCATTTATATTGATGCCAAGTCCATCCCAGTCCAGAAGTTTAAACACGTCCTCGAACAGAGGGTAGTTACACGGTTAGGGTAGTAAAGTAAAGCATCAGCCTATAAACTGTCCCACTGCAGGGCAAAGCCTCCAGTATAGAAATCAAGTTATCGCTACTATGATGGGATTAGGCTTAATCACCACGCTTGCCAAATGCGAATGGTAATCCGCAAGGGAAGTTAGGGTACCGGAAGCCTAATTGGGGAAATATCTTTATCTTTAATAAAGAAATCTTTATCTTTATCTAGGATAGAAGTGAGTGTGTGGAGTTACGTGGAAAGACCGCGTGAGAAACTCACGCACGCATTGATGTACAGGATTCCTCACGACGTTTTCCCTCACCGCTAAGCTAATGGTAGAAATATGCACATAGACTTGAAATCGAGAGGTGCATGCTCGGATTCGAACCACGACCTTCGATATGGTAACAACTTTCATGCCAGTTTCCACTCTCCTAAATTTTGTTAAGCCCTAACAGAGTCTAAAATATGTTCTAATAAATAGACAATACGATAAAAAAATATATTAGCATTTTCATACGCTTTTAATATAATTTTTTTTAATTATTAATTAATATGCCGACATAGCCCACCGCATTAGCAAACTGAAGTAGCAGTGGGCTGGTCATATTAGCCGCAGAACTGACAGCCGTTGGAGCCGTAAAGTCCTTGAGTGGAGACCGCGACTCGGTAAGCGTAGTGTAGGACGCCCTGCGACAAGATGGGATGATGACATTCGAAGGCTGGCTGGTGTGGGCTGGATGAGAGTGGCCGAAAATCGGGAGCAGTGGCGTGCATTAGGGGAGACCTATGCCCAGCAGTGGACGAGTGTGGGTTGCTGATGATGATAATGATGCCGGAAGAAACGTAGTCCTAAGGTTTGACGTATTGTGATGTCGACATAAAGATGTCCAATAAAAAAAATTTAGGCGACTTCAAGTTACTTACCGTTACTGTCATTATTTTGTCTTGTCATTGTATGAACTGAGGCTTTGTGTTATTTTTTGTTTTTTGTTTATAGTTATTATTCACGCTTACTTAATTATTTAAATCTGCTTAAGCTTCAAAACACAAACAATAGTAGTAATACAGTTTTTCAAACGCAACGCAACGTGGCAATGTTTGTATCAAATGTCAATGTATTTTCTTTTTTTTTTTTTTGAAAAAGTTTCACGGCTTGGGGTTTTCACCATACAGCCCAATCTTTTGTGAAAGCTGTCATTTTCTTCAATGTATTTTCTTCTTGATGCTTGACGTTTAGTTTATTGGATTACCTTTTTTATACAACGTGAGCAAAAGCGTTATTTATTGTGATGCCGAGTGATGACGTCACAGGAGGATTTCACATATTATATTTTTTCCATGAATATCTGTTAATAATCGTGACATCATTTTTATTAAATTTCTATGAGTCTTATCTAGAAAAAGTATTTTTCATTTCGGTCAGTTATTTTTGTCATATTGTTGATTACATAAGTACTACCATATTTTAACTTATGAAAAGCAATAAACTAATGAGTTTTTTTTATGTAATAGGTGGCAGATGAGCAGACGTATCAACTAATGGTAAGCGATTGCCGCTGCCCATGGACACCCGCGACACCAGTGGAGTCAAAAGTGCGCTGCCAACCTTTAAACCCCCCTTTCCCCTGGATTGGGCCTCTGGTACCCTCACACACGCAGCGAAACACACGGTGCTGCTTCACGCCGCTTAAGAAAGGCTCTTTTTTATCCACTGAGCTACCATCGCTCGAATATGTATTTCTTATACATAATCATTTAAAGTTGGGAACAAAGCTGAAAACTAGTTCCGTACCGTAAGAAATGCAAAACATCCTAAGCGGAACCGAAGTTTGCACGAAACTTCCACACGTTGAGGCATCCGCAGACAGCTACGAGAACGCTACGAGCGTGCTTTCGTAGTGCTACGAAGTTTCGTAGTCGATCGTAGTTTTGATTTGATGGAATTAATTTTTCTGTATTCTTTCCGCATTTTTCCTGCTGAAATTGTTCGATCCAGTGGCACCACCATTTGAGTTAAAAAATGTTATGAATTTCAAACATTAAGGAAAAAGTTTTTCGTAGTGTACTCAAGGTTGGTATTTTTATTTGAATTTATTTTTTTAAGGACAAAAAACAGGTAACAGTTGAGAAAGTTATACAATGCAGTAAAGAGATAAAAAGAACTAAATTATTATCCTAAACATGTATCCCTGACATGAAAAAATAAGTTGGTGAAACGAAGCGAGTGAGGTGCCGGAAGGGCTGTATCATCATTTCAGCCAATAGACGTCCACAGCTGGACATAGGCCTCCCCCAATGTTCTCCACACCGATCGGTCCTGTGCCGTCCGCATCCAATGGATTCCCGCGATCTTCACCAGATCCTCGGTCCACCTTGTGGGGAGCCTGCCACGGCTGCGACTTCCTGTACGTGGCCTCCACTCGAGGACCTTTCCGCCCCAACGGCCGTCTGTTCTCCTCGCTATGTGCCCTGCCCATTGCCACTTGAGGCATGCAATCCTTTGGGCTATGTCTATGACCTTAGTTCTCCTGCGTATCTCATCATATCGGATACGAACACGCAGGGAGACTCCGAGCATAGCCCTCTCCATTGCTCTCTGGGTGACTTTGAGCCTCCTTAATCGGTACATTGTAAGCGCCCACGTTTCGGTTCCGTATGTCATCACTGGCAACACACACGTATTGAAGTCTTTCGTCTTGAGACACTGCGGTAGATGGGCCGAAAATATGCTGCGTAGCTTGCCGAATGCTGCATATAAAATAAATGTAAATTATAATTCAAATTTTTCTGCGAGGGTTTTGACGGCCCTCTTGAAGACATTTGGACTAACAGCAAAGATATAGAAATCGTGATTGTTCCTAGTGAGTTCGTTGTATTGGCGATACTTTGATATTTTTAATAACAATATTTTGATATTATCTTTTTTTAACTAAATTACTATTGAGTGTTTATTTTTTTTTTGCTAGAAACGGACAAATGAACAAGCCGCCCATGAACTGCTATTATACTGTTGGTACTCGCAAGACTTAAATTAAGTACATATATGATAAATATATATATATAAATATCTTAGACATAACACAAATTGCCATAAACAATTAGTCAAATATTAATTAAAATCAATTTCATAAATTAATGTATGACTATTGTATGCCTACTTTACATTTAGTATTTATTTACTTACTTTATTTACTAAGAGCAACCAGATCCTCCAACATTTTTTTCTAATAAAAAAAAATCTCGCACCGAACTTTTTTCATCTATAAAACATACGAGAAGACGCTGTTGCTAAACCATGCAAACATCTAGACCGTAACAGGAAATTTATTCCCAACGAACGGTCCCCTCTTTGCGTGTGTACTGTATAATAAGAGGGAATAAATGACAATTTGAATTTCAAAAGTATGTGTATAAGTTAAGCACTGCGTGACTTGCGCATTTCACACCATTCCTTGCTGGGGTCTGTTGACGTTGATGCGAGACAGTGTACTGCCGGATGCCAAGGCGAGAGGTCGCGTCGCGCTCTCATATTTTGCTCCGACGTGCTAGCACGCGACCGCATTATATAACATAGTGCTATATTTTGTTTTGTGACTGTTCCGACTGCCAGAAAGGATTTATTGGAGCATTCAAAGGTATATAATCAATTTTTTTTCTCGATTTCTGAAATCATATTCCCGAATGTATAAATAAAACTTAAGCAAACTTCGTGTCTAGTTAATAGTGTTAGTACTAAAGCAAAGCGTTAAGTACATGCGTGGGGTCCCTCGTAAATAATGCAACGTTCATCCCCGGATCTACTCAGTGACCCCAAGTTTATGCGTTAATACTCTTAGGAAAATTAGCGGGATTACACACACGGTTGAACCGGCGGGAGTGTTTAACGTTGCCTAAGTCGAATATACATAATATAGTGTAAAAAAATTATCTGCGAAAAAACATCGCCTTCAATAACTACGAACTGAAAAGTATAAAATAATATTTTAATCACTTTATATACTTCAAATAGGTAATATTTTATAACAGTACACTCGAGAAAAGGTTTTACCGAAGTCGGCGCCCAATTGCTATCTTGTAATTAAAACAACGTTCAAATATTCAACAGAAGTTAGGCGCTGACTTCGAAAAAAAATCTTTTGACTAAAAAGACCTTTTTAAAATTTGAGGGTTCTCATTTGTTAGCAGCAGGATCCCATCATCAGATCCTGATATCTTGATCATGGTACCAATCCGGGAATATCTTCTTTCCAACTAAAAAATAATATATATATATATATATATATATATATATATATATATATATATATATATATATATATGATTCTGTTGGCTTGGTTCCCCTGTTAAGGAGTTCTGAAGTTCAGACGGCAGTCGCTTCATTTTAATTACCAGACTCCCCCAATCCTAAATAAATGGTCCAAGCGTACTCTGGGCTCCAAGGGGCAGCTTTGGAAGCAGCCGAAAATTACAGTACTTGCTAATCATGTTCCTTATAATATATTTTCTGGGACCAGAAAGTATTTAACTTTGTACTAATGGGTTTATCAGCATCGAACTTTTTTCTAAAAAACAGTAATAAGCTAAAAAATACAAACATGAACTTTTCTATAATGTAGCTTATTATTTCATGTATAGAAATGACATAATGTAAGTAACAAATTAATAAAATTTATAAATAATATGTATCTTTTTAGATATATTTTACTGCGCGAAATAAAGTTACAATATTTGATATTACAGTCATATCAGTAGTTTTGCAATGAAGGCAATCTTATTCATATTACTTACTTTTACCGTATAATAATCAAGTATATTTAAGTCTTCAATAGTAATTTGAAACCTTTGAAAAACGATTATAGCGCGTCTTGCATTGCTTCGGTTTTTTTATAAAGTTATTTTTAAGCCAAGATACTCGTAGATTCAAAATAACAATAATTAAATACCTAAAAAAAGAATATATCAAATTTTCTATATATTCGATCTAAGAATATAACACAAAATTTGGATTATTGCTTATTACTACAATCTAAAACTGTCGAGACACGTAAGCCAATTACTGCCAGGAAAAATAGAAAGGAAAATGGATGAAATTTCCGGAATACGGCACATGAAAAATAATATTTCTTCTTTCAATATAAACCTTGAACTTGAGTCATATTATTAGTGTGTGAGGATTTCAGGCGCGGCCTCATAGTGACTTTGAGTTTCGTGAGGTGAAGGTCGGTTTCATAGCCAATGCGGCATTAAATATGACATGAGAACTCATTAGTAACCAGGATTGGAACTCATTACGAGACCTGTATTTTAAAATGTAATCTTGCAATCGTGTTCACTATATTTTTCCTGTACATTGTCTTAAAAGAGATTGCTATTTGTTGGAAAAATATAGTATACCTCACAGAAAACCGGCGTGAAGCAGCACTGTTTTTTTTCTGCGTGAGTGAGGGCGCCTGATGCCCAATTCGGGGGAAAGGGGGGTTTAAAGGTTGGCAGCGCATTTGTGACTCCAATGGTGTCGCAGGTATCTATGGGCGGCGGCAATCGCTTACCATCAGGCGATCCGTCTGCTCGTCTGCCACCTATCAAATAAAAAAAGACAAATTGCAAAACATTATTGACCACCACATCATCAGCCCATTTAAGTCCACACTGCTGGGGCACGGGCCTCCCTCAATCACATGAGGGATAATTGCCATACTCACCACGCTTGGCAGACGGGTTGGCGAGGGTTTTGATATAAATGCAGAGTTTTCCTTCTCTGGGTGCTGATGATCATGCCAGCAGCTTTACCTTCGTCGCCTTTTACGACACCTCGGTAAAAGTGAGGGTGGTCTATTCTACTCTGCCGGGGACCACACGACACCACCATTAAATAAAACAAATGATCCGTTTCCTAGTCTGCCTCATCTTAGCGTGTAAGTCCCGGTTGCGTCTAAAGCTGTTAAACAGGAGTTGGGTTCGTTTGGAATATGATTCAGGATTTGGGGTGTCAGGTAATTACTGATCTGGCCAAGCGACTGCCGTCTGACCTTCGCAACCCTTTATTTCGTTCTTTAGGAAACTAAAGCTGTTAACATTGCCTGCACTGAAAATATATGAAGTCGCATTGTATGTTACATGTAACCCAGACTTATATCCATGAGTCCTAATGTGCTGTCCTGTACGGTACTGTGTTTTTAAATCAAACATTTATAAGAAAAACAAAATTAGGTAGTACCAGTATCATTTACATGTCCACAAGAATATTAAAGATAAAGCTTATTATTCGACTCAAGAATTCTTCGACACCCAAAACAATTAATGACATTGCATATTACAGTGCACGATTATTTAATAATACAAATCGCATTAAATTTTACGCAGGGCCACAAAATATGGATAAAATGTAGGTATTATATCATTTTTAATCTTTCATAAATAGTTTTATCATTTGTACGCCTAAAGGGAGATCACATAGATCAAATAATATACCTTTATAGTAATATACCCATGTACGTCTTTTATACCTGTGTATTCACAAGTAAAAAATTGAATCATGGTTACATATTTCAGAAGTCATCCAAAACGTTTCCCTCAACGCCAAGCTAATGGTAGAAATATGCACATAGATTTGAAAAATCCAGCGGTGCAGGCTCGAATTCGAGCTAGGACCCTCCGTATGAAAGCGGTGTTCTGAACCACTCAGTTCCATCGCTCAATTTGCATAGATCTCTGACCTGTAATGATGCATTTTTATTAATATTCAATCATGGCAGACAAACGAGGAGACGGCTCCTGATGGTACTTGATTACCGCCGCCCATGGACATCTGCGACACACGGGGCATCATAGATGCGTTGCCGGCTCTTAAGAGAGGAATAAGTTTTTTTCTTGAAGATCCCCATTCGTAACTGTTCGGAAACACCATGTTTGGTAGCTGATTCCACAGTAATACTACGCGCTGCAGGAAATGGCGTGAGAAACGCACTTACACACTGAACTGTAAGCGCACTGTAACATGTGAAAACCTTACTACATCTATGGGCATAAAGGAATTATCGGCAAAGTGGGCATTGATTTACTTTGGTCGACTGTATGTCTTTACTTGACACCAGAGCAAAGTAGCTCATAAAACGGAACAGAGTGGTGTTTTTGACCTCTAAAGTGATTTTTCAGCATTTTAATCGGGAATAATCTTCACTTTTTGAGACGGACAAAGAGAAATTAGGATAATGGCGAGAGTGATGGTAAAATATACCCGTTCCGTTTTCCCTATATTGGATTAGCGTATTCTTTGCCGCATTTTATGAGATTAAAAGGTCTCTTTGATGTTATTTATGGCGAGATAAAAATTTCCTTTATCGCTAAGATGCTACAATTTTTATTTCAATTTATTTGAAAGCAAGAATATTACAATCTGGCTCGATGTTATTAGGGAAAATGTAAGACTATTGTATTTTAAGCCTTTCTTTCCACTAATTTTGGCCATACAGACACTTTGTCTTTAGATTTTTTTTTTCGAAATGTTCGAACAACCTGTGCGGATAAAGAATGGGATCAGAAATGGCGGCGCATCTATTCACTTCTCGCTCGAACACCCACGAGTGCGAGTATAGACGCAAATAGTGTGCGAGCGAGAAGTGAATAGATGCGCCGCCATTTCTGATCCCATTCTTTATCTGCACGGTTTAAATGTCAATATGATACGATTTTCTAATTTCCTTTTCCATACATTTTACTAACTATACATGTAACATGTCCTACATAAAACACAGAAACAAATTAATGGAAATGCTGTAGATGTTTTTAAAAACAATTCAATAAAAACTATATTACGTTCGACAAGGGTAAACAATAGGTAACATGAACTAGGAAATACGGCTGTTTTTTTTTTATTTATAGGCACAATACATATCAAAAGAATTTCCGATTCCTCCGTTATATATATTTTATTTTTATTTATTGATAAAGATTTACCAACAAAATATCAATTTGCATATACAATAACAGTACAAGGATGCCTTAACTAAAAGATATACCTATTATAGGTAAATACAGCATGTTGAACTTAATTTCGACTAAAATATAGTTATGTTAAACTATCTAATATGTATTAATTTTTATCTACAATTCACAATCCTTCAGCTTATCATTGTACTTCCTCTTATATGAATGGATGGAATCGTGAAAAATGTCGATGTTATATATATATATATATATATATATATATATATATATATATATATATATATATATATATATATATATATATATATATATATATATATATTACTGTAGATAGGTAAGCGTTTGGCCATATTTCACCTGATGGTAAGTGATAATATGGTCTAAGATGTAGCACGATTACCTAGAAGATACCTATTCACTCGCGCTTTGAAAACCCCCAAATTGTACCCACTAGGGAACACCTCCTCAGGCAACTGATTCCACTGTTTCGCAGTACGAATAAGAAAACAGGATTCAAACCTCTTTGTGCGGACTTTTGGTATTTCTACCATGTACCGGTGTCGATTGAGGGTCTATATATCCGCAAATAAGTATATTTTTCAATTTTAAGCAAATAAAACCGCAATCATTTTGTGATATAATTTTACAATGAAGCTGAATATGGTTTAATACTGTTCCGTAGTTACCACATTGGAGTACGACATGATAGGCGTTTTTCATCCCGAATACAATTATATAAATGACACATTTATTTTACGATGCGATTTTGAATTTTAATTACAGTAATTGTTTTATGAATTTGTTTTATTTGAACGCTCATTATTTGTTATGACTTTTGTTTTGTTTTTTTTTTACTTTATTGCGGATAAACGAGCAGACGGCACACCTGATGGAAAGTGATCACCGCCGCCCATGGACATCTGCAACACCTGAGGTATCACATATGCGTTGCCGGCTCTTAAGAAAGGAGTACACCATTTTCTTGAAGGTCACCAGGTCGTATCTGTTCGGAAACACCACGGATGACAGCTGGTTCCACACTTCTACTATGCGTGGTAGGAAATGACGTTTCCTACACCTCCTCCAAACACCTCACTCACGCAGTGAAACGCAGTAAAAACTACTTCACACTGGTTTTCTGTGAGGTTGTGGTATTTCATCGGTCGAGCCGGCCAGTGTCAGCCCGGAGTCTGGAAGTTGGCGTTCCTGTATCCCCGTGCCTCGGAAAGCACGTTAAGCCGTTGGTCCTGCGCCTAATCCCTCGTCCGTCGTGTCACAGTGGTGTCCCATCGAAATATGAGGGTAAGGTAATAGAGAGTGCACGTTTGTCTGCGCAAACACTTGTGCACTATAATATAATGCACATACATACATACACATGCACAGTTTTATTTTACTTAATTTTTTGTTTACTTTCTTTAAGTTTTGCTCAATGTAAAGTAACTTGATGATATCTCAAACCTTATGTATGGAAACATCTTTAAAAGAAATACTTGTGATTTTCATTTTTACTTTTAGCTGGTGGCTGTATCTGATATAAATATATATATATTTTTTAACATTAGATAAAATGATGGTTATGTTTGTTGTAGACCGTTTAAGAAAATTCTTAATATAAATTGTAAATCCTTTATTGGCTGTAAGACAAAGTTGTAATACTATATTTTATTTCAAGTGTGGATTTTGTGAAGTAAATAAATAAATAAATAATATGCCCTGCGTCCATGGCTGATCTCTAAGATTGGCTGCCATGACTGAAATATCGGTTTCGAGAACATTATTATTATTATTTGTTCGGGCAATTGTAGCTCAGTGGTTCAGAGAGCGCCTTCCATACGAGGAGTCCGGGTTTGAATCCGAGCATCCACCTCGGGATTTTCAAAATCTAATACCTATGTATTTGGGGTCATGATAATTTAATTTGAACTGAACTCTGCAGGACTCTTTAATTCCAGAATATTCTATACTACGCCCTGTTAGTCTAGTGCCGGGCTGTGATCTCAGGATCCTGGGTTCGATTCCCGGGTCGAGCAAAAAGTATGTTTTTTTATCGTAAATAGGTATGCGTTTGACCATTCACCTGTTGGTAAGTGATAATATGGTCTAAGCTATAGCACGATTACCTAGAAGATACCTATTCACTCGCGCTTTGAAAACCCCTAAATTGTAGCTTCTAAGGAACACCTCCTCAGGCAGCTGATTCCAATGTTTCTTAGTACGAATAAGGAAACAGGATTCAAACCTCTTTGTGCGGACTATTGGTATTTCTACCATGTACCGGTGTCGATTGAGTGTCTGCCTGGTGGAGTAGTGGAAGAACGGAGATGCTCCAATGGTATTGTACAGTTTCGTAGTGCACTCTCCAAAAAGTAAGAGGTTGCTACCTTGCGTCGGTGTTCAAGGCTTTGTACAAGCTCGTCGTCGTCGTGTTTCGAATTTTTCGAACATTGCTCGGGTTTGTGATCACCAATCCGCATTAAGCCAGCGTGGTGATTAAGCCTAATCACATCATAGTAGCGATGGCTTGATTTCTATGATGGAGGCATTTGCCTGCAGTGGGACAGTTTATAGGCTGATACACTATACTATGAGTACAAAGCTAGCTGAGAGTGGTCGCCATGGTCTTCTTTCAGTATATCCAGATCCAAAGTAATTTATTTAATCAAAACCTTCACCTCACCTTCTTTTGTAGGAACTGACCTTAGAAATAAATAAGTGTCGTATAATCATCAAGGTGAATTAATTAATAAACCTGTCCCTCATCTTAGAGTGTATTCCCAGTTGCGTCCAAACCTAACACTTTGGAGCCCAGGGTACACTTGAACCATGATCTAGGATTAGGGAAGTCTGGTTGACCGTAGGAGAGCCAAGCTTCGACATGAATGGGCCGGCTCGACCGAAGTGATACCTACCAAGGCCTCACAGAAAACCAGCGTGAAGCAGCATTGTGCTGTGTTTCGCTGCGTGAGTGAGGGTATCGGAGGCCCGATCCGGGGGAAAGGAGGGTTTAATGATTGGAAACGCACTTGCTTTCCATCAGGTGATCCGTCTGCTCGTCTGCCACCTATCACATAAAAAAAACAAAACGACAGTGAAACGACTGCCATCTGACCTTCGCTACCCTTAGACAGGGGAACCAGACCTACTGGATTACGGTCACTCGTTCAGAATCATTATCTCAAAATATATTGTAGGTTTTTTTTATATAATAGGTAGGCAGACGAACAGACGGATCACCTGATGGTAAGCAATTGCCGCCGCCCATGGACACCCGCGACACCAGTGGAGTCACAAGTGCGCTGCCAACCTTTAAACCCCCTATCCCCCGGATTGGGTCTCCGGTACCCTCAGTCACGCAGCGAAACACAGCACAGTGCTGCTTCACGCCAGTTTTCTGTGAGACCGTGGTATCACTCCGGTAGAGCCAGCCTATTCATACCGAAGCTTGGCTCGCCCACGGTAAAATTATCCACAATTTTCAGAAACTATCCTAGACGTGCAGGATGTTTTCCCTCACCTCCGAGCTAATTGGTAGACATATGCACATAGATTTGAAAAATCCAGAGATACCTGCTCGGATTCAAATCACAACCCCCCACATGGAAAGTTCGTTCTTGATGACAATCACACTGAGATATCATCGCTCTTATTTATTTTTAATGAATAAATCTGTATTATAATAATGTTATAGTAAACCGTCCAAATCGCCGTGTCGCAAATATACCCCAACGCTTACGCGACTACGATTTGGGCATGATTTAGTTTGATATAGTCTGTGTCACCCGTGTGCTCACGCAGCGCTCCGACTGGCCACCCGCTCTGACTGGCCGCCCGCTCTGACTGGCCACCCGCTCTGACTGGCCACCCGCCGTTCGCCGACGAAAAGAAGTATAATAACAAATGACAGGCGGAGGATTCGGATTCACGCGCGCTTAGAGTCAACATTGTAAGAGTTAATAATGTAATTTGACTGTTTTAACTGTAATTTCCTATTTTAAGTAGTGCTAAATTAGTGCCCTATCTGTACAATTACGAACTTAACTAAATACAAGCTATTTCGTCACCAAAGTGCAACTTTCATTTCAATCAAAAAGTCCCATGCGAAAATGCATGTAATAAATTTGTATAATAACAATGTTTATTTTGCCAAAAACATGAAATTACATTGAATCAGCTTGTGATTGGAGCCTAATTTTAAGCAAATAATGCCTGTGCCAGAAGACTCCGCTCTTCCAAATCGTTTACACATTTCATATGATTAAAGAATACAGTTTTTAATAATTATATTGTGTGAAATTGTGACTACTTGTTTCATGTTTGTATGAAAGTGTGAGATGTGTGTATGAAAGTGTGTGATGTCTGAATAAAAGTGTGAGATGTGTGATTGAAAGTGTGGATATGTTAGGAGGTGTAGTTTATATTGTGTATTTTAATCTATGCAATTAAATGTGTAATAGTGAAACTAGATATGGTCCGTCTGTCTACTAAAATCTGTGTTTTATTTTATTTAAATTTATTTAAATGAAGCTTATTCTATAAAACTTCTATATAAAACTTACTAACTTAGGTACTCATAGCCCCCTCGCTAGAATGTGCAAAGAGTACAATGAAATCGTGATTAAAATACCCACTCTCGACATTTACCACGACTCGGCTAGAATATTCAGGGAAAAAAATATATTTTTTCTGCAGTCTTCCAGTGCTGCATTTAATTTTTAGGTCCGCTTGAACTTTGTTTACATTTTAAGTTTAAAATTTGTTATATTAGCTACAATATTAGGAACGCTGTGTATACCTATAGTTGGCAAACATATTTCAATATTTCCTTTTTAAGTTACCTGCTGTCATTTGTGATTGTTTTATGTGTATTGCTGTTGGTGTACCTTATATATAAATAAATAAAACTCTCTTGGTATTTGGTACCAGGAAGTCTAAGAGGAGATGATAATAAAATTACCTTTCCCAAAAGAAAGAAGCCCCGCCTACCTACTGAAAGTAATGAAATCTTCTAAAATTAACCAAATTACTTGTCAAAATGTACCTACTAAACATAAAATTTGCTCTAGATGCGTATTGAATTGTAAATGAGAAGAAATTGGTTAGTGAAGTGTCAGTGAAGCTGGAAGAAAATTTTAGGATAGAATTATGCAAAGCACAAACCAGCCAAATTGAATCACTTAGCCGTAAGTGAAATTAAATATTCAGTGAAATCAGTGTGAAAAAGGTTAGATTCCAGGAATTCAATAGCATGTTATAATATGCCGTTGCATTTATATGCAGACTCCACAGAAAGGAGGTGGGGCATAATAATGTTTGATTTACATATTTTAATATTTACATCGTAGGTTGGGAGTATAACACACGTTTGGGGTGTCCCGAATTAAGTATTTGGCTGTCTAAAATATTCATTCATTCACGGAGAACTCGGGTTTCTATGTCATATTTTGGGCTTCCGAGACTTATAATTGATTTATAAGCTGAGTCGGTCTCATGTTCTGTGTTTTCTGATGTAATTATGTATTCAATCGCGCAGAGTAGCGCCGCTTGTGTGTTCTATCTGTAATTTATAATTCAATAGAAATTATGTAGCCTATCTTTGCTGAAAATTTAAATAAAGCCCTTCAAGCTCACGTGTTTTGACTTAGTATAAATAAATAATTTAGACAACATCTCATACATTGGACTGACTCCGTAATAAGTAGCGTAATAAATAAAGTTATAGATATCTGACAACAAATATTTATTGTAATAGTTCACAACATCACATACATTGATCTGATTCCGAGATAGGTAGCTCAAGCATCGGATATCAGAACCAACAGCGGAATTACAAATAAATACATATGAAGTGAAGCAGAGATGTGCTTTCGCTGCGTGAGTGAGGGTACCGGAGGTCCAATTCAGGGAAAAAGGGGGTTTAAAAGTTGGCAGCGCACTTGTAACTCCACTGGTATCGCGGGTGTCTATGGGCGTCGGCAATTGCTTACCATCAGGCGATCCGTCTGCTCGTCTACCCACTTATGGCATAATAAAAAGTATATAATATTTTTCTTTTGTAAATACATACTAATAATACATAGAAATTTCCCTTTACAATATTGCACCACCTACCCCTACTATCAAATGTTCTTTAGCTGAAGGTTTTCTGGTAGAAATCGCTTCCAGCGATAAGACCGGCGAAATTGTACATTTAAGTTTCTGTAATTACTAGTTTTTTTAAGTTGTGTTTTTTGTGCATAAAGTATGTCTATCTATCTAAATATTTTTACACGTTTGTTAGTCCAGGGTGGGGATCAATCCTACTAAGTACTTTTGGTGTATGAAGCAGGTTCAATAACAAATGCGCCATCAGGCCAGTCAAGTCTTATTAAATTGATAATATGATATGAAGCATCTTCGTTGTGCCATTCCCGAATGCGTCTTTACTTTGAACCCCACGCTAAGACCGTGATCCTTGTAGCGATAAGCCCAGTCATCTTACTTTCTTGTCCTCTTTTACTATGAACTGCCAAGCGAGTCGATCCCTGGCTGTCCGTCTCCAGTTCGTAAACTTTTTCATCGCCTTAAGATCGTCATCACCACCACCATTTCTTCTTAGGCCTTTCCCCTTGGTCTCTTCTGCTGCGGCTTCCAGTCGGTCATTATTTTTGGAGCTCTGATTTGGTCCATTCTCTCAACATGTCCTTCCCATATGAGTCCAGTCCAGTCATCATAAACAATAATCCCTTTCATCGAACCGGAATACTCCACCAAAATTGTATACAATTATTTACAAGATACATAATATTATTTTTTCCTTGTACCTAAAGGTACAAGGTAAAGTCGCCATAACCGGCGATAAAATTAATTAGAAGCCGAAATCCCGGTTCTAAAATTATTTTCCTGAGGTGCTTATCTACCGCCACAGGAATATAAAAACCGCCAAGATTATTGCCTATTAGAATTATATTATATTAGAATATTATAAGTGACCATTTAATTACATAATGTTTGTTAAAGTCAAGTAAAAGTCAATAATTTTGATATTCATAAAGACTAACAAATTCAACTATTCTATTGTATTATAATCTAACTTGATAATTGCCGATAACATTGTGGTTGACTACCGAGAAAATTCGACATGAATGGGCCGGCTTGACCGCAGTGTTACCACGGCCTCTGTTAAACTGCGCATGTAACATGGCCACGGCCTCACAGAAAACCGGCGTGAAGCAGCATTGTGCTGTGTTTCGCTTTCGTGTGGGTACCGGAGGCCCAATCCGGGGGAAAGGGAGGTTTAAAGGTTGGTAGCGCACTTGTGACTCTATTGGTGTCGTAGGTGTCCATGAGCGGCGGCAATAGTTTACCATCAGGCGATACGCCACCTATCACATAAAAAAAAGATCAAAAGTCATTTCAGCCAATCCAGGAGTGGACGTCCGTCCACTGTTGGACATATGCCTCCCCCAATGTTCTCCACACAGTACGGTCATGTGCAGCCCGCGTCCAATGGATTCCAGCGATCTTCATCAGATCGTCGGTCCACCTTGTGGGGGACCTGCCACGGCTGCGACTTCCTGTGCGTGGCCTCCACAAAAAGACAAAAGTCTGATTTTGCTAAAAAATATTTGCTTACCGTCATAAGTATTGTTTCCGTGGGTACACTTCTTGCCCTTTTGCCGGGGATTCCTTTAATTGGAATAATGTGTTTTAACTTTAATGTATCAATACGGGGATTAACACGATATTTATTATGTGAAACAACATTGAGTACTCACATATTTGGCTCGAGGTCACGAGCGGACTATATAATAATATTATAAAAAATGAATATTAATGTTATAAAAACAGAATAGATTAGAATAGAAAAAGCGATTTCATTGTTAATTTAGAATTTTATGTGTATGTAAAATTTAAATATTGTTATTGTTAATAATATTCATTCGTTAATAATATTGACTGACCGGATGGCGCAATTGGTAGTGACACTGCCTCTGACGCCAAAGGTCGTGGGTTCGATCCCCACCCTGGACAAACATTCGTGCATGAACACTTGTGTTTGTTCAGTGTCTGGGTGTAATATATGTATTGAAGTATATACTTGTGTTCATCTGTTGTCTGATATCTATAACACAAGTGCTTAAGCTACTTAGTATGGAATCAGGTCAATGTATGAGATGTTGTGAAAATTATTATTATAAAGGAAAAAAAACTTATTATTCTATAATTTACGTAGGACGCAGGAACTTAGTGGGCCCTTTGTAATGTTGCTATGCCCTTACAGGGCGTCACATTGTATCTACCCATAATTGTAACAACCTATTTTCATGTGACATGCAATAAATGATTTTGTATTTGTATGTGACTATATAATAGTTATAGTTATAATGCAACGCGAAAATCTAAAAAACTATATAATGTGTTTTGTCCTAAAATGTATTGGTATAATGAAATTGGCATAATTTATTTAGCATAATATTAATTTGGCCGAATTTGGGTTTAACATAATATGTACTGTGGCATAATTATTATTAAGCATAATGCATTTATGCATAATTTTTTTGGCACAATTTTTTTTAGTTTGAATATGAAAAATAAAAGAAGTAAGAAAGTAACCAGTATTTCCTATATCATATAGAGTAAAAGTAGGATTAGGTGCGGCGGGGGTACGGGCCACTCCCGCCGCATCTAAACCTACTTTTACTCTCGTAAGCCGCTTTTTAATGACTTATGGTTAATTCATTATTTTATGCTTAATCATGTTTATGCTTATTGCATTTATGCTAAAAATTTTATGCTAAAAACTATTGTGCTTATTAACATTATGCGAAATTATCATTAGTAGTAATTACATTACCGTCGTCATCGTCAGCCCATTTAAGTCCCCACTGCTGGGGCACGGGCCTCCCTCTATCACTTGAGGGGTAGTTGCCATACTAACCACGCTTTGCAGACGGGTTGGCAAGGGTTTTGATATAAATGCAGAGTGTTCCTTCTCTGGGTGCTGATGATCATGCCAGCAGCTTTACCTTAGTCGCCTTAACGACACCTCGGTAAGAGTGAGGGTGGCCTATTCTACTCTGCCGGGGACCACACGGCCCAATTACATTATGCTAACTTATTTTATGCTTAAAATTTTTATGCTTCTTGACAGTGAACCCTTCTTGCGTACTAAACCTGAGCGACCTTAGCTGAGTGGTTCAAAACGCGCCTTCCATAAGGCGGGTCGTGGTTCAAATCCGAGCATGCAACTCTAGATTTTTTTCAATTCTATGTGCTCATTTATACCATTAGTTCGGTGAGGGAAAACATCGTGAGTATACCTGCACGTTTCGGATATTTTCTGAAACACGTAACCGTGACTAATTGGGCCTGATTCCCCTTTTAAAGGTTGCGAAGGTCAGACGGCAGTAGCTTCATTGTTATTACCAGACTCCCCAAATGACGGTCCAAGCGTAACACAGGCTCTAAAGTGACAGCTTTGGATACAGCCAGAAATTACATGTTAAGGTGACGGGTAGGGCACACTAGCGACGCCAATCGGTTTTAATTGTTAGCTACTAAACCGGATCTATTTTAAACAATGTCGGGGTTACAACCTCTTGGCAAACACTTATACTATTTATTAAATAACCATACACAAATGCGGACCCACCATTTTGTACGCGAAAAATTGATTCACGCTTAAAGTGGCCGCTTTTGGCGGTAATCAGTTTTTCGCGTACAAAAACAGACCCAACATTTGTACATGGTTATTAAATAAATAGTATAAGTGTTTGCCGAGAGGTTGTAATCCCCAAATTGTTTAAAATAGATCCTGTTTAGTGACTAACCATTGTCACCCCTATCGACTTGTAGTTTTAAATGGAGAAATAAAACTAGGGAATAAATGAATACAATTACTTTTATTCCCCGCCAAAACCGCCGTCGGAGGCACACAAATTTGTGAGGTCGTGGGTTTAAAGGGCCGTCTGCTTTCACTTCACTTTCTAGGCACTCCCCTGTAGGTCCACTGGTAGTAGCCCGAGACGGAGACGATGATCGCCAATTTCTCAGGCGGCGGATGTGGTGAATCTGAATTTTTCAGTAAACGGATGTGGTGTTGCGCCTCTCACTGGATGCTACGCCAACGCGCTCTGCCTCCAACTGTCTTCCCAATCCGGTAATAAATCCTGGAATCACCATTCCAACAAATTAGGCCATGATCAAATTCTTCCGTTCTAAGCAGGTACCACCGAGGACAACAAGGAAAGTACCTATCCAAATTTTGTAGTAGCTTTGTCTCGGTGATAAACTGATCAGAACGGAGTTTACATAAAAATATAAAAAGCTGTGAAGCTTGCGGAGCTAGTGAAGCTAGATTCCTGCAAATAAGTAACATATCTATTTACATTATTTTCTATATAACCATAAGAGAAGCTTTTAAAATAAAACAAAAATAAAGTTCCACAAACCCGAGCCATATAAGCAAAATCGAAACATAGGTACTTTTAACTCGACCCGGGCATCGAACCCGGGACCCCGAGATCACAGTCCGCTACTTAATCCACTAATCCAACGGGGTGTCACGGATGTTAAGGTTATTTACAATAATTAAATAAGCATCAACAATTAAATTTTTGAATTTTGAAAAGTACGTTAGTCTACATATTTTTTCTATGAGGGTAGAAAATACTCATAATTGCACAGGATTATTTGCATCTATAAAATAAACATACTGATTAAAAATAACATCTACGATTGCGCTTACCATTGCAACTAAAACTACAAAGCGAATCAACTGTAAGCAAAGACAGTAGGCACAATTTAGATATGAGCCAAGAAATAATGTTTAATAGGTTTTTGTGTGCTATTTAGAACTTACCCTAGATCGGGATATCAACGGATCACAACACAATTCACCGCGGAATTAATTTAAATATAAAAATGTATCGCTCGTTGCTAAGTTAAAGCACGTAACGGTTCTTTTGAAATAATGCTTGTTGCGAGGAGACGTGCAAACTGTCATCAGCCTAGAAGCGACTAGGGATGCAAACGATACATCGATGTTTAAAAACATCGATGTATCGTTCATAAACATCGATGTTTTAACATCGATGTTGAAACTCAAAACATCGGCGATATATCGTTCTTTATGAACGATGTTTTTATGAACGATGTTTACTAGCGCCATCTATTGATTCGTGCGTATACTGCCAAGAACTCGTGCAACCTTGCTTGCTCAAAACCTTGCCATACAAAAACAATACTTTTTTAATATTTTTTTTTTAATTTGCGTACGTAATTAAAACCGGTATAGGCAGTATACGCGCGACTCCTTTCCGGAAATGTGCTGTGTGATGTGGTGTGTCATGTCAATGTCAGTGTCACTTCGTTTGTTTGTGTGTATCGGAGAGTGAAGTTAAGTGTGCATTTTCAGTTGTCACCAAAAACTGCAATAAAACTATAAAGTGAATTTAAAACCTCGTGATTTTGTTAGCAGCGTACTGTAAGTATTATTGTTCAAATGACATGAAAAACTTTACTTCAAAATTTGTCGGTTAAGTTGTTTGAATATTTGTAGTTTGGACAAGTTTTCGCGTTTTACGTGCTTCGCTCATACAGTGAACTTAGCTATAGATAATCCGCTGACGAAAACTGCTGAAACCGCATCTCAGATTATAGGCAAAGTACGCGAAATTGTTAAGTTTATTAAACGCAGTGTCAATGCGAGCGATGAGTTGCGTAAAAACAAAGAGATGACGGCTTAAAAGAAGGACAAACAAAGAAGCTGATTCTAGATGTACGTACTCGTTGGAATTCCACGTTTTATATGCTAGAACGTTTCTTGGAATTAGTTACGACGATTGGTGCAATATTGTTGTGCCGTTCAGATGCTCCGCCAATGCTGACATCTAGTGAAATAGGCTGTCTGCGTGAAATCGTCCATCTGATACAACCTTTTGAAAGACTGACAAAGGAGATTTGTGGATAGGATTATGTTACCGTGAGCAAGGTCATCCCACTCGTTAGCTGTTTGCGAGGAATGTTGGAAAACTTTTCTCCGACATTTGAAGCTGCTATTTCTTTAAAGGCAGAAAGGAGGAGGTTTTAGCAACTGCACTGGATCCGCGCTTTAAACTCATTCATTTTAAAGATGCAATGGCAAAAGCTAAAGTCTTGAATTATGTGAACACCTATATAAAAAATATGCAAACTATGAATTTACTCACAGAGTCTTCTGACGAATCAGAAAAAGAAGAAAAGCCAGAACGTGAATTTGATATATGGAGTTACCACAAACAATTGTCACACGATAACATGAAAAATAAAACCACGAACACAAGAAAAGTGGAATCAGAATTTCACATGTTTGTATCTTCACCTGTTACCCCAATAAAAGGAGATCCGATAGAAATCTGGGACGATATGAAAACTTTATTTCCATATTTATATAAACTAGCTATAAAACATTTGCCAATAGTAGCAACTTCAGTCCCCAGTGAGCGGTTATTTTCTGAAGCTGGAGCTGTTATTACTCGAGAAGGAAACCGATTGCTTGGCAGTAGATTATCGAAATTATTATTTTTGAATTCCATATTGAAAAAGAAATAGGTTGTTATTTGTTAAATTGTTAAGTATAATAAATTTATCTTCGTGTCTTTGATTTTGTTTCTTTCATAGTTCTTCCATTCTTCATATCCTAGTAAATTATATCTGTATTATTTAAAGTAGGTAGGTAAGTAATTTGTTTATCAATAATCAGTCTAACTATATCAATCAGATAGGAAAACGCTTTTTCTCTGTATTTCAAGGCTATTTTGTCAAACCAGTATTTTAAAAAAACACCGATACATCGTTCATAAACATCGATATATCGTTCATAAACATCGATGTTTTCGACATCGATGTTTGACTTTTAAAAACATCGATGTTTCGACATCGATGTTTTTCATGAACGATGTTGCATCCCTAGAAGCGACTGGCGACCCTCCGCTCACCTCTGCCCGCGCGCACCTGCCGCGACCGGTTTCCGCTGCGCCGTTCCGAAATCGATTTCTAGTTACTCATTATTGTTTATGACTTATGTAAATGATTAATTCTTTTAATATTTTTTTTTTATTTCTAAAAATTTTACTTTAGTTTATTGTAAATATGCACTGTAAATACAAGTTTTAAATTATTCTTAATGTTATGTAAGTTCATTATTTTATTTATTCCTACATTTATATTTTATCGACAAACCAGAATCTGTAGTTTAAGATTGTATGTGTAACGTTCCGTTACACCATTAAAAACGAATGGTGTCGCTAGTTAGGGCAACCCCTCGCCTTAAGATGAGGTGGGCTTGTAACATGCCATCATGTAGTAAGAAAAGCAGCGTAACAAAACTGGAGAGGCTTTGGAACCGGGAGCAATGGCTTAACATATTTCTGTGGCATGGGGTTACGAGATCGTCAACTTCCAGGGAAGTTTTGACCTATATCCTCAAAAAGGTTATAAGTCATGCGCATGATATTATGATTTAAAAATGTGCCTATTAACGTCTTGGGTATTGTTTGCGTGTGTACCTCAGACAATTTAATTGTCTAAGGTGTGAACAGTTCTTGCCTGCCAAGCATACGTGTAAAACAACAAACGAACATCGCAAAAACAACTGAAGGTTAAATTATGCGCTATTCTAATGAAAAAAAAGTTATCCCTTCTCGGTACTGATTTTTGATTGACGGTTTTGAATGAGGAAATATTATTCTTTTTTCGAAATAAGTTTTGAGACAAGAAATATAATTCTTAAATCGAAACTATTTTCGAAAGTAGAATCATTATTCTTAGTTAGATACTAGCTTTGAAACTCGGTTACATTAATATTATTCTTTTTTTGAAACAAGTTTTGAGATAAGAAATATAATTCTTACATCGAAACCAATTTCGAAAGTAGAATCATTATTCTTAGTTAGAAACTAGCTTCGAAACTCGGTTATATTAATATTATTCTTTTTTCGAAACAAGTTTTGAGATAAGAAATATAATTCTTACATCGAAACCAGTTTTGAGATAAGGAATATAATTCTAACATCGAAACCAATTTCGAATTAATAATCATTATTCTTAGTTAGAAACTAGTTTCGAAACTCCAAGGGAAAGCAAACAACAAGGGAGCCTTCCAGGCTACTATTACCAATAAAATTAAGCACATACACTACATAACATAAAACAAATAAAGTTACTTTCGCTGTCTCTGTCTGTATGTATGCTTAGATCTTTAAAACTACGCAACGGATTGTGATGCGGTATTTTAATCATCATCAGCCAATTTAAGTCCCCACTGCTAGGGCACGGGCCTCCCTCAATCACATGAGGGGTAGTTGCCATACTCACCACGCTTGGCAGACGGGTTGGCGAGGGTTTGGATATAAATGCAGAGTTTTCCTTCTCTGAGTGCTGATGATCATGCCAGCAGCTTTACCTTAGTCGCCTTTTACGACACCTCGGTAAGAGTGAGGGTGGCCTATTCTACTCTGCCGGGGACCACACGGCTTAATTACGGGTATTTTATTAGATAAAAGTAATTAAAGGGGAAAATTACAAAGTAGGCATATATTCTATCTACCTATACCATTTATAAAGACGTAAATGCAACACTTAAGGCAACGCTTAAGGTAATCCAAAAACTCGAAACGCTTGCGTGATGTAATCGACACCTAGCGCCATCTATTGGTATAAAGTTGGATTAATGTTCCGAAACGAAGTAAGGTCGGGACATTAGTAAATAATAAATGCATAAAAGTGCACCCATATAAAGCCCGGGCAGTTCACGTAACGTTATAAAGGGGCAAAGTAGCCTTGAATTCTAATTTAACGTACAAGGGATAAGATACTCGTATATCTCAAACAGAAGAATCTTCGCCCGCGGCCGGGCATGACAACAAAAAGGTCGCTGGGCATGGCAAGTATAAATTCTTGTTTACCTCCAGACATTTATTTCGTCTATTTTATGTATGCTACGAGCATAGTTAGTTGTCTTTTTTTATATGAGAGATGGCAGACGAGCAGACGGTTCACCTGATGGTAAGCGTTTACCGCCGCCTATGGACACCTGTGACACCAGTGGAGTCACAAGCGCGATGCCAACCTTTAACCCATTCTCCGGATTGGGCCTCCGGTGCCCTCACTCACACAGCGAAACACAGCACAATGCCACTTCACGCCGGTTTTCATTCTCATACATGTTTTGAGATGATCCAGTAAGTAATAAAATACTTGAGTTGGAGCTATCTCGCTCTTACCCATAACATTTCACTTAAATGATATTTAAATCTAGAGCTACTAAAAATTGGCAAATAAAAGTTCTTATTTTTGAACACTTTTTGAATTTAAGTACATAAGTATTTTTAATTTAATTTTAAATTAGATAAAAAAAAGGAAAGAAACAAATTTACTATGGTGTGTGTTGGTGTATTATAATTAAATTTTTATAGCTACATTTTGTAATTTATTTGGATATCGATTCCTTATTTAGGAAAAGGGTTGACCCTTAAAACCGCCGCGGACATTTGGCGCGCTAAACACTCATAAAGGTCAAAACAAGGGGATGGTTAATAATAAATCAACCAAGTTAATCGCTTGGGATGGGAACAATGCCAGTGTTAGGCGCTTTAGAGTTGCAAAGTTAATTTAGAATTCGGTATATTATCGATATTAGTGGAAAATTAAATAAAATGGTATGTTCATTAAGGTAACAAAGTAGGTTAACATCAGAATTAAGCTAACACTTATAGTGTTGTATCATCAATGTCATATTGGTATCATATCGGTAGCTGAATTATTGCACCTAAGCTAGGAAGGCTCGACCAGGAATCGACATCGAAGTCGATTCCTGGTCGAGTCAATTTAGAAAAGCGGGTTTTTAATTGCCTGTGTCAGCGCTCTGGGAGATACCATAGATATTATAAATAAAAATTTATTTTCAAAAAAAACTTTATGAAAGTTTAATGAAAATTCAAGATTATTTGAGCACCACAAATTTGCACAGGTCTTTTCAGGTTGCAACATTAGTTGCATGTACATACAGCATCACGTCGAGTTACCCTTGTTGACCTTTGGACCGTCCTTATATCTGGGGTACAAGTGCTATTATTGCTCTGAAGGAGGTAACTTGATTTGACGCTGTCTGTACTCTACAGGTATCTGTCGTAACGCACTAAAATCAAAACCTTGCAATTTATTGCGACATAAATGTTAAAGTGACTGAGGCTATATTATTAGATAACCAAATTACATACAAAATTGAAACAAAAGAAACCACAAAATGAAAACAATTTTTCATGTAAAAAATTCCGCTACCAAGATGGTTGCCACTCATCTATTTTGTCATACATATACAACATAGAAATAAAACATAGTTTTTTTGTATGGTTTTCAGGTGATATCCGCCATGTTTTCAAAATATCACGAACCCGAGAATTGGGCTCCTGGTCAGCCATTACAATTTTATCCATATAAATACTGCAAATCGATACTTTTATTTTTAATACACCTTTACCCTATATTCGGGCTTGTGTTGTAATCACATATAGCAGGCAAAGCGCTGTCAATATTAATAAATGGGTAATAAATTTTAATCTGGCATTTGTCAGGTAGATATTAAGTTACCGTTCGGTGTTTAATACTGCTTTATCGACACATGCTTGACTTTTAAGTGTCGGTTATATGGGAGTGACCTACATACAGCACTAATGTTCATCACGCTTTTACGATAGTCTGAACTAAATAAAGGTTTAGTCAATTTGCAACAAAGACGATTTTAAGAACAATTTAACCCTCTCTGAGGGTCATTGCCACACCTGATAACTTCACACAAGCTTCAAAATTGCTTAAAGTAACACGAGCAAGTGTCATGCCAATGTTACTTTACACCAAAAGCCTAAGTAATATCCTCCAACCGATTTCGGCGAATGAGGCTAATCTCATATCTATCAGTCTCTTACGCAGAATATAATGTGTGATTATAATGCTCAAGTGCGTGCGCAAACACAGGTTCACTTTCTACTCCCTCTCATATTCCGATTGGACACCAGTGTGACACGACCGGAGAGGGATCGGGCGCAGGACCGAGTCACGGGGGTACAAGACCGCCAACTTCCAGACTCCGGGCTGACACTGAGAATTTCTTAACAGAAAAATACAGGTACAAATTTTGGTCTGACCCGGGGATCAGACCTGGAGCAAAATCTTCGCTTCAAAGTGCGATCCCACATACTGCGCCATCGAGGCTGTCAGAAAAACAAAACTAAATAGTGCTTAATATATAAATATACATTTTTGCAGTAAACAATGTGCAGGTTAGACATTTCGTTAGTTCCTCAATCTGAGGATACGCATAATTGTTACAATAATGATTCTGATCGTATAACAATGACTACCTTCTCATCTTAGCGTGTATTCCCGATTGCGTTCTAAGCTGTCACTCTGAAGCCCGGGGTACGCTTGGACCATGATTCAGGATTTGGGGAGTCTTGTAATTACAATTAAGCGACTGTCGTCTAACCTTTTTTTTTTTTTTTTTTGTTTTCCCGGGAGAAATGCATTACGCAGACCCTGCCGCCGGGGGGCGGCAGGGTACTGTGGGACTCACCCTCCGGGCCGCTTCTTCTAACAAGAAGCGGCCTGAGGGCATACCCACTAAACTCCCGGGGCTCAACCACCCGTGGGTATAGAATGGGGTCACGGGAACTGCACTAGGCTATTCCCCGCAACCCCACTCCCCCACAGGCCCCTACACGGGGTGTGCGGCCACGCCCCTCCTCAGACTAGGAGGAGGGGGGTTGGGGACAGCCGGAAGAGCTGAGCCGTCCCCAACGAGCGGTGGAGGTGCCAATGGCAGTGCCGGCACAGGGACCCCCGTCCCCTGTTGCGGCTGGCCACCTCCACGGAGAGGACGAAGAGTTCTCCGCCGAACTCGTCCTCTCCTTGCTCGAAGCGGGCCTGCGAGGGGGTTAGACTCGCGCTCCCGCTCCGCCGCCTCCTTCTGCGCCACCACTTCCTCACAGAAGTGGGCGAAGGCCGACCATGCACTCTCCCTATCCAGCATAGCTACAACTATGCTGGACAACGAGAGGTCATGTCCGACCTCCGCGACCAGCGCGGACCGCTGTTGGTCGAAGGACGGGCACACCACCAAAGTGTGGTGCGCCGAGTCCTCCGCAGCGCCGCACTGGTGGCACATAGGAGTGTCCTCCCGTTGAATTCGGTGCAGGTAGTTACCGAAGCAACCATGCCCGGTAAGTACCTGCACCGTCCGGAAGGACAAAAACCCGTGGGGGCGCTCGAGCCACCGGTCCAAGACCGGGGCGAGCGCCGACTGTCGTCTAACCTTCGCCAACCTTTACAGGAACTTTGCTTGACGGAGCAAAAAAAATGTATTTACATACTTACATCAAAGACATGTAAAAAAAAATGTTTACATTTTTAGTAAAAATACAAGGGATAACTAAGGTTTGGGACTAAGACATTGTATATATAATAAAGCGTGGAATAGACCTGACAAAAACGTATCATTCTAAAGATTGGAACATTTGCATCTGGAACAGTGCAGAGATGCATAATAGTGGAACGCTTTATTTGGAACATCGACTCTCAGATAGATACGTGATTCATTCCACTCATTGGACTCACTCGGATCATTTAAATCATTCGGCTCATCGGATCATTCGGCTCATCGGATCATTCAGGCTCATCGGCTCATCGGATCATTCGGCTCATCGGATCATTCAGCTCATCGGATCATTCGGCTCCCTCGGATCATTAAGCTGACGGATCATTCGGCTCATCGGATCATTCAGCTCATCGGATCATTCAGCTCATCGGATCATTCAGCTCATCGGATCATTCGGCTCATCGGATCATTCGGCTCATCGGATCATTCGGCTCATCGGATCATTCGGCTCATCGGATCATTCGGCTCATCGGATCATTCGGCTCATCGGATCATTCGGCTCATCGGATCATTCGGCTCATCGGATCATTCGGCTCATCGGATCATTCGGCTCATCGGATCATTCGGCTCCCTCGGATCATTAAGCTGACGGATCATTCGGCTCATCGGATCATTCAGCTCATCGGATCATTCGGCTCATCGGATCATTCGGCTCATCGGATCATTCGGCTCATCGGATCATTCGGCTCATCGGATCATTCGGCTCATCGGATCATTCGGCTCCCTCGGATCATTAAGCTGACGGATCATTCGGCTCATCGGATCATTCGGCTCATCGGATCATTCGGCTCATCGGATCATTCGGCTCATCGGATCATTCGGCTCATCGGATCATTCGGCTCATCGGATCATTCAGCTCATCGGATCATTCGGCTCCCTCGGATCATTAAGCTGACGGATCATTCGGCTCATCGGATCATTCAGCTCATCGGATCATTCGGCTCCCTCGGATCATTAAGCTGACGGATCATTCGGCTCATCGGATCATTCGGCTCATCGGATCATTCGGCTCCCTCGGATCATTAAGCTGACGGATCATTCGGCTCCCTCGGATCATTAAGCTGACGGATCATTCGGCTCCCTCGGATCATTAAGCTGACGGATCATTCGGCTCCCTCGGATCATTAAGCTGACGGATCATTCGGCTCATCGGATCATTCGGCTCATCGGATCATTCGGCTCATCGGATCATTCGGCTCCCTCGGATCATTAAGCTGACGGATCATTCGGCTCATCGGATCATTCAGCTCATCGGATCATTCAGCTCATCGGATCATTCGGCTCATCGGATCATTCGGCTCATCGGATCATTCGGCTCATCGGATCATTCGGCTCATCGGATCATTCAGCTCATCGGATCATTCGGCTCCCTCGGATCATTAAGCTGACGGATCATTCGGCTCATCGGATCATTCAGCTCATCGGATCACTCGGCTCATCGGATCATTCAGCTCATCGGATCATTCAGCTCATCGGATCATTCGGCTCCCTCGGATCATTAAGCTGACGGATCATTCGGCTCATCGGATCACTCGGCTCATCGGATCATTCAGCTCATCGGATCATTCAGCTCATCGGATCATTCAGCTCATCGGATCATTCGGCTCATCGGATCATTCGGCTCATCGGATCATTCAGCTCATCGGATCATTCAGCTCATCGGATCATTCGGCTCATCGGATCATTCGGCTCCCTCGGATCATTAAGCTGACGGATCATTCGGCTCATCGGATCATTCAGCTCATCGGATCATTCGGCTCATCGGATCATTCGGCTCCCTCGGATCATTAAGCTGACGGATCATTCGGCTCATCGGATCATTCGGCTCATCGGATCATTCGGCTCATCGGATCATTCGGCTCATCGGATCATTCGGCTCATCGGATCATTCGGCTCATCGGATCATTCGGCTCATCGGATCATTCGGCTCATCGGATCATTCGGCTCCCTCGGATCATTAAGCTGACGGATCATTCGGCTCATCGGATCATTCGGCTCATCGGATCATTCGGCTCATCGGATCATTCAGCTCATCGGATCATTCAGCTCATTCGGATCATTCGGCTCATCGGATCATTCGGCTCATCGGATCATTCAGCTCATCGGATCATTCAGCTCATCGGATCATTCAGCTCATCGGATCATTCGGCTCATCGGATCATTCGGCTCCCTCGGATCATTAAGCTGACGGATCATTCGGCTCCCTCGGATCATTAAGCTGACGGATCATTCGGCTCATCGGATCATTCAGCTCATCGGATCATTCGGCTCATCGGATCATTCGGCTCATCGGATCATTCGGCTCATCGGATCATTCGGCTCATCGGATCATTCGGCTCCCTCGGATCATTAAGCTGACGGATCATTCGGCTCATCGGATCATTCGGCTCATCGGATCATTCGGCTCATCGGATCATTCGGCTCATCGGATCATTCAGCTCATTCGGATCATTCGGCTCATCGGATCATTCGGCTCATCGGATCATTCGGCTCATCGGATCATTCGGCTCATCGGATCATTCGGCTCATCGGATCATTCGGCTCATCGGATCATTCGGCTCATCGGATCATTCGGCTCATCGGATCATTCGGCTCATCGGATCATTCGGCTCATCGGATCATTCGGCTCATCGGATCATTCGGCTCATCGGATCATTCGGCTCCCTCGGATCATTAAGCTGACGGATCATTCGGCTCATCGGATCATTCGGCTCATCGGATCATTCAGCTCATCGGATCATTCGGCTCATCGGATCATTCGGCTCATCGGATCATTCGGCTCATCGGATCATTCGGCTCATCGGATCATTCGGCTCATCGGATCATTCGGCTCCCTCGGATCATTAAGCTGACGGATCATTCGGCTCATCGGATCATTCGGCTCATCGGATCATTCGGCTCATCGGATCATTCGGCTCATCGGATCATTCGGCTCATCGGATCATTCGGCTCATCGGATCATTCGGCTCCCTCGGATCATTAAGCTGACGGATCATTCGGCTCATCGGATCATTCGGCTCATCGGATCATTCGGCTCATCGGATCATTCGGCTCATCGGATCATTCGGCTCATCGGATCATTCGGCTCCCTCGGATCATTAAGCTGACGGATCATTCGGCTCATCGGATCATTCGGCTCATCGGATCATTCGGCTCATCGGATCATTCGGCTCATCGGATCATTCGGCTCCCTCGGATCATTAAGCTGACGGATCATTCGGCTCATCGGATCATTCGGCTCATCGGATCATTCGGCTCATCGGATCATTCGGCTCATCGGATCATTCGGCTCATCGGATCATTCGGCTCATCGGATCATTCGGCTCATCGGATCATTCGGCTCATCGGATCATTCGGCTCATCGGATCATTCGGCTCATCGGATCATTCGGCTCATCGGATCATTCGGCTCCCTCGGATCATTAAGCTGACGGATCATTCGGCTCATCGGATCATTCAGCTCATCGGATCATTCGGCTCATCGGATCATTCGGCTCCCTCGGATCATTAAGCTGACGGATCATTCGGCTCATCGGATCATTCGGCTCCCTCGGATCATTAAGCTGACGGATCATTCGGCTCATCGGATCATTCAGCTCATCGGATCATTCGGCTCATCGGATCATTCGGCTCATCGGATCATTCGGCTCATCGGATCATTCAGCTCATCGGATCATTCAGCTCATCGGATCATTCGGCTCATCGGATCATTCGGCTCATCGGATCATTCGGCTCCCTCGGATCATTAAGCTGACGGATCATTCGGCTCATCGGATCATTCAGCTCATCGGATCATTCGGCTCATCGGATCATTCGGCTCATCGGATCAAGAGGCCACGTGTTCGCCCCATGAAGGGTCGGCTCGACCGGAGTAATACCACGGCCTCAAAGTGAACCGGCGTGAAGCTGCAATGTGTTTCGCTGCGTGAATAAGGGTACCGGAGGCCCAATCCGGGGGTAAGGCGGGTTTAAAAGTTGCTAGCGCACTTGTGACTCCACCGATGTCCATTGGCGGTGGTAATCACTTACCATAAGGCGATCCATTTGCTCGTCTGCCACCTGTCACATAAAAAATGAGAACATTATCCTATCGGACAACCATCTCATCCTGGATGACTGTTCTAAAAAGAAATCCTCGAACGAATGAGATTAAAATCCAATAGTGAATATGTTTTCAGCCGTGTGGTCCCGGCAGAGTAGAATAGGCCACCCTCACTCTTACCGAGGTGTCGTAAAAGGCGACTAAGGTAAAGCTGCTGGCATGATTATCAGCACCCAGAGAAGGAAAACTTTGCATTTATATCAAAACCCTCGCCAACCCGTCTGCCAAGCGTGGTGAGTATGGCAATCACCCCTCATGTGATTGATGGAGGCCCGTGCCCCAGCAGTGGGGACTTCAATAGGCTGACGATGAGTGAACATGTTTTGTCTCATTTAGCACTAAAATAATTTCTAACAGGGATAACACACTTTTTTATCTAACAGTAACACAACACGTGTATCAGAAAACATTTGCATTCATTTAACCAGGTCTTCCTATAATTTTGAACCGCCATTGTTGTAAAACTTTTGGAAATTCGAGCGCAAAAATTTGAAATATTCTTACAAAATCGATCACGTGACTTGTTTACTTTGTATGGTGAGATGGTGAGTCGAAAAAAAAATACGACAAATATTCTCGTAGAGTAAATGTTTTCATAATAACTAGTGTAAGGCGTGATTTAAGACATGTGGTGGTGCAGGTGCATCACATGGTTACCGTCACACATGCACCCTGTATTTCCCGGAATAGATTCAGATCGCTCCAACGAGTTTTGTATCTTCATCATCATCATCAGCCCATTTAAGTTACACTGCTGGGGCACGGGCCTCCCTCAATCACATGAGGGGTAATTGCCATACTCACCACGCTTGGCAGACGGGTTGGCAAGGGTTTTGATATAAATGCAGAGTGTTCCTTCTCTGGGTGCTGATGATCATGCCAGCAGCTTTATGTTAGTCGCCTTTTAAGATACCTCGGTAAGAGTGAGGGTGGCCTATTCTACTCTGCCGGGGACCACACGGCACCGCCATTTAATAAAACAA
Source organism: Marasmia exigua (assembly GCA_019059595.1). NCBI lineage: Eukaryota > Metazoa > Arthropoda > Insecta > Lepidoptera > Crambidae > Marasmia > Marasmia exigua. Next base: position 20,296,872 of record CM032471.1, read on the forward strand.
ATGATCCGTTTGCTAGTCTGCCTCATCTTAGCGTGTAAATCCCGGTTGCGTCTAAAGCTGTTACTGTTACTGTTTTGTATCTTAATTTGTTATAAAAACTCAGATTTCCTATTCATACATTTGCGAAAAGTACAGAGAAGTTACGGAAACATAATTTACGGCCGCAGTATACTCCGCAACGCAAGAATGTGTATTTTATTTTATTACTTTACGAATTTTTCTTTGTTATTCTTGTTGTCTCATCACGTTAAAGGAATTCGATTTGGCTCGGGACGCAGACACGTGAGAAATGTGAATATTTTACTTGTGAATATCTGGTACAAGTTGAGTGTAATTATGTCAACCTACTTTCTTTTACCTCACCCACGAATAGTAGCCTATGTATTATTCTGATATGTAAGCTACATTATTGTGGGTTTTTATCAAATTTTAGTTCATTTTGCGTGACGAACAAAAAATACATGTATTTACATACCTAACATCAAAGACATGTGATAAAAAATGTAAAAGTACAAGGGAAAACCTTAGTTTGGAACTAAGAGATGTAGGTATGTGATAATGTCTCAATTTATTATATTATTATTTATTATTATATGATAATCCTATTCAATTGAAGAATTCGATTGCAAACTTTTTTACTATCTTATCCTGGACAGGGCACGATATAAAAAAAAAATTAAGCGTCGAGCTTATCTCCCTTTCCACTGTTTACCCTGGCTATAGCAAAATATTTTTAACTTTCGCTTATTTACTTAACTTTAAACTTTCTAGTCGAATACCCAAAAGGGTTTAAAGTATCACCACAGTAACTAAATAGAAAGTAGCAGCTACCGAGCGTTTCATAGATCGCCATTAGCTTTATAACAGTTGATCTCTTGTTATATAAGTGGCTTTGTGAACGGAAACATTGACAACCAGTGCGTGGAGCATTTTCTTCGCGCGCGTGTGTGTTACTTATATATAATAGTAGACACGAATTTTTGATTTTTTCCTATGTGATTGGTGGTGTGATAGGTCAACTGATGGTTAACTTTTTTCCCACTCATAGAAGTAAATGCGCTGCCGACTTTTATAAAATATAGTTGTCCTGGTTGCGATAAACTGCGTTTTTTTTGTGAGAATGCCATGGGGCATTCTCAATTCTTTAATCAAAGACCGTCCATGGGGAAGGTCTATAATAATTAGAGGTCGTACTCATAACAGAGCCTTACACCACACGCATATCCTCCAAACATGTATACTCACCTAGAGTGTACAAGTGCGGTTGAGAGGCAGCAACGTCGACTCTCTCTGCTCTCTCGGCAAAAAAAACATCCCGAAAAGTCTAAGAAATGCACGGCTCTTGGCCCAATATTTAAATTTGCTTTACACTTTATTTACACTTGATTATTAGATCAATAGCTATAAGCGCCCCCTTGATATTACTGGTTAAATTAATACTATAGCATAAAAAACGAATGCGTAATAAAAAAGTATATTTCTTAAAGTAGGCAAGTTACACTCGGCGAAGCGTAAAATATTCGGCAAAGTTTAGTAACAAGCTGAAATCCAGACTTCAACTGCCCGTAGAAGAGGTATGGGCCTTAATTTCCCACGTGGCTAAGCGTGGAAGTTTCCAGCATAAGATAGTTACCTCCGACCAAGAATTTTATAGTAAATGTGCGAGAAAATACTTAACGTCTGTTATATTTCGAATTTCTCAAAGCACCCTCTAAATTGTTAAAGGTAGCTTTTAGGTCTTCAGAATTCCTTTGTATTCAAGCTTTGAACTCTTGGATCAATCAACTAACTTTTTGGCCGATGTCTAGGGAACCCTAAAGAAACTGGAGTTTATTATGAAAAATGATTTCTTTTACGAGCACGCGTTCGGTAGGTACGAGTAACTTTGTTTTAGGAAATCGGTGTACGTCTATTGTATAAGAAAGGGACGCAAATAATTGTGAACGAATTTTCACTCATCATCATTTCAGCCAATAGATGCCTACTGTGGACATAGGCCTCCCCACACTCACTCCCTAATTTTCTCCACATAGAACGGTCTTGTGCCGCCCGCATGTAATGGATTCCCGCGACCTTCAACAGATCATCGGTCCACCTTGTGCACCTGCCACGTCTGCGACTTCCTGTACATGGTCTCCACGTGGACCTTTCCGCCCCAACGGCCGTCTGTTCTCCTCGCTATGTATACTGTCCATTGCCTCTTGAGGCATGCAATCCTTTGGACTATGTCTGAGACCTTAGTTCTCCTCCCCGAGGGTGACTTTAAGCCCCCTTAGTCAACAAATTGTTAGCGGCTACTTTCGGTTCCGTATGTCATCACTGGCAAGGCAACACACACGCATTAAAGACTTTCGTCTTGACATCTGCGGTATATGTACCGAAAACGTAGCGAAAGACCGAAACGTGCGTCCCTTCCAGAATGAATGAATGCAGTGCGTGAATTTGTTTGCAAAGTAAATAGTTTCAGTGAGTTTTAATGTCAATAATTATAAGGATAATGATTATGTATTTAATGTTATATTTTTTATGAGTCGTATATTTTGGAAATTATTACTACTACTGAGTTCCTTTTTTATGCTAGAGGCGACTAACGAGCAAGCGGGCTACTTCATGGTAAGTGATCAGCGCCGCCTATAAACACCTTTTTTTTTCTTTTTTTTTTTGCGTTGGGGTAATGCCGCCGGCCCGATGTTCAGTTGGCCAACGTCGCCACCTTTCGGCGGCGCCTTACACATGTCTCCTTACCACTCTGGCGAAGAGGGAGCGTCGTTGGGGGTTTAGTCAGTAGGCCTTCAGTTTTACTGGAGGAGAGCCCGACATAACCCGTCCGCCCGCCGGCAGACGGGTATGCGCCTATAAACACCTGGGAAATGAGAGATAACTAATGAGTCGCTAGCCTTTAAAACAGGAGTACGCTTTTCTGTTGAAGGTCCCCAGCTCCTTCTTGGTGTTTTGTTATTAGAAAACTAAATTTTTAGGCTAGTAGTCAACATTTGCACATTCATAAGTGTTATGTGTGAACCTGAATAATGTTCAAAAAACACCAACCCTCTTTTCATTATTCATAATAACCGGTCCGGTCCATATTATTAATACTTCCCGGTTAATCTAGTCGCTTCTAACATATACAATATTGAAATGCAGTTTTTGTTTTAATTACAATCATAGAGAAAATATTTCATTTTATTTATTTGCAAGAATCGTTTAGTTTTGTTAACGTTATACATTTGATTTCTCACACCCAACCTCTTACCTACCTACCTATTACCTACAAATTTAAGTATTAAAATCTACGTAAAACCATTAAACAAGAACCACAAACAAGTTTGTAACTTAGAAATTAGGTGCGGTAATCACTTTGCTTGTTTTGTTCAAATCTCGTTATTAAAATTTCAAAGTTTCCGCGGCTGCTTAATTTCATCACATAATGTAATTAGATTTTACAACATTTGGTAGGGTTATTGAACTTGCAGTATTTATAAATCTATATTACTTATAAAGAGGTAAATCCTACAGACAGCGGGAAGGCTTACAGGTAATCCGAAAACACGTAATGCTTGCGCGGTGTTACCGACTCCTGGCGCCATCTGCTGGTTTTATACCAACTAGTGGAACTAATGTCCCGAAACGAAGTGAGTGCGGGCCACTATTAACTAAATCAAATTGAGACAACATATATACATACATAGTCCTAGCCCCAAACTAAGGTTTACCCTTGTACTATGGTAACCAGAAACAAGGAAGGTATTGCAAACACCCAGACCCAACACATATCTGTTTCATCAAACGTTTAAGTTGGTGCAGGAATCGAACCCGCGACACTTAATAACATACTAAAAAATACACAATTTGTTTGAGTGTTTTGACCTTTAACTGATTTCAACTGTAGACTATCAACTATTTTTGCTTGTTAAGATAAGATAAGAAGATAAGAAACAATTTATTGACCACAACACATTACACATAGTACAAAACAGAGAAAACAAGGTACAGAGACAAAGAGTTGCGGCCAACAAGGCTCAGCCTCAGCATATGCTGCAACTGCCACACACAGCAGCTGCAGCGCTGATTTTCAGGCTGGACCTTGGGTGACGCCTTTTCATTGAAAAAAAATATTATAAAAGATTGACATGCAATATATACAAGTAAAAAGAAAATGAAAAATTACATATACAAAACAAAGAAATAATAACACAGAGATACGTACATAATCAATTCAAAAACATTAAAATTATATTTAAAAAAAACATTGACATTGGTAAATTAATTATTATCCTTGTAAAAGAAATTCCTGAAGATACGGTCCAACCATACACAGTGTTAGACAATTAGGTATAGTCATCCTATGGTTGTTTGGCACTCAGCAAAAGTTGGAACTAATGCTGTTTATTTTACGTGTCATATCAATGACATTTTCATATAGAAAAATGTTGAACAAGGCCCCTTGTTACGAAGATGCCCCTTGAGAGAAACTGACCCCTGAGATAGGTTTGTTAAAAACCCGTGTTACAGATCACCAGTGCTCCACCTCTGGGACCCTTACTTTTTAATTATAAGGATATTAAGTGCGTGTGAGTTAAGTGTAGTGAGTGGAACTGTGCGAAAGTTGCGACTATTTTATGAATGTTACTTGTTAATGTTTAATATTAAGAGTCCTGCGGAGGTTTCTATTCGTGGCAAGCTTCGTCATCCCCGGACATTTTGCTATCTCTGTCGTGCCACCGCGACTATTTCGTGCGAGTAGAAACAGCAAGATGGCTGTTTGAATGTAGCAAGAAAATTGTGTCTATCTGCGAAGACCAAAAATGATAAATGAAGCTTGATTATATTTTTATTTTCTTTAAAACATTTTGTAACTAGACAATACAAGCTGTGTCCCGATTAAATTTACATAATGATTATTTGCATTTAAATACAAATCAAATAGGCAGGATATAGGTTGTTGACGTTGAAAATTTTACATATTGTAATCGCATTTACTTTAAGAAGGTAAATATTAGTAATAAAATGTTTAAACATAGATATATATAAATACTTCCTTAATCCAAATGACGTATCACGTTTGTATGGGAAATACGTTTTTCGGCGGCCCTTTAAAACTAAGATTACCTATTGAAATTATTTTTTTGTTATTATTAATTTAATGCCAATGTTAATAATAAGAGTACAACATACACTTCTTATTATTAGAATAATTTAATGTAGTTATGTTGTATACTATAAGTGGGATATTATTTATTATTTAAAAGTAATATTATTCAGTATTGCATTATGTTTATTAATATTGATTTGTATTGTTTCTTATAAATAAGATATGTTGATGCAAAACATTTTCTGTTTCGTCGTAATTAAAAGCCTTGAGCTATTTTAATAAAGTTTTCTTGACGTAGAGTTTTTGTTTTTTTTTTATGTTATCACATAAAAAAAAACTAAACAACAACAACAAACTAGGTGGCAAGTGGCATTTAGTGGAGAAATAAATCTCCAACGATGGTCACTAATTTTATTATAGTCGTAAAATATAGCTTGATTAGAATGACATATGTCATTTGCTCTTTATTTCAATGAATATAAGGTTCATCATTTTGCCATGCTTTATTCCATAGAATTTTACCACTATTGACTAAAAGATCATTTTTCTGTGACATCAATAGCTGTCAACAATTTCGTTTCTAATCCTTCGATATATTAATTAATAAAGAAATGTTTAAACGTTTATTGTCCATAGGGAAATTTCTTTTATTTTATTTCTTAGTATTTGCGTCATCACTTTCCTGGGGTATAATTTCATCCAAACAAAACCGCTACCAGAAATAAGTTACATTATTATGAGCAAGTAATAAAGAAACATTTAAACGGCGGGCCTAAGGTTTGGCTTAAGGTCCCCGCGGTGTCACTTGTGCCGTCATTAACTTTAACGATGGTCCGAGTGGGGCTGACAGTGCCTAATTTACGTAAACCGAGCCATTATTTCTTCTCATTAATTAGGTAGAGAGGTGCAGTCGAGTTGTGACAAAAAGATGTAAATAAATTTAAAACATTATTACCTAATTTTTGTTCAAAAAAACTTGTTCAAAATTTTAAGTAATTCCTAGGGAAAAATGGCTTCAAAACGTACAGCCCGCAATGTAATGTTTGAGAGCGGGGCGGGGGGTGTGCGGAGGACGCGCCTCGGCGACTGAGGCGCGGGCGCGCGTGCGGCATGGTCCGCTGTACGCTGTTCATTGCTTTGTCCGTTTATAGGATTAAAATTGAAACCAAAAAATCAACTTCGTTTCCCATCAATATTTTTTTGTTCTAAGACTTGTTTTAATGGTCTGAGTGCGTAGACGCCGGCTTCGTTAAGGGTATTTCATATACTATATACTAAAATATACTTTATAGAGTTAGAAACTTCGCACAAGAATTTCTTTTAGGCCTTCCCCCCAATGGGGTAAACCAGGGGTTCAAACCTAGTATGAAAAATAGTATCTCTAATGTTCGGGCCTCGACGCCATATTACAAAAAAAAAGAAACAATTCATTTTGACACTTCATGTCACGGCATAAAATGAAGTCCCGAAACGAAATTGCCGCGGACCATTAGTTATTTCATAAAATTATTAAAAATTACGAGTATGTTAACCTTCATAAACACTAAAAGATATCTACACTACGTTGAACAAATAAACATTTCTAACAACATTGTTACAGTAACAATGCAATTCTATATTGTATTACAAAGGCTCATTACCACGTAGGTACTCAGTTCAGTGAGTGTGCGACTAGTAAAGCTATAAGCACTAGTACAAATACTATTTTCGTAGCTGTAGAAACAATTTTAGATGTAGATAATGTATTGCCGCTTCACGCTTCAGAGGGCGCTCTAAGCTAGCTGTCTATGGCAGGTCAGTTCTCCATATTATAGTGTTTATTACAGTTCCAGTAATAATGCTTGAATGGCAATTGGACAAATTGAAGTAGGCGTGAAACCATAATAGTTAAGTTGGTATTATTAATCAATTATTTAATCCTTAAACTAAGGGACGGAACTATTGTAGGGCAATTTTTTTTAAAATTCAAAGTTCTGTGTTATCTACCGCTGATTTGGTATGACGATATCTAGCGAGAAAAACCAGCAAAAAACTTTGCACTCTTTTCAAAATGATAATTACAATTTTCATATTTATTACAATGCAATAAATGTTTATATTTTTTAATGTTAAGCCGCTATTTTGTTTTAATATTAAGATTACAGTGACAGTATGAGATACAATGCTATAATCATTACCTATCGTTCAGATAATCATCAAAGTAAACTTATGGAATCAAATTATACATTAATCACAATAATAATCCATTTCTTTCAGGCAACAAGATACAGTAAAATATATTTAATTGGCCCATATAATAAATACATTATTATAAAACATTAATAATTTCCGTCAAAATTTTGCTACGTACGGCACACGAGGAAATTACAATCGAAAATAAAGGGATAAATATCGTACATAATATTATTGGCTTAAGGCAAATAATATTTTTGATTTTTTGTCTAGTTATAAAGATTAATAGTTAAGTCTGGGACTTATTATTATTTGATAGAAATGGTGAGCCCTGCGTCTCATAGCCACTGCGACCAGTAGATGATCTATTGTGGCAGCCCCGTAACCTATTACAGCACCTCATGTAGCTCCAGTTCCAGGATAAACCCGAGAATGGAGCTGATGGGGGAGCTCTTGATCTCGTCAGCTGAGATCATGTGTGCTCCCAGGTGCCGGCTTCTGCAGCGGTGCAGCGCTATGCACTCGCCGAGGACGTGGATAATCGTTTCCTCGTCCTCGCGACAGAACCTGCAGATTTTGGTATCTGTAAGGCCCATGTTGTGCAGGTGCTTATTTAATTTGCAGTGCCCTGTGAGGGTCCGAGTGAGTGCCCTAACATGTCCTCCTCAGTTTTGTTATTTCTACAGCTCGTCTCTGATCGAACGCCTGTATCAACGCCTTAGACTGTTCTAGTCGAGGTAGGGACTTATCTTTGACTGTAACTATCGATAATAAAAATATAATAGTAACATGCGCAATAAAGGTAAGCTGATTTAACGCGGAGCCTGGAATGAGTTGTTTTGGCGGAACACGTATTTCATGGCCATTAAGATATATAATCACATGCCCAATGCCCTAAGAACCTTACCACTAATTAATTTTAAGGTAAAATTGAGAAAGTGGCTGGTTGATGGTTGTTATTATGACCTGAAAGAATATTTCGATAGAAAATACTGATGAATAGTTTATTTTGTATCACTGACATAAATTTGCTATGCTATTAATTAATCCTTACTAATATTATAAAGGCGAAAGTTTGTTTGGATGGATGTATGGATGGATGTTTGTTCCTCTTTCATGCAAAAACTACTAAACGGATTTTAATGAAACTTTACAGTAATGTAGCTTATAGATCAGAATAACACATAGGCTATAATTTATAAAGATATTGTGTGAATTGTCCATTACACGCAGACGAAGTCGCGGGCAAAAGCTAGTTATTTATATTTTCCATTTATTATTTTGACGTCTCAATTAATTTTAATATTCTGACTTAATTGTTTCGTTGACATTTTTCTTTTGACATTCAATAGTAATTTTAGACATACCTACCTACCTCAATTAATTATAAAGTATTGAAATGCATGTCAAACAATATTTAATTAGAATTATTTACTAAATAAGACTTTTGTATGCCTAAACAGGTAATTGTGAGAACTATTATATAATTTAACATCTGCATATTTAGTAAACCACAATTTCTACAATAAACATTTTTGATACTAATATTATAAATGTAAATGTGTGTATCTGTTTGTCAGTGTTTCTCGGCAAAACGGTTTTTTTAAGATGAGACAGTTGATGGGATGGAGAGTAGAGATGCGCAGAATAACTCTTTCAAAAGACAAAGGAGTTATAACTCTTTTGAAGAAAAGAGTTATATCGCTCTTTTACATCTTTAACTCCCAATTAACTCCGTAACTCATAAGACTAAAAAGGCTTGAATGATGTGATTGATGCGAATTGCGATTGGTTGTCTCATCGAAGTGTTTATCCAATCTAATAAATTCAATACAAATAAATAATTTTGTACTTTATTGTAACACTGTTAGGGTCAGTTTTCTCCCCTGATAATTGTTTTATGTACAGATTAATGCGCAATGCGTCCCAATCATGCTCCCTCCCTTTCCGACTCATAAAATCCCGCTATGACGATTTTATGAGTCGGAAACCTTGGCGTGGTACTCCTTATAACTCTGTAACTCTAAGACTAAAAAGATTTAAAGACGCATTGATGTTAATGGATTGATGTACATTTCCCAGAAGAATTTCCCAGTTTTCCTTCAAGAAATATTTATAAAATATATTTTCACAGAAGATTTATTTATTGCGATCTCACTCACTCACATTCTGTTCGGACTGGTTCGGACATCGTCCTTCTAAAATCAATCTTCACATCAGAGAGTTAAAGATGTAGAGAGTTATAAAGGAAGCAAAGATCAGAGAGTTAAAGATATAGGATTTATTAACTCTTTTGCAAGGATGTACATCTTTCAGTCCTAATCTCTCCTGAGCTACACATGCCTAATGGAGAGTCTTTTCGGACGCAAGCGAATCCTCGGGGAAAATTCTAGTAAGCGTAATAACTCCTATTATTATTAATAGTGTTTCTCTTATTATTGTTTGTGTAGCCCAAGTTTAGAATGGCCAAGTTAGTTAACGTCATCTCAACTTGCGAGATTGTTACAGACATTTTCTTGAATGGTCAGATCTGCCCAATGTTTTGCTTGTTAATTGAGAAATGTACCTAATCTTAAATGATGGCCCGTTTGGATAAGCGGTAGTGAACGTTGCCTCTGGCCCAAAGGTTGCGTGTTCGATCCCCCCTCAGTACAAACATTCGTGTCCATGAATATGTTTGTTTTTTTTTTACATGATGGCAGACGGCTCACCTAATGGTAAGTGAATTACCGCTGCCCATGGACATTTGCGACACACGGGGCATTACAGATGCGTTGCTGGCTCTTAAGGGAGGAATAAGCTCTTTTCCTGAAGATCACCATGTGATGTTTGTGTTGGTCTGGGTGTTTTCTATGAATTTACAAAAGAAAATTATTCAATGTTCCTAATCCCTGTATATATATATATATATATATATATATATATATATATATATATATATATATATATATATATTTGAATGAAGTATTACAAAATAGTCTTGGGCCGACTTCGGTAACACCTTTTCTCAAATGTACTGGTATAATGGCCAATGTTGTTTAAATTGTATGAAGTGTTATGAGGGTTATTTTACACTTTTTGGTTTGTATTTTTTTATCATAACTTTTCAAAGTCATTGAAAGACATCCGCTTTCTCACGCAGACTATTCGTAGCCATAAAAAGGGAACTTTTCAAAACATTTCAAAACTCTCGATCAATTTCATTGTTAAAAGTCACTCTTTAATTAAATTTTTCAATAGAAACTCTCAGCCAAAAGGACGCGTCACATAAACTTGATGGCTAACAATTTATCAAGAGCGGCACTAACAATTTTCTGCAACATTAAGAAAGTCCAAGTTGTCGTTTAAGTAATGATATTCTGGCTAAAGTTTCTAAGGCAGAATTGAACAACACACGTTTTTCGGCGTTATTACTACCTAAAACTTTAAGGGTTTAAAGATAATGTTAAAAAATAAAAGAAACTTTATCTAATTTAGGGCCACACATAACACTTATGAATGTTATCTATTTTGATATTATCATCTACCGTTGGTTCAGAATGTCGATTTCTACTGAGAAGACACCAGCAAGAAACTCAGTAGTTACTCTTTTCAAATATTGATGATGTTACAGAGTTTTAAATTGAAAAGAGAAAACAAAATACAATTATGAAAGTTAACAAATTACTATGAATAACAACTCAAAAGACTAATCGATTAACATGACCAAGAATCACTATCATTTAAATAGTCTTGTACACTATAGTTACCTTTCTAGCCAACAAACGAATTACCAATTTTTTTAAAGAAAAGATTTTTTTTTTAATTAACAGTAAAGAATCAGCTTTGTACTGTCCCACTGCAGAGCAATGCTATAAGCTATAATAAATTTAAAGACAGAAAAAAATAATTGACAACACATGCAAAAAAAAATAAATTAAAATGATCATTCCACATAGGTACCGCCCACTAAGCTATAATTAATGCAAACAGATGTACTGTAAACAGATTGAAATTGTACCGAAACAGAATCCGACCTTAGATTAATACGGGGACGATTTATCTTCAGGGGAAATGGTATATCGGTATGCATTTACATCTATTCAACCCCTGCTTTAATATACTACATTACATTACTATACATACATACAAGTTCAATAGTTATACGGGGCTTTATTGAAAACTTTAACTTAAACGTCGGGTGCCCCAATAACAACGGTAAGGTTTCTATAAAAGTGAATTTTGAAAAGTCATGGAATATTCATCAATTGTATTGGATGGCCAGTAATTGTTATTAATCCAAACACACTGATGCGGAAAACAAGACCAGGTTTAAATTTGATACTATAAAAAAATATTCTTATTGATATACCTGATCTACAACTCGCACGAGATCGATAAATAACGGATCCGACTAAATAAAATAATAAAAAAAACCGGCCAAGTGCGAGTCGGGCTCGCGCACAAAGGGTTCCGTAGCAGCAAAGTCCAAAATTACAGTTAAATCAACCTATCTCAAAAACTATAAGAGATACTTTGATCAAACCAAAAATCGTTGAAAGAGTTAATTAGCATGCATCACCTCTATTTTTTTTAGAATTTTATACCCCGTAGTTATAAAAATAGAGGGGGGGGGGACATACTTTTTACGACTTTGAGAGCTGATATCTCAAAAACCGTTCACTTTAAGAAAAATGTTTTTAGAAAACTTTATATCATTTTAAAAGACCTTTCCATTGATACCCCACACGGGTATGTACATCGAAAAAAAAAATTTCATCCCTCAGTTACATGTATGGGGGGCCCCACCCCCAATTCTTTTTTTTACTATTTAGTGTCATATTTTTGTAGCGGTTCATACAACACATATTCCCATCAAATTTCATCACTGTAGTACTTATAGTTTCCGAGTAAATCGGCTGTGACAGACGGACAGACGGACAGACGGACAGACGGACATGACGAAACTATAAGGGTTCCGTTTTTGCCATTTTGGCTACGGAACCCTAAAAAGGGGTAGATCTACTCCTTATCCACACGAGGCGATTCGCTTTCACATTTATAATGCGGACGGCTAAGGAATGAAACTTCCTGCCGAGGTCTGTCTTTCCTGACTACTATAATCTGGACATCTTTAAGGCAAGAGTGAACAGGCATCTTTTGGGCAAAAGTATATCATCCTAAGCCTCATCGTCGCTTTCCATCAGGTACGTTTGTGGTCAAGCGTTGGCTAATAAACCAAAAAATAATTTTTCAAAAGTTATTTATTTCTAAACGTAGCCGGTAACTCACGTCAACGTCACGCTAAACTTGAGCTACTTAGTACTCGGTTGGATACGTCACAACATCTTAAACAACGCCATATCGCTATGCCAACTTTTTCATGAGCAATGAAAACAGTGCATTTTATTTTTTACTATCATAATCATTCATCATTATCATCATTATCAGCCCATTTAAGTCCCTACTGCTGGGGAACGGGCCTCCCTCAATCACATGAGGGGTAATTGCCATACTCACCACGCTTGGCAGACGGGTTGGCGAGGGTTTTGATATAAATGCAGAGTTTTCCTTCTCTGGGTGCTGATGATCATGCCAGCAGCTTTACCTTAGTCGCCTTTTACGACACCTCGGTAAGAGTGAGGGTGGCCTATTCTACTCTGCCGGGGACCACACGGCTGGCATATCATAAGCAACAGATGAAAGAAATAATTGATTGTTTTATTACAAACTCCTAAATCACCATATAAGGCAACAAGTTTTTAAGAATCAGACGAGTAGCCTATTGAAAAAATATAGACTCTAAGATTGATATAAACTTGTACTTCAATGGAATCCGATCTTAAATTAATACAAGGGCAATTTGTCTTCAGGATAACGGTTCTATATGCAAATCCATCTACCGTCTAGGGTCGATGGAACAGAACCTAAGGGTAATTGCTCCGAATACGCAAACTGAGGAATGATGCAATTACGCAGACTAATATTGAATGCTATTATCCATGGTTAATTGAAAACGTTTAGAACAGTGTATGTGGCATTGATTAATGGCCTCAGTCATTATAAGTTAAACTATAGCAAGGAATGGGGTTATCTTTACAAATGTTTAGGTTAAGCTAAGAAAAATGATGTTTCAAATTAAAACCTGCCGTAAATCAGAACTTATTGAAATAAAAATCGTTAAAAATATAAATGTATAAAATATGTTGTATTAAAATAAGTTATGCTTAACGAAGTAAATGGAACGTATTGGCGATGAATAAATGTAGACAGTCAGGAATTTTAATTGAACAAGTAATTTGCAATAACTACTGTATATCAAGAATCCAATTAAATTTGGTAAGATTTTTTTTGGTTTTAAATATTTTGCTGTATCAATAATTCCGGAAACTGTAAAGAGCATTCCAGGAGCAACATAATTATGTATGTGGTAACGTAAACAAAATTTATTTATTGGTTATTCGGAAAACATTTTTTTAATTACGCTAAAATTGCCGTGCATTTTGTTTGAGCAATTTTCTCCTATACAAAATGAGTGGCCTTATTTTTATTTGTATCATAAGTTCCAAATGATAAAAATAATATTATTAATAATCTCTTTATTTCGGAATTACATCCATAGTACAAGTTACAAAAATAAAATACATTAATACATCCAGTTATAATTTAATTTTTATTTATTTTATAATAATGTTATGTTACTGCTAGAAATATGTACTAACATAGTTTGTAAGGTAATATTGTTACGAACACCTATGGACCCTTTTAAATATAATACGTGATCAAAACTACAAAGGTAAGTTCGATCCGTATTATATAAATCACTCACTATGCTCTCGAAAAATTGATTCAAAATTAGGTAAGTTGATATGAAACTCATGACTCATATCACTTTAAGCCCTTGGTGGTGATTGTAAATACCTACCTGATGAAAAGGTTTTACTCAAATCCTTTATTATTTCTTACATGACCCAATTTTTTCCACTCTGCTTTCTTCATCATCATTATTTATAGCCGTTGCGTCCCAAGTTTTCTTTTTAGTTAATTTTTTTTTAACTGTATGTGTTAATGTATTTTATTTTTGTAACTTGTACTATAGATGTAATTCCGAAAAAAAATAGATTATGATAATTATAAATTGATTGCCCTGTGTGTCGATTACATCGCCCAAGGTGTTCGCCTGTTCGGTTTCCTTAAGGGACAAGTTTACCAACTTTAAAACAACGGTAATCACACTTTAACCACTGATGAGTATTGTTAAATCACGGGTAAAATGTTCATATTTTACGTTTGTCTTTTACCGTCGTTTAAAAAGTTGGTGAACTCAGCCCTAAGTCATAGAGTAACTTCCCTAAGTTTTGTCATCTATAGAGTCTACCTATTTATAAATAGTATAGATTATATCCTTTGGGCTAAGTTATCTTACATAGTTATAGGCACTTGAACACAAAGACTGCCTTCATTTCGTCGCCCGTTGTTTACGCCAGCGAAGCTCATATTGCTCTCTGGGTACAAAGCCGTTCTCTCATTATGTCTTACTTATCAGACTAATGCTCTCATAAAGAATACACTTGGGAACGCATTACCACTAGGCGTAACGTGGCGTTTAATTTTGGGTTTGAAGCGATAAATGGGAAGATACTCTTCCGTGAATGTGTTGATACTTACTTATCTTTTGACCGTGGGAGAGCCAAGCTTCGGCATGAATGGGCCGGCTCGACCGGAGTGATACCACGGCCTCGCAGAAAACCGGCGTGAAGCAGCATTGTGCTGTGTTTCGCTGCGTGAGTGAGGGTACCGGAGGCCCAATCCAGGGGAAAGGGGGGTTTAAAGGTCGGCAGCGCACTTGTGACTAGACTGGTGTCGCCGGTGTCTATGGGTAGAGGCAATCGCTTACCATCAGGTGATCCATCTGTCCAACCAGGGAAATAGGAGACAATGAAAGGAACTACAAAGGCTAATTAATATTTTTGAATATAAGATATGCCGCAGGACTAAATGATGTGACTGGCGACTTACGCTCCAGTTCGTTCCTAGTGCAGAGGCTGGTCATCGCTATTCAGCGTGGTAATGCGGTGAGTGTGATGGGAACGTTTGGTTTGGGGGCTTATGGGTGGGAATTTAATGTAATTTAATTTTATTTTATTTATGATCAAAACTACAAAGGTAAGTTCGATCCGTATTATATAAATCACTCACTATGCTCTCGAAAAATTGATTCAAAATTAGGTAAGTTGATATGAAACTCATGACTCATATCACTTTAAGCCCTTGGTGGTGATTGTAAATACCTACCTGATGAAAAGGTTTTACTCAAATCCTTTATTATTTCTTACATGACCCAATTTTTTCCACTCTGCTTTCTTCATCATCATTATTTATAGCCGTTGCGTCCCAAGTTTTCTTTTTAGTTAATTTTTTTTTAACTGTATGTGTTAATGTATTTTATTTTTGTAACTTGTACTATAGATGTAATTCCGAAAAAAAATAGATTATGATAATTATAAATTGATTGCCCTGTGTGTCGATTACATCGCCCAAGGTGTTCGCCTGTTCGGTTTCCTTAAGGGACAAGTTTACCAACTTTAAAACAACGGTAATCACACTTTAACCACTGATGAGTATTGTTAAATCACGGGTAAAATGTTCATATTTTACGTTTGTCTTTTACCGTCGTTTAAAAAGTTGGTGAACTCAGCCCTAAGTCATAGAGTAACTTCCCTAAGTTTTGTCATCTATAGAGTCTACCTATTTATAAATAGTATAGATTATATCCTTTGGGCTAAGTTATCTTACATAGTTATAGGCACTTGAACACAAAGACTGCCTTCATTTCGTCGCCCGTTGTTTACGCCAGCGAAGCTCATATTGCTCTCTGGGTACAAAGCCGTTCTCTCATTATGTCTTACTTATCAGACTAATGCTCTCATAAAGAATACACTTGGGAACGCATTACCACTAGGCGTAACGTGGCGTTTAATTTTGGGTTTGAAGCGATAAATGGGAAGATACTCTTCCGTGAATGTGTTGATACTTACTTATCTTTTGACCGTGGGAGAGCCAAGCTTCGGCATGAATGGGCCGGCTCGACCGGAGTGATACCACGGCCTCGCAGAAAACCGGCGTGAAGCAGCATTGTGCTGTGTTTCGCTGCGTGAGTGAGGGTACCGGAGGCCCAATCCAGGGGAAAGGGGGGTTTAAAGGTCGGCAGCGCACTTGTGACTAGACTGGTGTCGCCGGTGTCTATGGGTAGAGGCAATCGCTTACCATCAGGTGATCCATCTGTCCAACCAGGGAAATAGGAGACAATGAAAGGAACTACAAAGGCTAATTAATATTTTTGAATATAAGATATGCCGCAGACTAAATGATGTGACTGGCGACTTACGCTCCAGTTCGTTCCTAGTGCAGAGGCTGGTCATCGCTATTCAGCGTGGTAATGCGGTGAGTGTGATGGGAACGTTTGGTTTGGGGGCTTATGGGTGGGAATTTAATGTAATTTAATTTATTTTATTTTATTTTTATTTATTTTATGTTATGTTACTGCTACAAATATGTACTAACATAGTTTGTAAGGTAATATTGTTACTAACACCTATGGACCCTTTTAAATATAATACGTGATCAAAACTACAAAGTTAAGTTCGATCCGTATTATATGAATCACTCGCTATGCTCTCAAAAAATTGATTCAAAATTAGGTAAGTTGATATGAAACTCATGACTCACATCACTTTAAGCCCTTGGTGGTGATTGTAAATACCTACCTGATGAAAAGGTTTTACTCAAATCCTTTATTATTTCTTACATGATCCAATTTTTTCCAATCTGCTATCATCATCATCATCATTTATAGCCGTCGCGTCCCAAATTGTCTTTTCTACTTCGACTCCTTCATTTCGGACGATTTTTAATCCTGTATTTACGAGTATAAATTACCTACTCAGAGAATAAATATGATTATTTCGATTACTGTAACCTTAATATTAATAATTAATTAGTAGCCTACGGAACAAATACATTAATTTAATATGTATAAATTAATTAATAATTTTCCTTTCCTCGAATTAATCACATTCTATTTCATTTGGAATTGGAAAAGTCTCATCAAATTAGAACTTAAACAATAACACCGTTTTGTGTATTTAATAACCAGTCTTATAATGATAATTGGAGATCTAGATCCCAAAATAAATACTTACCTCGTTACTTGAGAACAAATACGATTTATTCTTCACAAAACAGATACTTATTAACCCTTGAGAGTTCTTAAAATTGTATGCACAGAAGTTAACGTTTTGGGTCAATTGTAGTAAAACGATGTAGCTAGACTTAATTTTGGAAGGTGAGCCGTTCGAGTATAGCTACAATTTCACTCGAGTGCTTGAGTCACGCTCGCGTGGTCAAGTCACACTCGAGTGGTCGAGTCACGCTCGTGTGGTCGTGACACTCTCGCATGATCGAGTGACGCTCGCGTGGTCGAGTCACTCTCGCGTGGTCAAGTCACAGTCGCGTAGTCGGTTCATGCTCTCTTGGTCGAGACACGCTCACGTGGTCGAGTCACGCCAAGTGGTCGATTCACATTCGAGTGTTCAAGCCACGCTCGAGTAGTAAGTCTTGCACAAGTGGTCAAGTCACACTTGCGTAATCGAATCACGCAGAAGTGATAGGATTACTCCTGTGAAGTCAAATCACACTCGACTGGTAGAGTTTCACTCGAGTGGTTCTCAATGAACAGAAGAAGTTTAGTCAACAAAGTCACCAAAGCAGAAAAGGTTCAAGTTCATAATAGATTAATAATCTTTTTTGTGTTTCAGTCCCATCACTAGTCCATTTGGACGGGAAGGTTCGACTGATGGTAACAAATTGTGTCTATTTATTATAGACCAAGTTTCCTATCGGCAATTTGGCGAAGCTATTACACAGTTAATAGGCCCTTTGTATAACCTTATAATTTTGGGATGGTAAGTGTTTGTGTGAAGTTTTGTTATGAAGGTCAGGGTTGGCTGTAATTAAAAGCAATTAGTATGGAGTATCTTTTTAGGTGGTATTGGTATATTTTGACTTAGTATTCCTATTAGGTATTGATTAAGGTACTTTTCACAAGAGCAGGTAGGAACGCAGTTGAGTCCGGTATTATGAAAACATAATGAAGAGCGCCATGCTCGATTAATACTTTGAAAACTTTAGGCGCGTCGTTAAAACTGGTAAGTCGAGGTACCGTCGAGGCGCGTTCATACGCAGGCAACGTAATGACAAAATTGCAGCAGAGTCGTGCCGCGGGCAGTCTTGAACGCTCTGGCGCTGCTGCTTCACTTCGCCCGTGCCACGGCTCCAGTATGCGCACGCCATTTATGAAGAAACCTTGGGCACGTTGTGCCGCTTATATACCTCTGATTCGACTCCGCCCCGCCTCGACTGTCAAGTAGTCAAAGCGCCTTAGGATGAGCCATCAGCAACCCACACTCGTCCACTGCTGGACATAGGTCTCCCCTAATGCACGCCACTGCTCCCGATTTTCGGCCACTCTCATCCAGCCCACACCAGCCAGCCTTCGAATGTCATCATCCCATCTTGTCGCAGGGCGTCCTACACTACGCTTACCGAGTCGCGGTCTCCACTCAAGGACTTTACGGCTCCAACGGCTGTCAGTTCTGCGGCTAATATGACCAGCCCACTGCCACTTCAGTTTGCTAATTCGGTGGGCTATGTCGGTGACTCTGGTTCTCTGTCGGATTACATCATTTCTGATGCGGTCCTTCAGAGATACTCCGAGCATAGTCCTTTCCATAGCTCTTTGAGCGACTTTGAACCGGTGGACTAGTCCAGCCGATGAGTAGCTGCTGAAAAAATGTGTACACTATTAACATGCGTAATTCTTCCATTTGTTCGGCGGTGAGGGAAAACACCGCGAGGAAGCCTTCACGTTTCAGACAGTTCCTCAAATTGAGATAATGATTCTGAACGTGTAACAATGATTCAGTTGGTCTGGTTTCCCTTTCTAAGGGATGCGAGGGTCACTCACTTTAGATTACTCACCTGACTTCCCGAATCATGGCTCAAGCGTACACCAATCTCCGAAGTGGCAGCTTTAGACGCAACTGAGAATTAAACGCTGAGAGGAGAGTACGGGACGCTGTAGGTAATACTGCCTATAAGAGAAATAGATATAAAATTAATTAACAATCAGAGTCATCTGAATGTTACATTGTAAGCGAAAGGTCTACAATTTATCCCTTCTACAGTTGCATAATCTTGGACTGCCTCGGTGACGCAGTGGTTAGTGGATCTCACTTTAACGACGGCTGCGTAAGAGGTCCCGGTTTCGATTCCCGGAACGGGCCAAAAAATTTGTGCCTTAGTTTTTGGTAAAAATTTTTAGAGTCAGCCCGGAGTCTGGAAGTCGGCGGTCATGAACCCCCGTATCTTGGAAAGCACGTTAAGCCGTTGGTCCTGCGCCCAATCCCTCTCCGGTCATATCACGCTGGTGTCCCATCAAAATTAAAAAAAATAATAATTCAAAGTAGTTTATTGACATAGGCTTATATACAGCTCTTATAAATCGTCATACATGAAAAATATAAATTATATATATATATATATATATAAATTATATATATATATATATATATATTCTGACGAGAAGATCCGCCAAGAAACTTGCCAGTTACTCTTTTTAATCGCCAAAATTTTTGTAAGTATAGTATCATGGGTGTAGGCGAACAGTTTATCATTTCCACAAATTCTTGTCATTTAAGTAATAAAATGTGAGGGTAAGGGAATAGAGAGTGCACTTGTGTTTGCGCACACACTTGAGCACTATAATATACCTGCGTAGGTGACTGATCGTTGAGATTGACCGCTGTAGCCATAATCGGTTGGAGGATATTATTAATCTTGTATTATGAATAAAATAACACATCTCTCCATGTATCATTGTCGAGCATAAAGTGTTGAGTAGGCACTATCTACCCGTAGTAAAGTCATGTGACGTCATTTGATCCTAAAATCCGGAATTTGAGAGACATTCGACGGTTTAAAGAAATACATAGGTAGGTATTTCTAAGTCAAATGAAACCTCCGAACATTGTTTATACAACTTAGAAGTTTGCTTCCGACAAACTCGACGACCGCTTATTTGAACGGTCAAACACGGAGAGACGTTCTCTTATCCTCACGGTACGGACCCCTCTGTTTGCTCGGCCTGCTCGACGTAGGCAATAGCTCTCGGAAACTGTACCTGCGTTTGAGGTAGCTCACGTGTGTTTTGGTAACAAAAACAGTTTGCAGAGGATGGGATTTCTTAGAAATTGACTCGGCTTTGGCAATGTTGGTTCCATTTTCGTTGTAACCAAAGTAAATAATATTTCACATATCTTGATAAGACAACTAGAACATATGAAAATGAGAGTTATCTATTTACAAAAAAAAAAGTATTATGTGTACATATAGTACAAACATTTGTGCGCATAAACATCTCTGTTTGTATTGGTCTGGGTGTTTTCTAAGTATTGTAAGTATATATTTACAAAGAGAAAAGTATTATATGTATATATTTGTAATCCCACTGTTGATTCTGATATCCGTAACACAGGTGCTTGAGCTACCTATCTTGGAGTCAGATCAATGTGTATGATGTTGTGAAATATTAAATATAAAGAGTTATGTTATAAATCTTAACAATATTTACTTTTTATCCGACTTCAAAAAATGAGGAGGTTTTATGTTCAACTGTATGTATGTATTTTTTTTTATGTATGTTCACCGATTTCTCTCCGCCAATTAACGACCGATTTGCAGAATTCATTTTTATATGAACGAACACACTCCCAAGTCGGTCCTATTGTCAAGTCAGCATTTGATGATGGGATCCCGAAGGTAACCCTCAAGCTCATGTAACGTTTTTGTATTTTTTTTAAGCTGTACTAATAAAGTAAAAAAGAAACTGCACCAGTGTTAACACCTGATTTTATTAATTTTGTGTCTCAGCTGATGATGGAACGTCAACTCCTCAACGGTTAGAAGTTAAATGATAACTCTTTCAGTACTGTATGCACATTTCGGCTGATAGTTATATAGTAGAGGGGGGGAGCTGCCGGGGTTGTCATTATTTGACATCTGATGGGAGAAATCGAGGGCAACCTTCAAATTTTACTCATATTTCTAATGTTTTGCGGACTACTGCCAAAAAATGAGATACTAAAAAACATGAAATAAAATCGCCTTCAAAAACGAACCAAAGAGTGTAAAATAATATTTTTAACACTTCATACACACTTCAGATAAGCATTTTATAACAGTAGGTGCACTCGAAAAAAAGTGTTACTGATGGCTCGTGGTTTTTGAAGGCGGATTTTTTGCAATCAGTTCAGCGTGTTGCCAGTTGCATCGAAAACCATCGCTTTGAAACCCGCGGTATGCTCGGACCATGATCCATGATATGGTGAGACGACTGCCGTTTGAATATCGCAAGCCTTATTTTACACTTTTCAGGCATACTGCGAAACGTGCAGGTGTCCTCACATTTTTTTTTTATGTGATAGATGGCAGACGAGTAGACGGATCACCTGATGGTAAGCAATTGCCGCCGCCCATGGACACCCGCGACACCAGTGGAGTCACAAGTGCGCTGCTAACATTTAAACTTCCCACTCCCCCGGATTGGGTTTTCGGTACCCTCACTCACGCAGCAAAACACAGCACAAAGCTGCTTCACGCTAGTTTTCTACCCGCCCCATTCATGCCAAAGCGTGGCTTTCTCACGGTCAATTGTATTAGATAATGAACCTAACTAAATCCTCCTATTCAGAAAACGCAAGTTTAGACCAAGCTACCATCGCTAGCATTTGTAATTTACGATATCTACTTACATTTATTTCATGAGATGAAAGTACCGTTTCTCCCTAAAACTCCCACCCTCATAAAAGCAGCAGGCTAGGCATTAAGTAATAAAATAAAACTTTGACTTCAATATCAAATCTTGGCCGTCTCCAAGTTGATAATATAACTGAATGAGTTGGCCGAGAAGTGAATTATTCATTGAACCAGCTTGCGATTCAGTCGCTGCATACAGTTTGTCTTACTTGTACCCTGATTGTGAGAAATCTCGTTACGATAGAAGTCGCAAGATTGCCAACCTTAGGCACCTTAGGTTGTATAGCTAAACCTCAACGTACCTATCTATTGAAACTTCTAGGTTCATGAAGCCTTTAGGCTTAGAATTTTTAAGGCATTCGAATTATTAAGGCATTTTAAGGATTCGTGAAGAATCTCCTGTGAATTAGTCTTAAACATACCCAGATCAATGTATGTGATGTTGTGAAATAGTTATCAAAAAAAAGAATTAAAAAAGCTGAGCTCCCACTAGCCGTTTCCTCGTGTATGCATCCATCCGTATCCATCCATCCAAGTCACCAGAGTGGTTGGTTCCACGGTACTTTAATAGAGTAATGAGGATGGGGTGGGAGGTTTTGTATAGTGTTTTAATAACGTATAGATATATGAACATTGCCGTGTGGTCCCCGGCAGAGTAGAATAGGCCACCCTCACTCTTACCGAGGTGTCGTAAAAGGCGACTAAGGTAAAGCTGCTGGCATGATCAACAGAACCCAGAGAAGGAAAACTCTGCATTTATATCTAAACGCTTGCCAACCCGTCTGCCAAGCGTGATGAGTATGGCAATTATCCCTCATGTGATTGACGGAGGCCCGTGCCCCAGCTGTGGGGACTTAAATGGGCTTTGAGGACCCGAGAGGAGGGGGAAACGAGGGAGCGGGCGTCAAAGCGCCCTCTCAATACCTCGTCTACCTCGAATCAAGGTAATCCCACCAAGGCACCGACACTTGGCGAGCCTTCCACCTCGAAGCCTACCTTTAAGGAGGTTGCTGGGTCCGTCACGTGCGGCATCATAGACGCCCTGGGTAAAATTGACCAGGGGAGGGTCGAAATGCTCCAAGGTGCTATCTTGGAGTGTATTGACACCTCAGACGATGGTGACGGCCCCAGCTTTATTGAATGCAAACCGCGCTCGGGTGGCATCCTTAACAAAACACATAACCCCCCCCCTTCGTAAAGAAACAGACACAACCTAGGCACCTATATATAATCCTATCCCATCCCTCCGTCTTAGCTAAATTCCCTAACCCTTCCCCTCCCAGTCCCCCAAAACAACACAATGATTAAGGCGATACAAGTAAACCTCCAGCACTCAAAGGCAGCCACAGCTGCCCTTTGCCAAAGATTCCTCTCTGAGGACCTGGACATCGCCTTGATCCAAGAACCGTGGGTGAATAAAACCACGGTAATGGGGCTAAACTCGGCAGGTAAGATATTAAGTAACTCCTGCGGAGTGAGGCCAAGAGCATGCATGCTCTTCAAGAGAGATATAAATTACCTCCCGATCCCTTCGCTGTGTACAGACGATGCTGTTGCAGCGTATATAGACCTCCCCGGGGGGAAAGGTGCAGAGACACTCATAGTCAGCTCCATGTACCTACCCGGAGAGGACCAGGATCCGGTGAACAAGGTGACACCGGTAGTGGAATATTGTCTGGAGAGAGAAACCCAGCTGCTGGTGGGTACCGACTGCAACTCCCACCACACATCATGGGGCAGCTCCGACACGAACGCAAGAGGTGAGTCCTTGTTTGACTACTTGCTCACCAACAATCAATTTGTTCTTAACGTGGGTAGCAAACCAACCTTTACCACACGTTCTAGGCAGGAAGTACTAGATATAACATGGTGTTCAGGTAATCTCGCACACCGAGTAACCAATTGGCACGTCTCAGATGAGCCGTCCTTGTCCGACCACACCCATATTAGGTACGACATAATATGCTCGGGAACAAAGGAACCGAACACGTACCGAGACCCCAAGGGAACAGACTGGGAGGGCTTTAGGAACTCCCTTAGGTTATACCTTGGAGATTTTAAATACATTAAAACTGTGGACCAAGTGGAAGCCGCAGCAGAGGACTTAGGCAGAAGCCTAATGAAAGCGTATCTAGAAAATTGTCCTCTTAAGACCACTAAGAGCAATAGGAACGCGCCTTGGTGGAACAAAAACCTGGAGCATCTGAGGCAAAAGGCCCGTGCCTTATTTAATCAGGCAAAAAAAGACAAGAACTGGGATGCTTACAGGAAGGCGCTAACACGCTTCAATAGGGAGCTCAGGAAAGCAAAAAGGAGATCCTGGCAAAAATTTTGCGGGTCCATCAAAGACACTGCCCAAGCTGCCAGGATCCACAAAATATTAGCCAAGACACCTGAATCCCATCTAGGCCTGCTAAGGAAAGCGGACGGATCTTTCACGGAATCCCCGGAGGAAACACTGAGACTGCTTGCTCAAACGCACTTTCCGGAATCCGTGTACATTAATAATGAAAGAGAACTCCAGGACAGTAAGTCTCCGGACAGGAAACCGCGGAATGAAGACTGGAGGAGAGCTTCCGTTATTTTTCGTCCCCAACAGATAAGTTGGGCCATTAGGAGCTTCAAGCCTTATAAATCTGGTGGGGTCGATGGTATTTTCCCGGCTATATTGCAACGGGGCGAAGATATCATCATCTCAACGCTGATAAAACTTTACCGTGCAAGCTTTGCTTGGAGTTATCTGCCATCAGCGTGGACTCGGGCGAGGGTCACTTACATCCCCAAGGGAGGGGACAAAGACAAATCACAGCCCAAGTCCTACAGACCGATAAGTCTCACCTCATTCCTACTAAAAACGATGGAAAAGGTGTTAAACAGTCACATCAGGGCAACATACCTCGTTGAAAAACCCCTGAGTGCAAGACAACATGCCTACCAAACAGGCAAGTCCACGGAAACGGCACTTATTGATCTGGTGGACAGAATTGAGAAAGCCATAGAAGACAAAGAAATTGCACTCTGTGCCTTTCTCGACATCGAAGGGGCTTTTGACAACACCAACTTCGATGTTATAACACGTAGCATGGTGAATCGTGGAATCGACGATACCACCACCAGATGGATGGGATCCATGCTACAAAATCGAACTGCAACAACAACGTTGATGAATAAAACTCTTCATTATAGAGTGACCAGAGGGTGTCCACAGGGCGGAGTCCTATCACCCCTTCAATGGTCATTGGTTGTTGACAGTCTCATCTGTGAGCTCAATGAAGCCAGATTCCTGACTCAGGGTTACGCAGATGACATAGTAATAATGGTCATAGGAAAATGTCCTAGCACCATTTCCAGTCTTATGCAAAGGGCCCTACGAATAGTAGAAAACTGGTGCACAAGACACGTGCTAACAGTCAACGCACGGAAGACGGTCTTAATCCCGTTTACCAAAAGAAGGAAACTAGAGGCGCTTCACGCCCCAACACTTCTTGGTACGAAGCTATGCTTGTCCAACGAGGTCAAATATCTCGGAGTCTTTCTAGACCAAAAACTAACATGGAACAAGCATCTCGACTACATTACTAGAAAGGCAAAAATAGCGATGGGGGCAAGCAGTAGGTTGGTGGGGCTAAAATGGGGGCTACGGCCCAAGGCCGCACTCTGGATTTATAAAACCATAGTGAGGCCGATCGTCACTTATGGCTGCTGTGTGTGGTATAAGAAGACGCACCAACTCAACTGCGTGGAGAACCTCAGCAAAGTTCAAAGAACAGCCTGCCTTATAGCCACTGGCGCTCTTTCGTCCTCTCCCTCTGCAGCACTGGATGCCCTCCTGAACATTCCACCTCTGCACATTCACGTGCAGATGGAAGCGAGGATGGCCATTACGAGAGCAAAAATCAGAGGAAGGACGAGATGGCAATCTAGGGTCATAGGTAACCTCTACAATGAACTAATGAAAATTCCGGTCATGGATATGCCCTCTGACTCCATGATCCGTGAATACCGCTTCGATAAGCGGTTTACAGTCTTGTTACCTAGTAGACAAGACTGGGAGGCTGGAACTCCCGGAAATGTTAAGCAGAATGACATCGTTTGGTATACGGATGGTTCCAGGAGGCAAGGCGTATCCGGGGCGGGA
Source organism: Marasmia exigua (assembly GCA_019059595.1). Classification (NCBI taxonomy): domain Eukaryota; kingdom Metazoa; phylum Arthropoda; class Insecta; order Lepidoptera; family Crambidae; genus Marasmia; species Marasmia exigua. The sequence continues at coordinate 20,323,127 of CM032471.1, forward strand.
TTTTATAATGATCGCTTCAGAATACGCAAATTCGCCAACCTGGGTCGCTATACCACAGTGTACCAAGCAGAAGTCTTCGCAATAATTGGCTGTGTCCAAGAGAGTCTGCAAATGAATCTCCAGAATAAGAAGATATTCATCTTCTCAGATAGTCAAGCTGCCCTCAAGGCGTTAACATCCTGTGAACTTGACTCCAAACTCACTAGCGAGTGTGTCCTGCTCCTAAACCAGCTTGGCAATGCCAACATCGTAAATCTGATTTGGGTACCGGGACACTGCAATATCAGAGGCAACGAAGTCGCTGACGTGCTAGCAAAGGCCGGGGCAGAGAGCCCACTACTCGGACCGGAACCAATAAGTGGCGTTCCAGCCTGCATGGTCAGGTTCGAGTTAAAAGAGTGGGAGCATAAGCAAAGCACTGAATATTGGAAAAGACTACCTCGACTAGAACAGTCTAAGGCGTTGATACAGGCGTTCGATCAGAGACGAGCTGTAGAAATAATAAAACTGAGCAGAGGACATGTTAGGGCACTCACTCGGACCCTCACAGGGCACTGCAAATTAAATAAGCACCTGCACAACATGGGCCTTTCAGATACCAAAATCTGCAGGTTCTGTCGCGAGGACGAGGAAACGATTATCCACGTCCTCGGCGAGTGCATAGCGCTGCACCGGTGCAGAAGCCGGCACCTGGGAGCACACATGATCTCAGCAGACGAGATCAAAAGCTCCCCCATCAGCTCCATTCTCGGGTTTATCCTGGAACTGGAGCTACATGAGGTGCTGTAATAGGTTACGGGGCTGCCACAATAGATCATCTACTGGTCGCAGTGGCTATGAGACGCATGGCTCACCCCATTTCTAACAAATAACAAATAAAACCCGTCTGCCAAGCGTGATGAGTATGGCAATTATCCCTCATGTGATTGACGGAGGCCCGTGCCCCAGCTGTGGGGACTTAAATGGGCTGACGATGATAATAATGACATGAACATTTTAATGACAATTTTTTTCATACATTTTTTAGTCTACACCCACCATAAGGGACTTCAAGATCACCTTGTACGTATGTTAAATACGTCGCTGAATACAAATATTTTAGTGGGATATCTTACCATAGATCATGTGCCCTGTATCAAAGTGACACGGCCCCTTAGTGCGACCCAGATGGAAAACCTTTTACGGGTTCTGCTTTCACATGTACATATCGTGTTAGATTTGGAGCCCCGTATCATTGATATAAATAATATTATCTAACCGATTCGGCTACGGTGGTTAATTCTGTAATATATGTATGTGGGAGTAATATATGTATTTAAGTATATATTTGTGTTCCTCTGTTGTCTGATATCTGTAACACAAGTGCTTAAGCTACTTAGTACAACGTGCTTAGGTCAACGTATGAGATGTTGTGAGAATTATTAAAAAAAAAATTAACGTACGCAGAATTTATAAAAGTGCTTAAGTGTGGGCGCAACACAAGTGCACTCTCTATTCCCATATCCTCTTATTTCGATGGTACACCAAAGTGCCACAGCTGCAGAGAAATCAAGCGTAGGACCAACTCGCTTTCCGATGCACGGGGAAACAAACCACCAACTTTCCTTCTTCGGGCTGACATCGAGAATTTCTCCACCGAAAATCTCAGGTACAAATTCAGTCTTGACCCTATTAAAATACTTCAGGAGTTATGCACGAAATAATATCCAATATCAAGTTACCAATATTTTTATTTCGAAAACCACAAGTACCACGTTAATACACACAGAGCTCCGTTTCGTTCAATGAATCGTTCGAATCTGACACATTTACTTTTTTTTCTTATTTTTTAAAGTCTGGCCGATTGCAAATTTACGTTCGGAAACCAAATCATAACTATGCACATTAGCTCATTATAAGTTTAAATGTTATATTTTTAATTTAACGGTTTGAAATATTAACTAAAATGCTTACAACCCGGAGATCGATCCCCAAGGGCAGTCGTCGCTTTAAAGTGTGACCCACTACCCACTGCGCCATCAAGGCAGTTAAGTATCATTGATACTGCTGATCCGAGGGTAGTTTCGCCCCTGAAATAGTAACAATCAATAAGTCTAAAGTAGGTATTGGTTCTATTTATAATTTAGGGCAACTTTTGTTCTCACTATTCATATTTGAATTCGGTCACATCCATCGATATAATGATTCTGAACGTGTAATCCATGATCCAGTTGGTCTGGTTTCCCTATCTAAGGGTTGCTAAGATAAAACAACAATTGCCTTTATTTCCAGGATTATCAAATCATAGATCATGAGCCGGGCTGTAATGATGTTAGATTTTGAAAAAAAAAACTAAATGAAGGTATTTACTAAAGTATACAAATCAATAGGAATTTGTGAACTATTTTTTCACAATATCGTCAGCCCATTTAAGTCCCCACTGCTGGGGCACGGGCCTTCCTCAATCACATCAGGGGTAACTACCATACTCACCAAGCTTGGCAGACGGGTTGGCGAGGGTTTTGATGTAAATGCAGAGTTTTCCTTCTCTGGGTGCTGATGATCATGCCAACAGCTTTACCTTAGTCGTCTTTTACGATACCTCGGTAAGAGTGAGGGTGGCCTATTCTACTCTGCCGGGACCACACGGCGTAACATGTAACACGGATACACAAGAGGAACTATGAAAGATATGGAAATAACAAAATATAGCAAATAGGACAAGAAAATTATTACAGTTCTTATAACGACTCTGTACTATGTTTCTAAGTATTAAGGAATTAACCTGAGTATAATGTTTAAGGCGGGATATAATTATGTCCTAAAAAAATTTTCTGCGAAAAAAAACCGTCTTCAAAACAACGAACTAAAAAGTGTAAAATAATATTTTTAACACTTTATACACTTCAAATAGGTAACATTTTATAACAGTACCCTCAAGAAAAGGTGTTACCGATGTCGGCGCCTAGACATAACACCTTTTCTCGAGTGTACTGTTATAAAATGTTATTTGAGGTATATAAAGTGTTTAAAATATTATTTTACACTTTTTAGTTCGTGGTTTTTGAAAACGGTTTTTTTTCGCAGATTTTTTTTAAGCTTTTTTCTGTCTCATTTTTTGCAGCCCCTCTTGACGTGAGTACAGTATTGAAAGTTATCATTTAATTCCTTACCGTTGAGGAGTCAACCTCCCATCATCAGCAGAGGCACAAAATTAATACAGGCAGGCGTAAATACTGGTGCAGTTTTGAAAAAAGATGAAGGTGTCCCTATAAAAACTGAGAGTTCCCCTCAATTTTTCCAGGATCCCATCATCAGATCCTGATATCCTGATCATGGTATCAATCCGGGACTTTCTACTTTCCAACTAAATAAGAATCATCTAAATCGGGTTATAAGTGGCAAAGTAATCGGCGAACAAACATAAAATATATATAATATATATACATGTCGAATTGACATCCTCCTTTTTTTTGAAGTCGGTCAAAAATATCTCTGTTCTTATTGATGACAGTTATAATGGAACAAGAAAATTCAAGAAAACACTAAGCAACCAACATTAAATTAATATTTTCTTTAGTTGTTGACGATATCTATATGGTGTCTCCCTTATCTTGGCCGCAAGTATACAGACGTACACCGATGCATTCCTAACTCGCGCTGTACTTCCTTGCACACCATTTAGTGCATTTGTGCACTATTCACACTCCCAAGTGCTGTGTAATCTAAACTTTGCCTAGTCTTAATCACATAGGTGTTTGGTTTGGCACAGACAACTTTAGATAAAGTTGGCTTTGCAAACTCCCACAACAACGAAAACATGAGCATCGACTCATAATTCAAGTTAAACAAATAAATATAAATATGTTTTTATACTTGTTTTTTTTTCTGAGATAAGTGCAGACAGATTTTTACCATTCTTCCTTTCGTATGGATTTGTGCGCAATCAGGCAGAAGGCATTTTAACATTTGCTCGGATTTAAGGGAAAACATCGTGAGGAAACCTGCATGTTTCGGATTCAGACGGCCAGTAGTTTAATCCTCATGGTCCAATCCTGCGTTTGGAAGCAACGGCTTTAGACGAAACTTGAAATGACACGCTGAGATGAGGGGGCAAATGGTTCTCCTGATGATAAGCTATTGCTACCCATAAGACTCTTTTATATTGTTATAGGTGTTCACCTATAACAATATAAAAGAGATATGTGCCATACGCCCACTCATTCGGTGAAACACCATACCGGTGTTCTGTGAGGCCGTGCGTGGAACACTCCGGTAGAGCTCGCCCATTAATGCTGAAATATTCGGAATCTACTTCGTCTGACTAAGGGTGGATTCGACTAACTTAGGTTTAAAGACATTTATTTTCCCATAAAAACTTACAGTTCACTTAAAATGAGATGATTAAACTAATTGAAAGTAAAAGATAGTTTGCTGGCGCAGTGCAGCCAGTTTTGTTCACAAATAATAAATTTAATACACTATGCAACACTTAACTATGAACTTTCCGTGACAACCTCAGTAAAAATATAAAAACAATAACATTGCATATTTCTCGTTACTATTATTATTACAAAACTTGACAGTTATAAGAGGATAACTATCTGCAAGATAATTTACATCATTACTTTATTTTCGTATTAAACTCAATTCTATGCTTCCAAACCCATTATAGCTATACGTTGCTTAACGAGTCAATAAACGAATGACATTATAAACCGGCAAAAAAACAATATGTATTGTTTTGTGATTCATAATATATCACCGAGATATTTTTGCTAAGTAGGGTTATACAAGTTATGTCAAAGTCAATAACAACTGTGACAACTCCATTCTGAATAAATTACCTACGATATTACTAATTTTGTCAAAATTGGCGGTCAAACGATTAACCTTCGGGAATAGGCATTTACGGTTGGATGAGTAGTTGGCAGAACAGATTTTTATTTTACACTGCATATAACTGCGCTATGCCTTAGATTTATAGTTAGATAAACTTGTGAAGGTTAGACGCCAGTTGTATAATTGTAATTGCCTGATCCTGAAACCTAGATCAGTAATCCAAGTGTGGCTGGAAATGAAGCACAATGACGCAAAAAAACGAAGCATCTGACAAAAAGTGTCATTCGCAACCACAGCAGTATATCCTATTGCCGAAGTTTAATATAAAATGTTAGAAGCAAAATTAAATGCTCCTTAAAAACTATACTACGCCTAACACAAACTCGTTAAGCAAGTTCTGGGTAACAGTCAATCAATCAGTACATTACATCTGGCGCAAATTGCCTCAATTGCAGCAGGCTTCCTTGACGTTGATTAGCTCCAGCACCGTTATGTAACCGGTTGTGTTATACCTTGATTAATGAACTAGTTTGTAGCGGTTAGAACTGGCTAGCACTAGTTGAATCAGGTAAATTTCTCTGTTGGCGCTCTATGGGGCGCCAGTCTGGGCCGACTCCCTGGCAAGGGGGGAAAATCTTCCCTTCTTGCGGGGGCCTCAGCGGGTAATAGCGCAGCGGGTCGTTCGAGCTTACCGTACGGTAAGTTTCGACGTGGCCTGCTTACTCGCCGAGACGCCCCCATGGGAGTCAGACGCTGTGGTGGTGTCCGCCGTGTACGACTACACGGTGGCACAAAGGGCAAATGGGGTGTCCATTTGCCCCGCCGAGCGGGAGGTCGTACGGAGGGAGGCTCGGAAGAGCCTCCAGAGGCGATGGTCTGAGCACCTCGTCCTCACTCCGTACGGCCGCAGAACGCTCGACGCGCTCGCCCCGGTCTTGGACCGGTGGCTTGAGCGTCACCACGGCGTAGTCTCCTTCCGGATGGTGCAGGTAATGACCGGGCATGGCTGCTTCGGTTATTACCTGCCCAAAATCGGCAGGGAGGAGACGCCTTCGTGCCACACATGCGGCGACCCTGTGGACACGGCGCAGCACACCTTGGCGGTGTGTGCGCCGTGGGCACAGGCTCGCCACGCATTGGTGGCAAAGGTCGGCCAGGACCTCTCACTCTCTAATATAGCGAGAGCTATATTAGCGAGTGAGGATGCCTGGAAGGCCTTTGCCGCATTTTGCGAGCATGTGATGGAGGCGAAGGAGGCGGCGGAGCGCGAGCGAGAGGCTGACCCTCTCGCCCCTGCGATCCGCAAGGCACGTAGAGGGAGGAGACGACGCCAATACTTGCGTCTCCTCCCCCTGCGAGGAGCAGATCCGCTGGTGCGTGGGGCTGTAACCCCACCACCGGCATTGCACGGACCTCCTCCTACGCCTGGTGGGGACGGCACGACTCTCTCGGCTGTCCCCATCCCTCCCCCCGACCCCGGGGGGAGAAGCGCCGGGCCCGCCGTGTAGGCGGGCGTCCCTGTCCGGGGGGTGACGTGGTGAAAGGCTCCGAGCTTTGGCCCCATGTCACTCGCCCACCCATGGACAGATGAGGGAGAGTCCCAGGAGTTTTAGTCGGTATGCCTCTGGCCGGCTTCTCGTTAGGAGAAGCCGTCGCCAGAGGAGAGTCCGACATAACCCATCCGTTTACAGACGGATGGGTATGCGTAACGCATTTCTCCTGGGTCAACAAAAAAAAAAAAAAAAAGGTAAATTTCTCTGTGTATCCCGTTCTCATCCTTCATCTTAGTGTGATTATCCCAGTTGCGTGCAAAGTCATTGCTGCGGAGCAAGAGGTACCTAAGCTTCAAAAAGTAAATTATATATACTGAGATAGAGCCATCAGTCAGCTGGCCAGTGCTAACGCCATCTAACGGAAAACGACTAATACTCAACAGCTATGTATTACGGCCACCTTCGAGAATCAGTCAGGGACACGATTAAATAAAATCATCATCATCATCAGCCCATTTAAGTCCCCACTGCTGGGGCACGGGCCTCCCTCAATCAAATGAGGGGTAATTGCCATACTCACCACGCTTGGCAGACGGGTTGGCGAGGGTTTAGATATAAGTGCAGAGTTTTCCTTCTCTGGGTGCTGATGATCATGCTAGCAGCTTTACCTTAGTCGCCTTTTACGACACCTCGGTAAGAGTGAGGGTGGCCTATTCTACTCTGCCGGGGACCACACGGCCACGGGGATTAAATAAAATACTTATGAGAAATAATTTTATTTGCTATAATATACAACGTATAAAAAATTTTTGCAAAGATGTCATCATCATCATCATTTCAGCCAATAGAATCCACTGCTGGACATAGGCCTCCCCCAATGTTCTCCACACAGATCGGTCCTGTGCCGCCCGCATCCAATGGATTCCCGCAAAGATGTGTAAGGACTTAACTTCTAAAATATGAGCATCATCTGAACAAAAAAAAAACAGCTGATACATACTAAATAGAATATACGCGCGTCAATAATGTACGGAACAGCAGAATTTTTTTTTGCTCAGATGATGCTCATATTTTGACAGTGAAGTCTTTACACGGTATATGTTCACACCCTTAAGTATTATTCCTCATTTTTTTACACGTTGTATAACCAAATTCCAAATAATTTCTAGATCTCTGGTTTATATCCCATTATTTATTAAAACTTCTAATGTGTTTACTATCGCGATGTAAAAATGCATAGTGACATCTACCGAAACGACGCTGTACTATCTGCTTGATTGTTTTTTAAAGCTACATCTGCTTTTTGCAAGCTACATCTAACGAAAACCGCTAAAACTATTTTTCCCATACTAAGGAGGACCCTGGTACACTTGGACCATGATCCAGTATGCGAAGTCTGTTAATTACAATGAAGCGACTGCCGTCTGACCTTCAGAAAAGATAAATACGTAAAAGTATTAGCGTTTTATATTGAACCTTAATTAACAGATTCTTAAAATTTTCAGTTACTTAATTATTTTTGAGTCAGCTCCAGACAAGCAAATTGCGCAGCGGGTCGGCTGGTTCGGCGGATGAGTAAAAGTAGCTCGGTTTTTTACCTTTGAGGTACGGAACTAAAAAAAAAAATATAAATATTAAAGAAACGTAGTCTTGGAATCGGATACTCAAGCCTGCTTTTGAGTTCATATAATTATTTACTATAATCTATTTAGTAGGATACATTCTTCCCTTTTTTTTTCTGCTCTAATTTTCCTTCAGCCGTAGGTAAAAGGAAAAAAGAAATGAAATAACAAAGTTTATGTTAGCGGCCAGTGTTATAGCTTAGTAAATGAACAAGTTTGTTTTGGTTAACACTAACTGGAGCTAAAGTAGGTTGGTTTAGTGTAAGTATTTTTAGCTGACCCAAGTTTGCTTGTGTGAGGTCTATGTAGCTAGTTAGGTTGAATTAAAATAAGAACAGAACATGTTGTTATCAGTAGGTTTAACTATTGATTTTAGGCATATGGTGAAAACATCGACCGGAGTGATACCACAGCCTCACAGAAAACCGGCGTGAAACAGCACTGTGCTGTGTTTCGCTGCGTGAGTGAGGGTACCGGAGGCCCAGTCCGGGGGAAAAGGGGCTTAAAGATTGGCAGCGCAATAGGGTATATGACTAAGCTCAAGATTTTACAAAATATAAATATTTTATCAAAATATAGGTCAATATGTGCCAATGGCAAAAATTCTCAATTAAAAATAAACGTCTAGCCGGTTTTATGGTCATTCAAAGATTCATGGGCAAGTCCATTTTAAAAGTATGAAATTTTTAAAAAATAATTATACCATTGAATAATCCATACAATTTGCACCAACTATTATAATAGAACCATTGACATAAACGAAACATTTGATATAGCTACCATACAAAATTCAAATGAAATGCATACAAAATACTCTAGTGTGACGTCACATCTTAGTAGCCATTTGTATGGAGCGTTTTGGGTTTGCCCAAAATAATGTGATTTTAAAGTTGTGATATCTCAGGTAGTTTAAATGAGAATCAAGTGATTCTTTCAACGATGTTTCTATCATTGAGAGGTCTTTTGATTGCAGTAATAAAAAAAAAATAGTCATATACCGTATTGTGACTCCACTGGTGTCACGGGTGTTCATGGGTGACGGCAATCGCTTAGTATCAGGTGATCTGTCTGCTCGTCTGTCACCCACATTATGTACAGTCAAGGATCAAACTGAGGTAGAGATCGGTGCGGGGTACGCGTTACGCCGATCTGCGTGTTTGCCATATTCTAGTTACTAGGGCTATCGCAGCCATATTGACTATGCCGCGAACGAAAGCTTCCCTGTACTTTTGTGTAAACCTTACGGTGAAGGGTACCCTGCACTAGTGACGCCAACTGATCTATATTATTAGCTACTTAATCTATTTTTACCAATTGAGGACCATCAGAGATTTGGAAAAACCTGTATAGTATACTAATTTTTGGTCTGTTTTTGTACTCGAAACTGTGGTCAAAGTGTCAAGTACAAAACAAGGCTGAATATTGGTGAACGATTATTAAATAAATAGTATACATGTCAGCCGAGTCTGCGACTTTTGTTTGTTAAAAATAGATCCAGTTTAGTAGTTAAAAAAATCAATTGGCGTCACTAGTATGCGTAAGGCTTTGCCTTTTGGAGTGTAGTGCTCTTCAAAACGTCCTTAGTTATCTTATTCTTCTTTTTTGCCTCTACGCACGTTAGGTGAGGTTGGCTCTCCTTACACTTCTGCACCAGGATCTGTTCTGGGTTGTCGAGTCAAGCAGTTGGGAATAACTTAAGTATAAAGTAAAGTATCAGCCTATAAACTGTCCAACTGCAGGGCAAAGGCCTCCATCATAGAAATCAAGTTATCGCTACTATGATGGGATTAGGCTTAATCACCACGCATGCCAAATGCGGACTGGTGATCACAAACTCGAGCTGTGTTCGAAAAACTCGAACCGTGGGAGAGCCACGCTTCGGCATGAATGGGCTGGCTCAACTGGAGTGATACCACGGTGCGTGAGTGAGGGTACCGGAGGGCCAATCTGGGAGACAGGGGGGTTTAAAGGTTGGCAGTGCACTTGGGACTCCACTGTTGTCGCGAGTGTCCATGGGCGGCGGCAATTGCTTACCATCAGGTGATCCGTATGCTCGTCTGCCACCAATCACATAAAAAAACATACTTTTTGCTCGACCCCCGGGCGAGCAAAAAGTATAGTTCCCGCCGATTCCCGTATCGAACACAGGACCCCGAGGATCGCGGCCTGGTTTTTGTAAAACTAGACCAACAGGGCGCTTAAACCACAAGGCCAACAGTGCGTTAGGGAATAACTAGGTTGACTTTATTAGACCCAAATCCCACCAAATAGGAGATGTACAACCGCATAACGAATTCATTTGGCACTTGGCGGGTCTTTTACATGTAGAAAACGCGCTCCGTCGTAAAAGTTAAGGTCTGTATTGTGTTATTTTAATATTGTCGATAAATTAATACAATGGAGAGTTACGTGTCAATTACTCAAGAAGTGAAATTGTTTTTTGACCTTGGCTTTATTACGAGGCGGATTTTCCAGGAAAATCCGTGACGTTCTTTAACAATATTTTCATCTCAAAAGTTTAAGGTGTTTATCAAAAGCTCACAGGGCGATGATCGATTTTTTTGTGATGGCAGATGAGCAGATGGATCACCCGATGGTAAGCAATTGCCGCCACCTATGGACACCCGCGACAAGTAGAGTCACAAGTGCGCTGCCAACCTTTAACCCCCTCCCCCAGATTGGGCCTTCGGTACCCCCACTCACGCAGCTAAATTTAGCACAATGCTGCTTCACAGGTCAGTCGATAAGATAGATATATAGATAGATATTTTTTATTGCACAACAATAAAATACAAGCATGATACAACAACAGCAACAGACAGTACAATAAGGCGGTCTTATCGCTCGTAGCGATTTCTTCCTGACAACCTTTGGGTAGAGGAAAGAAATATCGTATTCGTAATAAGGGAAGGCAGTGCAAAGTAGTTTAACAAATGAATTGAGAATGGCAGAAACATACATATTTTATATATTAATAATAATATGATAATAATAATAATCTATGTTAACCATAAAAAGTACAGTCTTGTTCACTTATTTCTTATTGGCTCTGCACTAAACAAAATTGTTTGTGTCGCAGCAGCAAAGAACGATTTACAGTACAATATTACATAACATAAATAATAATAAACAATACATACATACCCAATAATATATACATTGATAATTTATAACAAAAATGCAATATGCAAATTCAAGAATGCTCTTCCGTTTTTCAAATCTATGTGCATATGGAAGCCAATGGAAGAATCCATTGGCTCGGCAGTGAAGGAAAATATTGTAGGGAAATTTACACGTCTGGGATAATTATTCAAAATTAACTACCTACAATATTTGAGATAATGATTCTAAGGGCCAACTATAAAACCACTTCTTTTAATCACACTTTGACCGTGCTTGCTATTGGTGCTTGCATAGTTAAAGCGTGATTACCGTTGTTTGAAAAGTTGGTGACTTCGGCTCTATTCTTACCTAAACGCGTTTCCGCTATCAAGTTAATCTTGTTACCCTGTCGAAGGGTTGCGAAAGTCAGAAGGCAGACATTTCGTTTAATACTAGACTTTCCGAGTCTCGAAATCCCGAATCCCGTAGCTGTTTTAATTCCGACAAAAAATAAAACCACATTGCAACGCAACGTTACGTTTTTTGTAACGCAAAAAATAAAAGGAACCTAAAACCCCAAAAAACTATTATTCATTCAAACGATGGACTACGCTTCTATAGATTGCGTGCGCCAATATCTGCGCTGTTTTCTTTATGTAGCAACCCTAAAAGGGGAAAGGGGAATAAATTCGCAATCGGCCGTCCATCCTCGTACAAATGGCTCAATTCTGCCAGAAGGGCGGTTGGCCCTCCGATAATGACTAGAAACGTATCTGGACTTTCGGTTTCCAATAAAAATCAAACCTTGATGAACAGCTGTAACGAAATAAAAAAAAACTTACTTTTTCTTTTTCAGAGGAAAAAGAATATTGCGGATTTCAGTTCGCTTCAGTTACAGTATTAATGTGATTCGGAAGTAATGAGGTGTCAGGTGCGTATCTTACTGATATTAACGGGATACGATAGGATTGCTTCACATTTACATTTTTATGGAATTATTATTTTTACCTACACATATAGATAGAGCATAAAAACTCAATAATATCCTCCAACCGATTACAGCTACGGCCGACAATCTCAACGATCAGCCACGTACGCAGGATATATTATAATGCTCAAGTGTGTGCGCAAACACAAGTGCACTCTCTATTCCCTTACCCCCATATTCCGATGGGACACTACTATGACCCGACCACAGAGGGATTGGGCGCAGGACCAACGGCTTAACGTGCTTTCCGAGCCACGGGGGTACAAGACCGCCAACTTCCAGACTCCGGGCTGTCACTAAGAATTTCTTACCGATAAACTTAGGTACAAATTTTTGGGGGGATCGAACCCGGGACTTCTTTCGCAGCCGTCGCTTTAAAGTGCGACCCACTAACCACTGCGCCACCGAGGCAGTCAGTATAAAAACTTATGCGTACTATAACAACCTCGATGGCTTAGTGACTTGACTTAATGTCCTATGTCCCCTAGGTAGGGCAAAGGGCATCCATAGTGCTCCGCCATCTCGAACGGTCTTGAGCTTCACGTTTTACTTTGCTGCAAGTTAGTCCTAAGGTCTTCGCTTCTGCAGTGATAGTCCGCCGCCAGGTTTGTTTAGGGCGGTCACGTGTCCGTTTTCCTTGGGGGTTCCAGTCTAGGGCTTGCCTCGGTATATGGTCCGGTTCCCTTCGGAGCGTGTGGCCGACCCAGATCCATTTGCGGCGTTTTATCTGCTGGTCGATCGGAGTCTCACCGCAGCGATCCCACAGATCTACGTTCGTGATTTTCTCGGGCCAGTATATCTCGAAATACGGCGAAGTCAGCGGTTAACGAAAACCTGGAGCCAGTGAGAGATGTCTTTGGTGACCTTCCACGTCTCACATCCGTACAGAAACAGGGTTTTTACGTTGGACCGGAATATTTTGAGTTTTACTCTCCTAGTCAGTTTCCGCGATTGCCATACGGAACGGAGCTGCGCGAAGGTTGCTCTCCCTTTGGCGATCCTTGAAATGATGTCCTTTTTGGTCCCACCTGTTTCTGACACAACACTTCCGAGGTAAGAGAATTTGTGGACTTTCTCCACCCCCTCTGTGCCGATGAACTTGTCGCTCGCACCTCATTTCCTATTATTATGCATAACATCATCAGAAGCAAACGATGGCATGGTAGCTAAAGTAATAATATCAATGTGTTACACCCGTTTCTGTTGAAACCTTACAGGTACCCCATTTTTTAGAGGTCCATACTCTAATGTATAGCTATATAGATACTACCTTCTGTAGTCCATTCAGCGTAAGAAGGCGAATAGGATAGTTAAAACATTTCGTATCATGCATCCAAATTTCTACAAATAAAAATATGAAGTTAAAATAATCAATATCTTTTTTTAGTTCTCATTCTTCCAAAATAAAAAGAATTAACGTTTCTCAATTAATCTGGACAAGAACATAAAATAATAACTAACAATAAAATTTCTAAAAAATATGTTATGATTGAATCGGAAGTTTTGCTCATAGGGATTGAACGCAAACAATCGCAAAAAATCAGTAATCGGTATGACGGCCATCTTACCATCAAATCACGATTATTGTCTCGTGCAAAATATGTCCGCATAGATTGCATTTGGGACCAACAATTGGTAATTTCTCTAGGTGACGAAGGTGGTTCCGATACGGAAAGCAAGAATTATTTTTCAGATGAGTAATTTATTGCTTGTTTACCACTAAGAATACTTACTACCACTAAGAATAGTACCTTATTCAGATAGTTCCAATTCGTAGATTAATATTGATTAAGATTAAAAATCAAACAAATAAAAAAGCGATTTATAAAGAAAATATTCTTGATTTTGAAAAATATCGGTTAGGTTTAAACGGAGCGTCTCAGTTTTAATATTAAAATAGAACTAATTCACCTTCAGATGTTGAATGGACTACCTATATAGTAAGTACATAGTTTTTCATCCGAGCATGCATCTCGAGATTTCTTCTAATGCTCTAAGCTTATAATTTTACTTATAGGAAATCTTCATGATCTTTTGACAGTTTGATCAAAAGAAGACTTACTGCCACACTCAGAGTCGTTGATTAACTTAGTTGGCTACTTAAGAAAAAATATTGACCCTTATTTTGATACGCATAAAGACCATCGATACTAAAGTTAATGAACATTAGCTTAAATGACATCTCTGAGTGCGGCCGTCAGAGTCATTGATTAACATAGTTGGCTACTTAAGAAAAAATATTGACACTTATTTTGATACGCATTAAGACTACCGACACTAAAGTTAATGAACATTATCTTAAATGACGTCTCCGAGTGCGGCCGTCAGTTTAAGTCTCTATGTTTGCTATAACAATAATAACATTGAGTTTGTTTTGTTGTGACTCAAATTTTCACAAAAGTACATTTATCTTGAGGATTGCTTCAACTGAAATTTATTTGGAACATTAACCCAGTTTCGTAGACCAGGTATTCAATCTCAAAACCCGGAGAATATTTACTGCCTTTTTGTGACGTCATCACTTGAACATCTCTCAATAATAACTGCGTACTATCTACGTAAGGATCTATTTAATATTTTACGGGCAACAAAATCAAGTGCATACGCCATATTGTTTTTATGGTTGAGAATAAAAACTTTCGCGGTATTTCACTTTTTTATACGACTGCCCAAAATAGGAGTTATAATATAATTACGCTTAAGTCGCCTAGACTTATAACTTCGATTTTTTTATTTTCGACTAACCGGATGGCGCAATTGGTAGTGACCCTGCCTCTTACGCCAAAGGTCGTGGGTTCGATCCCTACATTGGACAAACATTCGTGCGATGAACACTTGTGTTTGTTCAGTGTCTGGGTGTAATATATGTATTTAAGTATATATTTGTGTTCCTCTGTTGTCTGATATCTGTTAAACAAGTGCTTAAGCTACTTAGTACGGAATCAGGTCAACGTATGAAATGTTGTGAGAATTATTATTTATTATAATTTTATTATTATTTTTTATTAGTCACACACAACAGAGTTACAGCAAATGATATGATGAAAATTATACAAAGTTAATGTACACCCATGGTAGACTGTAATTCCAAAAGTATGTATAAACAAAAACAACGTGCCAATCACAAAAACAAGCAAGCAACTATTACATAATTAAAACAGTTAAAATTTCAAGTGATTTCTTTATTTATTCTTAAATAAGTGTCAATATTTTTTTAAGTAACTATTAAGGTAAAATTGACGTCTCTGATTAAAGTTAATTTAACGTCTCTGAGTGCGGCAATATATATTTTTTTATTTATTTATTAGGAATACAACAACAGAAATAACACACATAGCCTGAAGAATATGCACATGTCATTTGCCAAAATAGTTTTCACTATTAAGTTTTACATAGGTGTACGATTGAATACTTAATAAGTAGGTATATTCACCATACTATTCAACCAAATGTTTCGCTAAAATAATTACAAAATATAAGGTTTACCAATTAGTCGCTCTCAATAGGTTCTTAAGCTTAGCTGGTTCAAGACCAACAATATCTATGTGGTTATACCTACCATTGTAGGACTTAAGAGCTCTAGAAATAAAACAGTTGCATGCATAGTTAGTGTGGTCCTCGGCAGAGTAGAATAGGCCACCCTCACTCTTACCGAGGTGTCGTAAAAGGCGACTAAGGTAAAGCTGCTGGCATGATCATCAGCACCCAGAGAAGGAAAACTTTGCATTTATATCTAAACCCTCGCCAACCCGTCTGCCAAGCGTGGTGAGTATGGCAATTACCCCTCAAGTGATTGAGGGAGGCCCGTGCCCCAGCAGTGGGGACTTCAATGGGCCGACGATGATGATGCATAGTTAGTACGGCTAACGAGAACAGCAAAAGTACCGCAAACTCGCGAGTTGGGTCTCGGACATTTTAAAGATATTTTACTAAGCAGGTAGGGTGAATCGACGCAACTATTTTATATAGAAAATTATCGGAATGCTCTCGGCGTGACTCAAGGGACGGAATATTTACTGCGCTGAAATTTTCAAACTTATAATTCATTCCTTTAATGAATTTTAACTGAATTTTCTCTATAGTGCCAACATATATTGAATATTTCGGATTCCATACGGTTGACGCATATTCTAGTTAAGATCTGACTAGGCTGTTATATAAAAGTATTAAAGTCTTGGGATCTTCAAAATCAACACCTTACCTAAAAATAAACCCTAACATTTGATAAGCCTTGGTTACGATTATTATTTTATGTGCTGCGAAAACAACAATGCCGTGTCTAGTGTTACTCCCAGGTCTCTCCCCTCAGATGTATGCATAAGATCTTGATTAAAAAGTTAATATTTAAAATTAGGCGGATTATTTTTCCTGGAGTATGTAATTATGTCATCGTCAGCCCATTTAAGTCCTCACTGCTGGGGCACGGGCCTCCCTTAATCACATGAGGGGTAATTGCGATACTCACCACGCTTGGCAGACGGGTTGGCGAGGGTTTTGATATAAATGCACAGTTTTCCTTCTCTGGGTGCTGATGATCATGCCAGCAGCTTTACCTTAGTCGCCTTTTACGACACCTCGGTAAGAGTGAGGGTGGTCTATTCTACTCTGCCAGGGACCACACGGCGTGTAGTTATGTAATATTTGTTGATGTTGAGGTGTAAATTGTTTATAACTATTGTATACTCCATAATAGGTACCTAAAGTCCTATCAGGGTTATTTGGCACGTGGCAAAAGGCGGAACTAACGCTGTTTCCTTTACAAGTGTTAATGCTTTTGACATTTTCCCATAAAAGAAATATTGTACGCGCCCCCCTGTCAATAACACTAAGGTGCCTTCTGGAGCCCAATTTTCGTGCTCGTGATATTTATTTTCATATATCACTAAAACACAGTTTTTTTTTGTGTGGTTTTTAGGTAATATCCTCCATGTTTTTAAAATATCACGAGCACGAGAATTCAGAGGGCTCCAGATCTTGGTCGGTCT
Organism: Marasmia exigua; assembly: GCA_019059595.1. NCBI lineage: Eukaryota > Metazoa > Arthropoda > Insecta > Lepidoptera > Crambidae > Marasmia > Marasmia exigua. The sequence continues at coordinate 20,340,138 of CM032471.1, forward strand.
GTATGTCTTTCGCATATCCTGACAAATTCATATGAAATGTGTCAATCTGTTAAAAATGTAGTAGATACTCCCCTAGATTCACTTTACTCTCCCTCCCTTACTCCCTTCTTATTCTATTTGACTTTTTTGTGTTGTATCTGCCGTCTATGTGTATGGTCTTCTACTTTTAGGTGATTTCATATATTTATTACTAATAAAAAGAAGCTTCAATCGAAGATTATATTAATATTTAATACACCGGTCAATTTCACCATTACCGTTCATGTCTCTTTATTTAATTGACATTGGCAGAATTGTCTGCGTCTTCGGCGACGCATAGAAGCTATAAAAAATATTCAAGAGTACTGAAATCGAACCAATTTGTAGTTACTTACTAAGCAAATCAATCTTTTCGAGATTTTAAAATCGATGTCATTTTTGTTTACATTCATCTTGTTAATGAATAATACCTAATAGATATCTACCTTATAAATGCTTATAGTGCCAACATCATCAAATATTGGAATAATATACATACATACGCTAAATATGGTAATAAATACATTTTAATATTTCTATTAATTCTCGTTAGCAATATATATTGTTTCTTTGTATAAATATCTAGATATTTCAGCCTAATTTAGACATAAATTTAGGTTTGCGTATAAAACCTTGATAAAGGTTTCGGTCTTTTCTTAGAAATCTGTCTGGTGATTCGGACCAATAAATTAACACTCAAGTTGTTAAATTATATATTACAAGTAAAATCAACTCCCAACTAAATATGTATTAAAGTTCCGAGTGCAAGTCGAGTAGCCAGGAAGTACCTGCTGTAAACATTGCCAGACAAAGTGTAAGCTCGTAATACAACAAATTTGTAGGTGAAATTGTTGCCAGCTACGAAATGAAGCGAACTAATTTCAGCGGAGCACTTAATACCTACTGTGTATTTAAGTAGGTACTTATATGAGATATTCTTGCATTTATGTACAACATTATTGGAAACCAATACAATTACTTTGTGAATTTCAATCTTCTCCCCCTCATCTGAGCGTGTAATTCCCAGTTATGTCCAAAGTAGTCGCACTGGAGCCGGTACGTTTGGGCCATGAATCTTGATTTATGGAGTCTGGTTGCTACAATGAAGCGACTGCCATCTTACCATCGCAATCCTTCAACAGGGGAACCTATGTCCAAACCTATGACGTATTTAAACCAGGACCTGAAGAGCAAAAATCGCTTGCAGCTAGCTTAGTTGTTTGTTTGAAATGACGCGATTTTTGTGTCTTACGTGCAAGCGATTTTGGTACGAGTGTTGCAGATTCTCTAACCATAGATTCAGCACGTCAATCATATTCAAAGTTTTATAGATACCGTTTAGTCTTAATTAATTAATTAGTTGGTAAATCCTCGTCACTTTTGTTATTGGCAAAGACAACTAGTCATCAAATGGAGCGACAATATTTAAACAACTAATTTTACTACAAAACAACAGTTTCTAAACTGCTTTCGACCAGAGTTTAATCGACAAATAACTGTTCTATAGATTAGGCGTCAGAACTTCGCTAGTTGAAATTCGTACTTCAGAATCCGATGTTTACTTAAATCGATTTCTGTGAAGGAATTCCCTTTGATCTCAACGAGTTTGTTAGTTATTAATTTAATGTCGGTGAACGTTCTATTTGTGTTTGCAAATTAATATAGTAACTGAGATTTGTTTCGTTTACATCAGTAAATATTCGAGTAGACACTTAATAGTGTTAGAAAGATTGACGTGTAGGTACTTGTGGAAATGATAGGTTCATAGCTAACTTTTTAACACTCTTTCCCTCCCAATCGGGCCTCCGGTACCCTCACTCACATATATAGCTTATTTTTTTAATATTATGGCTCTATGAAGATATCTTGCCAATGTCAAGAAACTTATTGAGAATAAGTGGGTGGTCAACAGTCAAAGTCAAAGTCACTCAATAAAACGCCGGTGTTTTGCGTTTATCGATCTACAAATTCTGCAAATACCACTCTAAACACAATTGCAGGTTTTAAGGCTCTATTAGGTCCAAGCAAATTGTCACGTCGTGACAACTCACTCGATACACTATAGCAGTGTTTAAAATGATGCAATTCAAGGAATCTTATTATCAGGATCACTTTACGGCACATCACTGCACAAATAAACACACATCACACTACAATTTGTTCACTAAAAACCACTAGATATTAATTTAAAACCATTAATTGCATCAGCCCACGCAGAATGTTTGACTCCTAGCGCTAAAATCCATATATAGCTTAAGAAACTATTACAACTTATTGCCTTTGATCTCATTTCCGCCCAGAAGACATTCTTTTTTTCATCATCATCATCATCATCATCATCCCATTTAAGTCCCCACTGCTAGGGGCACGGGCCTCCCTCAATCACATGAGGGGTAATTGCCATACTCACCACGCTTGGCAGACGGGTTGGCGAGGGTTTTGATATAAATGCAGAGTTTTCCTTCTCTGTGTGCTGATGATCATGCCAGCAGCTTTACCTTAGTCGCCTTTTACGACACCTCGGTGAAAGTGAGGGTGGCCTATTCTACTCTGCTGAGACCACACGGCGTATTCTTTTTTTGCTGCAAACTAAAACCTACTTTCTATTGTTACAGAAATGCCTTCATTGAGCTGAAAGAACAAAGATACCAAATGTGCAACAATGCGGTTCGGACAGTATAACGCAGTGACGTGTGTTTGGGTGATGTGAGTGACATTATGTCCAAGAGTAGGCGCTGGCTGGCCATGGTGGCGGTGGTGGTGCTAGCGGGGGCGGTGCGGGGGTGGGACTGTGTGTGCAACCCCCGGGAGTGTGAAGTGCTGGAGCCGAGTGGCTGTCCTGGGCTTGGTATCGTGGTGTGGGATCCTTGCAGGTTGGTATTCCATTAAGCTATTCTGTTCTTACTCACCAGAATACCAGCGCTACTACGGCACTGCAGATAATACTGTAACAGCAAATGCTGAGAGCAGGGCCTGATTGACCATCTCTTCTCGTATCGCCTCTCTTCTTTGTATCTGTGTCGTGTCGTGTTATGCCTACTGTACTATTCTTTTCTGTGTTGTGATGGGCCATAAATGTATTTTGTTTCCTACCGAAAACTTAGGTAAGTTTTATTTTTTGCCTGACCCGGGGCTCAAATCCAGAACCTCTTGCGCAGCCGTCGCTTTAAAGTGCGACCCACTAACCAATACGCCACCGAGGTAGTCTCCAAAAATGTAAGCGTATTGACGTGCTCTAAATCTCACTGAATCTTGAATAAAACAACTTCACACCAATGCAAAGAGAGAGAAAGCAAAAAAATACATTTAATAGTTTGGACACCGCAAAACAATCGATAAAAAAATAAAAATATCCCAGTGTCTGAGTGTGTATGTGTGTGTTTTTTTATTATTTTTATGTAATAGAACGCCCCGTTGGTCTAGTGGTTTAAGTACCGGGCCGTGATCTCAGGGTCCTAGGTTCGATTCCCGGGTCGAGCGAAAAGTATGTTTCGAATTTTTCAAACATAGCTCGGGTTTGTGATCACCAATCCGCGTTTGGCAAGCGTGGTGATTAACCCTAATCCCATCATAGTAGCGATGACTTGATTTCTATGATGGATGCCTTTGCCCTTCAGTGGGACAGTTTATAGGCTGATACTTTAATAGATGGCAGACGGATCGCTTGATGGTAAGCGATTGCCGCCGCCCATAGACACCCACGACACCAGACCCCGGATTAGGCTTCCGGTACCCTTATTCATGCAGCGAAACGCAGCACTTTGTTGGCTTACACTGGTTTTCTGTGAGGTCGTGGTATCACTCCGGTCGAGCCAGCCCATTCCGAAGCGTGGCTCTCTTACGTCAAAAAAATCAATTGTGTGTGCGTTTGTGTTTTATGGTTGTCTGTGTGTGTGTAACACAAATAAATTTGAAGCAGTTGCCACTTGGTTGGTTGGTTGGTTGGTGATTGGTGGATGCTATTGGGTCACTTGGGTTTGTTTTTTATTTGTTTATTTTACCTTCGATGGCCCAAACTTGAAAAAATAACAAGGATAGGAATTAATTATGTGATTTTATAAATTGTAACAGCTATAATATTCTCGTTTAATTTGTACGTTTTCCGGTAACAAGTTACATATTAAATCATCCCTGTTACATGTTCGACTACCCGATAGCAGTATTTCCTTACTACCTTAATTGCGAATCCTTACTCTAATTAGATCTACGCAATAACTAAGGGTGCGACTAAGAATAGCAAATTATAGGCGCACAATAATGGCTTCGGCAACTCAGAATTGGGGTCAAATGGTCACCCACACCACACCTTTGCCCTTTTCTGGGTTAACCGTGCCCATATATTACGACTTATCTGACGCATGAATGCGATATAAGGAAGCATATGTTACTGACACACTTTCATGACATAATGTTGGTATTTCGTTGGTTGATAGCAAACCATATAGATAATAATAAATAATAAATAAATATTTCACAACATCACATACATTGATCTGACTCCGAAATAGGTAGCTCAAGCACCTGTGTTACGGATATCAGAATCAACAGTGGGATTACAAATATATACATATAATACTTTTCTTTTGTAAGTACATACTTATATATACATAGTAACACCCAGACCAATACAAACAGACATGTTCATGCACACAAATATTTGTACTGTGCGGGGATCGAACCCGCAACCCTTGGACCAAAGGCAGCGTTCACTACCACTGTTCCAAACGGGTCGTCAAATCGGATCGTCAAAGATAATAAGATGCATGTTTTTTTTAGAAAAAGGAGGCAAACGCTCTTTTGTGTCCCTTTCCAAAAAAATACCTGATGGCAAGTGATTACCACTACGATGAAAATCCAAACCAAACCAAACACGGTAAGAGTATTAGCCAGGGTCATTTTATTTAGTACTTTTTCCCTAAGTATAGTTAAAAATGGTTCAGCGGTTTTCGTTAGAGCTTTTAAAAAGAGATGTAGCTTTAATTAGCAGTCAAGCAGATGGTTCGGCGTTGTTTCGGTAGATGTCACTATGCATTTTTAAATCGCGCCAGTAAAGCGTGTTTCCGAATTCAATGACCTCAAGCCGCCTGCCCACACTAGCAGTTTTAAAAAATATGGGAAATATACCAGAGATCTAGCAAGTATTCGGAATATTGTTAATCAGCAAATAAAATTATTCTAATATTTTATATTATTTATTCTTCTCCTTGTCTGATCCTTAGATAGATAGATAGATATTCTTTATTGCACAAAAACAAAATACAAGCATGATACAAAAGCAACAGACAGTACAATAAGGTATCCTTATCGCTTGTAGCTATTTCTTCCAGACAACCTTTGGGTAGAGGAAAGAAATATCATTATCGTAATAAGGGAAGGCAGTGCAAAGTAGTTTAAAAATGAAATTGAGAATGGCAGAAATATACATTATTTTATATATTAATATTATTACATTACATAAATAATAATAAACAATACATACATATCCAATAATATATACATAGATAATTTATAACAACCTAACCTAACCTTATGAATAAATAGATGAATAACTTAATATTTTACAGCGTCACATACATTAATCGGACTCCGAGATAGGTAGCTCAAGCAACTGTGTTACAGATCTCAGAATCAACAGTGGGAACAAATATATAAATATATATAATAGTTTTCATCTGTAAATACATACTGATATTACATATAAAACACCCAGACCAATACAAAGAGACATTTTCATGTACACAAATGTTTGTACTGTGCGAGGATCTAACTCGCAACCCTTGCACCAGAGGTAGCGTTCACTACCACTGTTCCAAACGAGTCATCAATGACAATACATATGAATCTATGAAAAATTATCAACATTTTAATGTATCAAAGAATTAATCCTAATATTGTTGTGTTGTTTTTAGATATGAGGTACCTGTAAATAAAAAGTATCAACGCATCGTTTATCTACAGTGTGAAACAGAGTCTGAAATTTTAATAAAGGTTTCTATTGCTGAACCTTAATTAACATTGCATTAAAATTATCTAAAGCTTTTAAAAATAAAATTAAACCTAGACTCTATCGGGAAAGTATAATAACAAAATGCTCTTTTTTAATCTTCATTCTGTTTTTTTATGTGATTTGGTGGCAGACGAGCAGACGGATCGCCTAATGGTAAGCAATTGTCGCTGATCATAGACACCTGCGACACCAGTGGACTAACAAGTACGGTGCCAACCTTTAAACCCCCCTTTCCCCCGGATTGGGCTTCCGGTACCCTCACTCCATCGTCGTCGTCAGCCCATTTAAGTCCCCACTGCTGGGGCACGGGCCTCCCTCAATCACATGAGGGGTAATTGCCATACTCACCACGCTTGGCAGACGGGTTGGCGAGGGTTTTGATATAAATGCAGAGTTTTCCTTCTCTGGGTGCTGATGATCATGCCAGCAGCTTTACCCTAGTCGACTTTTACGACACCTCGGTAAGAGTGAGGGTGGCCTATTCTACTCTGCCGGGGACCACACGGAGCGAAATACAGCACAGTGCTGCTTCACGCCGGTTTTCTGTGAGGCCGTGGTATCACTCCGGTCTAGCCAGAGTAAATACTTGTAAGTAATGCTTATGTACCTATTACACTGACTCCATACCTGAGCATACTTGAGCACTATAATATATCCCGCGTACGAGGCTGATCGTCACGGTTGGCCGCCGTAGCCGTAATCGGTTGGAGGATATTATTGGTTTAACTTGCAAACTTGAGAAGTTCTACGCCCACACAGACACTGATCTACTTACCCTTTACAGCGTCACATACAAACAGTCGTGAACTACAAAATAAATTAGGTATCTAAACGACTAAGGCAAACGTAAAGCTTTCCTCTAAATTGGTTTGGAACAGTGGTAGTGAACGCTGCCTTTGGTTCAAGAGTTGCGAGTTCGATCCCCACACAGTGCAACGTTTGTATGCATAAACATGTTTGTTGGTATTGATCTGGGTGTTTTCTATGTATTTACAAAAGAAAATCATTATAAGTACAAATTAGTAATCCCACTGTTGATTCTGATATCCGTAACATAGGTGCTTGAGCTACCTATTTCGGAGTCAGGTCAACAATGTGTATGTAATGTTGTGAAATATTTATTAAAAAAAGTAAACTTGTTTTCGTTTCCCAATAACTAGAGTTAGAACTAATCAAAATATTTGGTATCTTTTTGAATTTCCTACAAACTTTTACTGGACCTACGCTTACTCATCCGTGTGGTCCCCGGCAGAGTAGAATAGGCCACCCTCACTCTTACCGAGGTGTCGTAAAAGGCGACTAAGGTAAATCTGCTGGCATGATCATCAGCACCCAGAGAAGGAAAACTCTGCATTTATATCTAAACCCCCACCAACCCGTCTGCCAAGCGTGGTGAGTATGGCAATTACCCCTCATGTGATTGAGGGAGGCCCGTGCCCCAGCAGTGGGGACTCAAATGGGCTGATGATGATTATGATGACGCTTACTCATCTCCTCATCGTCATTCCCAGTTGCGTCCAAAGCTGCCGCTTTATAACCCTGGGTCATGGTCTACTGATCCAGGATTTGGATCGTAAGGCATTTACAATGAAGTGACTGTCATCTTACTTTCGCAACCCTTACACAAGGGAACCATTGTAGGTATTCACAATGTTGAGACACTATTCGAGACTTGCAGGTTTCCTCACGATGTTTTCTTGCACTGTCGAGCTAATGGTACAATATGCATATAGATTTGTAAAATCCAGAGGTGCATGCTCTAAATCGGACCACGGCCCCCCGTATAATAATAATAATAATTCTAAGATATCAGACAACAGAGGAGAACAAGTAGGTATGTACTTAAATACATATATTACACCCGACACTGAACAAACACAAGTGTTCATCGCACGAATGTTTTTCCAGTGTGGGGATCGAACCCACGACTTTTGGCGTAAGAGGCAGGGTCACTACCAATTGCGCCATCCGGTCATCCGGAGAAATTTATTTTCGCCAAAAGCGGCCACTTTTAGCGTGAATCAATTTTTCGCGCACAAAAAAGGGCCTTACATTTGTGCATGGTTATTTAATAAATAGTATAAGTTTTTGCCGAGAAGTTGTAACCCCGAAATCGTTTAAAATAGATCCGGTTTAGTAGCTAAAAATTAAAATCGATTGGCGTCGCTAGTGTGCCCTACCCGTCACCTTAAATGGGCTGGCTCGACCGGGATAATACCACGCCCTCACAGAAAACCGGCGTGTAGCAGCGTCTGTGCTGTGTTAGCTTCTTACTTCGGGTCAGGTAGATGAACGTGAAATAGTCCCAAGGTAATAACAAAACTATCGTAAACTTTTCAGTAAAAGTATTAAATTTTTACCCACCCCGCTTATTACAAAGAAATCCGCGTAAAAATCTCCTAAAATGGAACCAATCACAATAAGTTTTTAACGACTGGACTTGTGACTTTGTAAAGGAGAACCAACAGATTTTAGGAGTTCAGGCTATCTTTGTAAATGAATAATATTCAACTGGTTAGATTCTCAGGAGATTACAGTTCTGGCAATAGCCTCTGGAAATGCTAAGGGCATACTATTCAAAGAGGCGATGCTGCCAGCATTCAGGTCACACAAGCAGGCCAGTTTTTGTTAACATTTTATTATTTTGCTATTTTTATACCATTTAGTTAATATTGTTTTAAACTTTCATGGTCACTATTATTAGAATAATTTTGTCTGCCAGTAAAATCTTACCCGCAAAAACTTCAGTTACTCCGTGACCATGGCGCTTGCAACAGTGCCGAAATATCGAAAACTCAAACGTAAGGTACATGGTAGAAATCTCGTAAATAACTATTCTAACATGTGTAATTTCTAGTTGCATCCAAAGTGGTCCCTTTGGATCCCAAGGTACGCAAATCTTTTAAAACTTTTAGTTTAGCTTCATAATAATAAAAAAAAAAACTATTAATAATTTAGATCTACGGTCAGAATCAAATGTAGCTCAACATTTTAGTAGCATGTTAAAGTAACTGTTCTGCCTATTATAGTCAGTTGTCTTAGGGGTACGTAAAAATGTTATTTCGACATGGTACTAAAGTGTTAAGCTACTTTTGATGTTGAGCGTACTTAGCCTAGCGTTTGTACACCCGCAAAATCAGTGAAGTACCATCACCATTACCATTACCGCGGTTACCATTTACCATCAGATGGGCGGCATGCTCGTCTGCCTATTTTTCCGCAAAAAGAGTACGCTGTCAACCTTTTAACTTCCTTTCCCCCGATTGGCTCACTCACTCGGCGAAAGACAGCATAGGCTGTATCACACTGGTTTTCTGTTAGGTCATGCTATTACTCCAATTGATCATCTGATGGTAAGCGATTAACGCCGCCCATGGACACCTGCAACACCAGGGATGTCACAAGTGCGGTGCTTACCTTTTAACCCCCCCTTCCCCGGGATTGGGCCTCCGGTACCCTCTTGATAGAAATGGGGAGAGCCTTTTGTCTCATAGCCACTGCGACCAGTAGATGATCTATTGTGGCAGCTCCGGTACCCTCACTCACGCAGCAAAACATAGCGCATGCACTGCTTTACCCCGGTTTTCTGTGAGAACATAGTGGTATGAAGTAATACCACGTCCAGCCGAGCCGGGCCATTCATGCCGAAGCGAGGCCCCCCACTGTCAGAATCAGAATTATAATAAATACCTAATAATTTTAAATTCTTAGAACAGAGGAATTACAAATATAATACTTAAATATCGTCTTCTCGTAGGTGCCCCTGAAAACCAGCGCCTCGGCATTATCTATGTCGGGGCATTATGCTGAGGGTTACCATTTCAGCACAAAACATTATTTTATTAGCTATGTAAGATTAAAAAGGTCATAAGTTTTGGTTTCCTGAATAAATATTACTATCTATCTGTCTATATAAACATGTATATATATATTGCCGTGTGGTCCCCGGCAGAATAGAATAGGCCACCCTCACTCTTACCGAGGTGTCGTAAAAGGCGACTAAGGTAAAGCTGCAGGCATGATCATCAGCACCCAGAGAAGGAAAACTCTGCATTTATATCAAAACCCTCGCCAACCCGTCTGCCAAGCGTGGTGAGGATGGCAATTACCCCTCATGTGTTTGAGGGAGGCCCGTGCCCCAGCAGTGGGGACTTAAATGGGCTGATGATGATAATGATGAGTGCATTTTTACATTTTAAACTGTCGCATTCATTTGATGTGAAATGGAGTAAGCACAATACTTATTTCTGATTTCATGATTCATCATCCTCTTGCCCTTTACAGGTGATCTAGAGTCGGCGCAGTATGTTTTCCTTTTCCATACGTACCTGTCATTCGTCATCAAATCACCCACCCCTTTTAAATTACCCCATGGCAATTACCCCTCATGTGATTGAGGGAGGCCCGTGCCCCAGCAGTGGGGACTTAAATGGGCTGACGATGACGGTATATATTGCGGCCATTCATGGCGAAGCATGATTCTCTCATGGTTAGTCACTTTTAAAATATTTCAAACGATTTTTTTTTATTTCAGATGCTGCAAAGTATGCGCAAGGACGCTAGGAGAGGACTGCGGTGGTTTCAGGGGGACCTGCGAGCCAGGCCTCAAGTGTTACGAGGGGTCCTGTACGCCCATCACGTGAACTGAACCAAAACCCACTTTGTAATATATGTGTATAGTGTTGATTAGAAGAGAAAACATATCCCGGACAATGTAATAATGAGAGGACCAGATTAACGGCAAGTAGGAACTGTAAGAGCGAGTGGCATACATTTTTGCGACAATAAATTAGTCAGATTATGAGGCGTTGTTACATAGACGTTGCAGTTTTGAACATGAAACTTAACAGTGTACACAACGATGCTTATATAGTAAACATTATGTATGAATACATAGATCATATTTTAAACAGCCTTCGCCTGGTCACAATTGGTTTTAAAATCACAGTACAATTGTTGGCGGACACAACAGAAATTATTGAAAGCAGAATATAAATGGCATCAGTTTATTGTACTGCGTGTCCAGTGGGAGCATGTATGTATATTCTAACATGTAATAAAAAAATCATACAATTAATACTATTGACGATTTTGCGTTTTGATACTTTCCCTAAATGTTATTTATGCACTAAACCTAATTTAGAAAACGAATGATTACTCTCCGAGCTTCTTTTTATTTAAAGCTATGATTTCACTTTTATTTACTAACTGAGAGTCGTTGATTAACTTAGTTGGCTACTTAAGAAAAAATATTTACACTTATTTTGATACGCATAAAGACTACCGATACTAAAGTTAATGAACATTAGCTTAAATGACGTCTCTGAGTGCGGCCGTTAGACTTTTTATTTTAACTAACTTTTAGGTAAATCTATAATGGAGCAACGTAATAATATAGGTGATCCGTATCCAGAAATAAGTTCAAATAAAAACTAAAAAAACTGAAATCGAAACCAAAACCAAACATGAGATCCATCATGTTTGGGTTTGATTTCAGATCCTTTACCACTTTTTTTATAAATGCCTACCAGATCATCATCAAAGATCATTACGATAGTCTTGTATTTAAATTTGAAAATCTTTCCATTGGACACCCTGTATTTGCGTTATAGCTTGCTGTTTTATTGAACATTAAATCTGCTGATTGAATCTACAATACAAATAACGCTGAATTTAACAATCACAAGTGCATTTAATCTGCAAAATCATTAGAATCCACAATGGCAGAGAAATATCCAAACAAAGTAAGTAAAGCGAAGCTAATGCAAATTTAATTCGCGGAAAAGTTATGCCAGCAGTTAAAAAACAATGTAGCTCCGATGCGCTGTAAAGATTGTTTCTTTTCGAAACGAGTGAAATATTTTATGATGATGAGGTACTGGCCAACTCGAGTGATGGTGCCGCGATGCGATCTATAGCTCAAAGAGAACACACAGCACTCGTTTAAATAGGTACTTAAGTTTATGAAAGGATTCTTGCTTTTGATTGATAGCCACGTTAACATGTATGTTAGGTATAATTTTATCTATAGAGTTCCTTTTTTATGCATGCTAAATGTGTTTATCATTTTCTTCTATTGAATAAAAAGGAGTATAATATTTTCTTCAACAAAGTTTAATACGAACGAAATGGAAGTATTTTTTTCTTCTTAATAATTAACAAAATTCAACGTGGAGCTTCGTTGTTACATCGAATATAATGCCCAAAATTCAAAATGTTATATTTTTTGTATCAAACTGTATACCTTAGTACACATTTTTTAGAGTTGTGTTTTATCAAAAAGTAACTTTTATTTATGAATGAGATATCCACTGATTTTAATTTTGAACATTCTATGTCTTCTATATATACGCAAGAACGATCAGTCACACATTCAACTACGCACTGTTGATTGTACATCTGAAAAAGTTCAAATAGGCCACATTTTGACCTTATTTCATCACATTAAGGTGGACAAGTGGCATACCGGGAACTTTGTCAGATGTACAAAAAATATCTAACAGCGAAAACTTCGTTACATGGTTGCCTACGGTTTCATACAAGTCATGTACTTTTCAATTCAAAATTTTCAAGTCTACTCGACATAAGTTAGCCTGCTTAACGAAGTTTCCGAAATAATGGCGTACGTTATAATAATTGAAAAGTTAGGTATACTCATATAAAGCTGAAGTTCTTGAATAAGTAGCTGATTAAGCACAAAGTATAGATACTCATCATCATCATCATCATCATCAGCAACCCACACTCGTCCACTGCTGGACATAGGTCTCCCCTAATGCACGCCACTGCTCCCGATTTTCGGCCACTCTCATCCAGCCCACACCAGCCAGCCTTCGAATGTCATCATCCCATCTTGTCGCAGGGTGTCCTACACTACGCTTACCGAGTCGCGGTCTCCACTCAAGGACTTTACGGCTCCAACAGCTGTCAGTTCTGCGGCTAATATGACCAGCCCACTGCCACTTCAGTTTGCTAATTCGGTGGGCTATGTCGGTGACCCTGGTTCTCTGTCGGATTACATCATTTCTACCTTTCATATCATTTTATAGATACTACCGGCGCCAATTTACCTAGGTGGACCGGGTGCGATAAATGTCAAAAATCAGCTTTCTACGTGTATATAATATTATAAAGAACTGCAGCTAAGAGTTAACAGTGGGCTTGAGTAGTGTGGCTGATGAACCCGTTAAATAAGACCAAAAATCCAATTTTACTAATGTCGACTTGAACAAAGAAATAACAAATGAAGAAAATGACAGTTAACCAACCGGGAGCACTGTATATTAACTGATATCGGTTGAATAAAAAAAATGTATTATAAAAATGTAACTAAATTGTATCTATCTATATTTCTGTGTGCTTCCAGGTTACATGTAGTAGTAAGAAAGATACGTTAATTTTAATAGATGAAAGCCGTTTTCATAGATTTGTAAATACTATCTGGTTAGCATTTTTATCTTGTATGTATAAGATATATATTTTTGGGGTAATAAATTATTTATTGGAATAGAAAAGAACGTTATTTAAGCAATTAGCTTGTAACCATTTAACATTTTTACTATTTTTACTTAAAGATTTGTTGTGAAATAACCATACGTTTGGTAATTAAAAACTGTCAAAACTCTAGATCTTATTTTCACTGTTACTGATGACTATAAGTTCGCTCTCACTTTGTTTCGGGATACTTAGTTATATAGTTATTCTTTATTGCACAAAAAAAAAAAAAAGTATGATACAACTACAACAGACAGTACAATAAGGCGGTCTTATAGAGGAAATAAATAACGTATTCGTAATGGGGGAAGGCAGTGCCAAGCAGTTTAACAAAAGGAATTGAAAATGTCTGAAATATACAACTTATATAATAATCATATTACGTAACGATTACGATAAGACTGCCTAAATTGTACATTGTATCTCTGTATACCTAGAGCTTTTAACTTTTGTATTTTGTGCAATAAAGAGTATCTATCTATCTATCTACAACATAAATCTAATTTTGACCTCAGTTCCAAAATAATAGATGGCTCTGTGTGTCGATTACATGTTTTGTCTATACGAGTTCCTAATAAGCCTATTTGACTTATTAATGACTAAAGTAAATAATGCACTTAAAAAAAATTCGACAGTCTTCTGGTGGGTGTTTGTAGATCAATATCATCATCATCATCAGCAACCCACACTCGTCCACTGCTGGATATAGGTCTCCCCTAATGCACGCCACTGCTCCCGATTTTCGGCCACTCTCATCCAGCCCACACCAGCCAGCCTTCGAATGTCAACATCCCATCTTGTCGCAGGGCGTCCTACACTACGCTTACCGAGTCGCGGTCTCCACTCAAAGACTTTACTCCAACGGCTCCAACGGCTCCAACGGCTGTCAGTTCTGCGGCTAATATGACCAGCCCACTGCCACTTCAGTTTGCTAATTCGGTGGGCTATGTCGGTGACTCTGGTTCTCTGTCGGATTACATCATTTCTGAAGCGGTCCTTCATGGTTTCGGGTCCCACCCGAAGACTGTCGAAACATTTTTACTTAAGAATAAATTGCAAAAGATTGCTATAACCAAAAAAAAAAAAGATTATTGACTAACAATTGGTGGAGCGATGTAAGTTGCCAATACTGCTGGCAAACACATTTGGTTCATCATAATTTGAGGAAAATACCTTTAGGTGTTAGTCACCCATCGTATACCGTATTTGAATATATTATTGAATACGTTTATTTAGTTAAAATACACATTGTCAAGTATTAGTCTGATTTAACCATGATTTATTGAAATATTGGTTAATTGTATTATTTAAATTAAAATCCAATTAGCAGTTAGGTACTGCAACTTATAAAAAATCTTATTGTCATTTATATGTTTGTAAAAATTCAATTTGGATAAAAATACGATCTTGGAAAAAGTATATCAAGTTTCCCAGACACAAAACACAATGTTCTCTGTAAAAAACAAAGATTGACCACTTTTTTCATTTTCATGGTAATTAACTGTGTACTAAATACTTATATTATAGTAAGGAAAATGTAACCTGCATTAAGAATCTTCATTGTAAGTTGTAAAAATAAATAATAATCCCGAGCTACTCGTTAATTGTGCACACATTGAATAAATAAATGTAAGTATATAAACAGTTTTATTTCGAAATGCCTGGGTATCAGCAACAAAAGTGAGTATATTTATGTATTACAGGTTTACTTGTATGTCACCTTAATCATCTTAGGTCCTATTTGCATTGCGACTTTTTGCAGCGATATAAACGCGATGCAATCTTGATGCAGTACTTATCTAGATACAGACGCAAGACAACTGACCCATTACTAAAAGCTTAACAAAACAATCGTGATGAACGAAAGAAAAGAAAGAAACATTTTACTGACCATCGCAATAAATAATTTAACTAAGAACACTCATAAGAAAACATAGGTAACATATACACTTTAAAACTACAAAGGTGAGTAAGAGAACAGATGATAGGTAGGTAAATACACAATTATGTAATGAATATTCTAAATAAATAGGCGTGTATGAAGTGTGAGGTCTAGCCTCAGTATGGTGCTGCCACGACATCGACAGAAATGCCGCGGCAGCGCTCGTATTCTAGCAGGACCTGTTGTGAGTGACGATCGTGTTAATGAATAACCATAAATAAATAAATACTAATGTACAGAAATATATAATAATGTGAGATGATGATGAAGTCCCGCAACAGGCTAACGCGTGTTTTTATCGCTGTAAAAAGCCATGCAAATGTAATCTCAGCGACACAGACAACTGACAGACAACAACTAGTAAAAGCTCATATTAATCATGATAATCATAGCTGGGACTGTACAAGGTCTTAATATTCGAAGTATCACAAGCAGACTGAAAGGAAATGTAAAGTATTTACTAAATAGTATAATATATGTGTCCAAGAGATGTTTTCGGTAAATGAGTGCGATAGATGTGAACGGAAAATGTTCGCTTATCGTAGCGACGTCAATTTACTATTACACACGTAGATCAGTCATCCTCCTAGCACATCTATGGTTAAAAACAGTCATATCTATATCGTAACAATTAGTCCCGGTTGTATAAATTATTTGTAAAATACAACGCGAAAGTTTAAATTGTATCACCATTGGTAAATGATCATCGTCGTCAGCTTGTTACAGTCCACTGATTTACATAGGCCTCTCCAAATGTTCCCCACTCCGATCAAGTTTTGGCTACTCGCATCCAGCGCCTGCCAGCCTAGAGGTCTCCACATCAGAACTTGTTTACCCTAGCGGTTATAGGTTCAGCGGCTGATATAGCCAGCCCACTGCTACTGCTGCTACCTAATCCAGTTAGCTATGTCAATAACCTTGCTTGTCTGTCTGTTCTTGTTCAGTGCCTAAAGAAAAATACTAAAACCAGTGCGTCATATGATCGGACAGATCACGGCAGATCACCGATGCGCTGGACTGATCAAGTGAAATCCGCAATAGAAAACCCCGTGTCAGACTGTAACAGACAGTCTGTAAGCAGAGGGAGATGTCGAGAGATCGTAAGGAAAGCTGTGTCCGCCTCTAACACCAACAAGGCCACCTCAACGTGACCACGATCGCTCTGGCCAGAGCGAGGTAGTAGGTAGGAAGATATAAGTAGTAGGTATGGAGCTGAAACGTGGACACTAACAGCAAGGCTGATCAGCCGTTGTGGACCCCTAAGTTTAAAATCTCTCAGCGGGCTATGGAAAGAGCTATGCTTGTTGTTTCTCTGTGCGTTGAAATCCGAAACGAGGTTATTGGAAAGTACAACTTCAAATTTCTCATTCAGCGTTTATCAGTAGAAGTAACTTGCAACAAGTAAGTATATTTCTGATTATCTTTGATTTCGATTGACTTCATAGCCCCCGACCAGCGATAACGATTCACATCTAAATGGTAGCCAGAATTACCCCTGAAGGGATTCGTCCGAAGCGCTAATAAGCGGCCCTAATTCTTCTATCAGAATGAGGGTATCAAAGTGCCCCTGGGAGCATTTTCTTGAATAACTTTGGCGTTTACATAACTTTGCCTTTCTATCTACTAGGTTAGGTTGTCTTAAGGGCTATGCTTTTCCCTTTAATGTTTATTTTGGGCCTGTGGATACACCTCTTTATAGTATGAATTGTTGAGGTATAAAATAAAGCTACGGATACAATTTAGGGATTTTCAAGAGAAGAGCGTACTCCTTTTTTAAAAGGCCGGCAACACATTAGCGATTTCTCTGATTTCGCGAATGTCCATGGGCGCCGATGATTGCTTTCCAACAGGTGACTCACTTGCTAGTTTGTCGCCTCCAGCATAGAAAAAAAGGTTGTAATATTGAATCTACTTCTTGAGAGAGGATACAAGCAGCCAGCTCAGGACAGCCCGCTGAAAGTACTATCTGATAAATAATTATCGCATTTCATATACTCGTACGTAGGTACGTAGGCATAAGTATCTACTGTAGAATCTAGATCTCAGCAAACTGCTAAGAAGTAAGGATTTATTTTCTTTTTAGCTGCTACATTGTTGCCTACGGCATACACATTTATAACTCTGCCAGTGTCGAGTGATTAAGGAGACACGTTTTTAAAATAAACATTTGACCGGTGAAATGAGATTATAATTTGGATTTATTGTTTTGTAATTGAATTTTACACCATCTAAAACAAAACATTTATGTAAAAACAAACACATATACAGCACAAGTTAAGAGGGAGATTCGTTTAAGGAAATATATACATGGTTTATGGTTATTCACATGACATGATTTTGCTGAAAATGTGGTGGAACAACATCTATCAGCTAGGTTGGCTGTGGAACCGTGATGACGTCATTGGCGCGACACATGACCATCGCAACGTCACACTCCTCAGTTGACGACCCTCACTATGAATATTTTGCGGTTACCCGCAAATTATAGCCCCTCTTTCATTAGAAAGATGGCAAACGAGCACACGGATCACCTGATGGTAAGCGATTGCTGATTGCGATAATGATTGTTGGGGCCAGTGCCCTTTTCTGTATAGATGGTGGGAAAAAAGTGATATCTGTCCTTTATGGATTGAAACTTTAGCGGACTGTAAAATCTGGTGTATTCGACGAGAATTAGAAGAATCATACAAATCGCGCCCGACAATGATTTCGTAAGATGGATTTGTGACGTGCGCGGAAGCAAGCTGTGTAATTAGACCCGGCGGCGCCCGCCGTGAGTCCTATGCTGGCGTTCGGCTGTCGTCGTTGTTATTCTGGTGGGAACAGGACGGAGCGCCGCGGCGGCGTCGTGTTGACCAATGATGGTTACCATCAGTGTAAAAGGGAGAAGAGCGCTGTCAATCTTTAAAACCCCCTTTCCCCCGGATTGGTCCTCCGGTATCCTCACTCAAAACACAGCAAAGACGCTGCTTCACGCCGGTTTTCTGTGAGAGCGTAGTCTTACTCCAGTCGAGCCGGCCCATTTAAGCCAAAACGAGGCTTTCCCATGGTTAGAAATGAATATTTTGCAAATTTAGATGTCAGGAAACAAGCAAATCACCACTCGACGTTTGGGCGTAACGAGCGAGATCTGATTACTGCCCTGCAGACCGCGAAAGCGCGGTCAGTTGGTTAATCTGATCTCGCTATGCAATTGGTCATGGCTATTTTGCTAAGCATTTTAAGTAACGGGATGATGACAATTTTTTTGCTTAACAAGCGACCTCTCTAAAATAGAAACATCGGTGAAATAATGATATCTACAAGATTATCACAATTCAAAAACATTCACATCATTTTTGATCGTAGGAGAGTAACGCTTCGGCATGAATGGGCCGGCTCGACCGGAGTGTTACCACGGCCTTACAGAAAACCAGCGTGAAACAGCACTATGCGTGAGTAAGGGTACCGGAGGCCCAATCCAAGGGATTTAGAGGTCGGCAGCGCACTTGTGCCTCCACTGGTGTCACGGGTGTCCATTGGCGGCGGCAATCGCTTACGATCAGGCGATCCCTCTGCTCGTCTGACACCTATGGCATAAAAAAAAAGATGAAATAGGCTTTCCCAAATCGCTCCATGAAGTCCGCGCCACGAAAGAAGCCCCGCGGAAAAACACGAACTAAACATCGTTATAAAAAAAATACAAATTAAATAAAAATTGGTTTATTGCTCTCAAACAGAAATTTTAGCAAATTGTAGCTACAGTCTTGTGTTACAGCATGTGCTGGACCAGGTGGTTACCCAGTCAGCGCTGTTTTTCAGACACTTCCACTTCTCTGGGATGTTATGCGAGAAGTTCGGTCATGAGGGCTATAAATTTAATAAAAATTAAATACAGTGCAAATATCCAAATGACAACAAAGAAAATGAGCATATGGCAAAAAAAAACTTACATGGATATTGGTTTTAATTCATTCCTTGGGTCTATGACCATAAAGCTTGAATATTGATGGCGACACAAGCGCGGTTTTTACTGGGCTTCTTTAATAGCGCGGACTCTACAAACGGCGATGATAATGTCACACGGGTCGATGCACAAAAGATGACCACAAATGACACATTTTATGGACGTAGACCAAACACATTCTATCAACATCATCTCCTCCAATCTTTGGCCTCCCCCAATCTTCTCCACCCATGGACACCCGTGTCATGAACAATCAAGGCTGCGTAACATCCGGGAGTGGACGGGGATCGGGAGCGCCGCGGCGCCGAGCTGTTTCGCCTCGCTTCGCTAGAGACCGAGAAGGATATGCTAGATTGACGGCTAACTGCAAACGTAACTTTGTAATCCTATACATTTATAAGAGATTATTCTTGCAGTTAATGTATTTAGAAAAATGAACCGAAATTACAAAATAATTAAGTTTTCCCATGATTAGGACACTAACCCTCTTATTACAAAAAACTGCTCTGATACCGGCTTTAATCCTAAACTAGCAAGTTCATTATTATTACAGCATAAAGGCGATTAAGGTAAAGCTGCTGGCATGATCATCAGCACCCAGAGAAGGAAAACTCTGCATTTATATCAAAACCCTCGTCAACCCGTCTGCCAAGCGTGGTGAGTATGGCAATTACCCCTCATGAGATTGAGGGAGGCCCGTGCCCCAGCAGTGGGGACTTAAATGGGCTGATGATGATGATGATGACAGCATAATGTTAGTTCTTAATTTTTTATTACCAATCCTCAACTAACCATAGACCACTTAGTACCGCAAGATAGTGTCAAAATTGATCGAATCATTCAAGCATTCGTTCAGTAGCATTTCATTTTACACAACCTTGTTTGTTGTTTGAAGGAAAATTATTTTGGAATGGTATATAAGCAACAATAAATAAAAATATTGACCTAAGTTTGATTTCCGAGAAATATGCATAGAAATTGCTTTCTTTTTTGGGATTAAATGCAAAAAATAAATTGACTATTTTCTCACTAATAACTTTCCTGTAAAACGGAATTAATTGTCACAGGTATAAGTGGTCATAGTTACTGAATCGATATTTTAAGGTTATTATTTTAGTATTCAATTTAAATTAGGGTCCAGGTGGTTTAACTTGAGTATTATAGTTCACATACTAAATAATGTTAAACTTAGTTTTGTAATAATGTTTATTCTAGTTCTTCAGTTATTCCCAGTATTAATTCCACTACATAACTTAAGCCACGTTTTGGAATAAGAGGGCTAATTATTTATATTTGTATTCTAAATATAAAGCTTCTGTGTCTGCTAGATGTACCTCAGACTTATAATGATCGGTGAGTCAGTCAGTCAGTGACAAAATTCACAAACTTTAAAAAGTTGTCATTATAAAATTGGTTCAAATTTATTGAAAATTTAAATATACCGTGTTTATACAATGCCTTTTTATTCAGGCTTCTTGTTTTGTCCATTACGAAATTATAGGGGGGTCGAAAATAGCCTGAGTGGCTTCGAGAAAATGATGGTACGGCCGAGCTGCTTTTTTTGCTCGACCTGACGGTGGCATTGCCGTGCCCCCAGATAGACCAATTAACTGATGGATCTGAGTTATATCATGGGCTCACAGAAAATCGGACTGAAACAGCGCATTTGTTGTATTATGCGGAGTGAGTTATGTAACAGAGGCTCAATTCTAGGGGAAGAGGAAAGGTTTAGACTATAAAGGTGTACTGTCTGTTTGTCTACCACCTCTTACATAAAATAAAGAAATAAATAATTTGTAGGTATGTCATTTTTTATGAAATAATCTGAACTTATTAGTTTACAAAAACCGAAAGTAACTGACATACATAGGTATACCTAATAATGTGCCTCGGCGGCGCTGAGGTTAGTTTGTCGCATTTTGAAGTGCCGGCTGCGCAAAAGGTCCCGGGTTCAATCCCAGGTCGGGCCAAATGTTTGTACCTAAGTTTTCGGTAAGAAATTTTTAGTGTCAGCCCGGAGTTGGTCCGGCACCAGATCCCTCTCCGGTTTTGTCACAGTGCTGTTCCTTCGGAATATGAGAGTAAGGGAATATAGAGGAGTGGCACTTGTGTTTGCGCACACACTTGAATACTATAATGTATCTATCTCTATCTTGCGTACGTGGCTAATCATTGAGATTGGCTGTAGCCGTAATCGGTTGGAGAATAATTTATACCTAAGCTGGTGTCTGCCTAAACTTTGAAAAATAAAGATATCTGTAAAAATGTTTGTTGTACAAAGAGGTTCATATTGAAGCAAACGTGAGGTGGGTTTTCCCGAATCCAGTTAGACTCTGTAAGGAAAATTCCTAGACATTATCGAAAGAAAGCAATTTCGTACGCATCCATTTACGGTGCCTTATCGGGCGTTTCGTGCCCTCTTGGCGTTTTTTCGATATCCTTTAGTGTTGATTTAGCAAGAGTGTGCTACCTTTTCAGAATTGGGCGGCCCCGATTTCAAATGAATAAGGGTACGTTATCTATACAGTCAAATTAGCTGCAAACACTTTCTATGGCAAATAAGTAAGCTGGAAAGCAAGAAAGAATTTGTAAACACTTTTACAACCATTGATTTCTATTAAGTAGGGTGACAACAACGCTGAGGTAAACATGTGATAGGTGTGGAATGCAAAACTCTGGAATGAACTATCGCTTGCGATGTTTCCGGATCGATACGACCTGCAAACCTTCAAGAAAAGAGCGTTTTTTATAAAAGGGATTCCTTTTAAAAAGGCCGGCAGCGCATCTGTGACTATTTTGACGTGACAGGTGTCCATGGGCGGCAGTAATCGCTTACCATAAGGTGATACGTCTGTTCGTCTGCCCCCCATATCATTAAAAATAAGGTACCTACACTAATGGAGTGCATTTGGCAACCCTTATACTCTTCTTCCTCCCGGATTCGGTTTTACATTAAAGCTGACACACTAGCTGACAGCTCACCTGATGGTCAGTGATTACCGCAGCCCATGGACCTCTACCCTCATATATTTTGCGAAACACAGAGCAAGACCTGCGTCGGTTTTCTGTGAGGTCGTGGTAGCATTTATGCCAAAGCATGGCTCTCCTACGAATATCCGTGCGTTTTGCGTACACTACCAAGTAGGGCTGTCGCAACGCACCCCCCTGTTTCAAAGTAGAGACTAATAATTTATTTATCCAAGTTTTAACCCGCGTTATCAAATAAACATGGTCTCTAGTCCGCAACGGACTAAAATCTGCACCACATCCGCATATCATCCACAATAACACACTGACCGCGGTAGACCCAAGCATCGATCAGCATAAATGGGTAAGCAAAAAATAATTATTGTGCTAAGTAAGATGTAGGTACTTAAGTTTTGAAAAAATGCTATCGCTTAAACTCAAGGCTAATAAATATGGATTATGACAGAATTTAACATAATTTAGCACGAAAAGCTTTTGTACGCAAGAGCTACCTACATCACCCGTGCCTGACACGTATTAAAGTGCCCAACTGGACTTAGACAAAAGCCATACAAAGGGTTCTTGTTTCAGCAAAAATCTACCTCACAAAGTGGATGGAAAAATTAGTACAAGATTTATTTGAAGTTAAAATATTAAACACATGCGAGTGTACACAATTAGATATAATGTAGGTTGCAGAAAGGCGAGCTAAGTTAATTTAACTACAATAGATAGTTAGGTCACGTTTATGTTTCGTACGAAGTATTTTTTTTTATGTAATAGGTGGCAGACGAGCAGACGGATCACCAGATAGTAAGCGATTATTATTATTTTTTTTTAACCCTCCTATCTCCCGGATTGGGCCTCCGGTACCCTTACTCACACAGCGAAACTCAAAACAGTGCTGTTCACGCCGGTTTTCTATGAGGCTGTGGTATCACTCCGGTCGAGCCGGCCCTTTCATATAAAAGCGTGGCTCTCCTACGGTAAAAAAAAATTAACCCCCGATGAAAAGACGACAGGGTGTTATATATTTGACGTGTCTGTGAGTGTGTCTATCCGTGGTATCGTAGCTCTCAAATAGATGAACCGATTTTGATTTAATGTTATTTTAAAGAAAATTGAATCTCTGCAGTGCCCCTACGGGTCTCATGTTGTGAACCTGATTAATTTAAGATCCTATGTAACCACCACATGATGCATAAAGAATATGACTTTTCAAAGATGGCCATTCCAAAAAAATACCTAAGCTAGGTAGCTAAGAAGCGATCCCCCAACGCGACAATATTTAACCAAAAATGTTCATACGTTCCTACGTATGAACATTTTTGAGGAGTTAGGACAGTTTCAACAGCAGTTTTAACGTATTTTTGGTCTTTTTAAAATCACATATTTTTACTTTTGTCAGGATAGTTAATTTTTTTTTGATGTAGTTGTTTGTTTTTTTTTTGTTGTTTTTTTTTATCAGTCTACTAAATGAAACTCAATTAACTTGCAATTACTGGTATGGTACAGGCCCAGCTTTGTGGTATCCGGTTGGTATTAACTATCTAACCTAACAAAACAAAACCCCTGGTTCTAGACCCGCACACTACCAGCTTAGATGTTAGAAGGTGATGGCCCTGATTTTTTCTTCTGGGTCACAAAATAAAAATTATTATTTCCGCTTTGTTGGATTCATCTCCAATTCGAATGAAATAAAAAAAATGGCTTTTAATAAAAAATTGTTAAATTACAATTTAGTACTAAACAACATCAAACTTATAACACCCCGTTTTTTCGTCGGGGTTAAAAACAGGTCACAACTATTATTAGGCAAATCAGGTGAATGCAGAAAACAGGTTGCCTACACTAGGTCAACCACGTAGATAATTTTATACCAGTTACCATTTCCACATTATACGACAAAATGTCAACTACACAGTGGATTTCTTATATGTATTTATTTTAATTATGTTAATCAAATACACCCTGTTGGTCTAGTGGTTTAAGTACCGGGCCGTGATCTCAGGGTCCTGGGTTCGATTCCCGGGTCGAGCGAAAAGTATGTTTCGAATTTTTCGGACATAGCTCGGGTTTGTGATCACCAACCCGCATTTGGCAAGCGTGGTGATTAAGCCTCATCCCATCATATTAGCGATAACTTGATTTCTATGATGGAGTCCTTTGGCCAACAGTGGGACAGTTTATAGACTGATAAAAAAAAAAACTTTTGTAGGAACTTGAAATGAACCTTTCATGACGACGGAATCAAGGAGGAATGTTCTCCTTGATTCCCCCTTTTTCTCGTCGTCCCATTTATTCATCCCATTAATGGGACTACAAGGGAGAGATACTTCTCGTAGTCCCATTCAGTTCAATTGACAGAATCTTGAAACCCCTGTGTTATTTTAAATTTAAAAAAAGAAGATTTTTTAGTATTTAATTCCTATTTGGCGTGAAGCAGCACTGTGCTGTATTTTGCTTTGTGAGTGAAGATATCGGAACCCAATCGGGAGAATGGGGAGTTTAAAGGTAGGCAGCGCACTTTTGACTCCACTGGTGTCGGGAGTGTCAATGGGCGGCGGCTGTACGGGCGATATCTGAGGAGTTCAATTAAGGTGACGGGTAAGGCACACTAGAGACGCCAATCGATTTTATTCTTTAGCTACTAAATAAGATCTATTTTAATTAATTTCGGGATTATAACCTCTCGGCAAAAACTTATACTATTTATTAAATAACCATGCACAAATGTTGGGTTAAACGCGTACGCGAAAAATTGATTACCGCCAAAAGGGGTCACTTTTAGCGTGAATCAATTTTTCGCGTACAAATACGGACCCAACATTTGTGCATGGTTATTTAATAAATAGTATAAGTGTTTGCCGAGAGGTTGTAACCCCGAAATTTGTAAAATAGATCCGGTTTAGTGGCTAAAAATTAAAATCGATTGGTTTCATTATTGTGCCCTACCCGTCACACCTTAAACGACTGAATGCTGAGTAAATACAGATTTTTTAAAATATGTTATTTTTTTATATAGTACATCGAGTTATATTACTACACGGTAATCGCTTACTATCAGGTGATCCGTCTGCTCGTGTGCCAATTATCACAAAAGCAATTTTTTTGGTCAAGTTTTCTAGGTATACGAACTGCATAAATAACATGGTAATTTTAAATAAATGTATCAGATGAACATGTTATAATTGCTGTACTGCTCACCACCACTTTTCCTCCGAGATGAGTTATGGCAGAACAAACTTCATAGGCTTCGACCTACTGTAAGGAAAGCTTATGTTATACTACGGTATTGGTTTCTTTTAATCAGAAAAATCCCTGAACTTGGAAGCTAATGGATATCTTGGTCTTTGTCGACAGTAAATTGGGTCATTTCAAAGTTTTCGTGTAAAATGAATCCTATAATACTATACACAAATACTCGTGCAGACGGTATAATGATAATATGCAGCGTGTTTTTTTTACCGTTTCATCCCGAAAACCTCATAACAGGTATCGTGAATAAAGTCTACGATTTTTAGCATGTTAGATCAACAAAATAAACGAAAAATAAATCAGCTTTTCTATACATTTTTGTCAGGTAAATATTATAATATTGTAAGGAACAGCTGATGTGTTGAGCCGATTTAGTATAATTATTTTAATTTACTATCATTTATTCTTTAAAAAAATTACATATCTTGTCTTTACTGAATTGTAATTATTATAAAAATAATTGAACTTATTTTAGGATACTGTACTCCAAAGGGTAAACTCGAATTCTTATGGAAACGCAAAAAAGTAAATAACACGCAAGCCAAAAATGACCTTGTCTCTCCTCGATCTGAAGGTCTTCCAGGGGCACAATTTGAAGATGGGCTCCATCTTATTTGAAGTTGTGGAGGCAATGATTGCTTGCAGAAACATTAGCACTCGGCTGTGGCAATTTGCCGTCGATATGGTAAGCAAATATCATTTTAATGACCTCGCTTGGGGGTGCGATAACATCTACGCTCGATTTACTCGCAATAGGGCTGACTCGTCCACTATTTTATTTTTTTGAAATTTAATCGATGTGTGTGTGTGTTTTTTTAATCACTTAGGCGGATATTTGTAACGCAATTATCCTTCACTACTAGTGACCTTAACTCATTGACATTGTGCGCAGGATCAGCACGCTGAATTGGACATAGATTGTAAATTGGCTAAACAGATACAAAAATAAATTATGAGCAATAGCATATACTACAGGCTTCCGCTTATTTTAGAATACAGGGGAATCATACAACTTATTTTATTCGCCCATCCAAATAAAAAATATATACAGCGAGGAAATAGTGAGAAAGCAGAACATCAGATATAATTTTAAAAGTTTAGGTATATAAAACAGCTGCTGTTTTATGAAATACCAATCATACATTATCTGACTATGCCATCATTTTACATGTAGGTACGGTCAGCATCAAAAGTAGCTTAACACTTAGTACCATGTCAAAGTAACTGTTCTGTCTATTATAGGTAGTTTCCAAGGGTTTCGTAAAAAAATTTACATCGACATGGTACTAAAGTGTTAAGCTAATTTTGATGACGACCGTACAGTATAAGTGGGACTTTTATAAACTTTACCAAATACTTTATTTATTTCTAAGAATGAAACTGTAAATATTGTATCAGCTTACAATTGCTCATGAACCCAAAATAACTCCCATCGTTTCTACTGTTATTTTCTACACGGATTGTAAATCTAAAAAACAAACAAAACGATTTAATCGCCCGCTCGTGTATCGCCCACCGTATCAAAACAAAGCGCCCGCGATTAATTCTCGCTGGCAACCCTAGCCGCCGCAATGAATAGCTGGTGTACGGAACACTTACCTTTTGTTGCACGCCAGAATCATGACAGAAGGGCCGCACTGGGAGATTGTACTGACTTACGACACGACCGTTGAAATTGAGCTCCCACCCAATACAAAACTCTGATGGAATTAACAATCTATACAAGCAAATAATAACATTTGGGTTTGGTTCAGTTAACAATGTGTCTAAATTTGATATATAAGATACGAATTGTGCAGAGATATAATAAGTGAACTAATAAGACTAGGAAATAAATTCACAATCTAATTTTGAACAAGATATTTTCATGATATTTTTCATATTTTTTCCCCTAGAAGTTGAGCACGTAAAAGGCACTTCAAGTGGTCGTCATTTCATAATGATGAAAAATTTATTGTAAAATACCTCTTTGGCAACTTCGCTTTTTGTGGGTTCTATACTCGTAGTACAAGAGAACAACCTAGTTTCGGATCATATGGCCTACTCTCGAGCAGTCGGCAGTTGCGGCGGCTAGGCTGGCAACCCTAGCCGCCGCAATGAATAGCTGGTGTACGGAACACTTACCTTTTGTTGCACGCCAGAATCATGACAGAAGGGCCGCACTGGGAGATTGTACTGATTTACGACACGACCGTTGAAATTGAGCTCCCACCCAATACAAAACTCTGATGGAATTAACAATCTATACAAGCAAATAATAACATTTGGGTATGGTTCAGTTAACAATGTGTCTAAATTTGATATATAAGATACGAATTGTGCAGAGATATAATAAGTGAACTAATAAGACTAGGAAATAGATTCACAATCTAATTTTGAACAAGATATTTTAATAATATTTTTCATATTCTTTCCCCTAGAAGTTGAGCACGTAAAAGGCTCTTCAAGTGGTCGTCATTTCATAATGATGAAACATTTATTGTAAAATACCTCTTTGGCAACTTCGCTTTTTGTGGGTTCTATACTCGTAGTACAAGAGAACAACCTAGTTTCGGATCATATGGCCTACTTTCGAGCAGTCGACATTGAAGTCGGGTTAAAGATCTGTATGGACGAATGTATGAAAACTGTAAATACGACTTTAATATCGAGTGCACTAGATTTGCCCCTCAGGAAAATCATGTTGTCTTTATTCATCATCATCATCATCAGCCCATTTAAGTCCCCACTGCTGGGGCACGGGCGTCCCTCAATCACATGAGGGGTAATTGCCATACTCACCACGCTTGGCAGACGGGTTGGCGAGGGTTTTGATGTAAATGCAGAGTTTTCCTTCTCTGGGTGCTGATGATCATGCCAGCAGCTTTACCTTAGTCGCCTTTTACGACAACTCGGTAAGAGTGAGGGTGTCTGATGGAGTCTTTATTAATATTCATTTATTTATTTGACTCTAGGTATATAAACACATAACACCGATCTGCCCAATCAGATCGCAGACAAAAACCCAAAAGTAAGAACAAATTGACTCTCTAGCCTTCAAAATTACCATAAATAAAACGTGATGTGAGGTAAAGAGCTCAAAATTCCAAATCCCGATTCCCCCGTTCCAATATCTTTGGAACGGTTCTTGTTAAATCGAACTAAACGCGGGCAAACTTTCGTTTTTCGAACACGAAATGGGAGTGGCGTGATGTGAGGCAGTTCCAGTGTTGTGAGGAGCTGAGTTTTCGGGTCTTGCTAAATGTTCCTACCTAATCTGTATGACGTAATCTTCTACTCTGAGAAAAACCAAAGAAATTATGGCATCAACACTTTTGAAAGCGAACACAAACTTCAGTAAATGAGGATTGCGAAAGAGTGCGACTTAAATAACGAATCTAAGTGGCGAGAAAACTTCAATATGGAAAAAAAATAGTTTTCAGAAACGAAATCCTATGGCGAAAAAAAGATTTTTTAACGAAATCCTATGGCGAAAAAAAGATTTTTTAGCAAGTCAGATCCACAAAACGAGAGGAAAACGTTCAGTTCACTACTTAATTTAAAACTAGTACATTCCCCTTGCTAAAAGTGCTAACTGACACTAGCTGGGGGCTCTCCCAGCACACTCGGAATCGAGTCAGTTTAGAAAAGTTTATTTCTGATTTGACCCGACCGGGAATAGAACCTGGGGAAGGTCCCAGACCTTAGACCATGATCCGAGGTTTGCTAAGTCTGGTAAAACAAAGAGCCAACTTGCGTTTGGGTTTGGCAACTCCCAAAAGTTGAGTTTTATTTTTTGGTTAGATAAATTTACTCTAAAAAAGACACTCACTCTCATAGTCACTTACGTGAGAACATAATGACAAATATCAGTAAATAGTTAAAAGTAAATAAATCGTTCAAACGTTTACCGTTTGGTTAAACTCACCTAGTGCCTTCTTAAAAACATTAATATTATTATATACATTCCAAAATGTGTTTTGCGAGTCGTATTTTGAAAGCACTGAGTTAACATTTTTTATTTTATTTCTGAGGTCAAGAGAAGATTCAAGTTTTCAAAATAACCATCCTAATTGTCAAAGACTCGAGTCATTCCTACTCCGAGTATTCGCATCACATACGAACCCTTGTAATTAATGCAAAACAAGGAGAAATAAAATGTATTCTGTGTGAGATATGTAACCGGCGGTCCGTATAATTAAAACATCACTTGGGTTAGGTTCGGCTAAAAGAGGCTACCTCGAGTTTGACGTCGCTACCTTCTCTTTACTTTTTAACATGCCAGGTTTTTGCGAATGCGGCAAATTGCCGCGCATGCAGAAAAATGTCTTCGTTTCCGATTAACGAGTTTCGCAAATCTACCTCTGTCTCGCTCATGAATATTCGTCTGCTATGTTATCAGCCTATTAAACGAATGTCGTTTGACTGTAGGTTAGAATAGTTATTTACGGGAATTCTACCATGTACTTTATTTTCGAGTTTCCGATAGG
Source organism: Marasmia exigua (assembly GCA_019059595.1). NCBI lineage: Eukaryota > Metazoa > Arthropoda > Insecta > Lepidoptera > Crambidae > Marasmia > Marasmia exigua. Next base: position 20,370,239 of record CM032471.1, read on the forward strand.
TATTTCGGCACTGGTGCAAGCGCCATGGTCACAGAGTAACTGAAGTTTTTGCGGGTAAGCTGTATATTCTAATGTTAGCGACCATGAAAGTTTAAAACAATAGACTATAAGTAATTTTTATATAATAGGTAAACAAACCGACATATCACTTGATGGTAACAGATAATAGGTGTGTCCATGGGCGACGGACACACTCATTATCAGTGGAGTTAAAAGTACGCTTCTAACCTTTACTCCTCTTCTCCTCTAAATTGGCCCTCAGAAATTCTCACTCACTCGGCGAAACACAGCGCAAGCAATGTTTCACGTCGGTTTTCAGTAAGACCATGGACTACCACTTTTACCACTTTTTTATCATATAGGGGGCAGACGACCAGATGTATCACCTGATAGTAAGCAATTACCGCCGCCCATGGATATCTGTCACTTCAAAAGAATCACAGGTGCGCTGCCGGCTTTTTTAAAAGGGAGTAGGCTCTTTTCTTGAAGGTTTGCTGGTCGTATTGGTCCGGAAACTCCGCATGCGATAGTTCATTCCACAGTTTTATCGTACGAGGTAGAACGTTTCTTGAGAAACACACAGTTTAAGACTGCCAACCATTTAGATGAGGGGCATGGAACTGTTGAGGAGTGGAACGATGACGTAATAAAGCGGTAGGAATCAGTCCGAACGTTTCCTCAGAGCATTCGCCATAGAATATGCGGTAAAATTTCGAGACTACATCTTTACGACGACCCAAGAATTCAAGCCGATTGAAACTATCTTAGCAGTCGACGATTCGAGTAATTCTCCGGCAGAGTTGGCTTTTATGCCAAAGTGTGGATCCCACACAGTCAAAACTGTTATGTGTTACATGTGTCGCCAGTAGCAGCTACGAGGTGTTCGCTCGTGTTGACATGGATACCCCGGGGGTTTCGGTTTAGAGTCCTCACCTCAATTTGAGAAAGTGTGAGAATATATTGTTTTAAAATTTCATGGTCACTAACATTAGAATAGTTATTTACGAGATTTCTACCATGTACCTTATTTTTGAATTTCCGATATTTCGACACTGTTGCACGCGCCATGGTCACGGAGTAACTGAAGTTTTTGCGGGTAAGGTGTTACTGGCAGACAAAACGGCCTACCCTCCTTCGCAGTCTTTTACTACGCCCACCTGCGGTACCACTGTTCACTAACTCACTATTTTCTTGCACCTGTACTCGACACACAACACTCACAGTATCTGGCCGCGAAATGACACTTTGTTTAGTTTTACGGTTATTAAATTTTGGAATCACTGGATTCCAGACATTTGACCCCATGTTTTAAACCCATCCCCACAATTTAAACCCATCCTCACGATTGAAATTTTTGTACTTAGTAATTTCAATTGATTCCCTGACCAGTCTTGGTATGTAGTGGCGTTCTGTCGAAATTATCTGAGGGTTATAAAATTCAATCCAGTGATTTGGAGCCGATTCCAACAAATGTTCTGCGACTGCTGATTTCTGTGTTAAAATTTCAATCGTGAGGATGGGTTTAAATTGTCAAGTGTCTGGAATCTAGTAATTCGAAAACGTGATAACCGTAAAACTGAACAAAGTGTCATTTTGGTTGTCGGCCACAACACATGCTGAGCGGGGACCTATTTTTTTGTACATTCTTTTGAACCATGCATGTAGTGAGAACTGTGTAAATGTGCAAAAATAAACGATTTTTCTTTCTTTCTTTCTTTCTTTTACTACCAATAATAACCTTGCATACGACCACGGCAATACGGCATAATAATTTCAGCACAGACAATTTTCTTGTTTCGTACTTTTTAGAGCGTGTTTTTTTGGTAGTTGGGTAATAGTTTTTAAACTTTATTTTTATTCAACTTATTTGTAGTAAATACGATTACATATTTGAAATGTGCTAAAAAATCTCTTTCATTTGATATCCCACACGGTACCGTCAAGCAAATTTTTTTTGTCCCTTACTCTAAGTCCACTAGAGGGCGCTGTAGTCAATTTAACGTGACGTCATGTCGCCTATTACTAGAAGACAATAAAGACGGTGCTAACTCATTTGTCCAAATATGATTACTAGTTTAGAAGTTATGAGGGAACAGATGAAAAACCATACTTACATACAGGTCAAAATCATAACCCTCCTTTTTGCTTCGCTGTACTCAGGTAAAAAAATTTGGCTGGCGCAGTGAGCTCTATTGAGATCATTGGAAAATACACCACCTTTACCCCAAATTGGGCCTCTGGTGCCCTCACTCACGCAGCGAAACACAGCACAGTGCTGCTTCACGCCGGTGTTCTATGAGATTATATCGCACACCTAATACAACAAAGGGCTAAGTTTAATTGGGCGATTTTTTTTATTTCATTAAACGGTAGATTCCTCGGCAATATATGGGAATTTTTTTCATTCTTTTTTAAGAAAAATATGGAAATACACATAAAAATAGAAAAAGTACGTCATAAAAATATATTGTTTCTTTTTGTGATAAGTCAATATCAAGCTGATCATATAGAAATGAAAAACATGTTAAAGAGCTTCTAATGATGTATAATACATAATATATTACATTTATCGTTTAGCTTGTAAAACAAAAAATAACCTTTTTTTCGCTCTCCTGTAAAGTTGATGTTTTCGAGTTACACCTTTGTTGTTCTAGGTGTGCGATATATAAATCTGATGTTATATCGTTGATTTCTCCATAGGTAAAAATTGGTTGAACCAGGGCTTAATTTTGAAAATATAATTTTTAATGCATTATAACTGATATTACTGTCACGTCGGGTCTTGTTTGAAGTTACACCTCGCAACTAGATTATATTGTGCGATGTATCCTTCCCGATATTTCCTATTCTCTGCTTTCAATTTGCGGGCGTCTTTGTGCCGGATCGCGCTCGGTGTAGTACAATTTCGCCCCGCATTTGTGTCAGGTGTCGCCTTGTAACTTATTCTCAATTTTACGTGCTCTGCAGTTTTTAAATTGACGACGCACGGAAACAGGGTTATTTTTAAAATATCAGCAATTCTCTAGATCAATCGTTATTAACCTTTTTGATATTATTTGGTTTTTTGGTTTAATTAAGGACCAATTGACGAAATCTTGTTTGTTCGCAGACTATCCAGATCCGTCCAAAACTCCAAATTCGTTCCGCAAGCATTTGTTTCTTTGCTCAATGCCTTGTCAGTTATTTTGAATGGCTGCACGGACAACTTGAAATTCTTCCATGGACTAACGGTAAAGAACCACTGCTCTAGATAGGTACTGACTGAAACGCTCAAATTTACCTAAGTAACATGTTTTTTTTAAATAAGGACAGACGTAGAACAGAGAACTTTCAGATTGTCATACATTAAAATCATTCAAAGAAATATTTATCTTTATCTTTTATCTTTATCAAAGCAATGTTTTTTTTTATGTGATAGGTGGCAGACGAGCAGACGGATCATCTGATGGAAAGCCGTTGCCACCGCCCATGGACACCCGCGACACCTGGGAAGTCACAAGTGCGCTGCTAACCTTTAAACCCCCATTTCCCCCAGACTGAGCCTGCGGTACCCTTACTCACGCAATGAAACACAGAACATAGCTGCTTGACGCCGGTTCTCTATAAGGCTGTGGTATCACGCCGGCCGCTTGGCTTTCTCACGGTGTTTCTATAATTTACAAGCGAATACGGTAAGCGGTAACCTGGAAGAGCATCTCTCTCCGAGATTGAATACGAAATGAGGTGATCCGGCAGAGAACCAAAGTCATCGACATTGCTCACCGAATTAGCAAGCTTAAGTGGCAGTGGGCTGGCCATATTAGCCGCAGAACCGACAACCTATGGGGTAAACGAGTTCTAGAGTGAAGACCGCGTCTTAGCAAACGCCCTCTGGTAGGGCGCCCTCTGGCTAGGTGGGGGGACGATCTGCGCAGGATGGCTGGCAAGAGCTGGATGCGAGAAGCCATGGATAGATCACAGTGGCGAACAATTGGAGAGGCCTACGTCCAGCAGTGGACTGCGATAGGCTGATGATGAACCTGGAAGAGGACCAATAGTTTTTACCCAGTATGAGTCGAAATTGGGTGAGTGAGCATTATTTAATGGGTACCTACTTATAATATGACGATGATGCACCACAGTGTACGTCGTGGCGTCACACATTCAAATGTTAATGCCGTCACGGCAGAACAGTGATTGCTATTAGTCTAACAATTATTACCATTCGCTATGCTAATTACCGTAATCACATCTGTCCCTAACAATAGCCAAGATGATGTCCAATAATCGGTTTTCCCGTTAGTTAATTTCTTATTAAGTCGCATTGTTGTGTATTGCACTCTATATAGGGTTATTTCGGATGCATCAACCATCTTTTAGAAAACTGTTTATAAAACTGTTTAAAATATAACAACTTTTGTTATAGGGGCAAAATTAAAGTCTTAAAAAATACCTTTTTCGAATTTTATTTGTTTTAAATAATTAATTCATACAATATGTCATACATTGACCTGATTCCGCACTTGTGTCACAGATATCAGACAACGGATTTCGAATTTCCGTACCAACTTTCAGATCTGGACCCCAATTCTCGTGCTCGTGTCATTTATTTTCATACGACATATATCACTAAAACATAGTTTTTTCAGGTGATATCCGCCATGCTTTCAAAATATCACGTGCACGAGAATTAGGCCATTTTGAAAAAATGGCGGATATCACCTGAAAACCATACAAAAAAACTATGTTTTAGTGATATATGTCGTATGAAAAGAAATGTCACGAGCGCGAGAATTGGGCTCCATATTTGTCATTCAGTATAGAAAAGTTCTGTTTTTTTCGACAATTCAAAATTATCCCAATACAAAAAGTTGTAATATTTCACCCCTCAAACCAGTATCTAGAAGCTTGTCCATATTGTCCAAATAACCCTGAATACATAAAACCTTAAAAAACGAACAGGTTTAATCATTTTAATACCTGGCACCGTTTCTTTACGGCGTACGCTTCAACCATGCTCCAGGACTCAGCAAGTCTCTTAATTACATTGAAACGATTGTTGTCTGAATCCCTTTGAGGCATACAAACCTCACCGAAAACAAGACGAAATCCATGATGATTCTAAGGGTTTTGCCTAAAGATAAATTACTTTACTAATCAACAAAGGGTACTTTACATTTAACCATTTCCACGAAATACTTAGACCTGGGTATCTTATGACACTTTTATGAATAACTAGTAGACCACCCTTGGCGTCGAGACTATATTAGTTTCAAATAGAACCAATAGATGGCGCTGGGTGTAGATTACATCGTGCAAGTGTTTCGCCTCTTCGGTTTTCCTTACCACTGTCTTTAGAATGTACTGCTTTATAAATAGTATGGATTTCCAATCAGAAAAGAAACTATTATATCCTCCAACCGATTACGGCTACTGCGGCCAATCTCAACGATCTGCCACGTACGAAGAATATATTATAAGTAGTGCTCGCGCAAACACTAGTGCACTCTCTATTCCCTTACCCTTGTATTCGATGTGACACTACTGTGACATGAACGGAGAGGGATCGGGCACAGGACAATAAGCTTAACGTGCATTCCGAGGCACGGGGGTAAAAGACCGCTAACTTCCAGACTCCGGGCTGCCACTAAAAAATTCTTACCGAAAACTTAGGTACAAATTTTTGGCCCGACCGTGATCGATCGAACCCGGGACCTCGTGCGCAGCCGTCGCTTTAAAGTGCGACCAAGAAACTACATCGCCTAGTTTGAGTATGTTGTGGCGATGTCTTCGATGTTTTAATACCAATACGATGCGATGTTTTATTACCGAAGTGGCGATGTCTTGTTTCAGAGGTCAAGAAAAGAGGAAAATCCTCGGCAAAATTAAAAAAAGTTCTAATTTCAAGACTAATAATTTAGAATAGAAGTAGCAATGCAACGTTTCCTCCAAGCAAGGCTATTAACGAGTCTGCTGCAGTTCCGCCACAAATTAATAGGAGCCTAACTTCCCGCAACTTCCTGCATTGTGAAAGTAACCTCGCCATTTTCGGGTGAGTTACCGCAAGGCGATATGCTATGAAACGATTATTTTAACTAATTTAGGAACGCTGGTAGTTCAGTGGATAAGATTAAGCGCCTTCTTAACGGGAGGTCGGTAGGTTTGAATTCGAGCATGTAAGATGAGTCTAGATTTTTCAAACGAAAACGTGTTACGAATTCCAACCATTCGCACGGCGGTGAGGGATATTGTTGTATTTCTCCGTATAAAAAGAGCACCAATGAGGTTTAGTGGTGAGGTGAGTGCCAAATGAGGAATGCACAGGACCGAGCTATGTGGAAAACATTGGGAGATCTATGTCCAGCAATAAACGATGATGATGATAATGAGGTTTTGTACATCGAGGTTATAGTTCTCGACAAATATACTTGTAGACAGACCTTTTTCAGCACTTACCTTACTTAGGATTTCATTTAGTTGTTTTTGTTTCATCGTTAGTCGTCATTTGTCGTTGTTTATGCGTGATGGATGATCATCCTATCTACTAACAAACTTTCTATGGTCCGATTTACCCAATCTTTATCTAACGATAAATCTAAGGTACAGCGCGGTTACATAGGGTGTATCTGTGAACATTTACATCGCTTTAACTACGTGTTCTACTAACCATTATGAACAAAATTTGTTCTATCACTTTTGGATATTCGCATGAACTTTTTTATACAAAGTCGGTCACGTGACTTGATTATTATGTACGAGTATGAGGATACCAAAAAATTTTCGATGAATTTCGAAAAGTCGTTGAACAAATGTTGTTCAGAATGGTTGGTAGAACACGTGATTAAAGGGATGTAAATGTTCACAGATACACCCTGTATGTAGTGTAAAATAAAAATGCTGTTTTTATTTTAGAGATTACTTGTTACCCTACTTAACAAAATTATCCCAGTGTCATTATCGTGAACCACCAAATAATATTGTTTTTATTAGAATAGTTATTTACGAGATTTCTACCATGTACCTTTTTTTTTTGAGTTTCCGATATTTCGGCACTGTTGCAAGCGCCATGGTCACGGAGTAACTGAAGTTTTTGCGGGTAAGATGTTACTGGCAGACAAAACGGTCTACCCTCCTTCGCATTCTTTTACTACGCGCACCTGCGGTACCACTGTTCACTAACTCACTATTTTCTCGCACCTGTTCTCGACACACAACACTCACATTATCTGGCCGCGACATAACTCTTTGTTTTACGGTTATTACATTTTCGAATCACTGGATTCCAGTCATTTGACAATTCAAACCCATCCTCACGATTGAAATTTTTGTACTTTGTAATTTCAATCGCTTCCCTGACCAGGCTTGGTGTGTAGTGGCGTTCTGTCGAAATTATCTGAGGGTTATAAAACTCAATCCAGTGATTTGGACCCGATTCCAACAAATGTTTTGCGATTGCTGATTTCTGTTTATCGTTGTTTTTGACTGCTTTTATGTGTTCCTTTATTCGGCATGAGATGGTGCGTTTAGTTTGGCCGATAGGTACGAACTACCACAACTGCAGTCAACCTTGTAGACACCAGGTTTTTCTAATGGAAAGCTGTCTTTGGGCGATCGCAGATATTGGACCACTTTCCGTAGTGGAGTTAAGATAGTTTTTATAGAGTATTATTTAGAATGTTAGAGATCTTATCTGTCACTCCTCTTATGTAGGGCAAAAATACTGGTTGCCTATCAACCTTATCTTTCTGTTGTCTACTTCTGTGTCTTGATGGTAACTGACCCTTATATCCATTGTTCTATAGTACCCGCCGAACATGCTCTAGCTCCCGATCTAAGTGCACATCATCGCACAGATCATAAGCTCGGTTCGTCAGAGAAGTCACTACAGAATTCAGATGTCTAGGGTGATGATGAGACGTGGCTTTCAAATAGCAATATAATCATCATCATCATCAGCCTATCGCAATCCACTGCTGGACGTAGGCCTCTCCAATTGTTCGCCACTGTGATCTATCCATGGCTTCTCGCATCCAGCGCTCCTGCGCAGATCCATCCTGCGCATATCGTCCCCCCACCTAGCCAGAGGTCGCCCTACATTACGTTTGCCAAGACGCGGTCTCCACTCTAGAACTCGTTTACCCCATCGGTTGTCGGTTCTACGGCTAATATGGCCAGCCCACTGCCACTTAAGCTTGCTAATCCGGTGAGCAATGTCGATGACTTTGGTTCTCTGCCGGATCACCTCATTTCGGATTCGATCTCGGAGAGAGACGCCGAGCATTGCTCAGCAATATAATAAAACAATATAATATTGTTTTTGTATTGAATACATATTGTTTTTGCCGGTTTATAATTGCATGCGTTCATTCACTTCAGAAACAGTGTAGCTATACCGGCTTTGGACTAACTTCCCGCGTATAGTTATTCTCTTATAACTGTAATTGTTGGTCTAAATTGCAAGATGTAAAGCAAAAATATTAGCTAGAGGTATATTATTTCAAATGAAATCTTGAGAAAATTATAGTTTAATAATAGGTAATTTAAAGTGCAATGCTTCCTCTGGGCTATTAACGAGTCTGGTGCAGTGCTGCCGCAATTAATAGTGCAGTCTAACTTCCACGGGAAAGTTTCTAGCATTGTGAAAGTAATCCCAACGTTTTCGGATAAATTATACTACGAAGATTTGAGACGACTGCAGATGATTTCAACTATGACAAATTACTTTAGTTCTTTAATGGAAAAACGTGTTTGTAATTTTTGACCACCCGTTTAGCGCAGTGGTTTGTGGCGCACAATCACTGCGTCACGGGTTCGATTCCACCAACACAAATGTTTGTTGATGAAACAGATATTTGTGTTCGGTCTGGATGTCTGTGGTATTTTCTTTGTTCCTGGTCCCCATTGAACAAGATAAAACCTTAGTTTGGGACCAGGATACTGTATGTTAATTGAAAAAAGAGATCTTCGATTTTTTATATATTTTGGCCCAAAAAAAAAAGTTTGCTAAAAAGGCTTTAGTCTATTAGGACTTGTCCCCCTGATGTTCAAATGTCAAGATTTGTCATACCGAAAAAAACATTGTTAGATAATTCTCCAAAATTATATCATCATCGTCATCGTCAGCCCATTTAAGTCCCCACTGCTGGGGCACGGGCCTCCCTCAATCACATGAGGGGTAATTGCCATACTCACCACGCTTGGCAGACGGGTTGGCGAGGGTTTTGATATAAATGCAGAGTTTTCCTTAGTCGCCTTTTACAACACCTCGGTAAGAGTGAGGGTGGCCTATTCTACTCTGCCGGGGACCACACGGCAAAATTATATGAAAATGCTGATTTTTAACTCAAATCAAACCAAGGATAATGACCCTACATTCTTTGTGCTATGGTAATTAATACTCAGGAGGACAAGTCCTACAGAATACAGCAAAATTATATGAAAATGCTGATTTTTAACTCAAATCAAACCAAGGATAATGACCCTACATCCTTTGTGCCATAGTAATTAATACTCAGGAGGACAAGTCCTACAGAATACAGCAAAACTTTTTTCTTGCCGGCACTTGGACCAAAAAGGCGGATGTCATTTGAAAAAATTTGGCGGATTTTTGGTGACGCCTACTACCACAGATATGTATTAACATGCCTTCATTAATTTCCGCCAATCAACATCCACTGCTGGACATAGGCCTGCCCCAATAATCTCCACACAGATCGGTCCTGTGCCGCCCGCATCCAAGGGATTCCTGCGACCTTCACCAGATTGTCGGTCTACCTTGTGGCCTGCCACGGCTTCGGATGTAAATGATGCTCAGTTCAAATCTTCTATGTCGGTATTGTCAAAGGACTCTTGGAAGCCTTGAAGGCACTAATTACCCAGCTCGTCAGAGTGGAGTGGTCAAGATACGACGATGACCGTAAAGAGGCACATCTGCACACGAGTTTGAATATCAAAGAGGGTCATTAACATATCTTGATTGCTTTGCGGAACATTTGTAGTGATTACTGTATCTGTATAGAGCTGTTACTTTAACTTCACAAATAAGATTTTTAATGGCCAGCTCAACACGCCGTAGTGAAAATAAGAAAACAACAAGGTATGATTGCAAGTTTTTTTTTTTAAGCGGGCGGCAAAACCGGTCTTATTCAGGCGAGTGACGCTGCGATTTCGAGTGATATCTACTTAGCTAACTTTAAAATTATGCACTTTATGTTGGAATGACGATTAAAATATATTTAATCAAAGCCCAATGAAAAGAATGAAATGTTTCAAAAAGCAAGTGTGTGGGTCCTCCGGTCGAGTTGCAGAAACCCATAGAATTAGGATGTAATCGTTTACCATTCAGGCGAGCCGTATACTTTTTTTTTGCCGCCGAAGAAATATAAAATTATCGCATAAAGCAGAAACTCTGTATAATTCCATGTGAAACACGCGACTAGTTAGCATTGCAAACAACAAGATATAGATTTCAATCTCTTGATTGCCACACTGTTCCATTACTGAAGTGCTTCCAGACCTTCATGTGATTTGATAATCACCCGGGCGGTAGCTATATAGTGGTGTATTCGGCCGCTACTGGCTAAACGAGGTTATTGTTCTAATGGCTAATAGGAGCAATCAGTGTGCGGTTACCAGAGTGTAATTTAAACTAAATATCTATTATATTATCTGTGTAACCATATAAAATAGGAAAACGTACTAAAATTACCACCGACCTTCGCTATTACAATAAGGCACTTTTATGTGTCGCCTACGACCATGTTCTGCGAAAACCGGTCATTTATGTAGGAAACAAATGTCTGGCCATGCCACCACCGCCGGGTCCCGGCAGAAGGGGCAGGCCCAAAAAGGTAAGGCTTGAAGTCAAAATGGATGACATAAACTAAATATCTATAATATTATCTGTGTAATCATATACAATAGGAAAACGTACTAAAATTACCACCGACCTTCGCTATTACAATAAGGCACTTTTATGTGTCGCCTACGACCATGTTCTGCGAAAACCGGTCATTTATGTAGGAAACAAATGTCTGGCCATGCCACCACCGCCGGGTCCCGGCAGAAGGGGTAGACCCAAAAAGGTACCTAAGGCTTGAAGTCAAAATGGATGACATGCGTCCCAATAAACTGACCACTACTGATGGGATATCCAAGACCGTGCAAACTAGATGAGCCGTTGCAGAAAAGCAAACGAAGCAACACATTTTGATCATCAAGTTTTTCTTTGTTTTCTACCATCAGTTCTTTGCACCAGTTTGTCTGCAGTGGTATTACCTGATGGTAATGATTATAACACTTTAAAACACGAGGAAAGACCGACAACGCATCATCATTTCAGCCAGTAAATGTCCACTGCTGGATATAGACCTCCCCCAATGATCTCCACACAGATCGGTACTGTGCCGATTGTATCGAAGGGGCTCCCGCGACCTTCACCAGATAGTCGGTCCACCTTGTGGGGGGCCTGTCACGGGTACGACCTATACGCGGCCTCCACTCGAGGACTTTTCGAGGACAATGCATCAGCGACTCTAATTTCCCAGATGATCGAGAACGAAGGTAATAATCAATTACCATCAGGTTTAACCCGTTTGATCAATGAAATATCAATCTTTCCTGCCATTTCGTTTGTTTAGTACATTTCTTTTTTTATGTAGGTTTCTCCGTCTTAATACGATTAAATTAAACGTATTCTTCCGTATCCTAAACCTCTTTGCAAGACCCCTAACCCCCAGGTTTTTTTCGCTGATGCTCTTTAAAGTCGTAATTAAGGTAATTCACTTTGAATAAATTAACTCAACACAAAGCCAATTAAAGCTAATGGGCTGATCTAAATCTCTACTACGACAGTAAGTAGGGCCCATAGCTTAAAATTGACAATTTCTATTATGCTTTACTATACTAATTTGGTCACATCTATTACATCTGATATCCACGGAAGACCAGCGTCAAGGTGTTCGTCCGAGCCATGCTGAATAGAGAACTTTTAAGTGCTTTTATCTTTATTTATTAATTTGGGAAACATAAAATTACATTACAGGGCCGTGTGGTCCCCGGCAGAGTAGAATAGGCCACCCGCACTCTTACCGATGTGTCGTAAAAGGCGACTAAGGTAAATCTGCTGACATGATCATCAGCACCCAGAGAAAGAAAACTCTGCATTTATATCTAAACCCTCGCCAACCCGTCTGCCAAGCGTGGTGAGTATGGCAATTACCCCTCATGTGATTGAGGGAGGCCCGTGCCCCAGCAGTGGGGACTTAAATGGGCTGATGATGAAGATGATGATGATGAAAATTACATTTGACTTAAAGTTATAATAATTACAGATAACACAGAAATCAGCAACGTTTCCACAATTCAGTAGTAAAACATACATTAACTGAGCATAAGTACCTACATGTACAGTACAATACAAAATATGAGGTAAGCAAAGTGAAGCAAATTAGACATGTAGGTAAGTAACCAAATTATATTAAAACAATAACATACTAAATTAGTTAAAGTTATCAAATAACTTTATTTATACTACGTCGGTGGCAAACAAGTGTGCGACTCGCCTGATGGTAAGCGATTACCGCAGCCTTTGGACGTTTGCAATTCCAGTGGACCTGCATACGCGCTGCCGACCCCTTAAAAACCTTAACACTCCTTTTTTGAAGAGCCTCGTGCTGTATTCCCCGGGGAAAACCTCTGATGGCAGCCCATTCCACAGCCGGAGCTTAGCCGGAACTGAATTAAAATTTAGGACTCTAATAGAGCAAGTCCAATCTCTTTTTGTAAACACAAATCGAGTGTTTGAGCATGTCTTCTTTGCAAAATTTTGCATTCATGACCCGTTCAAAAAAGGATTTTGTGCACAATTTATTTTACAAATAGGTGAATAAAATAAATCACATGTTCTAGCACTCGTCCGAGGGTACTAAAATGTAATACTATGTAAAAGAAAAGGAATCAATATGATTTTTTAAGACTTTATACAATAATACCTGATATCTTTACATAGGACGCTGTTACATAGATATAATGGCTTTATCGTTATCAACTGCAGAAGATTTTCGTAATTTTTTTACAATAGAATCTATGTATTAGCATAAACAGAATTCTACATGACAGACGCATATTCCATATTCATTTTATCTTGTTAACATAGTGTTATTGTCCTGTTTTATTACTGTGAACTACCCATTTGTAACACTGTTATTATTGTACTAAGCACTGAATAAAACATTTTTTTCTTTCTTTTGAAGTAAACCGTATATTAATTAAACAACGGTACGGTGATACTCCTAAGCGTCTGTTTTAGACACGTTGAAAAATTACACCCTGAGGTGATGATGATTCTCGAACATTTCTCTCCTTATCATGCGTTTTTATACTTTTTACTATAAATACCTTATGTAATTCAAAATAGTTTTTTATCTTACTGGTTTTCCAAACAAGTTTTTTTTTAATGATTTTTTTTCCACTGACTCTTGGTCTGCGCCATTTTTATGCTAGTTTTTATTGTGTTAAAGAGTTTATACAGTGTTCGCGTAACAAAATATTGATTGTTTGCCTAGAAGTTCCTTAAATTTCTAACGGCCGCACTCAGAGACGTCATTTAAGCTAATGTTCATTAACTTTAGTATCGGTAGTCTTTATGCGTATCAAAATAAGTGTCAATATTTTTTCTTTAGTAGCCAACTAAGTTAATCAACGACTCTGAGTGTGGCAGTAAGACAGTCTTAATGTTATTCTATGTCATTTTTTTTATTATTATTATGAAGATTTTTTTATATTTTTTTTTATTTATTATTGTTGTAGTGTTTTTTTTTATTATTTTTTTTTATTTATTATGTTACTATATGTTAATGTTTTGCTTGAATTATTATTAGAATGTTTTTTTTTTGTCATGCTTACATTACTTAAATACTAAGTTATTATTGTTATTATTGTTGTATTGATTACGAAAATTGGGGATGACATTTGTATAAATTATAGAACATTGAATATTTCTATTATATTTCTTGCACCATTTGCTGTTTACGCAGTAAAAAACGTGGTGCAATGCTGGTGTTAGTAGGTAGTAATGGTTAAAAGTGGGAATTTTGAGTTTGTTGGGGATCCTCAGATTCCAAACAAGTTTTGCTTTTAGGTACTTCATTGAATACCATTACAGTTTTGTAAAATGTACTCAAATATTTTTTTTTTCATTAGTTCATATTACCATCCGCTTGTCTCCTCTAGCTTAAAAAGATTACATATCAAGTTTTAAAAAAAATGCAATAACTTGATTTCTATGATGGAGGTATTTGCTCCGCAGTGGGACAGTATATAGGCAGATACTTTACTTTACATTTATCAATTTTAAGGCGATCTCACCAGAAAAATAGCTGTGTTTTATTGAGTAACTGTGACTTGTGACCAGTGACTTACAGTAAAAGTCAGGGTAGTCAAAGTCACAGTTAGTCAATAAAACAAAACCTCCATATGAAAAAGTCAGCCTCGCACTATGCCAGTTTCTGTATGTCATAAAAATTGAAATTCAATTTTCCTTTGTAGTGTAATATCACGTTCGACTGCATTTTATTTACAGCTAGTAAGAATTATGAGATTAAACGAGGTTTTTATGCAAAATACTCGCTACGGGGAAGTGCTTTGCGAAAAGCAAAATAACTTACATATAATATTCGAACATAGTGATAAAATGTATAGCCTCCTCCTAAAGTATTTATGCATGCTGGTATATATGGAATCATTTTTATGTGATCGCAGGTCGCATACGAGCAGACGGATCACCTGATAGTAAGCGACCACACACTCGCAACACCACTGGAGTCTTAGTGGAGCGAATGTAAATTGGTACTGCCTTAAAGTAACATTTAATATTTTTTACATTCGGGCTGCAAAGCAACCTTATTTCTTTTTTAACCCCCGACGCAAAAACGACGGGGTGTTATAAATTTGACGTGTCTTTGTGTATATGTGTCTGACTAGGGCATCGTAGCTCCCGAACGAATGAACCAATTTTGATTTTCTTTTTTTTGTTTGAAAGATGAATAAGTGTTTTTAGTCATGTTGGATAAAGATCGATCCAAGATGGCTGCCGTCACAAAGATATGGATTGTATGTTTTAAAACAACTCCCACAATATGGGTATTATATAAAAGGAGTTGAGTACAGGATATATTTATTCATCGACTGGGTTTTTTTTTAATTTTTTATTGAATTTTTTCAAATTTGGTATTACTCCTCAATATAATTTGAACATTTCAAAGAATTTGCGGTAAAATTAAGGCAATTATTAAACGTCTAATAAACGAATCACTTACCTATTTGATTTATTTTCAACTTTATTACAAAAAAGTCAGTAGGAAAAGCACTTGTGTTAGGGTAGGTATCACAACGAGTTTGAGAATTATCATGCTTATTTTCCTGTGCTCTTTATAATATTATTGTTATAACCATATTTACTTATATATATATACTGAAAATAAAAGTGTTAAATATGGAACTGCACAATTCGATTCCTAAACTATTTATAAACGTAGTACACTCGTAAGTAAAGAACGCTTACAGAGAGTTCCATACGTACGGAACTCTCTGTGAGCGAGCCCAACGGGCACTAACTAAATCGGTGTTTTTTTATTAGGGTAACGGGTAGGGCACACTAGCGACGCCACGTGTTTTAAATTGTTAGCAACTAAACCAGATATCCTTTTAACTATTTCGAAGCTTCAGCCTTTCGGGAAGCACTTATAGTATTTATTTAATACTTTACTTTTAAATAAAATAAAAAAGTAGGACGCAATTATTTAATAAATAGTATAAATGTTTGCTTAGAGCATGGAGTTTCGAAATTGTTAAAAAGATATCCGGTTTAGATGCTATCAATTTAAATCGATTGGTGTCGCTAGTTAGGGGTACCCGTCGCCTTAATTGAAGTAAACGTAGAAACCACTGCAACGTTGTCATTAATCATTGGCTACTCTGTGCACTTTGGCCAAACTAGTCAATGTTTTAGAAATATCATCTCCAGGGTTTTCACCCTCGCATCGACAACACATTAGGGTAAGGTCACGCAAGCCAGCGATCAGCCAAGCTCTCCGACCTAAACAAAGCCTGCAATCAGCTAATGTGTCGGTATTTGGGGCAGCTACCCCGCTGTCCACGCGATACGAAAATCTTTGTAATTCAATCCACTAATACGAAGAGATATGTACAGAAATCCACACGTTGGGTTGTTATAATTTATTTATTTATTGGTCACACTAAACTGAGATACAGGAGGTACAGTACAACAAGGCATGTTTATTCTATATTATTTAGGCTGTAACTCCACTAATAAGTGTAAACAGCGTGTTTGTTATCATCAAATTACAAGTATGTAGTGAATATTGGACATGAAAAAAAAAGTACATATATACATTAATGCAAGAGCAAAATTAAATTAATTAAATTATAAATATTGATTATACTTATTGAGAAAAAAATACAATAACAATTTGTGAAAAATAAATAAGTCAAAATTACATTTTAGTTATAACTCCATCTACTACAGTAAAAATAATCTTCCAATTTAAATAAGTAATAAGTAATATAAATATGTCAAAATAATAATATTAAAAATTAAATTCAATTAAATCTGTAAATAAGTACCTCGTCATAGCCAGACTTCCCGAATTCTGGATCATGGCATAAGCTCGTCATAACATCTTAACATGGCGTCCAAACCCTCGCTCTTGAGTTCGGGGTACGTCTTATAATTAAATAACAATAAAACAATTCTGCGCGTACTGTGAAAAGTGGTACAAGTCGACTTGTATCGAATTTGATTTTTTTCTTGCCACTTCATCACAAAAAAAATCTTCCATTTTTCTGTCTGATCAGACATACAAAAAAATCCTCCATTTTTCCGTCTGATCAGACAGAATAATAGAGGTTTTTTTTTGTGATGAAGAAGCAAGAAAATCAAATTCGATATAAGTCCACTTGACGTAAGTCGTTTTGTCACAATATATAATATAAGAAAGGAGACCTCTACTTTCTTATAGGTGAGGTCCTAAATTGTATACATATTTTTGGAGTTGACTGTACCACTTTTCACAGGACGCACAGAATTATAATATGTAAACTTTATATTTATTTATAAAGCACCATCTGGCGTCGTTGACTGGTTAGTACAAGCAAATTATACCGATAACTAAAAATCAGTAGCCTCGCATCGCCGCTAGATGTTGCTGATATAAAACAGCATGGATGGGCCTCACTCCAAACGAAAAACAAACGCTGTCATAAAATTCTCTAATGAATTCAGATGGACCTATTTCTCATCTCCCCAGACTTCGCTTAAAAACAGTACGCTTGGACTATAATCCAAGATTTGGGGAGTCTGGTCATTAAAATGGAGCGATTGCTTTCTGATCCATATAACTATAAAATGTTCAAAATTTTTTTCAATGAGTCCAAGCGTACCCAGGATTCGGAAGCGACAGCTTTGGACGCAACTGGGCTTACACGCTAGATTGACGATCCTGTCTCCTAGCGTATAGGCTTCAGGCCAGTTCAGGTCCTCAGGTTGAGGTTCAGTTCAGTACCAGTCGGCTTAATCTCGTTTCTATAACGTTTTAACTTTCACTTTTTCTTGGATACCTTGGAGAAATGCGTTACGGATACCTGACCGCCCCCCGGCGGTTATGTTGGACTTCCCCTGCTGGAGCGGGGGTATACCGACTAATTTTATTTTTTTCACAACATCTCATACGTTGACCTGATTCCGTACTAAGTAGCTTAAGCACTTGTATTACAGATATCAGACAACAGAGGAACACAAATAAATACTTAAATACATATATTACACCCAGACACTGAACAAACACAAGTGTTCATCGCACGAATGTTTGTCCAGGGTGGGGATCGAACCCACGACCTTTGGCGTAAGAGGCAGGGTCAATACCAATTGCGCCATCCGGTCAGTCAAATTTCAAGGGACTCTCCCTCATCGTCAATGAGTGGGTGAGTGTCATGGGTCCAGAGCTCGGAGCCTAGCACCACGACACATGATTTCACATTTAGAATATTCGATAACAATATGGGAATCCACGATCTTAAAAAAAATTAACACCCATTATCCAGGGCCGAGAACGCCAACTTTTTTTTTATAGTGACACTGAACCGAAATTAGCTACCCTCAGTCTGATGAAAAGTAAGAGGAGAGCCCACGTTGCAATCACAACGGACGCGACACTACCACTGGCCCCCAAGATGTTTCTTCACGCTCCGTTTGAAGGAATCCATAATGTTCCCTACATTATGGATTCCTTCATACGCAAGCACGTTTTACCATGTCAGTGTCAAACAAGCATGCGGCACACCTAATGTTAAGTGACTACCGAAGCGAAGGGTCTATAGTCCCTTGGAACTTCACAGGACTTAAAAATGTTAACACTCCTTTTTTGAAGAACCTCATACTGCAGTCCCTCGGGAAAACTTCTGAAGGAAATAATCACACTTTGACCATGCTTTAATAATAATAAGAAGTGGTACAAGCACTGCTAAGGTGTATTACCGTTATTTGAAAGTTCGTGAATTCGGCCCTTATTATATGGACGTTTTTTTCATTTCACGTGTTGGTAAAGGGAGACCCCTTTAAAAAGGGTTGTATAATAAGTACGCTAAAGGTACAGACGTACCTACACGTTTAGCTCAAAGTTTGTAATGGAAAATTCGTATATTATTTCCATTGAATTTAAACTTAACTATGCTCACGCAAACCCTTTGTAATTAATTACATTATTATATTTATATTTAGTTCACTAGACAATTAATCTTTGTCTACCTGTCTCTAGTAATAAATTCAAAGCTTAAACTGATTAAACCCAATTAGTTTCATACTAACAAACTCATTTACATCACATAATAGACAGGATCTGGCTTACTGGCTGTAAATGTACTCATAGAGATGTACCACGTTTATAAGTTACATCGGCGAAATTCGTCTACGCAAAAGAGCAAGTTAAATCCGATTGATTACGATTGCGAAAGCAGTTGAAATACAGAATTTATGGCGTTACGAGATTAAGTAAAAAAAATCCAGAAAGGAATGCTATCTCTCACCAAACATCCGCTGACGCATCAACCAATAAAAAAAAAAATTTTGGCGCGCGTAAATGGAGCGTCGTGATTAACAAAGATTTTGTCACACTTCTCGAAAATAAGACTTCTGCGCAGGTACATTGGTGTAACTTATAAAAATTGGTAAAACTAAAACGAAGTTCAGCAACACGTGTGTATAAAGATAGATGGGGAGCCGGCCTGACTTAATTTAGGGAAAACTTAATTATGTGTACAAAAAAAAAGTTTAGTAAAGAAAGGCTTGTTAGGTGTCAAAACAGTATTTTCTCGTTATATTTTAATATGTGTAAGAAAAAAATGGGCTACCTTTCTGAAATGATTTAATGGACAATTCTAAATACCTTAAAGTAAATTCAGCCTTAGATACGTCTGAAAACCGTAATTAAATTAATATTGGAAAAAGGTAGCTTACTACATACCTAATCCTTTTGCAGTGACCAAATCATTAAAACCTCAGCCACCTTATTACGAATTACGATCTAAATTCATTATTGTACTTGCTCATATCATCCCTTTCCAACACGAAATGTTAAAGGGGGCTAGAAGTTTTGTATCGGGAAATCCTTTGTTCACGATTTGTAATAAGGGGGTAGACCTTTCTAAGCCCTCATTAAAACAATAATGCATCTTAATTGTTCTTCACACAGGAGAGATTGCATGTATACTATGTGGATTTGCAGGTTTTTTTATATGTGATAGATGGGAGACAAGTAGACGGATTACGGTAATTTGAGCCTAGGTTTTCTAAGAATAAATGCGTATCCTTTACAAGGTCACAGGTAATAAGTTAAGGTGATCTACTAAACTATAAGCAAGGGCTCGTGGTAGACGGAAGAGTATTTCAAATGGCTACTGCTACGGCGGCCAATCTCAACGACCAGCCACGTACGCAAGATATATTATAGTGCTCAAGTGTGTGCGCAAACACAAGTGTACTCTCTATTACCTTACCCTCATATTCCGATGGGACACTACTGTGACACGATCGGAGGGGGATCGGGCGCAGGACCAACAGCTTAACGTGCTTTCCGAGGCACGGTGGTACAAGACCGCCTACAGACTCCGGGCTGCCACTAAGAATTTCTTACCGAAAACTTAGGTAGGTACAAATTTTTGGCCCAACCAGGGGATCGAACCTAAGACCTCTTGCGCAGCCGTCGCTTTAAAGTGCGACCCATTAACCATTGCGCCACCGAGGCAGTTTCATTCAATTCAAATGGACCCCTACAATGACCTATGCTACCAAAAAAAGAATAGAATTTATGTAAAAAAAAGTATCAGCCTATATATTGTCCCACTGCAGGGCAAAAGCTCCATCACAGAAATCAAGTCATCACCACTATGATGGAAATATAGAATTTATGTATGTCATTCTATTAGTAAACTAGTGGCCCAGCCTCCCTGCGTTTCAGCACATTAGTTCTACTTTATACCAATCGATGGCGCTAGGTGTAGATTATATAGCGCAATCAATCAAAACAGTTACATGTTTCGCATTTCCGACTTATCTATAAGCGTTGACTCTGTCAGTTTAATTTACGTCTTTTTAAATAATATAGATGTAAAAATGGCAAACATTGTATGTAAAACCATCGAGCTTTAATGTTTATTTCTATTTAATCCCCTATTGTCGCTACAGATAACGTCCTAACTACTATAAAGCTTCACTTTGAGCATTTATAACCTCATGCTACATGGCAGGCGCTAATAGGAGCTGGCAAATAGAATTATGAGCAAGTCTACGTCAAACACAAACTTAGTAAATGCATCGAGGTATTACGGGGACAAGCATATTATGGTTAAAGGGAATTATTAATCTACATAGAGTGTTATAATAAATTCCAGGTAATTTATTATAACCAAGCCTCGAAGAAGTTGCTCAAATTGAACACAAAAAAAAATGTTGCCCGTATTAATCAAAATTTAAAAATACATAATAGGACCTTCTTGGAGCCGTGTGGTCCCCGGCAGAGTAGAATAGGCCACCCTCACTCTTACCGAGGTGTCGTAAAAGGCGACTAAGGTAAAGCTGCTGGCATGATCATCAGCACCCAGAGAAGGAAAACTTTGCATTTATAGCCTAAAACCCTCGCCAACCCGTCTGCTAAGCGTGGTGAGTATGGCAATTACCCCTCATGTGATTGAGGGAGGCCCGTGCCCCAGCAGTGGGGACTTAAATGGGCTGATGATGAATACTACCTTCTTTGTGCTCTCCACCCTCGGGCTCTCCTTGGAGGGACGGGATATTTTGAATTTTCAATCCACATCCCCCTTTTGAACACTCATTGACTGGACTAAACGAAGGTACACCCAGATCCAACACAAATACGAGTAAATGTTTGTATCATTAATAAAACTTGTGTTAGTGCGGGAACACATCTGGCAACCCTTTCGTCTCAACTGGCTCAAAGCACTGCGCTATTTGGGAGTAGTGTTGCGGAACTATCGATAGTTAACCTCAAAAATAATTCAGACTATCGATAGTACTGCTGTTGGTGAAAACTATCGATAGTAGATAGTATCGATAGTAAAATTCGATCAACACTATTGATACTGCCCTTAGTATCAATAGTATTGTGTTTCCTAACAGAATTAATCAAAAACGGTCTATACTATCGATAGTACTATCGTATTGTTTGGATAGTGTTGCTGCCTGATTAAATGACATTAAACAATCGATAGTATCGATATTATTATCGTTATCAATATTATTAATCTAATTTTACTATCGATGGTATTGATACTATTGACTACCAGCGATACTATAGAAAGACTATCGATACTATTGATTTTACTTTTACCATCGATAGACTGTCGATAGTGGACTATCGACAAGCAACTCTAGTTGGGAGTAAAGGGTCCGCTATGGTATACCATGGTAATATTGAACTGATATAAATTCCGACACTGTACAAAGTTAAAATAAGGTAGCTACCAATATTTCCACAGCCTATATGGATGCTTCAATGGATGCTTCAATTTAATAAACTACATAGAGTGAGCGTAAAAGTTTGATTAAAAACCGGTTGGTGCCGCAACGGGCCGCTTGCCGCGCGACCGCAGCCGTCGAATGACAATTTGCCGTAGATTCGGTGAATTTGAATACGAACGGCAAACTAAATGACGTTTGCTGTTGGCGCTTTGTCCAATTTGGCACTACTTGCCGTACTCGAATTTCAATACTGTCTCCGGTTTATTGATTTAAATTATATTGTTGACTTTAGGCTACAAGTCTTTTGCAACAGCCTTGCCATTAAGTGGAATCGTAAATCTTTGGCTACGTTCATCAAGTTGGTTCAAATGTAGCGCAAAAAACATAGGTCATAATATATAAGTAAGGTTTTTCGTAGGTAAGAATAAAGACAATGCAATTGATAGATAATGCCATGTTTTGACACTCGCAAGATTTGGTATAGGTAAGTTTGCATGCGATTTTCATTGTAGAGCTCATCCAAAGCTGTTATCTAAAAAAACCTTAGGACGTTTTATGACGGCCCTGCTTAGATCGAGCCCGACTTGTGGTAGCCCTAACTGTATGAATGAACCCTGTGTCCTTTTACTATAAACATTCAAACTAAGCAGTATGAAAAATATTCTTTGAAAATAAGTTTAATTTAATACAGAATTTTGTCGTGTAAACATTTTTTCTTTAACCCCTTCTATTATAAACGAACGGAAAAAATAAGATTATCTATTTTATTCCGTTCATCGATAAACTCGAGCGCATTAAGATTAGAGTGTAATATGGAGTTACACATTATATGTATTTATACCGTCCGTGCGTCATAGCAATCAGGGCTCACATAATACCAGCGCCATGGCACGCCATGGCCTACAAGATTGTACCTTCCTTAAGTGGTGGCTTTAGCTGAGTGAGCTCCTTTTTGTTACGCACTGGACGTAATGTAAATATTGCCCGGCCGAATGATTCCAATTTGTTAATACTTTTTTGTTTATTTTTTTTTCTTCTTATTATTTTGTTTTGTGTGTTGTTTCTACTTTTGTTTTCATTTTGGCAGTTTGTCTTTTTATTTTTAATGTTGTGTGTCGTGTGTGTTAAACAAACAAACGTTTCTATGTCTCTATCTATATATAATATGGTTAATTTAATTATCGACCCGTTGTGGCTAGTGGCTTAAGTACTAGGTCGTTAACTCGGGATCCTGTTTTCGATTCTCGGGTCAAGCAAAGGTATATTTCGAATTTTACGAACATAGCAATAGCAAGCGTGGTGTTTAAGCCTAATCTCATCATAGTAGCGATGACTTGATTTCTATGATAGAGACCATTGCCCTGCAGTAGGACAGTATATAAGCGGATACTTTAGTTAATTTTGTGAAGTTGGACGGGTAAAATATAATAAACATATTACGAAGTTGGTACACACTGGCATTTCAAATAGCATAACTTTACAAAAAATAAAGCCCAAGAGATTTTTCGTATCTAGTTAACAGCACAAACGTACAATGAGGTTATAATTTTTGCCATATATGTCAAAGAGACGTACTTAATTACGCTGTATGAATGACCCGTTCTGTAAGAAAAAAGATATATTTACAGGTTAACATTTTTTTATACTTGGTTATTGATTTTGTTATCATGATGTACTAGTGGCCTGCCTTCACTTCGTTTTAGTACTTCATTTTGCAGTGTCAAAACGAACTTTTCTTTTTGATGTAAGTATACACAAAAGGCTCAGTCTGGTTAGGGTGCATGTCTATACATGCACCCTAACCAGACTGAGCCTTTTCATAGAAAGCCATACTTGAAATATTGCACCAAGCCATTACTACTGGGGTGACGTGCCGGGCGACATTCTTTTTCTCTACCGCACCCGTATAATAATATCCTCCAACCGATTAGGCGGCCTCAACGATCAGCCACGTACGCAGCATAATATTTAAGTGCACTCTTACTTACAGCTTACTTACCCTCATATTCCGATGGGACAATAGCATGACACGATCGGAGAGGGATTGGGTGCAGACCAACGGCTTAACGTGCTTTCCGAGGCACAGGGGTATAAGACCGCCAACTCCCAGACTCCGGGCTAACTTAACACTAAGAATTTCTTAACTAAACTTAGGTACAAATTTAAACCGTTTTCGGCATGATAGGATTACACAGAGTTAATTTTTTTTAACTTGATAGCTGTCATTTGGCTTGGACTTCAAGAAATTTATGAATGTATGTCTGGTATCTTATTTAAATGCAAAAGGCTTAATAAAAACCTCATTAAGAGTATCCAGATATTATAAAATGTAATTTTTACTAACTTACTTATACTACGCTGACTCAGCAACCTGAAGTGGATCTTGGCCTCAGACACGAGAATTCGCCATTCTGTTCTGTTTTCAGCCACCAGTCGCCAATCGGGGCTTTGTAGGTGACCGAGATTTTTCTCAACCTATCCAGCAATACCTAGGGCGCTTCCCAGATGATCGAGCCAGGTACGCTCTCTTCACAGCTCGATTCGACTTAATTCTCTCAACGTGACGAAGCCAGCGTAGTCTAGCTGACTTTGTCTCGCCCATTATGTTGGCTTCAGCCACGAGCTCTCTAATTTAGGCGTTTTTCCTTAGTCTCCATGTCCCATCGTCGCACGTATTTTTACTGTCTGTAATAATTTATACTTTATACCTTATAGTAAAGTTATCCATACTATTTATAAAAAGGTAACTTCAATAGACTATGACAAAGCTATTAGAAAACCGAAAAAGCAAAAAACTTGCGCGTGAAATGTACGCCCAGCGGAATCTATTGGTAACGGAACGAATATCCCGAAACAAGATGCCACTAGTTTAAAATATAAAAAAATATAAAAATATTACCTTTGAGAACGTAATAGATCGTACGTACTACGAACGTAATTCCACGTTAATTATCAAATGTCGGTCACATAAGCGAATAACAATTAGTAGCGAGTTTGCTCCACGCTGATCGATCAAGCGATTTGTACCTCGCCTGACTGACAGCACATGAATTATTGTGAGTGTAGATACAGTAGAGTAATATTATAGGAGATGCTCCCATGACGTCTTTGTGATAAGCGACTGAAGATTACTCCGACAAAGGAGCCCAGAAGAATCTCAAGACAATCAAAATAGTATTAACTCAACCCCTCAAGCAGTAGCAGTATCGGATAACGACCAACATCACACAGAGCCAGTCCATACGCACTACTCCATTGCCGTGCCACGTCGCGGCAGGCACGAGCAACGCCCATCCGGTGGCCAACGCCCATCTGCGATGTCGTCACGGCGGTTGCGGCGAGGGAAATCCAGAACAAACTTCTCCATTTTGTTGTTCATACACCGACAAAAATATTCACAAACTAAGATGTGCATAATTATAATCACAGATAACTATATTGTTGCAATTCATTGTAATTTGCAGTGCACTTTTTTGCGTTTAACTTAATATCCTTATCCTTACTAATATTATAAAGGCGAAAGTTTGTTTGGATGGATGTATGGATGGATGTTTGTTCCTCTTTCACGCAAAAACTACTAAATGGATTTTAATGAAACTTTACAGTAATGTAGCTTATAGATCAGAATAACACATAGGCTATAATTTATAAAGATACTAGCTTTTGCCGGCGACTTCGTCTGCGTGTATTTCGAATATAATTTATATCATAATATTAGTTCTTTTCACGCTAATATAAGCTACTCGAAATACTAATACTGCGCACACGAAGTCGCGGGCACCAGTTATTGATACATAAAGACCTTGCTTTTATTCGAATTACACGCAGACGAAGTCGCGGGCAAAAGCTAGTACTTCTATAAATCCAAACCGTAATGTAAACTTACAATAGAGAATATAGTCTATGCTCGGACCTCAAAGACATACATTCAGTTTACCTCATATTTCGCTTTTAATTTGCTTCATTCTACTTTGTGTTGTTACAAAGTCATACAGTCTTTGATTTTGTATGAGGATAATAAACCGTTGTATAAAAACTTGACGTATAAAAAGAATAACTGGCGAGATTCTTGCCGGATCTTCTCGACCAGAAACAACGTTTCGAGCCAGTGGTAAAATCGCATTATGTTTATTTGTTTCTTATTATATTTTATTTATAAGTCTTCTCGTCACCCATCCCTCAAAGTCTTAAGTCGAAAGTCTTCAACCAGTGAGTCCATCCAGTCATGACTTACGGTGCTGAGACGTGGACACTCACGGCTAGACTAGTTCACCGGTTCAAAGTCGCTCAAAGAGCTATGGAAAGGGCTATGCTCGGAGTATCTCTGAAGGACCGCATCAGAAATGATGTAATCCGACAGACAAACTGAAGTGGCAGTGGGCTGGTCATATTAGCCGCAGAGCTGACAGTCGTTGGAGCCGTAAAGTAGTTGAGTGGAGACCGCGACTCGGCAAGCGTAGTGTTGGACGCCCTGCGACAAGATGGGATGATGACATTCGAAGGCTGGCTGGTGTGGGCTGGATGAAAGTGGCCGAAAATCGGGAGCAGTGGCGTGCATTAGGGGAGACCTATGTCCAGCAGTGGACAAGTGTGGGTTGCTGATGATGATGTGGCGATGCGCCACGCTTTTGTAAATATATAATTAAAGCGTAAATTATTTGTAAATATTTTGTGCATCAACCAACGCACAGTGTGACCCTTTTCTATGTATATAGTTTGAGGTGTACTTCACGCCGCGCGCATGACGGGTCAGCGGCGCGCGCAGGCTCTAGTCATACTGTTCGTCCGTCGGTTGACAATAAAAAAACGTCATTAGAATTTCAACAGACTGATTTTACTGTGAATAATTTATTGTACAAATTAATCTAGCCGTTCTTATTATCTTCCCTTCATTTTCCTGCTTTTATGTTCCGACATCAGCCTGGAGGAGATCGAAGCAGCTCTTGGGCAACTTAAAAATGGAAAAGCCCCGGGAGAAGACGGAGTTACAACCGAGCTTCTGAAAGCAGCCGGCAAGCCGGTGCTGAAGGAACTTCGGCGTATATTTAACTCAGTTCTTTTCTCAGGGAGAACTCCTAGGGCGTGGCAGCGGAGCTTGGTCGTATTGTTCTTCAAGAAAGGCGACAAAACATTACTGAAGAACTATCGACCAATTTCTCTCCTGAGTCACGTCTATAAGCTGATCTTAAGAGTCATTTCGAATCGCCTTACACGAAGATTTGACGAAGCTCAACCTGCAGAGCAGGCCGGATTCCGACGGAGTTATAGCACCATAGACAATATTCACACAGTGAGGTAGGTTATACAGAAGACCAAAGAGTATAACCAGCCCTTGTGCATGGCGTTTGTGGACTATGAAAAAGCTTTTGACTCCGTCGAGACCTGGGCTGTTCTAGAGGCCTTGCAAAGGCGCCAAGTCGATTGGCGATATATCGAGGTGTTGAGGTGTCTGTATGACGCTGCTAATATGTCCGTAGTAATCCAAAATGGCCAAACTGTGCCTGTCCTGCTGCGACGTGGTGTGAGGCAAGGAGATGCTATATATCTCCGACACTTTTCTCCGCTGCGCTGCAGGACATGTTTGGAACGCTAAACTGGAAGAAGCGCGGAATCAATATTAATGGCGAGTACATGTCACACCTACGATTCGCAGACGACATCGTCATCTTGGCGGAAACCCTACAAGACCTACAGGAGATGGTGAGCAGCCTGGCTGAATCTTCCAAACACATCGGTCTTCGGATGAACTTGGATAAAACCAAGGTCATGTTCAACGAGCTCGTTGATCCGGGACCGGTCGCTGTTAATGGAGTACCTCTCGAAGTTGTTCAGGAATATGTCTATCTAGGACAAGCGCTCCAATTAGGCAGAAACAACTTCGAGAGAGAAGCCAATAGAAGAATTCAGCTAGGCTGGGCAGCATTTGGTAAACTTCGTCAAGTCTTCTCGTCACCCATCCCTCAAAGTCTTAAGTCGAAAGTCTTCGACCAGTGCGTCCTTCCGGTTATGACTTACGGTGCCGAGACGTGGACACTCACGGCTGGACTAGTCCACCGGTTCAAAGTCGCTCAAAGAGCTATGGAAAGGGCTATGCTCGGAGTATCTCTGAAGGACCGCATCAGAAATGATGTAATCCGACAGATAACCAGAGTCACCGACATAGCCCACCGAATTAGCAAACTGAAGTGGCAGTGGGCTGTAGCCGCAGAACTGACAGCCGTTGGGGCCGTAAAGTCCTTGAGTGGAGACCGGCGACTCGGTAAGCGTAGTGTAGGACGCCCTGCGACAAGATGGGATGATGACATTCGAAGGCTGGCTGGTGAGGGCTGGATGAGAGTGGCCGAAAATCGGGAGAGGTGGCGTGCATTAGGGGAGACCTATGTCCAGCAGTGGACGAGTGTGGGTTGCTGATGATGATGTTCTCCTTCTTTTTTATATATGTGTGGTGTAAATATTTGGTCGGATTGTAAATAAACGTTTGTACATAGACTCTTTCTTTCGTACGACCACCCGCCATACTACGGCACACGACGCCCCACCATATAACTGGTGACTCTCTAGAACACTTTTGTAAATAATTTGAAGGATTCTTTACGGATAACGGTAAGAAAAACGCCTGTTATTTGTACATACGAAGAGATTAGGTGGAAAATAAACACCGCCCAACGGCTTGTAAATACGATTTGTAAATATTTTCATTGATTGTCAAAATTATCGATCGCGAATTTGAAATGGAGGGCGAAGATAGTGTAACGGCGGAAGTATTTAAAGTGGCCGTTCGTACCCCACCCTTCTGGCCCGAGGAACCGGAGCTATGGTTCGCCCAAGTGGAAGGACAATTCGCCAACGCAGGTATTACTCAGGATGCTACGAAATACAACCACGTCATCGGTGAATTGGATCGCCAATACGCAAGTGAGGTCAGAGATATTATTATCAACCCGCCGGCAGAAAACAGGTACGGAAAATTGAAAACGGAACTGGTGAAGAGGCTATCGGCGTCAAAAGACAAGAAGTTGAAGCAGTTACTCATGCACGAGGAGCTTGGCGTCCGTACTCCTTCCCAGTTCTTGCGTCACCTGCAGAGCCTCGCCGGCTCGAATGTCCCGGAAGATTTCCTTAAGTCTATATGGACCAGCCGCCTTCCATTGGGCATACAAACAGTTTTGGCAGGTCGGCCGAAAGAAGAGAAGTTGGAGAGTCTGACTGATTTGGCAGACCGAGTTCATGACCTGGCCGCAGCAGCCCCACGAGTCTCCGCAGTCGGACAGGATTGCTCTAACCCCGGTTGCAGCGGATTGCGTCGAGAAGTGGACGAGCTTCGGAGAGAATTTCGCCAGCTGGGGGCAAATCGAATGTAATGTAATGTAACGCCCCACCATAGTGATATTTTATGTATTGGCATATTATGTAACTTCATGTAAATTATTGTTATACTTATTTATAGTTTCAAAAGATGTTAATGTATGACGATTTGTACTTACAAACTTGTACCAGCTTGCCGGTACAAGTCTATGCGAATAAAGATTTTTTTGACTTCGTCTTTGACTTTAACATCAAAAAGAAGAAAAAAATCGTTTTAACACTTCATGTCACTGTGCACAATGAAGTCCTGTAACGAAGTGAGGGCGGTCCACTAGTACCTCATAAAATCAAAACCAGTAACTAAGTAACTATAAAAAAATTGATAGTATGTTAGCCTGTAAATACCTATCTTATTTTTTGTAGAACGGGTCATTCATGCAGCGTAATTAAGCCATAGACATGCACCCTAAACAGACTGTGCCTTTTTGTACAAAGACATATTTGAAAAAAACTGCGCGTAGCCGCTAGTACTGACGTTCTTTCTCTACTGCACCCGTACTGAATCTGCGTCAGGGCCGGTTGGATCTCTTTCACACTCTGTGACGTTTTTTTCCGAAAATAGCACATTCCGTTGGCTTCTACTTCCATGATTGGACAATACGACAAAAAATTATTTTTCGAAATGAAAAATACTATTTCTAGATTAGACTCATAGAAATTTAATGACTTACACTTGTCTTACACTATTGACATTTAAAATTTCATTAATATTATTACTGAATAAATTATTTAAAATCATTAATGTTCGCGCCACATTCATAATTTTTTGGCTATAGATAGCCAAAATAGTTTACGGGACGTGTGTCGACTTGAACGTCGCCGTCGCAGAAGAAAATTGTTTAATATACAGGGTGTATCTGTGGAAATTTACATCCCTTTAACCGCGTGTTCTACTAACCATTCTATAAACATTTGTCTACGACTTTTCGAAAGTAGTCGAAAGTTTTTTCGACTCCTCATACAAAAATACCAAGTTAAGTGACCGACTTTGTATGAGAAGTAGAATTTTTTTAATGCGAATTTCCAAAAGTCATGGAGCAAATGTTGTTCAGAATGGTTGATAGACCACGTGGTTAAAGGGATGTAAATGTTCACAGATCCACCCTGTATGTACCGCGTCTCACACATTGAGGTATTTTACCTCAATGGTCTCACACCGCACCCGCAAACATTATTTCGCCCGCAATTTATAAAGGAAGAAGAAGGAGCTCACCCTATCGGCGGCTACAGGTTTACATAACTGTATCATCATATCATCACCGGGTCCCCAATTAAATTAAATATGTAAATTAACTATTGTACCTATGCCTATAAAGATAAGCTATGAGAACCTTTTTTTAAATGTAAGACCTACTCTCGTGTGAACCACAGTTGTGTGGTTTTAATGATTATCATTTTATACCTACAGATTCACACGTGAAGAAAATTAACCTACCCACTCAAAAGTGTTTTACAATTACCGCTTTTCACCGCTTGTAAGCGGTGATAAGCGGCAACCATAAGTTCATCAAACTCTACTCTGGCTTTTCGCCTAAATTGCCAATTAAACACCCGACAGACGATCCAATTTTTTAACCTCAATTAGCCCGTAGACATCACTCTAATCGGCGAGGACCTAATGATCCCGCCCTTTTTTGTAATTACAGATTAAGGGATCCATCCTTGTTTTGATAAGGGAAATTTTGCTCAGTCAGGCTCAAGATGTACAAAAACATCGGTGTTCGCATTGATGTTCTTTGACTAAACGGAAATACCCAAACAACGCTCTTTTTATGAAGTCACCAGTAACGGTTGTCTTTTGTCATTTAAGGGGCCGTTTAAAGTTCAGTGGTGCCATCAACAGATTTTTACTGATTGGAATGAATAAGGAAGAAATAAATAAAAAATGTATCAAGACATTTAAAATAAAAAAGAATTTGTGATTTTTCAAACTTATTTCCGTAATCATATCTAGCAAGACTTAAATTCTCAGTGGCCACTTTTTAGGGTTCTGTAGCCAAATGGCAATAAATTCCCTAGCCAAATGGCGTCTGTCCGTCCGTTCGACCGCATGTCACAACCACTTTTTTTTCGAAACTATAAGAACTATACTATTGAAACTTTCTAAATAGATGTATTTTGTTAACCGTATTACGATTTTTACACAAAAACAGGAAAAATAATTATACCCATCCTTAGACCTGAAACTCTATTTTTTTTTTCATCAAACCATACATGGCTTTGGATACGTCATGTTGAGGTTTCCAATAAAAAAAAATTCTAAACTTAATATTTTGTGGTAAAATGTATCCCCCCCCCCCCCCCCCAATACGTTATAAACCGTAAATCGAAAATTACCTTCTTTTATCTTCCTTTTTTTAAATCTTGTAAGAGACTATGGTGACTTTGAGTGTAGAAGTTACAGTGCGACCAAGATCAGAAGGCACTTCAGTGATCTTCTTCTTCACGACAATATCGCAATAAAGTTACCCGTAATATTAACTTATTTAAAGTTTGTATTTATTATGATGCATTTGAGAAACCTATTTAATAAAGACAACTATACAATTTGTTTCAGATAAAACGGATCATTCTCTTTTCATTAATGGATGGATCAAATGAATTTTGAGCATATTTGTTGATCTAATTTTCTGAGAAAGGACTTGGTAATTATTATACCATGACTAGCTGACCCGGCAAACGTTGTTTTGCCATATAAATAAAAGGGTTGATCGTAGAAGGGTGAAAATTGAGGATTGTATGTATTTTTGTATGTTGTATCATAAAAAAAGAGAAATTAAAAATTTTGTCTAAAAAATAAAAATAAAAATTTAGGGGTGGACTACCCCTAACATTTAGGGGGATGAAAAATAGATGTTGGCCGATTCTCATAGATACCGGATAAGCACAAAAAATTTCATCAAAATCGGTCAAGCCGTTTCGGAGGAGTATGGCAACGAAAACTGTGACACGAGAATTTTATATATTAGAATTATCATCATTGATAGATGACATATATTTACAGTTATTTATTATACATGTTTTGACTTTTTTAAATTCATGAATCATTTATAAATATTAAATTAAAAATGTTTCGTAAAAATTGTTGGTCCTTTAAGTAGAAATATTTGGAGGAAAGTCTGGCTACACCAGTGTGTCACCAGTGACATTCGGTGATTTTTTAATCCGTTTTTCATAAGTTTCCACTTTTGCCGAGTGTTGTGACTGATCGTGATCGGACTATACTGCGGTCAGAGATGTCAAATTAACATTAAACAAGAAATTAACATTGACTTTCAAAAAAATACACTTATTTCTATACGCATAAAGACTTTCCTTTGAGTGCGGCAGTTAGAGTTGCACCTAATTTTTATCCGACTACGGCAAAGCCAAAAAGAAAATGTTATGATTTTAGCAGTCTGCGTATGTTTTTATGTTCTAAGGTTCTGCCTAAACTACCAAGCTGATTTCGATAAATGGGGTATCAATCGATTCCTTATAATTGTTTAGGTGACCTAGGCTTATTTTGTATTTGTAATTAATAGCATAGTAAATGTTATACGAAAAAACCCGAAATATTTTTTGTTTTATTTTTTTATTATTTCTAGACCCCTGACAATGCGTCGTGCTTGCTGTGACTCACAGTACAATCGCTAAGAACAATTTCTTAGAACTATTCATGCAAGCCATTCCCTAAAAGCCCCACACACACTCTTTGTGTAAAAACAAAAATCTGAAAGGGGAAATTTTGCTTTCTACTCCGAAAAGCACTCCGTAGCACTCCCCTGATTCATCATACTCGTACCTACTACATAATCATTTACTATTCACGTGTCCTACTGTGGGAAAGCCACGCTTCGGCATGAAGGGGCCGTTTCAAAATCAAAACCAAAAATCTCTTTGTTCAATTTAATTACATACAGAATATTTATGAATGTCAACATTAATGGGGGCTCAACATTAATTTCGACCGTAGTGATACCAAGGCTTCACAGAAAAAAGGCGTGAAGCAGCGTTTTGCTGTTTCACTGTGTGAGTGAGGGCACCGGAGGTCCAATCCGGAGGAAAGAGGGGTTCAAAAGTTGACAACGCATTTGTGACTCCACTGGTGTTGCGGGTGTTCATGGTCATGTGATCCGTCTGCTCATCACCTATCGCATAAAAAATATTTCTCTCATCTTAGCGTCCATAATAACGTGGCGAACAACATTAAAATTAAAAACAGATACAGACAACATTTCTACAAGCGAAATACAAATAAGAAGAGGAATCTATCAGGGAGACTCACTGAGCCCGCTCTGGTTTTGTTTAGCCCTAAACCCACTTTCAAACGAATTAAGTAAATCAAATGCAGGTTTTGTTATAAAAATTAACAGACGAACTGAACATCAACTGACACACCTTCTGTACATGGATGACCTAAAACTATATGCAAATACAAATAGGAATATGACAAGATTACTAGATAAAACAACTACAGTTTCTCATGATATCAAAATGGATTTAGGCCTAGACAAATGTAAGAAGCTGAACATTGTGAAGGGGAAAATTGTGGAGGGCAATTATCTGCTCGGGGAACAGAAATGTATTGAAGCTATGAAAAATGGAGAAATATATAAATATTTGGGGTACAATCAAGGCAGACTACTAGAACATAAAACCATTAAAGAAAAATTAAAACTTGAATATTTCCAAAGATTACATTCTCTGTGCAATAAGTATCTTTCCAGTAAAAATTTGTTTAAAGCCGTCAATACATTCGCAATACCTGTACTTACCTATTCTTTTGGTGTTATCAAATGGGGAAAAACAGAATTACTGCAGTTAGAAACCAAAACAAGAACAATCCTTACACAGCATAGGCATCATCACCCGAAATCTGCTATTGAAAGAATAACTCTACCGAGAAAAGAAGGCGGGAGAGGCCTTATAGAAATCTCGCGATTGCATGACGGACAGATTGCAAACTTGAGACATTTTTTTATGCAAAGGAAAATAGACAGCCCGCTCCATAAGGTAATAACTAAAATAGATAAAAAATGTACCCTCTTAACTTAAATGAAGAAAATATAGAATCGACTGACAGACACAAAAGTATAGAAGGAAAACATAGACGTTGGAGAGAAAAAGAGTTGCATGGTAGGCACCCTCACGATTTAGATCAAACACACATTGATAAAGAGGCTTCCAACAGATGGCTAGAAGCAGGTATGCTGTTTCCTGAAAGTGAGGGTTTCATGCTAGCTATACAAGACCAAGTGATAAGCACTAAAAACTATCGGAAATTCATACTAAAAGACACATCTATTAGAAATGACCTATGCAGAAAAGAAACCATCCAACATATCACAGGAGCATGCGTCAGTCTCACTCAAAACGATTACACCCACAGACATAACCAACTTGCTAACATAATCCATCAGAAACTAGTTCAGAAATATCATCTCACAAATGACCCTCACACTCCTTATTACAAGTACACCCCCAAACACGTCATCGAAAACACAAATTACAAACTCTACTACGATCGCACCATTCTGACAGACAACACAATTTACAACAACAGACCAGACATTACATTCGTAGACAAGCAAAATAAACATGCATATATAATTGACATTGCCGTTCCTAATACTAATAATATACAATCAACAATAATAGAAAAAGTAAGAAAATACACAGAACTACAGGACCAAATAAAAAGAGTATGGAAGATGGATCTCGTAACCATAGTGCCAATAGTAGTGTCTACCACTGGCGTCATACCTAAACAGTTGCATATTAGTCTCAATAATTTACAGTTGCCAAAATTCACCTATCTAACTCTCCAAAAAGCAGCGATTCTTAACACTTGCAGGATAGTCCGCAAATTTTTACAGCTTGAATCAGATTCTGACATCATAACAACATAATACTTTTCCTCTACAACTTTGCTTGGCCAAAAGCCCGCAATTTTGTTAGCGTACCCCAAAATGGGAGAATATATTTATATATTTCAAACATAATAATAATAATAATTCTAACAACATCTCATACGTAGACCTGACTCTGTACTAAGTAGCTTAATCACTTGTGTTACAGATATCAGGCAACAGAGGAAAACAAATATATACTTAAATACATATATTACACCCAGACACTGAACAAACACAAGTGTTCATCGCACGAATGTTTGTCCAGGGTGGGGATCGAACCCACAACCTTTGGCGTAAGAGGCAGGGTAGTGACCCTACGCTTACGTAGTAGCTATTGGCTGACCGGATGGCGCAACTGGTAGTGACCAATTGCGCGATCCGATCAGCCAATAGCTACTACGTAAGCCAGTTCTAGGAGGGAACCGGTCTAATTCCTTGCCATCAGATATTTTGAAGCGTGAAACAACCCCTTTGGAACCCAGGGTACTTCCTTTTTTATGTGATAGGTGGCGGACCAGCAGACGAATTGCCTGATGGTAAGCGAATGCCAAAATCGCGAATCCCTCGCCAACCCGTCTGCCAAGCGTGGTGAGTATGGAAATTACCCCTCATATGATTGAGGGAGGCCCGTGCCCCAGCAGTGGGGACTTAATTGGGCTGACGATGAAGCGAATGCCGCCGCCTAAACAAATGTGGGAGAGCCACGCTTAGGCATGAATGGGCCGGCTCGACCGGAGTGATACCACTGCCTCACAGAAGACCGGCGTGAAGCAGCGCCTGCGCTGTGTTTCGCCGTGTGAGTGATGTTACCGGAGGCCCAATGGGGGGAAGGGGAAAAGGTTGGCAGCGCACTCCATCTACTCGTCTGCCACCTCTCATATAAAAAAAAGAAAAAAAAAGACTCCTGTGACACCAGTGGAGTCACAAGTTCCCCCGTTGCCCTCAGTCGCGCAGCGAAACACAGTGCTGCTTCACACCGGTTTTCTGTGAGTCCGTTATCACACCGGTCGAGACGGCCCATTCATGCCAAAGCGTGGCTCTCCCATGGTTACGGTGCAGTCCTCCTTTACCTTTCGTAGGGTCCCCCTTTGCAATAAATCGTCTTACTTGTACAGTTTACTAAATTGTTGACCTAAATCATACATTCAATTTCATTCCACAGACTCAAAAAGTAGTAACAATTCCAAATGAAGTATTCAAACCGGTGTAGAACTCTTCTTCGCTCTGTTTAGCCGAGTGAATGAAGGTATCGGAGGCCCAATCCGGGGGAAATGGAAGTTTAAAGGTTGGCTGCGCACTCGTGACTCTGCTCGTGTTGCGGATGTCCATTGGGCGGCAGCAATGGTTTACCATCAGGTGTACCATGTGATCTTCTTCCACCTATCATATAAAAAGTCCTACCTATCAACACAAACAACCTCAACACCCCATTAAGACAATGGCACGCCCGCATCTTCCGAAAACGCAAAAATAGCTACCACAAGCCTGCAAAGATTCATTCTTATGCCATGTATGGATAAGAGAAACGTTTGTACGTGCCCCGCATACGGCCGGCGGAGGCAGAGCATAAAATTTAATACTGGTGTCAATGGCATGTTAAACAGTGGCGGGGCGGGCATGCGGTTACAGGGGAGTAAAAACAATGATCAAACGTGTGCGTGTTTATGGGGTACGGATATTTTCTACCTTAATTTTTCTGACTTTGCAAATTCCACGCAGCATAAAGATCAATCGACTGCCTCATTGGCGCAGTGGGTTGTGCGTCGCACTTTAAAGCGACAGCTGCGATCCCCGGGTCGGGCCAATATTTTATACCTGAGTATTTCTGTTAAGAAATCCTGAGTGTCAGCCCTGAGTCTGGAAGTTGGAGGTCTTTTACTCCCGTATCTCGGAAAGCACGTTAAGCTGTTGTTCTTGCGACCGATCCCTCTTCGGTCGTGTCAAATTGGTGTCTCTTCTGATTATGAGGGGAAGGGAATAGAGAGTGCAGTGGTGTTTGCGCACACACTTGAGCACTACAATATATCTTGCGTAAGTAGCCGATTGTTGAGGTTGGCCGTCTTAACCGAAATCTGTTGGAGACTATAGTATTAAAGATCAATTAAATTGAGGTAATAAAAATATATTTCTTTCTTTTAAAAAAAAGCAGAGCCATACGAATTATGTACAAAACACTACTATTATTTTATCAACTTTTCCTATAAGAAAGATAAAACATGACATTAGATGTTCCATACATACACGGAAGTCATGTGATATGACGGTGATAGATAAGACACTGACCATATATTTTTTTATGCGATAGATGGCAGACGAGCAGACCGATCTCACCTGATGGGAAGCAATTGCCGCTGCCCATAGATACCCACGACACCAGTGGAGTCACAAGTTTAAGCCCCCCTTTCCCCCAGATTGGGCCTCCGGGACCCTCACTCACGTTGCGAAACACAGCACAGTGCTGCTTAACGACGGTTTTCTGTGAGGCCGTGGCATCCCTCCGGTCGAGCTTGCCCATTCATGCCGAAGCGTGGCTCTCACACATAGCAGTGCTTCAATCAGTGCTGCAGCTGCGGCATTCAGCAAACTTAGCTCTAAAGTCTTCAGTTCACATGACCCTAATTGGTGGTTAAACTGGCGACAAAAATGTCTGTCTTTATGGCTTTTGTGTTGCCTAATCTTTACTACTTATCAGTCCTCTGCTTAGTTTGTGCTATTTATAAATAGACAGCGGAAACGCCTTATAGGTAATCCGAACACGAAAAGCTTGCGCAATGCAATCGACACTTAGCACCATCTACTGGCATAAAGTGAAAGTAATGTCCCGAAAACACTAGGAATGAAACATTCGAAAGCCTTCATAGGGACAATACAAAGATATGGAAAAAATATATTCTCGGAGGCAATAGACAACAGACAAGGATGCTCATAGGAGCGTTAACAGGGCATTATGCAACGAACAAAATGCTGATGAAGATGAACATGACATCGAACAGCGACTGCAGAGCATGCAAGGAGGAGACGGAAACCATAGAACATCTTTTATGTGAATGCGACTCACTAGCCAGAGGCAGAATGTGTCTTCTAGGTAACGCTTATCCTAAACCAGGAGACTACAGGCACTTCAATCCGAAAGACATCGTGATGCTGATGAAACGAATCTTTCGTGAGTAAGAGCGCAAAAGAAAGGGGAGGTACAAATGATCCCTTAGGGTCGACGTGCCCCATGAAAATGGCCCCTAACAGATAAGATAAGAATGTCCCGAAACGAATATAACAGACTGTGGCCCACCCGTGAGGGTGGGCCACAGTCTGTTATATTCTGCGGAGACATGAATGTTATACCGCAACCACATACGAACGTTGGATCAATTCCACCTTAAGTGCCTACGTGGCATTATGAGAATCCGTTGGTCCGATCGTGTGCGGAATACCGAAGTGCTGCGCAGAGCCAATGTCGTTAGTATAGAGTCATACCTCAAGCGATGACAACTTCGGTGGAGTAGACATGTCTCGCAAGTTAACCGTCACATTTTTTAAGGGATTATCAATAGTTTTTCAGTTTCCTGTTAAAGGGTTACGAAAGTCAGACGGCAGTCGCTTCATTGTTATTACCAGAGTCCCCAAGTCCTGAATCAAGGTCCAAGTTCTTACGTACCCCAGGCTCCTGAGCGACAGCTCTGGATGCAGCCGGGAATTACACGCTAAAATGAGAAGGATGAGGGGCATGATTCAAGCCACAAATAAAAAAATATGAGTCTATTAAATAATCATTAATAAAGTAGAAAATCCTCAGGGAAAACCCACTTAGTCTTCATAAGCTAAATGGGTTTTCCCACAGGACTTTGATGTGGCAAGTGTCGATGGGCGGGGGTAACCGCTTACCATCAGGTGATACGTCTGCTCGTCTGCCCCCATATCATAAAAAAAGGATTTTTTTATGCTAGAGGCGGACAAACGAACAAGCGAGTCACCTGATGAAAATATAAATAAATAATAAATATTTCACAACGTCACATACATTGATCTGACGCCGAGATAGGTAGCTCAAGCACCTGTGTTACGCATATCAGAATCAACAGCGGAATTACAAATATATACATATACTTCTTTTCTTTCGTAAATACATACTTAAAATACATAGAAAATACCCAGACCAATACAAACAGACATGTTCATGCACACAAATGTTTGTGCTGTGCGGGGATCGAACCCGCAACCCTTGGACCACAGGCCGGGTCACTTCCACTGTTCCAAACGGGTCGTCATCGGGTCGTTACGGGTCGGGTCGTCACGAAAAGTAATCAACGCCGCCCATGAACATCCGCGAAATCAGAGAGATCGCTAATGTGTTGCCGGCCTATTTAAAAAAAAAGTACGCTCTTCTCTTGATGGTCCCTAAGATCCCTAAGTACGATACCAGCGTAAATCTAGTAGGTTTATTGTAAAATTGCTTTATTTAAATTCTTTTCAGAATATTCAATGAAGCATAATTACTGGAAATTAATATGGAACATGCCGTAAATGCTTTCAGTCGTGTAAATGAGTGAAATAATTACACGACACATAGCCGACGGCCGTGCATTGAAACCAATTAATAGATATTGACTGTTAATTTCGCGACATATTACTCTTAATTGTGGTGGTAGGGTTCCTTAGCCAAATGGCAAAAAACGAATGACACTATAACCCTCTTAAGTAAATAATGCACATAAACATTTTTTTTTAGATTATGGCAGACAAACGAGCAGACGGCTCACCTGATTGTAAGTGAATTACCGCCGCCCATCTGCGACACACGGGGCGTGAGATGCGTTGCCGGCTTTTAAGGGAGGAATAAGCTCTTTTCTTGAAGATCACCAGGTCGTATCTGTTCGGAGACACCATCGTTGGTAGCTGATCCCATAGTTTTACTACGCGCGGTAGGAAGTGGCGTGAGAAGCGCACTGTGGTGGAGTAAAATCCATCCAAGTGATGTGAGTAAATTTGGAATTCTGGCGTG
Source organism: Marasmia exigua (assembly GCA_019059595.1). Lineage (NCBI taxonomy): Eukaryota > Metazoa > Arthropoda > Insecta > Lepidoptera > Crambidae > Marasmia > Marasmia exigua. Next base: position 20,410,527 of record CM032471.1, read on the forward strand.
ATGTACGTTGGTGAAAATTTGCAGCTGGAATAAGGCCGAACAGCTCCTCGGAACACTTCCCAATGTAGATGCAATAGAAGATAGATAGCAATGCTACATCTCGATGATTTTTGATTTTTTGATGATTTTTCGAGAATCTTTGGGTGGGACTCGAACCCACGATTTTTTGCTAACCAGGCAACTGCTTTACCGACTAAGCTACCGGAGACTAAGGTCTCCGGTAGCTTAGTCGGTAAAGTATGGTATGGTTTTTGCTTAAAAATAAATTGCAAAACATCGCTTTAACCAAAAAATTCATACAACCCTCTTATTACAAAAACTACTCAGATATCCTAAACTAGCAAGTTCATGATTATTACGGGATAACATTCGTTCTAAATTTTTTGTTACAAATCTTTGCCCAACCATAGACCACTTAGTACCACAGAAGTTTCAAAATTGATCAAATCATTCAACCATTCGTTCAGTGACGTTTCGTTTTACTTAACCTTGTTTTGTTGTCTGAAGTAAAAATATGTTTGAAATGTTTTTAGACAACAATAAAGTGTCCAAGTAATATGATAAGGAATTGCTTCTGTTTTTGGGATTAAATCCGATAAAAAAAGTTGATAACATACTTTAACCAGATTAAGATTTTCACAGAATAATAAAATAAAACATTAATTTTTGGGGTTCTCATAATGTACATGTAAGTATCATTAGGTAATGGTACTTACATGAGAACTGAAACACAAAAATATTTTCATCAAACCTATACGTGTAGGATATCTATGAATACGTCTTATTATATTGAGGTTTATAATATTTTTTTAACTAAGTTTTTACGAGAGATGCTTCCAAAGAGGTAAAATGTGTCTATAACTTTTAAAATAACTATGTATAAAATATTATTTAATGCGAGAAGCCATGGATAGATCACGGTGGCGAACAATTGGAGAGGCCTATGTCCAGCAGTGGACTGCGATGATGATAATGATGATGAAAAATATTGTACAAACTTTTAAGAAAGTTTGTACAATAAAATTAGTTTGAACGGCATCTAGTGAGTAGTTATTTTAATACGTTTTAAGTTGTAATTGGCAATTTATTTTTCATTCAATTAACTCAAATATAAAATTATTCTGAAAATACTTAATTATACATATATTTGCTCCTGAACGGCAGGTTTGAACGCAACCGGTAATTATATGCTAAGATGAGGAGGACTTAACAATATATTTACTTGAATAACAAATAGATTTCTACCATTACCATCTGCTCGGCGGTGAGGAAACCTGCACGTTTCGGAAAAAAGTTTCTGAAACGTGTAACCATGATTTATCTGGTCTGGTTCCCCTTTTAAAGGGTTGCGAAGGACAGACGGCAGTCGCTTCATTGTAATCATCTGTATCAAAGGTATCTGATTGGAAATATAATCAATTGTATTTTTTCAACATTCAGGTTAAAATAAAGTAGGTGATAATATTGTTACCAAAATCTAAGAAATATTATTTAGGTATGTAATGTAAAAAATAAAAAAATAAACTCTACATTTTCACTTCAGTGCTTTTGAATAAAATAGCTCCATTCATTCTTTTATATTCTGTTTATTTCATCGAAATCATCATTTGTAAATACAATTTTGTGAAACAAAATACCTGAAATGTTACTCAAACGAATGATTCGGAAATCTGAAAATATCGTCTTTACACCGACCCACAGGTATACAAACAAATATCAGTCTAAACATAGTTTGATATTAAATTCTATGTGATAGGAATAAGGTTGAAAATTAGTTTAGGATATTGGCTGTTTAGATTAGATTGGCGTGTTGGCGTTTGTATACATTACGAATGTATTTCCATGAGGTCGTAGAGATGAAGCCTTTGTGGCAACATGATATGAAATAGCCTATTTACATTTATTTATTACTATTCTATGACTACTAGGTATGACTTTGACACTGCTTACGCAAATTTAAGCCTATAATAATAATATAATAATAATAATTCTCACAACATCTCATACGTTGACCTGATTCCGTACTAAGTAGCTTAAGCACTTGTGTTACAGATATCAGACAACAGAGGAACACAAATATATACTTAAATACATATATTACACCCAGACACCGAACAAACACAAGTGTTCATCGCACGAATGTTTGTCCAGGGTGGGGATCGAACCCACGACCTTTGGCGTAAGAGGCAGGGTCACTACCAATTGCGCCATCCGGTCAGTCTAAATGTTTAAATCAATTAAATCACAGTTAGTCACGTCACTTGAAATATTCACTAAATAGATAGATATAGATAGATACACTTTATTGCACTAAATTTACAGATATTAGTCTATGTTATTATACTAAAACAATGTGGGCGGTCTTATCACTAATAGCGATCTCTTTCAGACAACCTACGGTAAAGGAAATGTATAGCGAATTAAGAAAAGGGGTAAGGCAGTAAGTAATAGGTACTTAGTTATATTTTCACTTGAATAATAAATAAAAGTATCAGCCTATAAGCTGTCCCACTGCAGGGAAAAGGCCTCCATTATAGAAATCAAGTTATCGCTACTATGGTGGGATTAGGCTTAATCACCACGCATGCCTAATGCGGATAGGCGATCACAAAAATTCGATACTTACTTTTCGGTCGACCCGGACCCAGGACCCCGAGATCACGGCCTGTTACTTAAACCATCTAGACCAACAGGGCAATTAATAATAAATAATTTTATGATAACAAAAAAAACATTATATAAGGGGACTCACATGCTATAATCACGCCATTGTCTGTACGGAACACGAACAAACGGAGCTGTGTCCGACTCGCGCTTGGTTTATTTTTAATGATGACAAATAAATTATATAGTGAAACTATATAAATTATATAGAATTATTCCAATAAATAAAAAAAAATATTAAAAAAACTAACAAGATTGAAAATCAAGACTAACGGACTAATTAAAAAAGCTTCTAGATACAATAGTGAATCCTACCTATTGATAAATATAATTGATAAGTAATAAGTTTTGTAGGTACGAAGTATTTAAATATTACCAGGCAATAAAATCACTCACTGTCTTAAATTTAAACACCGTTGACTCATCATCATTTCAGCCGACGTCACTGTTGGGCATAGGCCTCCCTCAATGATCTCCACACATATTGGTCCTGTGCCGCCCGCATACAAGGGATTTTTGCGACCTTGACCAGATCACCTTGACTTACTCAAATCACTCACTCGCGTTGACTCACTTAAATATTATTGCTTAAAAAAATCAACATAATTAATGTTTTTTTTGAGGACAATACCTTTGAAACTGCAGATGCAGCTTGTTTATTTCGGTTCACAATACATCAGTAACGCAATACGGTGTTTATTGTTTTTATCTGATTTCAGCTATGAATGAAAACCAAAAATTTCTAAGAACAGTACTTAAGTCGATACATCTAATGGAAAGTGGCAATCAAAATTCCTTTATTGAATAGTAAAAAGTGAGACTCCTTAGGTTTAAAATAACACCAAAACACTAATTAAATATTTCACAGCAATCTGAACTAATCGTATTACTTATCTAAACTAATTATCAAAACATTTTTAGACCATCGTAGCTTAGGTAGTCAAAAACCACGCCAAAATAAATTAAGAGTTAAGAATTTACTAACAAAAGAAAAATTTTAAGGGATTGCCAAATTTTTATTTAAAAAAATCCTAATAGAATTGAAATAAGCGCTCTAATAAAATTATATAAACACGCAATAACAAAAGGAAATTTCGGGGTGAGTCGCCAAATATACTTATATATAACAAACCAATTGTACAGAAAACATAAATTTTGTGTAGAAATTGTGTAAGTCTTGTACGGTAACAGAATTAATTAAAGAACACGTTTAACATTTAACACCGATTTCGCATGTATGTAATCGAGTATCCTCTTGTGAAATCATTTCCTGGAAAAATCGCACGAGTATTTCTATTTTAACAATCAGATGCGCGTAGTACAACGGTGTATCGACATGAATATTTTAAATTTACTGCTGGTATTTATTACTTTTGTGAGTGTTAAAAGTCAAGAAGTGTATGACAGATACAGTGGGAAGCAAATTTATAACTTACAAAGGTACCTATGTATTATTTAATTTTATAAATGCTATGATGACTTATGTTCTTAGCGACATGTCTGTTTATGTAAACACCATTGAAATAAGTAAGGAATCACGTCGAGTTACCCTTGATAGACTTTGCAACTTCCTTTTGTCTGAGATATAAGTGCTATTTTTGAACCACGCGGGGGAACTCGACCTGACGACGTTTGTATAACGGTACTGTAATATAACATTATTTCTGATTTTCGGCATCGTTTATAACTCTAGAGAACTTAGAACACGGGTCTTTGTAATAAGAACTATCGCACTTAAAATATCTATTTTAAATATATTTCTTAAAAAATCGCCACATTGCGGGTTCACATAACTTGAATAAAGAATGTCGCTATTTCTAAATATTGTTTTGAACTCTCATGATAACTAACATTAGTAACTAGTCTTATTTTAGTGACGAGATTTCTACCATATACTTGACTTATGAGTTTCCGACATTTTGGAGCTCTGTTGCAATCATCATCATCGTCATAACTCCAGGCAATACACGTCCACTGCTGGACATAGGCCTCCCCCAATGTTCATCACAAAGATCGATCCTGTGCCACCCGCATCCAATGGATTTCCGCAACCTTCACCAGATCGTTGGTCCACCTCGTGGGGGGCCTGCCACGGCTGTGACTTCCTGTACGTGGCCTCCACTCGAGGACCTTTCCGCCCCAACGGCCGTCTGTTCTTCTCGTTATGTGCCCTAACCATTGCCACTTGAGGCATACAATTCTTGGCTGTTGCAAACCACTAAAACTTAGGAAACTTATAAATAAGGTACATGATAGAAAGTCTAGTTAATAACTTTTCTATTTCTATTTCGAGTCATACGGACAATTCTCGTGCACTCGACATTGAAGTAGAATTGACAAAAACTTTAACTCTACCTCAATGTCGAGTGCTGAAGAATAGGCCCTTATCTCAGTTTAGGCAGCGATGATGGTTAATTGACAGGCAATGCTCGATCGATGTGAAGCCATGTACCCCGCATGAAGGTCGCCGGGTCGACGGCACCTGCAATAACTTCAAGCACCCTTCTAGGGGCAGCGCGGGGGGACCGTTCTTAAGGCTACTCAAACCTGACTATGGGAATTGTAAGTTAAAATCACACTAACCCATCAAGATTTTGTATCACTAATAACTAAACCAAAGACTGAATCAATTTTAGGGATTGACGACCCGTTTGGAACAGTGGTAGTGAACGCTGCCTCTAGTGCAAGGGTTGCGGGTTCGATCCCCGCACAGTAAAAACATTTGTATGCATGAACATATCTGTTTGTATTGGTCTGGGTGTTATCTATGTATTATAAGTATGTATTTACAAAAGAAAAGTATTATATGTATATATTTGTAATCCCACTGTAGATTCTGATAACACAGGTGCTTGACTACCTATCTCGGAATCAGATCAATGTATGTGATGTGGTGAAATATTTATTTATTTATTTATTTATCTTAGGTTTATTGGTTTTTGTCTCACCAAATGATATTATGTCTTAATGTCATTTAATTTAATGTCCTATTTATTTTATTTTATCTAAGAGGTGGCAGACAAGCAGACGGCTCATCTGATTACCTTATTTAATTACAAGATACTATTTTGGCTATGAATATGAAAAAGCTTGTATGGGTGTTTTACCTCTTTACGTAAACAAATATTTCTTATTTTTATTTCTGATAGTTTACTTTTCTTCATTTTTGATATCAAATTCACAAATAAATAACAAACGTTTTTTATCAAAGCCATTCTAGGTATGTGTGTGTATAAAAATGGACCTACACAAAAATAAAATATAAATCAAAAATTGTGTGTAGTTAGGTCCATTTTTGTTTATACACGAGTAGGCCTTTTAGGCGATTGACGCACGAATATTCAAATGCTTATAAACTTTGGGAGTTTAGCTGGTGGTATACGCAGAAGCAGTCATGACAAGCCGTTACCGTCAGCAAGACTGGTCAGAACGGCGATCCTCACGGATGGACGAGTTGCAGATACTAAAACGTTTAACTCGGCTGCTTCTCGTTTTCTCTCATTCATTGCCAACGACGTCACAGTGATCAGTGGACCGCGTGAGTATATGATAACACTTTTTAATTTGAGATTCACTGGTGTTACTAATTAGGCATGTCCGCATGATGCGCCGTGTTCCAGCCGGACACCTACAAAAGAAAGAGACGGTAGTCTGTCAAACATCAAAATTCATTCACTTATCTATCTTCTATAGTATGTATATAGAGGTAAATCCAGGTAAACCCTACAAACAGCAGCAAATCTTATATGTAATCCGAAAACACGAAACTTTTGCTCCAAGTAATCGACTTGCGCCATCTATTGATATAAAGTGAAATTAATGTCCTAAAACGAAGTGAGGGCGGGCCACTAATTATGATAGTACAAAATAATTAAATTATGATTTTTTTTGGGTAAAGCAAAAAATTCTAAATTCTTAACTAAATAATGCACTTAATAATCTGGCAGCTTAGTCGGTAAAGCAGTTGCCCGGTTAGCAAAGGATCGCGAAGGATCGATTGAAACGTTTTGAAGTGTATTATTTATTTAACTTAATTTTGCTTTTTTTATATTCTCATATTCATTACTGGCGGTCGCCTGTGACTTCACTCGCATAGAATACGGTTAGCCACAAAAAGTGTTTTTCCACCAGATTTTTAGTTTTTAATGGAAGATATGGGACCGTTTCATGGATAATTTGATGACAAATAATAAAATCACGAAACGACAGGTATGAAAGAAAAAGAGATACCTACTGCGCTGACATAATAACAAAGAAATACATTATAATAACGATCATACGTTCCCACAGGAAAACACTTTTGTGGCAAACAGAATCCTACGGGAATTGGCGGATATCTGCTAGTAGGTATTTCCAGTATCATACTGTTATCTTTATTTAGCGAGTATTTCCCTGATCAGACCAACATTTTTTATGCTACAAGCGGACAAACGTATACATAAATATTAATAAGTATTTTTCAATTTGTAGTGGATTACCTAAGGAATCGGACATATTGTTGCACCTACAAAGGGCACTCTGACCCTCGCTGTGAGCCCATACCTGTACCACCTAACGACCCCTACCTGAGAGTGAATGATATTCAGTGTATGAACTTCTCCCGATTAGAAACCTTCCAAGATATAGGCTGTCTTACTAAGGAGAAGGACCCAGAGCAGGTAAGATATACTACTTAGTTTTTTAACGGGTGTCTATGGGCGGCAGCAATCGCTTACCATCGAGCGATCCGTCTGCTCGTCTGCCACTCGTCACATAAAAAAGTGTATCGTTCTTGATTTTGTCTTCTTCGTCTTCAGCCGTCGTTTTGGAGCCTGAGGTACGCCTAAATCATGATCTCGGATTTGGTAGCTCCGGTGTTACAGAGTTGATAGCCATCTGGTTTTAGCAATAAGAGAAACAAATAGATAATTTTTAAATAAAAAATGGGTATTAAGATCCATTAAGAAACACTTTCAGAAGCCAAAAATGTTTCTAATTTGATAAGTTGAATATAGTGTTTAGATTTCCCACACTTCAAAATATTATTACACATTCATTCTGTGCTGTATTTCGCTGCGTGAGTGAGGGTAAAGGTTGGCATCGCACCTGTGAATCCTCTGGTGTCGCGGGTGTCTATGTGCGGCGGCAATCGCATAACATCAGATGATCCGTCTGCTCGTCCGCCTCCTATGACATAAAAAAAAGCTTTTCACTCAAGAGAATGTGATTAGATGGAATAATGCTTTGTCGGATTCCTATTCTCAACCATGTGGGGTAAGACAAGGTTGCCTTACTTCTCCAGATTTTTTTAATTTGAATGTTAATGGTTTGATTGAGGAGCTGAGCAGCACACCAGTCTGACTGAAGTTAGGTGACAGGTATGTCAATAACATTAGTTATGCCGATGAAATGGCGCTTATCAGCCCCTCAATCAAAGGATTGCAGAGGTTAATAAAAATTTGTGAGGAATATGCATCTTCTCACAACTTGATATATAATGTTAAGAAGACGGAAATGATGGCATTCAAGTACGGTAAGGGACCAGATTATATACCTGTGGCTTATCTTAACAGACAGCCTATTAAGTTAGTGTCAAAGTTTAAATACCTTGGCCACATTGTTTCGTCTGACAGGAAGGATGACACTGATATCGAGAGACAATGAAGAGCCTTGTCTGTTGTAGGAAATATGATTTCAAGAAGATTTTATAAAGCAGACGTAGAAGCTAAGATATTTCTGTTTAATTCATTCTGCCAATCATTTTATACCTGCCAGCTCAGGACAAAGTACACGTAGAAGTCACATGATCGCTTTAGGGTGCAACACAACAACACATTTAGGGAACTAATATGGCTACGGCGCTGTAGTGCCTCGGGCATGTTTCTATCCGCCGAAATAAACACTTTCAATGCGATCATGAGACATAGAATAGCGTCGTTTTTGGATAGATTTGCTGGGTGTGAGAACAGGATACTATTAATGTATGAATGCTATGGATCCTGAATCTGCAATAAAGATTATATTATTATTATTATTTTCATGCAGTCATGTTTTCCTCAGATCAACTATCAGACGCCCCTATTGGATCTATCAATAGTGTACGGTGTAAACGATGAAGCCCTGAAGTCAATAAGGCTTTTTGAACACGGTCTACTCAGAGAAGAGAGAAGAAAAGGACGCTATATGCCCCTGAATGAGACCAGAGATATTTGCTTCCAAAATAAAAGTCCTAATCCAGTTTGCTATAAGTTTGGTAAGCCCTAACTATGTTTCAAAGATATTGTACAAGTATGAGCTAAACAACTATAAGTACGAGTATTGAATGTATTTAACGACCTAGGTATCGACAGATGAAAAATGTTCCGAAAGTATGAGAGGTTTAAATAATTTTTAACAATTTTTACCTGTTATCTTTTAATTTACTATACGTATTATACGTGTATATAATACTTATAACTATTTATTAACCTATACACTCACTCGCAGTCAGGTTCCACCCGAATACTAGCGCTGCTGCGGCACTGTAGATAATGCCGTAGCGAATGCTGAGGTCGGGGCCTGATAGACCACACACAACCACACCATCTCTTCTCGTATCGCCTCTCCTCTTTGCATCTGTGTCGTGTCGTGTTATGCCTATATTAATTTTTATGTGTTTTGATGGTCCATAATTGTATTTTCTTTCTTTCTTTCTTTCATGCTTTCTTTCTTTCTTATTCTATGCTAGTCTTCTTCATCGTAATTCTAGATGTTGACCCAAGCTGCTATAATAATAACACTAATGTTTTTGGTTTCAGCAATTTTTCGCTATTTATTCATAAGTAAATAATGCACTTAAAAAGGACCATGGGTAATAACGTACCCGAGCTGTAGCAAATTGGGACCTCTAGCAATCGAAAGGTCTCTTATTATATGATATTTAATTGTATGGCAGTAACTTCGTAACTTGTTGGATACCGCCATATAAAAAAATATCTTAAATTTAGAGATGTTTCGATTGGTAACGGTCTTAAATTGCTACAGATTCGAAATGGGGTGGCACAAATTACCCATGGTCTTTTATCGACAGTCTTCTTACTTGACACTAATGTTTATTTTATTGCTCTCTTAGGTTTTTCTGAGGCTGGAAACTACGACTTACTAACTAGCATCATAACAATATTCTTCTACCGGAATCATAACAGGATCGCACGTGATCTACACGAATTGAACCCATGCTGGCAAGACGACCAACTGTTCCAAGTGGCTCGTCAGATCAACATTGGTACAGCGGCGAATATATTTATGTATGAGCTCCTACCACATTTGATAGGTACCTTTTTTTTTACCCTTAAAATATTTTACTTTTTAAATAAAATCAAAATAATTTTTTTTTTTTTGTTATTTGTCTTGAATATTAGGAGACGTTAAGTTTGATTAAGTCAATCAATAAGGCCCGATTTGATCAATTTCTAACCGTGGATAAATCAATAGGCGTCAGATTTGTATAGGATGATAGCGATATTACTATTGTTTTAGTATCAGATTAAGGTTCGAGCCGAGAGTTGATAATTTCCCTCTAGCCACATTGGCAACTAAGATTCACAACCAGTTGCCGTAGAAGAACTAAAATTCATGCTACTCAACCAGTTGCCAAGGACGATAAATCTTTCTTTTTTCGCAACTACAAAGTTGCCTACAAGGAATAATTTTATGACTGTGGATGAAACAATATCTCTTAAAAGATCAAAAGGTTCCGGTCTTTTTTTTTCATGTTTTCGAATAACTTTGAAACAAAAGAAAAAATCCTACCTTGACTATTATTTTAAGTAGAACTATCTATATTATAGAACTTATAATTAATAGGGGTTAATGTCGTGCCGTTTTTATTCTTGACACAAAATTAATAATATTTATAAAACCCAAAAAGTTATTGTAATATATTTTTATTTTGATCAAATAACATATATTTCTTAGGTGTGTAATGTGCAGATCAGATAAAATTGTATTCTTTTGCAAAATAAAAATCTTGAAAGTGACTCTTTTTTTGTTAGGCAGTATTGACGCTTTCAGATTTCATTACGTTTTAAATAAACTTTTTTTTATGTCATAGGTGGCAGACGAGAAGACGGATCACCTGATGGTAAGCAATTGCCGTCGCCCATGGACATCCACGACACCAATGGAGACACAAGTGCACTGCCAACTTTTTTAACCCCCCTTTCCCCCGAATTGGGCCTCCGGTCCCCTTACTCACGCAGCGAAACACAGCACAGTGCTGCTGCCCGCCGGTTTTCTGTGAGGCCGTGGTGTCACTCCGGTCGAGCCGGCCCATTCATGTCAAAGCTAGTTCTCCCTCGGTCAAAAATGATGTTTTTTTTTCTGGAAACCTATTCTAAATGTACCTAAACTTTGTCCATTAAAGAACAGTATATATGAAACCGTACTATTATTATCTACTTTGAAAATTAAAAATATGTTAGTATGAAAAAGACAACTTTACAAAAAATCTCCATACAAATCGACAATTTCATACTTTAGCCCCCAATTTTAAATGTCATGGCTATTGAATTCATAAAAAAATTTAACTTCTTTCTCGTATAGTCTCCAAGCCTTAGTCAATGTTGATTGTAACTAAAATGTATTTATTTACAGGTTATAAAAATATGTTACACAATGGTTTAATATCCGAAGACGTGACATTTTTAACTCAATATGACGAAGATACGGAACCTTTAGTGTACGCTGAGTTTGAAATTGCTATTCGATTTTTCCATACCTTTAGAGATGGACAGATAAAGTAAGTTGACCGTCTTTCCTGTATGCTATATTCATTAATTGATTGAACACAGTTATCACAAAATAATTACACATAAAGCTGACTGCCTACCACGTGAAGTAAAAAGTCTACGCACACATCAAATGAGCATAACAGTATTGTATAAAAAATAAATAAACAAAAGCACGAAATTTCATATTAGATATTTTTAAGGTTTTCTATAAATAATATCTAATGTGAAATTTCGTGTTTTTGTTTATTTATTTTTTATACAATACTGTTTCAAAATACTAAAAGACTTGTGTATATATCTTGACAAGCTTTTGGCAAAAATAATACTTAATGGATTAGTTTTGGTCAAATATGCTAAAAGATACCCCGTATGATAACATTTTTTTTTAAATTTCGTACAAAAATAAAAAAGAATCTATATTTCCACATTCGACAGTGTACGATACATGCGTGCTTTCTGAGATTCAGTATGGCTCAGCACAAATGACAGACGTGAGAGAATGACACTAATACGATTTTTTTTATTTTTTTGTTAATTAGCCTATAAACTGTCCCACTGCAGGGCAAAGGCCTCCATCATAGAAATCAATTTATCGCTACTATGAGGGGATAAGGCTTAATCACCACGATTGTCAAATGCGGATTGGTGATCACAAACCCGAGCTATGTCGTAAATTCGAAATATACTTTTCGCTCGACCCGGGAATCGAACCCGGGACCCTGTGATCACTGCCCGGTACTTAAACCACTAGACCAACAGGGCGTTTACCTATACGATATACTTACTGCTAACACATAGCTCAACGATCAACGAACTCTTCGATATCATTGTCACCTAGAGTCGCCTTTAAATTATTTTGTGACTTCATGGTTCGTTACAAGGCTCTCTTTTGGTTCCCATTCTTTTTTTTTGAACGAGTAAGGCTATGTTTACCTTATTATTTCTTAAAGGAGATACGATGAAAACCATCACTATATTGGAGAATTCTCGTTTAGTGATACCCTTTTTAGACAAGAACTTTTAGAAGAAGAAACAAATATTGAAGAAATTATTCGTGGGTTATTCTATCAAACTGCAGCTAGAATTGATGACATAATTGACCCTGATGTAAGTGTAAAATCTTTTTATTTTATTTTATGACCATTTTAAGAACCCTTAAACTATAAAAATGTCAAAAGGTAATAATTGATTAATTATTTAAAGTGACTATAATGGTATCAAGACGGGAATAAACACGATATTTATTATGTGATACAACATGGTGTACTCACATAATTTGGCTCGATGTGAGTACACAATGTTGTATCACATAATAAATATCGTAGTTAGATTGCAACGCGAAAATCTAAAAGACTATTTAAAATGACGCTTTGACGAATCTAGCAACACCAATTTGTTTTAACTATCGCAATTATATTTGTTACAAAAGTTTTTATACGAATACGTAAAGGAAGGTATTACATTTTTTTGAGATATACTTGTGTAATATTATCTTCGCATAAGTAGCCATAATTCTTATTAGTGCCTAAAGTAATCACTATTTTTTAGATTTTCGCGTTGCATTATACGGCTGCTGTAACGTAGCCGAAACGTCGAGCCAAATATGTGAGTACACAATGTTGTTTCACATAATATACACTGACTTCAGTAAGGCATTCGATAGGGTTAGTCACAGTATATTAATACGAAAGCTATCATCTATAGGGATATCAGGAAACCTTCTAGCGTGGTTTGAGTCATATCTCAAAAATCGAAAGTCTACTGTTGTAATAAATGGATACGCCTCAAACCCTATCGATGTGCTCTCCGGAGTCCCACAGGGATCTAACCTTGGACCTTTACTGTTTAATATCTTTATTAATGATATTCACTTGCGCTTCAGAAGCTCTAAGAGTTACATGTTTGCTGATGATGTCAAAATTCTCAAAAGGATTGAAAACGCTGATGATGTGTTACTACTCCAAAAAGATCTAGATAGTCTAGTTGAATGGTGCGATGTAAATGGAATGACTCTTAACACTCGAAAATGCTTTGTTGTCAAGTTTTCTCGTAAAAAGAGGCCACTACTTAGGGAATATTTCATAAGTCACGAAAAACTAAATGAACTGGACAATGTGCGTGATTTAGGAGTTTTGTTGGACTCTAGTCTCCGCTTCAGCACCCATATCGAAAATATTGTGAACAGAGGCTTTAAATCGCTCGGTTTCGTGTTGCGTAATTGCAAGGAATTCAAAAAACCACAAACTAAGATAATTTTGTACAATGCCCTGGTACGCAGTGGTTTGGAATACTGTAGCGCAGTCTGGAACCCACACTATGATGTATATGTCAAGAAACTTGAACGAGTCCAAAAAAGATTTCTATGGCATCTTTCCTACAGTGTGGGTCTGGCTAGGAAGCTACCTCGTTACGAAGACAGACTGCGACACTTTAAACTGGACTCTCTGAAGGATCGCAGAGAAATGTTGGACCACGTTTTTCTATACAAACTGGTAAATGGAGCCTTGGATTGCCCTGAGCTGCTGTCTAAAGTAAATATTAATGTCCCAAAGAGGTTGCCGCGAGCATCTCGGTATAACTTATTCGGCTTGAGGAGCTCCAAATCAAATGTTGGTAATTTTTCCCCCTTAAACAGAATGATTCGCCAGTATAACATAAAATCTAAAAATACTGATGTCGATATAAGTTGTGGTTCTTTAGTTAAATTTAAAAAACTAGTTCTCCCCAAAAGGTGTCAAAAACACCTCTCTTTGTAGTGAAATTGATTTTAGTAATATTTAATTAATTCTTCAACACTACCTACTGTTACTGTTGTCAATATTGCATGCCGTTGTCACCTATAAATAAGATTTCGTTTAGATTGATTTATAAATTATTGTATCATGTACTGATGTAAATTTTGTTGGTGATCTTATAAATAAATAAATAAATAATAAATATCGTGTTTATTCCCGTCTTGATACATTATAGTTATAAAGTGATCACTTTTAGCATTCACAAAAATGTTGGTTACTTGTAGGAACTCCTCCTTCTCTAGTCGTTTTCCTCATTACTGAGGTTCGTGATTCCTCTCCTGGGCGGCCAGTTTGCTCTTTATAATAGACCTCCATCTATGTCGTCTTCTGTAATGTGGAGGGCGTCATACAGCTTGGTGTCCAGTGTCGAACGTATTTAGTCCGACCATCTGATAGGGCTACGACATCTAGGTCTCCTTCCATCCACCTTGCCGGTGACCATCAGCTGTTCCAGATTATGTCCCTCTTTCTGGGCTATGTGACCAAAAAACTCCAAGATTCTTGTCAGGCAAGTAGTGGACAGCCTGGTTTTAATGTGGAGATCTCGGCGGATGGATTCGTTTGTACGGAAAGCAGTCCATTGGATTTGGAGCATCCATCGCCAATACCACATTTCAAAGGCGTCGATGCGGTTTCTTTCTTTAGCGTCCACGTTTCCGCGCCGTAACTAAAGTTGGAGAAGACCAGAGTGTTCACTAGTTTCATCGTAGTCTTTTGAGATATGTTACAATCTTTCCATATTCGCTTCAGCTGGGCCCTTGCGTTTTTGGCCATGCTAGGAACTAACTTTAACGTAATATTTGACGACCCGTTTGCATAGTCAGTGGTAGTGAACGCTGTCTGGTGCAAGGGTTGCGGTTTCAATCCCTGCACGGTGTAAATATTTGTGAGCTTGAACATGTCTGTTTGTATTGGTCTGGGCGTTTTCTACGTATTATGAGTAAGTATTATACAAAAGAAAAGTAATCAATGTATATATTTTAAATTCCGCTTTTGGTTCTGATATCCGTAACACAGGTGCTTGAGCTCCCTATCTCGGAGTCAGATCAATTTATGTGATATTGTGAAATATTTATTTATTTATTTTGTCTCAAAAACTAATTATACTTTCCTTTATGTATTTTTGGATGTACTTTTTAATAAATGTTATATAACCGCCATAAATACAAATCTATTGGCCCGCTAGTTTCATCGTTGCGTCACCTGGAGAAATACCTATATTTGACGATGAATATAAGCTACAACACCAATCGATCAACATCGGTCAGCGTCAGGCATCAATCAGTCAGGTAACACGCATAGTAAAATTAACTTTTTAGGTTTCAGAAAAATTTTACTCCCAGACTCTAAAAGCTCATGACTTAGCAGCTGTAAACATACAAAGAGGTCGAGATGTGGGGCTTCCAGGGTACAATCACTACAGACCATTATGTGGTCTTAAACCAGCAAAGAAGTTTGAGGACTTCTTAGATGTTATAAGCGAAGAGGTAAGAAAGTTTTTTTGTTTGTTTCAATACCGTTCGTTCACCCTAAAGAAAAGTTATCTATGAAAAATATAAAAAATGATAGGTAGTATAATTTTCCAAAACATTTTCCAAAAGATGATTATATTAGAGCTAATCCTTGGTTCGATTCCCGGTCGTATTAATTTAGAAAACAAACTTTTAATTTGTCTCGAATCCCAGAACACCCAGTGTTGGGAGACACCCCAGTTAATCATCACCTTGGTTTTATGACACAAGTCTAAAGAATGTATTTTTTTGAGGTTTGAATTATCTAATGCATGTTTATTAATTGTCATATACTTTATGAAATGAGTGTTAAAAAAAATAATGATCTTTATCTCATCCCTTTTTAAACTTTTACATCTTTTAATTTCAACATAAATAAAAAATATTTCAGAAGGTATACGCTCTTAAGCATCTTTACCATAACGTGGAAGATGTAGATTTCCTTGTTGGCATAATGAGTGAAGAGTTCATCTCAGGGCTATTTGTGGGACCGACACTCCTTTGCATCCTAGTAAAGCAGCTAGAGGTGTTGCGGTTCAGTGACAAATTCTGGTTTGAGAGGGGGGACCAGTACAATAGTTTTAGTTTGGGTAAGTAATACTCTTTACCCTAAATTGATACGGTGTTTCAAATCAACTTTAAATGGCGGTGATTATTTACTATCAATTGAACGACTGACCGGATGGCGCAATTGGTAGTGACCCTGCCTCTTACGCCAAAGGACATGGGTTCGATCCCCACCCTGGACAAACATTCGTGCGATGAACACTTGTGTTTGTTCGGTGTCCGGGTGTAATATATGTATTTAAGTATATATTTGTGTTCCTCTGTTGTCTGATATCTGTAACACAAGTGCTTAAGCTACTTAGTACGGAATCAGGTCAACCTATAAGATGTTGTGAGAATTATTATTATTATAATTGACTCACTTGCACGTTTGTCGCCTCTGGCTTAAAACAGATAACTAAGAATAAATACTGCACAACATCACATAGATACATTAATCTGACTCCGAGATAGGTAGCTCAAGCACCTGTGTTACGTTTATCTAAACCAACAGCAAAATTACAAATATATAAATTTAGTAAGCTTTTTTTTGTTAAATACATACTTATAATACATAGAAAACATCCAGACGGTACTCCCTTTCTTTTTCGAAAATCGTTCGTCCGAAAATCAAAATCCCTAACGCGTTTGCTATGGTTAAGCGGCAGTCGCATCATTGCAAAATACACTCCCCAAATCCTTAATCATGGTCTAAGCGAATATCGGGCTCCGAAGCGACAACTTTAGACACTACTAGGAATTAGACGCTAAGATGAGGTGGATGAATCACATAATATATTACTGGGCGAACGTTGCAGATTTTCACACAATGTAAATGAACATTTACGTTCACTTAACCGTAATAAAACCCGCTGTAAAACACAGTTGCAACGGAACCACGCAAGCGAGTCCATCTACCAGACTGCCCCCTTTGTCTGAGATCCCAAGAGAGTCGGGAACTTGCACGAACTTTGCGGACTTTCAGGCCCTTTGAATACAATCGGACGGATCTACATAATCTTTCAATAATGTTGTATCCGCTGTCCACTCAGTAGATACAAACTTGCAAACTTGTTAGAATTGGAAATTCACTTTTCAACTTAATTTTGCACGAGAGGGGAAAAGTAACCGAATATGTGGAATATAATTTTGTAGGCTCTCATATGGGATATTATAATAATAATAATATCCTTCAACCGATTTCGACTAAGACGGCCAATCTCAACGATCAGCCACTTACGCAAGATATATAATAGTGCTCAAGTGTGCGTGCAAACACAAGTGCACTCTCTATTCCCTTGCCCTCATGATCCGAAGGGACACCAGTGAGATATGACCGGAGAGGAATCGGGCGCAGGACCAACGGCTTAACGTGCTTTCAGAGGCATGGGGGTACAAGACCGCCAACTTCGAGACTCCGGGCTGACACTGAGAATTTTTTAACAGAAAAACTCAGTTACAAATATTGACCCGACCCAGGATCGAATCCGGGACCCGATCGCAGCCGTCGGTTTAAAGTGCGCCAACGAGACACGAGGGATTTTATATCAAACTAGTGGCCTCCCCCTACTTTGTTGTTGACATTATATATATAATAGATGGCGCAGTCTTTAAATATATAAATAGTATAGATAGATAGATTAACAATTGTACGTTTAAAGTAAATAAAATATTATTCTATTTTGATCCGTTGAATCGATAACCTAAAAATAGGATTCGCTAGGTTGTTGGAAATATATTTCATTACTAAATATGGCTGTTCATTTCAAGCTATCCATTAATTATTCAGATCAAAGTTGAATTGCTTTTAAAATATTGATAAGCATTTAATTTTTTCACAGTCTTAGTTGCATAAAAACTAGGAATGACTGATTGTGACACACACCACAACACCACATCTAATTTATATACGAATAAGGGCTTAGATAAATGTGGGATGGGATAAATAACACACCCAGGTTTCAGGAATAAAAGCTTCTATAATAATAATCCTCTTGACTACGTCTTTCGCCTTTCCCAGTCGTCGGCCATGCGTCGTCTATCTCCCTCTCGCACGTCATTCCATAATTCAAATATCGATCTTTTACACGTTCCTTACCATGCATCTACCGATCACCAATCCTACACTCGGCCATCCTACATCCAGTATGCCCTCATACTGCACTCATACGTCTTCTATACACCTTAACTATCTACTTAGGTACATCTTTAAAACAACAACACAAAACAACTTCTTAATATAAACAAAACCACTTTACAACAATTAAATCTTCATAAAACTGCTATAAAAACACACATCTAAACTTCTTTCTCTTCTTGTAATCCATTATTATTTCTTCTCTCCAAACGCTATGTTTCGACCTTGATTTCAGTCTTCCTCTTTTCCTCATTTTCCAAAACGCCGTCCATGTTCTACTCCTTTTCTTCTTACTGCCTCTGTGTCGATACCCTTTTCCACTAATCATTTTCTGACCTTGAGCTTCATAATTATTTGCCGCGAGATGTTTGATTATAATTTTAGTGTCAAACATTACATCTTTGACAGCCATCAATGTTTTGTCAGAGACTTCGTCTTGTAAACCATAAACAGATTCTGTTTTGGCGTGTGGCTGATTTCCTTGACAGCCCTTCAGGCTTTCCATTACCATTGGCATTGTCTCTGGACATTCCTCTTTGGTCGATGCCATTATCAACTTCTTGTCTACTTGAAAACTGTCACTACTCAAAGCACCGTCATTATGAACAATGTCAACACAGCATTCCTCTACGTAATTATTCATGTTTTTCAGCTGATTCTCCACGTCCACGTTCTCTATCACCTCCAGGTCTGTACTGCTGCTGGTTTCACGCTCCTCATAACTTTCACATCGGTTTTCTTCCGCTAGCTTACTAAAGTCACGTTCTTCATCACAATCATTTTCTTCGTCATCCATACTTTCTTCATCTTCCTCATCGTACTCACTATCATCGTCTTCGTCGTCATAAAATTCACACTGTGCGTCCTCTTTGAAGTCAGCTTCACTATCCGAACCAAAGATGTATAAAAACTCCTCTTTAAACATCTCAAAGTCCTGGTATTGTAGTTCACGAAACATTGCAGCGTCTCCGGCCAAGGAACTCAAGGCTATATGCAAGGTTAACTGGTCACTCCATCCTTCGTCATAGGCGCACCTTTCGAGCCTTCTGAGCCAATCACCACCGGCGTTGCGCTCTTCTCCGTTTCCACTAAAACGCATTCTGTTGACGTGGAAGTTTGCATGTTCAATGCGACGTCTTCTCACTTCGTTATCCATCTTCTTCACGTCTTAATAACTTACAAATTCTTTTTCGTCTTTATTTCGTCTTGATTTCCCCGATCGTCATTTTTTATTCGTCGTCGCCGTAATATCTTCGTTTATTCCGTCTCCTACGATGTTTATTTTCTATCCATCCCGGACGAGCCCCCAAATGTGGGACAGGATAAATAATACACCCAGGTTTCGGAAATAAGGCTTCTATGTTAATTATAATCGTCTTTACGTCTTTACACCTTTTTTCAGTCGTCGGCCATGCGTCGTCTATCTCACTCTCGCACGTCATTCCATAATTCAAATATCGATCTCTTACACGTTCCTTACCATGCATCTACCGATCACCAATCCTACATAAATGTGTATAGATAGACCTGTGTATGTGTTACCTTGCCCAGCAAAAGTGAAGCAGAGTATCATACTATTGTCCCACTGTAGGACACAGGCCTCCATCATAGATATCAAGTCATCGCTATTATGATGGGATTTGGCTTAATTACCACGCTGTTGGTCTAATGTGGATTGGTAATCACAAACCCAGCCATATTTAAAAAAAAGACTAAGGTTACTAACTAACTAAGTTTATAATAAAAATACTATCCTGCAACTGATTTCGGCTACGGCGGCCAATGTCAATGATCAGCCACTTACGCAGGCTATATTATAGTGCTCAAGTGTGCGCGCAAACACAAGTGCACTCTCTATTCCCTTACCCTCATAATCCGATGGGACACCAGCGTGACACGACCGGAGAGGGATCGGACACAGGACCAACGGCTTAACGTGCTTTCCGAGGCACGGGGGTACAAGACCGCCAACTTCCAGACTCCGGGCAGACACTGAGAATTTCTTAAGGTGACGGGTAGCCCTAACTAGCGACACCAATCGATTTAAATTGTTAGCTGCGAAACCGGATCTATTTTAAACAATTCCGAAACGGGAGTCTCAAAGCAAACATTTATTTAATAATTGTGCACTAATTTTTGGTCTGTTTTTGCACTCTTAATTTGGAGTACTTCAATTTCGAGTTCAAAAGCAGACCTAAAAGTTAAATATAATTATGAAATAAATAGTATAAGTGTTTTCGGAGAGGCTGCAGTTTCTAAATTGTTCAAAAGATATCCGGCTTAGTTGCTAACAATTTAAATCAATTGGTGTCGCTAGTGTGCCCTACCCGTCACCTTAATAGAAAAACTCAGGTAGATTTTTTTTCCCGACCCGGAGATCGATCCCAGGACCCCAAGCGCAGCCGTCGCTTTAAAGTGCGACGCACTACCCGCTGCGCCAACAAGGCAGTCCCTAAGTTTATAATGTTTACGTGACTGACTCTCTCATACAGTTACTCCAAAAGATGCCACATGTAAAGTCGGGGAATCTGCCACGTAACCACCTGTAGAGCGAAAATCGCTTGCAGCTTGCATTACTAGTTGTTTGTTTGAAATGACGCCATTTTTGTGTCGTGGGTGCAAGCTAGTGTTGTTTATTGATAGTTCACTATCGATTTCTAGTCTATAAAGTCTAGAAAGTAAAATCAAAATGAATAGTATCGATAATCTATCGATAGTATTGCTAGTTGTCAATTGTATCGATAGTAAAATTAGATCAATACTATTGATAACGCTAATACTATCGATTGTTTAATGTCCGATACTATCGATAGTATCGATCATTTAATCAGGCAGCAATACTATCGAATCAAAGATGACTATTGATAGTAGAAAACTATCATTACTATCAATAGAATCCACAGTTTTTGATCAATTTTGTTAGGAAACACAATACTATCGATAGTTACAGGCATTTAACAGTCAATAGTATCGATAGTATTGGCGTTATCAAAAGTATTGATCAAATTTTACTATCGATAGTACTATCGATAACCTAGGTCAACTATTGATAGGGAAACTATCGATAGGTCCGCAAAACTAGTGCAAGCGATCTTCGTTTGAAAGTGGTTATGCGGCAGTTCCCCGACCGTACGTCGGCAGCTCCTATTTTGGTGGGCATTCGTTTATTGTCAATAACATGTTTACAGCTCAATTGCGGGAGATCAGAAAGACAAATATGGCGCGATTCGCCTGCGATAACGCTGATGGCATCAAATTTATTCAGCCACACGCATTGCTTAACGTTGGACGTGGGTATGTAGCTTCCAATAAATAAATAAATTGAGAAAAACTAAGGTTTTTTCCACTTACCATGAAAAACAGAAACAACGAAGGTTCATTTATTTATTTAGGCTACACAACAGACAATAATCAAAGACAGATTACAAACAAATGAGCAATTATAGTTTAGGACCAGATTAATGTCCACAAAATGTGAGCACAATGGACAACATTTCAAAATTGCTAAGCTCTGAAACAAAAAATACCGATTCTTTGTTTACTTTTCCGCTGCTCGAATATATATTTATTCATTTTTTATATTGCTTATTTACTGAGAAAAAAATTAAAAACTAAAAAACGTAAGATGACGTCATCGGACGGCAGAATGTAAAATATTTCTTTGCTTAGCACATTATAGTTTTAAATTTACGTAATGCCAAACTCATGACATGTAACTGTCAAAAAAAAAGACAACTTGTCAACGTTGAATGTATGAATGACGTTGACAATGTTGACACTAGTATTATTTACCTTTGACAGTAGTACCTTTTTTTTTATTAAAACAATGATAAGCAAAGGAATATCGCTGTATTCAGCCGTCCGATGACGTCATTTGGCGCTTACGTCTATTTAGATTAAAAAGAATTTCAATAATTATTTTATGCATGAAAATGGACAAATTTTGAAAAAAGAAAAAATATGGGTCTGTTCATTTTATGTCTACTTTCATATAAAAAAACAGTATGGACATGTTAAAAATTTGAAATGTTGTCCATTGCGGTAATCTTTTATACGTAAAAAAAAATCCATATTATTTATTAGAGTAAACAAAATTAATTGATAAACTAAAAATACAATTACATAAAATAAGTTCAGATAAATTATTAAATTCCACTCGATCCCGACATAAGTAGTCAACAAACAATCAGCGGACGAGCTATTGTTGACTTTAAACGGGTCGTCATAGACTTTGTTCCAAGTTTAGCTTATTTTTTATTTAAAATTATTTTCTATTTTTACTTTCCTTTACTATGTCACCTTTTTGAACTTCAATTTCAGTGATGAATTTTGAATTGCTTAACATTAGTTCAGCATTACTTTTTTTATACAGCATTTCTCTGTGTCGCCAGTCTGGCCGTGGAAGTAGGTGATTAAAATTCTATGATAAAAAATTTTAAAAGCCGAGAACTACAGCGTGTAAAAAGACCCATAAAGAAGCCGGCGTCTACGCACTCAGACCATTAAAACAAACCATTGATTTTTTGGTGGTAATATTAATTTTATACACGGACGACGCCATGAACAGCGTACACCGGACCGCGCCACACGCGCGCCCGCGCCTCAGTCGCTTCCCCCCCCCCCCCCCCCCATTTTTCCCTAGGAATTACTTAAGTTTTGAACAAGTTTCTTTGGACAATAATTAGGTAAGAATGTTTATTTACATCAAAACTGGTCCTGATGATGTGCTAAATACGTGAGTTTCGACTTCGCTAAGGGTTTTTTTACACCCTGTATAATCAGAGCAAATTATTTATATTTGCGTCTAAAATCATTGCTTCTGGACGCCGTTTTTTCCGTTAAATCCTTGACGCGTGTTCAGTTTTAACTTTACAAAATGGCTGATTTTTTTACCAATATCGTTAGTGAAATAAGTTCACTTTTTTATGTAATAGGTGGCAGACGAGCAGACGGATCATCTGATGGTAAGCGATTGCTGCCGCCCATGGACACCCGCGACACCAGTGGAGTCACCAGTGCACTGCCAACCTTTAAACCCCCCTTTCCCACGGATTGGGCCTCCGGTACCCTCACTCACGCAGCGAAACACAACACAGTGCTGCATCAAGCCGGTTTTCTGTGAGGCCGTGGTATCGGTTAAAACTTAATCATAATCATAATCATAAATCTTTATTGTTTTATTAGGTCTTAAAAATAGCATAATGTCCTCAAATGAACCCTGCAAAGGGTATCACAATGAAAATAATAATAAAAATAACAGCATAACATTTACATTTCCTCTTAATTATTAAGTAATTATATTAAATGTCTAATAGCAATCGAATTACAATGAAGTAGATACATTTATGTATAAATATTAAATTATATATACGAAATTACACACACACATCAATCGTGACGGGTACGTATATTTTGTTAAGGTTGATACGAGTAATATCCCAAACGTTTAAACAGTCTTTGTAATCTCCAAGAAAACGAGATTGCAACAATTCGGAGTTACAGTCGAAATAATGTGATCCTCTTGGACGCTCACCAATAAAATCCTGTTTATTCCGAACTTAGGTCGTTGCATTTAAAAGCGAAAATTAAGTGAGACACCATCTTCTACGTTGCAACGGAATGGTAGAATGCAATTAGAGAAGGTCATTTATTATTCAAGACAAGGCAAAGAGTGTCTTAAGTAGAATTGAGTTTATTAAATAAGAATTTACATTTACGGCTATGGTCACATTTGATCGTTTTCAAACTCTACTTCTTCATAGGGTGCCGTCGTCCGCACTCGTAGTTCTTCAATTCATCATCATCATCATCATCAGCCTATCGCAGTCCACTGCTGGACGTAGGCCTCTCCAATTGTTCGCCACTGTGATCTATCCATGGCTTCTCGCATCCAGCTCTTGCCAGCCATCCTGCGCAGATCGTCCCCCCACCTAGCCAGAGGGCGCCCTACATTACGTTTGCCAAGACGCGGTCCCCACTCCAGAACCCGTTTACCCCAATTCATATTAATATTATAAATCGTCGTTGAAATTCTTACACCACGTAACTCATTATAAGCAACTTTTCAGGAAAGCCAAAAAGCTGATCCGAGACTTACGTGCTATTTCCAATAGTACTTATTCAATGTTTGACTACCCTTCTGTTACTTTTTCAACATTGAAAAGGTTTTGATGGCCACAGCTGATTTGATTGAAAAAAACACAATAGACGGATTGTGTTTTTTTTTCTTAATAAAAATTCAGTTGTCCAAGTCTCCATAACCGCCACCAATAAATTAATAAAAAAATACTAAATTGTAACTTACGTGGTCATCTCAAAGCGTAGGGCATGACTTCCATGCGGTTACTAATGCGGAATTTTATTCCCTCAGACCCTCAGACCGTGAATAGCTTTTTGTAACACTATTTTCAACTTCATCATCATCGTCAGCCCATTTAAGTCCCCACTGCTGGGGCACGGGCCTCTCTCAATCACATGAGGGGTAATTGCCATTTTCAACTTCATCGTCATCGTCAGCCCATTTAAGTCCCCACTGCTGGGGCACGGGCCTCTCTCAATCACATGAGGGGTAATTGCCATTTTCAACTTCATCGTCATCGTCAGCCCATTTAAGTCCCCACTGCTGGGGCACGGGCCTCCCTCAATCACATGAGGGGTAATTGCCATACTCACCACGCTTGGCAGACGGGTTGGCGAGGGTTTTGATATAAATGCAGAGTTTTCCTTCTCTGGGTGCTGATGATCATGCCAGCAGCTTTACCATAGTCGCCTTTTACGACACCTCGGTAAGAGTGAGGGTGGCCTACATTTTCCACTTGAATAAAGTGTATTTTTAATCCCGGTATTCCCGGGATTCTGGGCATGTCCATAATTATTTGAAAAAATCGCAAGTACCAAAAATACTTCTACCTACTCCGATCATTGATCATACAGGGTGACAAAAAATAGGGTCTCAAAAATCTTAGTAAATAATCAATTTATTTGCAGAAACGAACACGTCCCTTGTTCTCATATACCAGAACCTGACCTGACAAAGTGGAAGGACGACTCATGTCAAGGATACGATCTACATTCAAATGCAGATGATGAAGAACAGTGCCACATCGACCATGAACTAGACCGCAATGGTGTTCGAGTCCTGTTTCCCAAAACCCAAAGGCCACATACCGAAGATTTCAAAAAGAATTTGAACTATTTTTCCAGTTTTAATGGTTGATTACAGAATGCAGATTGACCTAAGCATAACATATTTTGGATCAACATCAATTTATACTTGAAGTAAAACTGGAAACACTTCACTGCGAGTTGTTAAAGATAATTCAGTAGTTATTTTAATGAATTATAGTTTGTGATAGGTATATAATTTGAAAGGTAATTTTAAATGGTTTCAAATGTTATTAAAAATATTTTAAATGTTTTCATTTTTTATCCAAATCGAAAACTATAATGTTGTATCCGTTACCATACGAGTATTACCGTTCGAGATCCATGCTTCGGCATGATACCAGGCAGGGCCCTAATTATTTATTTATGATCTGTGCCCGGGACTTATAAATGCTAAATCAGCGCCTGCTCTGTGTTTCGCCGAGTAAGTTTATTGTTTCTTTTTAATGTGATAGGTGGCAGACGAGAAGACGGATCACCTCATGGTAAGCAATTGCCGCTACCCATGGACACCCGCGACACCAGTGGAGTCACAAGTGCGTTGCCATCCATTTAACTCCTTTTCCTCCGGAATGGGCCCCTGGTACGTGCAAATCTATGTGCGTATTTCTACCATTACCATCTGCTCGGCGGTGAGGAAAAACATCGTGAGGAAACCTGCACGTTTCGGAAAAAGTTTCTGAAACGTGTAACCATGATTCAGTCGGTCTGGTTTCCCTGTTAAAGGTTTGCGAAGGTCGGACGGTAGTCGCTTCATTGTAATCACCAGACCCCCCCAATCCTGAATCATGGTCTAAACGTACCCTGGGCTCGAAAGCGGCAGCTTTGGACGCAACTGGGAATTACACACTAAGATGAAGAGGAACATAAAAAAACAATAAAGTAATTTCACTGCTGCTTTTATGTGCTATGTTGATGAAGCACTTCTGAGTTTACCTTGTCCAGTTTGAAAATTGCAAAATTGCAAAACTTTCAAATTGAACTTTTAATGTTGCGGTCCGCTAAAACCAACTTTAAATCCAAAAATCTATACCAACTTGTGCCCAAACATAAGATAGGTACTTTCCTATTAAATCTATAGAATAACTGAAGTTTCTACATTAAAGTTGGAGTCAAGAACAGAGCCGCTTAATGCACAATAGCAAATGACACCGGCAGATTAGCCGGCCGGACCGCCCGCGCCGAATACCAGCAAAAAACTTAACTTGTTTAGCCGCTCTGTAATTGCTCCGGGCCGGCCAAGATAAGCTCGTTTCTTTTTAATTTTCCTTCTGGAAATTACTTCAATTCCCCCGCTGAATAAATGAGGACTGTTGCACTACCTACGTTTACTACTTTTTTAATTTATTTTATTACCGCGAAAGAGATCTCGGCGAAGTTCTCCGCTCTTAGAGAAAGGTTTGATTAACTAGTTGGATTCTGTCGAGAAAAAGCGGGTGCAAATGGGACTTGCAATAAAATAGGATTCTAGTTTTGTATTCCGCTCTCAACTAGCGTACCGTTGGATGTTGTACCGTTTGTACTTTTTTGCACTTATTTAGTAGATGCTTTTAATTAGGTTGCAAATGCGTTTGAATCGTGTCTTGAACATCTTTCGCAAAACGTATTTTTATCTTTATCTTGGATAAAGATAAAAAAGTCAAAGATAAAATCAAACAAGACTTGCAACAAAATGGAATGCTAGTTTTGTGTTCAGTTCTGAACTAGCTTGGATGTTTGTACTTTTTTTTGCATTTATTTAGTAGATGCTTTTAATTAGGTTGCAAATACATTTGAATCGTGCTTAGAACATCTTTCGTAAAACCTAGGTTATCTTTATCTTGGATAAAGATAAAAAAGTCAAAGATAAAATCAAACAGGACTTGGAACAAAATGGAATGCTAGTTTTGTATTCCGCTCTGAACTAGCTTGGATCTTGTACCGTTTGTACTGTTTTTGCATTTATTTAGTAGATGCTTTTAATTAGGTTGCAAAAACGTTTGAATTGTGTCTTAAACATTTTTCGCAAAACGTATTTTTATCTTTATCTTGATTAAAAAAAAGTATTTTTATCCCTATCCAAAATAAATATAAAAATACGTTTATTTACAAACGATCTTATTCAACAGCTAAGTTTAAACATGTTCTACCATAATGGTGAGGTCAGATGAATTTCAATTTTGCTCAAATGTTGACATATGTTAATACTACCGCAAAATGCTTATACAATGTACAGTCAGCGTCAGATCAAGTTACCCCCCTGCAGTGGAAAAATAGCACTTGTGCCTCAGACATAGGGACGGTCCAAAGGTCAACAAGGGCAACTCGACGTGACACCGTGTGTACCAGAGGCCTAATTCTAAAGTTGGTAAAAGCTTGGCAGCGCGCTGGTGACTCTACTGATGTTCATGGGCGGTGGAAATATTTTTTGTCACTCTTTTGAGCAGACAGATCACCTGATGGTCAGTGATTGTGATGATAATTATACTTTGAATAATAATGTTTACTAACAAATATTAAACCTTTAGTCCAAAATGAGGTATTTGCATTACCGTCTAACATTTCCCGTCATGCCCTTCGAAACCCAATACTATCAACAAACAAAGGATTCCTGATATCGGGTCAAAGGTAGGTAAATAATCAGGGGCCAGCAGTAAATCGCCTCTTTCGACCCAAGTTCAAGACCTCAATAATGACGGGCCGTACAAAATGTAGCCCCAAATGTACCGATTTTCCCCAGACTACTCTAGAGATGAGAACTCAGAGACATCGAAAAAATATACAATCAAATCTCAGCTGTAGAGGGAAGGGTATTTTCGATACTTTTTGGATTTTGATATTTGATTGCCTCGTTAGCGCAGTGGGTAGGGCGTCGCACTTTAAAGCGACGGCTGCGCTTGGGATCCCTGAGTTTTTCTGTTAAGAAATTCTCAGTGTCAGCTCGGATTTTGGAAGTTGGCGGTTTTGTACCCCCGTGTCTCGAAAAACACGTTAAACCGTTCTTCCTTCGCTCGATGGCTCACCGGTCGTGTAACACTGGTGGGAAACCAGTATTGAGATCGGATTTTGAGGGCAAAGTGAATAGAGAGTGTAATTGTGTTTGCGCACACATTTAAACACTATAATAATATATCCTGCTTAAGTAGCTGATCGTTAAGTGAGATACGCCTTAGCCGAAATCGGTTGGAAGATATTATTATTCTTTTAGATTCCCCAAATGTTGTCATCGCAGAATCGAGAATTGCAACATGTGGCAACCCTTAATCGGATATGAGCCAATGAAAAATTTCATTGGTTTCGCTCTTATGCGATGACACATAAGGTTCAAAAACTATTTTACCATTGTCCGATTAAACGTCCATATTAGACTAATAAACATTATTAGAATTAATCGTTAAATTAGTTCAAGCCCACAATTAATAAGAAATTTCCTTCTGGAATGATTTAAAAACTCGAGTGGTTTATAAGTTGAATTGACAAATGTCTCGCGGAATCGAGAAGCGCTGAGTAGAGTCACATCCCCGTACGTTTTACTGTATGCACATCCCTTTATAACCTTCGTTCGTTTGGTATCTTCGGTTAAGAGGCCATCCAATCCCCAGTTTACCGAAAGGGTGCGTTATTTTTAAATGAAACGATCGCCTTACGCCTGTAGGGCTGAAACCCGTAATGTTGATGGATCCATAATGATCCGACTGTAGGAGGTTGTAAAGGATTTTTTGACAGCAGTAGAAGTGTGACAAATGACTGAAAGGATAAAAAATAATTTGAATTATTCCCATCCTACCACGCACTTCTACTTCTTACCTCGCATTTTAAAATTGTAGAATTCTATACATATATAAAAGAAGAACCTGAGTGACTAAGATATTAAGCTCGTATCCCCTGGTGTGTTATACATAGGACATCAATAAAAAATCAATTTCACCTTCAAAAATATTACGTAAGTATAAATTGATACCAAATGTTTATAGGTATACATTTTGAAAAAAAAAACAGCTTTTCACATTATATTAATTTTTAAATATTTTTTTCTCAATTTAAAATCCATTTTGGAAAAACGTTTGAAATTGCATCCAATAACATGTATTAATATCTCCAGGGGTTAGGAGGTTAAGTGACTAGGAATGTAGCTACAGCCCAAACTAATGACCCTAGAAACTTGAAACTTGGGCAGGAAGTGTTTTAATAGTGAAAGTGAGCACAAAGAAGGCATTTTTAAAATTCAACCCTTAAGAGAGTAAATGGGGGTTAGAAGTTTGTATGAAAGTCCGCCATCTTTGATGTTAGGAATGTGAAAATTTGTACTGATATACTTATTACGTATTATTTTAAATATATAAAATAAACAGAAATTCACTTCAACGTTATTGGAAAATCACCCATTGAAGTGGTGAAATAAGCATAGCTGCAACTATGCTGGGCAAAGAGAGGTCATGTCTGACCTTCGCGACCAGTGCGGACCGCTGTTGGTCGAAGGATGGGCACACCATCAACGTGTAGTGCGCTGAGTCCTCCGCAGCGCCGCACTGGTGGCACGAAGGAGTGTCCTCCCGCTGAATACGGCGCAGGTAGTTACCGATGCAGCCATGCCCGGTAAGTACCTGCACCATCCGGAAGGACAAAAACCCATGTGGGCGCACGAGCCACAGGTCCAAGACCGGGGCGAGCGCTGCGAGCGTGGGACGGCCATACGTCTCCACCAGGAGAGAGGCCGTCCATGTCTCCACCATTTGCTGGCGATCCTTCTTCCTGAGCGCCTCTCTTTCGCGCGGGCAGAGGGGGTCGCCAGCCGCTCGTTTTGCCGCCGTCTTCTCGTAGATGGCGGCCAGCACTCCAGCCTCCAACTCCCATGGCGGGGTGGAGGCGAGAGCAACCCTTGGACCAAGCGTTCCGACCAAGCGAATGCAGCGTTCACTACCACTGTTCCAAACGGGTCGTAAAAAGATGATGTTGCCGAACAGATACTACCTGGTGTTCTTCACGAAAAGAGCATATTCTTTCCTTAAGGGCTGACAACGCATTTACGAAGGCTCATGTGTTGCAAATATCCATAGGTGAGTCATCTTCTCTTTTATCTGTAACAATATAAAAAAATACTTTTTGAAAACTTTGACAGCATAACAAAGGCCAAACTAACCATGTCATTTACTACAAAGGGCGCTGGTATAGACGGGACGCGTGAAGAAAATAGGGTGTAAAAGCGAATATTAGGGGCCCATGTACAGCAGTGATCTGGGACAGCCTGATGATTACATTAGGGACTTTTCAATTCCTCACTGCTCTTCCTGAATTTTTTTAGTAATATTTTTTTTATATTAGAGGTGGCAGACGAGCAGACGGATCACCTGATGGTAAGCAATTCCGCCGCCCATGGACACCCGCAACACCAGTAGAGTCACAAGTGCACTGCCAACCTTTTCCCCTTCTCCACCATAAGGCCTCCAGTAACCTCACTCACACGGCGAAACACAGCACAGAAATTTTCTAGATATTCGCATTTCAGAGATGTAAAGTATCCTATATTGTTTCCCAGCCAACAGATTTAAATATTCATATCGTGCTCATCTTTATTCCAAAGGGCGAAATCTGTTCAGCAGTTTATATTGAGGTCATAGACTGAAGAGCGTATATAAGAAATACATTCTCATACAGAAAATACTCTCTTAGGTTCATAAGGTACCTACCTAAAGTTGAATAAGAATATAAACTTTTGCGTTGAATTACACAAATAATGAATGTACCACTTGTGTATTATGTATGTTAGTCCGCTCGTGACCACGACCGTTGGAACGCGGTCGAAACGTCAAGCATAAAAATAACTGCGTTTTGTCCCGTGTGCATTCATTATTTACGTAAAGTAAAAAGAGGAAGGTAAACCTAAAGTAAACCTAAAATAAATCTGGATACTTTAAATCTAGATTTAGATCTTTAATCATCGTCAGCCCATTTAAGTCCCCACTGCTGGGGCACGGGCCTCCCTCAATCAGATGAGGGGTAATTGCCATACTCACCACGCTTGGCAGACGGGTTGGCGAGGGTTTTGATATAAATGCAGAGTTTTCCTTCTCTGGGTGCTGATGATCATGCCAGCAGCTTTACCTTAGTCGCCTTTTACGAAACCTCGGTAAGTGTGAGGGTGGCCTATTCTACTCTGCCGGGACCACACGGCTGATCTTAAATAGAGAGCTTTTATTAAGTGTGTATAAGGTTTGTATGTACGTGTATATAAGCATGCTTGACTGCGTTTTGTTTTTTATATATTTAGTAAAACGATCTGGACATTTGAACACAGCGGATTTATTTTAGGTTTTGAAACGTTTATTTATAATCTCTTTTAATTATTAAATGACGAAAAAGAAAGAAAAGCCTATAGACATGCTAACAGAGGTCGTAGATATTTCAGAAGAAAAAAAAAACTCTTCCGCTATTATCCAGGGAGGGAACTGGGTTGTTCTTTTGTATTGGCTACTACCATATCGTCTTAATGTAAAATAATACTTTATTAAAAAAGTATTCTTAAAATAAGTTGATAAATGGTCTACCGTGGCTCATTTGAGAGTAAAAGTCTGTCTAGAAGAACAGACAGTAAATATGCCTAACTGAAAAAGCGGACGACACCCTTTGACCCATGAGACCACCCAAACTGTTACAAGAACAATGCCATACCAATACACCCAGATTGTAACGGAAAAAGGAAAAGATTCGAACACGAATAATACCGGTGAATTTTTAATTTTTTAACCACGTTACAGAATTGCCTAACAAGCTGTCACGTGCGTAGGTGGCACTTTACGTCCAGTGGCGGAAAAATTGCCGTAAAAAGTTTTTCGTGAAAAGGAAAAATGGTATGGAGGTTTTGCGGCTATAGACACGCTGGGTTTTTGCGCACCGGTCGATGACTGTGGCTTTTTGTTCCGCTTCGTGATGTATCGTTCGTTACCTATAAAACCTACGGTCTATTCGTATCCCAGATTATTATACATTATGAAAAGGGGCTAGTTTTTGACACATGCTGTAAGTTAATGTGAAGTGAAATGGATAATCTGGAAATCCGTAAGGAGTCCGCTTTAATATGGAAATATCAGGTTTTCTTTTTTGGTGGCTGCTGTTGTGTTTGTAGAGAAGACACATTGTAAATTTTTGAGTGAATAGATTAAGTAACACTGTGCTGTGTTTCGCTGAGAGATTGAGTGTACTAATAAAGATAATATAAAGATTTATTTATTGGCCCCAGAATATAAAATTAAACCCGAGCGACATAAATAGAACAAATTCTGTAGCCAACAAGGCCCAACCTCAGCATTTGCTACGGTGGCCGAAGCCGCTGCAGCGCTGGTTTTCAGGCGGAGCCTTGGGCGACGTAGGTGCACACATACATACAAGAGAAAGAAAGACAAAACAAAGAAAATAGTTACAATAGAACCAAAGAAAAAACAATATTAATAAAAAGTATCCAAGTAACATAAAGACGAAGGAACACATAGTAATGAAAATAAGGTGTAATGTAAATGCACTGGAGGTCCAAACGGGGGGAAAGGAAGGTTTGAAGGTTGGCAGCGCACTTGTGACTCCTCTGGTGTCGCGGGTGTACATGGGCGGCAGCAATCGCTTACCATTAGGTGATCCGTCTGCTCGTCTGCCACTTATCACATTTAAAAAAATCCGTTTGATAGATGCAGGGAATTTACTTCAAGCAAGATCTCAAAAATTGACCTGATTTCGTATTAAGTAGCTTAAACACTTTTGTTACGGATATCAGACAAACTCTTTTAGATTACCACTTGACCACAATATGTTGTGTGTTTGCCTAGAAGATGTCTGTTCACTCTTGCCTTGAAGATTCTTTTATGCTTGAGGCGGACAAACGAGAGAAACAAGCCTGTCACCTGATGGAAAGTCACCAACGCCACCCATGAAAATCCGCGAAATCAGAGAGATCGCTAATGTGTTGCTGGCCTTTTTAAAAAAAAAGATAAATCCAGTGCATTTCAATTGACTTTAAAGTTATGATAAATCAGACTCTACTGATAAAAATGAGTGAGGCTAAACTTGGTCTCCAATTCCTACCTTATCCCACACAATTATAGGGCATACTTAGATAAATAAATATTTAGATAATATTAAGATAATAAGCTAGATACTAATCCCACAGGACTCCCTTTAAAAAGCTATGACTGTCAACTTTATCTGTTCGCTTCCCACGGGTATGGTTACACATGACACTTCACAGAATCGTATTTGGTTGATAAATGATCGCTGAGGATAAGAAGCACATTTCTAAGATTCTATTTCGCATCCATAAGGAAAACATTTAAATTTCCGTGACCTCACACTTTCCATCATCTTGTAAAAGCGTTCCAAGATGATGAAGGGTGTGATTGCTGGTTTTTTTAGGCATTGGAGTCCAGGGTACCTTGGTCAGGACCACGATCCAGAATCTGGTAAGTCTAGAGTTAATTTAAATATAGCGACTGCCGTCTTCCACCCAATCGCAACTATTAGATGGAACTAGACCACTAAGAATACCTTTTTTTATTTTTGACTACTCGGAGAAAATGCTGCCAGCTCGGAAGGAGCCGGAGGCGCTGGTAGTAGGCACTGCCTTACGCACTTCCAGCCTCTGGAAGACGGCCGGTTAGTGTGGGGCTTCTCCTGGGGTGCTCCCAGGGGCATACTCACTAAAAACTCCAAGGCTTTTTCCGACCATAGCCCGGAAAGTTCCGAACGGAACACGGGCCTATGACCTCGAGGAATGCTGTCGCGAACCGTTCAGGGCAAGGCACGCCAGAACGGCCTTTCACCTGCACTCCGGTTCAAAGAAGCCAGGGCATCTCCCACGGCCCACCAAACACCGCCCCCCGAATAGCGCCCACACTGCTGGCTGCAGTGCAAACACCACCGGGAGGAGGACTGCGGATACCTCTCACCTTCCAGACGCGGCTGGCTGCAGTGCAAAGAGACCAGTAAGAATACCTAGACCATATAAGGCAATTGGACTATATGTAAAATCACCGCTGGTGAGGAGTGCCAATTAAAGCCACTGATATCAGCAACACAATGTTCTATTTTTCTAGTATACTCACAGAGGTTCACATACTCTAGGACACAGTAACAAAACAATAATATCAAAACCAGTAAAAAAGTATAAAACATAAACAAGCAACAAGGTCCTACCATCGACCTCGACACCATGGTCACAAAATCAAAATGATTATCTCAACCATTGTAGGTACGTATCAACAATATCAACAAATGTTAGGCAGTAGAAGGACTCAGAGGACATTCACTCATTCGACAAGAGTTCTAGTGGCCTTGCAAACAAAAATTAAAAGGTTTTCAAAAAAATATTGACGCTCGCGGGTATAGTAAGCACGAGCATCGGCGCTGCAATAGCCAGTAAGGTAGAGTAATTTTCGAATTAGGATAGAGAACCTGCTTCAATATTTACGTTAGTGTTGATCTTTGAGGAACACAAGTATTTCGAGCTGTGTTGGCTATATTAATCTATACTTAGTGTAGATACTGTCCGTAGTAGAACTGTCTTTACTGAAACGACTCAGTGATCCGACTTAGCCAAAAGATACACTGTTCTAAATCTCTAATGTTCGCTCCGAATATATCATTGATCAATTCAAATGGATTTTGAGTACGAGTGAACCGAATGAGCTGAATGATCCGAGAGACCGAATGATCCGAATAAACAGAATTATCCGATAAGCCAAATGGTCCGAATGAGCTGAATGATCTGAGTGATCCGAATGAATCACTGATCTCTATCTGGGAGTCGATTTTCTAAATGAAGCGTTTCACTGTTCCGCATCTCTGCACTGATCCAGATGCAAACGTTCCAATAAATTGAGAGATACGTTTTTGCCAGGCCTAAATTATAGTCTAGTCGCTACACAGTCGTCTCTGAAAGGATGTACATTTGGATGGCCAATTTAACCAGATGGCTGCGACTTACATATGTATATCACTTAAATACTTTGTTATATTAGCTACCTATATGAGCTAAAATATATAGTATTGTGACACGATACTTAGGTAGGTACTTTTCTCTTTCTAATGTTACTTAAGGACAAGATCTTGGATCCTTAGATCCTTGGATTTCGAATCGTACTTCACCGAAATTTATTTTTACAAAAACCTATGCAGTTTATCATAGTAAAAAAGGATGTTCTCTAAATATTGACCTAGAATTTTCTTGTAGAATTGCATTTCTAACTCGGCACTGATTTCAAAATGGCGAAAAGCTAAAATGCGGGCTACTGCTAACTCTCGTACAAATATTTTAAGAAGTGCAATCCCGCAGGGAATCCGTAAAAAGGTTTTTAGTTTTAAATCTCAAACAGCTTTTTGTATTTTTTTTTACAAAAAAATATTTACTCGATTCAACTCAACCACCCACATTAAGGATTTGTTGTTAAATAACTTCGTTTTTAAAATACCTACAAGTACAAGGTTTTTTTTTTGACCTACAATTTCAAGGCAGATAAAGTAAGATGTAACAAAGCAACGTCGAACAATGAAAGCTTCGATTTAAAGTTGTCCATGTTTCAAATAATTCGAAGTAACATATGGAAACCAAAAAGTTTAGTTGGAAAATTATTCCAATCGATTTTCATTTTGATGTCAAACACATTTGGTTCAGTATTTACTCATTGAATTGATATCTGATACAGTGTCAAGATACAGATGTAATTTTTTTTTCACAAAAATATTTGCAGATTTATTTCTCATGGTCAGTCCAAAAAGAGTTATGGCGACAGAAGCGAGCGTG
Organism: Marasmia exigua; assembly: GCA_019059595.1. Classification (NCBI taxonomy): domain Eukaryota; kingdom Metazoa; phylum Arthropoda; class Insecta; order Lepidoptera; family Crambidae; genus Marasmia; species Marasmia exigua. Next base: position 20,446,856 of record CM032471.1, read on the forward strand.
ACTACAGGTGAAGTGATAAAAAGGTGAAAGATAGACAAAGGTACGTGACTGCTATCAAGGTTGGAAGTCAGGTGACCCTTAATTCAAAAAAATAATTGGTCGGGCTCTGCAGGAAACACCTGAGTAAATAGGGAGACTCGGACGCGTCCAGCAATGCATGGGAGAGAAGAGGGGCGCCGCCCCCAGACCATGGACCATCTCCTGACTTTCACTCTGTGCCCGGATAGCTGCAAGTATTGCGACCACCTGCTGGTGAGGGGGGGGGAAGGTTGGCAGCGCACTTGTGACTTCACTGGTGTTGGGTTCACGGGTGTCCATGGGCGGCGGCATTGCTTACCATCAGGTGATCCGTCTGCTCGTCTGCCACCTCTCATATAAATATATAAAAAAAAGTGTAAAATTCATAATGTTGTTAACAAAAATACATCTATTTACCAAGTTTATAAGTAATAGTATAGTTCTTATAGTTTCGGAAAAAAGTGGCTGTGACATACGGATGGACGGACAAACGGACAGACAGACTTGACGAATTTATAAGGGTTCCGTTTTTTGCTATTTGTCTACGGAACCCAACATTTATTGTTCTTACAGTAGGTACATAATTATACAGGTACAGTACGTAAGTGAGTGATAAGGACAAATAATAATCGCTCGCTATCTTAAAATACGTAACTCAGTAGATATTGTCCCTTTATTTACGTTATTTGGCTCACTTCGTTGGTCTTACTTTAGATGTGTCAAGGCCTTTGAGCCTTAGTGCGTGACGTAATATACAGCTTGTTGCAGATATTGCACACGAGGTACAAACGTTTGTATTCAAGACGACACGGAAACTCGGAATTGATTCCCCACGGGCAAAACAGCTGTATAGAACTGTACCCACTATGCCACCTTTGTGCTACCTATTATATTCGTTGTAGTGAATCCATAGCAGGAAAGTTACATAATGTATGCCTTTTCCACCTAAAGGTAGATCCTGATTCTGTACTGAGTGAGTAGGTTCGCTTTGAGGGGTCCGTGGGTTAGGCGCTGGGTGTGTGATGCCTCGTGGTGGAAGCACCCGATTTTCAATTTACCTAAATTATTTAAAGAATTGCACTTAAAAGAAATCAGGTGCCTCCACCACGGGGGCGTCACACATTGGGGACGTAACCCACGTAGGTACTATAATTATTGCGTCGACTGCCTCGGTGGCTCAGTGGATAGTGGGTCGCACTTTAAAGCGACAGCTGCGCTTGGGGTCCCGGGTTTGATCTCCGGGTCAGGCCAAAATTTGTACCGCAGTTTTTCTGTTAAAAATTCTTAGTGTCAGCCCGGAGTCTGGAAGTATGCGGTCTTTGCACCCCCGTGCCTTGGAAAGCACGTTAAGCCGTTGGTCCTGCGCCTGATCCCTCTTCGGTCGTGTCACAGTGGTGTCCCACCGAAAGTATGGGGGTAAGGGAATAGTGAGTGCATTTGTGTCTGCGCAAATGCTTGTGCTCTATAATATGTCCTGCGTCTATGGTTGATCGCTGAGATTGGCCGCTGTGACCGAAAAATCGGTTCGGTGGACATTATTAGGAACTATAATTATATAGCTATAACGAACTCTTCGATATCAGAACCGTTAAAGCCGAATTTCTCTACTTGTTTAGTGACGTTATGGAGATCATCGCCGCTGCCGCCAAGGACATCACGAGTATGCCACCTGCACGTCTCTCGTTATGATGTAGGGATCACGACGATGACAACAACAACGACACAACGATCACGACCATGATCTTGGATATGACAAGAATTACAAAGAAGCGATTTAATTAAAAATAGCTAAAGCGCGCTGAGATTTTTCAACCAGCTACCTCTGAGCTTGCGTGATAAAATTAAAACCAGCTACCTCTGAGCTTGCGTGATAAGATTAAACTAGCTACCTCTAAGCTTGCGTGATAAGATTAACTAGCTACCTCTGAGCTTGCGTGATAAGATTAACCAACTACCTCTGAGCTTGCATGATAAGATTAATGATAAAAATATCAAACAGAAACTTGAGATGCACTTTCTCGATAATGTTGCATGATATGCACTTATAGTACGAGAGCCCACGACCAAAACCATGTCTCATAGCAATACGGCAAAAACCCTATAAAATCGTTAGATTGTATGATTCTGAACCCGACTAGGCGTGTAGTAACGGTCGAAAGTGTAGCAACTGCGTGGGAGGCCATTTCTGCTGTGTCAATAAAAAAAGACAGTCGGTATTATAGCAATACGTCTGATAGTGAAAATGTACATAGATTTTATAATTGTATTACGAAAAAGTTTGTTTTCAGACATTTTGCGCGTAGCATATAGCCTGAGCGCATTTTTGAAAATGTCAAAAAATTTAGCCGACCTGTATCATAGCAATACGGATAATTTTTTTTTTCAACTTTTTGTATTGCTGCCAGGATTACCAAAAACCTGTTTTCAGACACTTTCAGTGTAGCATATACTCCCAAAAACGAAAATAACGTTTCGGAGTCGCCTGACCGACGCACACTGGGGCAAGATACCCTTATTTCTGGCATTAAATCAGTTTACTGGCTAAATGGCTTTTGTAGTCACTAAATTGAAATAAAATAATGTTTTCGATGATTTAGAATCATTTATATGACTTTAAATACATAAATGTATGTTTTTTAGGTAATTTAACACAAATAATGAAACAAAAAGACGTAAACAATCGCTTATATTTTATTAAAATTATTCTGAACCTACTATTCTAAAGATATGCTAGCGCATCATCATCATCTTCATCAACATCATCTTCATCATCATCATCTTCGTCATCGATATGCGTTACTTTATCGGAATTTATGTTTGAAGATGGATCTTTTAATAAATTTAAGATTTCTTTTGGAAGAGTCTGAGGATTTCTTTTCTTAGATTTCTGCTTGCTGGTAATCACGGGATCTGATCTCAACAAAAAAAATCTCTATTTGATTATTCTCGGCCAAATTTTCTGGAATTGTTACCCTGTATCTTTTGAAGTCCTTATTCCTGGCCTCTTGAGATTCTTCCGTCAATACACTCTCTGGCAACCAACTACCTGAGTTGAGCGACGTTATTTTTGACGACAAATCATCATCCACAACAGGTACAGTTTACATGGATTTTGCTGTTAATTTCATAAATAAGTTCGTGATTTTCACTAAAGATGTTTATTTTACAGAAGAGGACGTTGAAGATCTCCTGAGCGACGTCGAGAGTGATTTTGAAGACGACGATTCCGAATCCGACAGCGATTGAATACGATAATATTTTGTAACTTTAAATAAACCGTTTTTTTTTTCAACTTCATCCTAGTTTCCTTTTGTGCGATTTATTTCAGTCCTTCAACTTCAATGTTACGGTTTCGGGTAAATTCTTTGTTAATTATCATCTAATAAATTCAGGGTCGCAACGTATTCATTGATTTGTAACAGAAAATTCAAGATGCCTCAATACGATTTTTAAATGATATCTGGGTATCGAAAAGTTGTCTGATAGAGAAGGTACTACACTTAATTTGTCTGATATACATTTTTTGCACATGTGGACAACTTATTTTATCATGTCCAACAATTTTCAGACATATTGCTATGATACCGATCGGTCAAATTTGTTAACATTTTCAAAACGGTCTCAAAATTTAATGCGTTCACATTTCCGTCTGAAAATTGTTTTGTTCGCATCAAATAACCAAAATTTACTAATAAAAAAGATTTTCAGACGTATTGCTATGAGAAATTTTTTTTGTCTCATTTTTTATTTTTGTTAGTGATTTTACGGGTTTGCGCTACACCACTAACGTCTGAAAAATATGTTTCCGGTATCTCAAAACTACCATTCAACTACAGTCTGCAAATCAGACATATTGCTATGATGCAGTTCGGCAAAATTCTTTGACAATTTTGAAAATTCGGTCAGATCAAACGCTACGCGGAAAATGTCTGATATTGGTATTTTCGAGTTCAAGATAATCGTATCTATCGATTTGATGCGGTTTTGGCCGTATTGCTATGAGACAAAAATTTTGGTCGTGGGCTCTCGTACTATTACTTAAATCTCAATAGAATAAAGTATGTAGGTAGGAATTGTGTATTGTTCGTTATGCACTTTGCTTAACTTTAACGTCGACTCAGGTCCAGCCATCACAAACCGTAGTAGTTAAAGTGCGTGATTATTTTAAGTTAATTTGAAATGTTTTTTTTTATATATTAAAAATAACTAAAATGTTTTTTTTATGGTAATAGGGCGCAGACGAGCGGACGTATCACCTGATGGTAAACGATAACCGCCGCGCATGGACACCTGTCACGTCAAAAGAGTCACAGATGACTCAGGCGCTGCCGGCCTTTTTTCAAAGGGAGTACGCTCTTTTCTTGAAGGTTTGCATGTCGTATCGGTCCGGAAACACCGCAGGCGATAGTTTATTCCACAGTTTTGTCGCACGACGCTACTTAGTTCCGGCTGCTATCGGCTAATTTCCTTGGATTGGAAAATATTGTCAATGAAAAAAAAGATCTCAGAAAAATACCCAAATCTCGTTCCAAACCGGCTGTCTATAAAAAAAGGCTAACTACTTGAACCAAATGTATTTGACATTGAGTGAGTCTCTATTGAAGATATTTGACAGAATGATATAACTTGTGGCTGTCCGTACCTGATTCCAAAATTTTATTTTGGGTACGGTCAGCATCAAAAGTAGCGTAACACTTTAGTACCACGTCAAAGTAACTATTCTGCCTATTATAGTCAGTTTCCAAAGGCTTCGTAAAAAATGTTACTTCGACATGGTTAAATGGACTAAAGTGTTAAGCTAACGTTTTAACCGTGGGAGAGCCACGCTTCGGCATGTAAGGGCCAGCCGGAATGATACCACGGTCTCACAGAAAACCGGCGTTAGGCAGCACTGTGCTGTGTTTTGCTGCGTGAGTGAGCGTACCGGAGGCCCAATCCGAGGGAAGGGGGGGTTTAAAGGTTAGCAGCACATTTGTTAGGTGTGATCAGGTGATCTGTCTGCTCGTCTGCTACGTAGCTTTTTTTATGTCATAGCTATAACATAAAAAAGCTACCGTACCTATCAGATTCAACGAAACTACCACAATATGTACGTCAATACTAACATAGCACACCAAACAACACTAATGTTTACCATACAGACCAGGTACCCAGAGAGCCACGCTTTCGCATGAATAGACAGGCTCGACCTGAGTAATAGGTACCACCGCTTCATAGTGGTGTAAAGCACTGCCTGCGCTGTGTTTTATCGACTGAGTGAGGGTACTGGCGTCCCAATTAGTAGAAAAAAAAAAGATTAGTAGCGCGCTTGTGACTCCACTGGTGTTGCCATCAGATGATTCGCCTGAATCTGCTAAGGGTGGTAATCGAACCTTTGGCGACACTTACCATCGCCCGAAGAAAGAAATTCGCCCACTAGTACCAGTACCATCCTACCAACAGCAGATGGCGCTAATCTGACAGTTCATACAAGATTGGAATTCTCATACGTTCCTACATCGCGAAAGCAAAGTTCGCAAACCGACTTGAGATATATACGAGAAACCAAGATGGTACATCAGACAGTATTCCCCGAAACCAGGCTCGGCGGAAGGTTTTCCCTTTTCGTGGGAATCATACCAAATCCCTACAAACCCTTTAGAACGTGTGGCGGGATTTCACCAATTTATAAGCCGTATGTCTTTGTAAAAAAAATGGTTCATATACTAATTTGATTATTTATGTGGTTCTGCCGAGTTCTGGTATGCTGACCACTATAGTCTGGATTTTTTTAAGACAAGAATGAACAGACATCTTATAAGCAAACACGAATAGAGACTTCATCATCGCTTTCGATCAGGCGTGATTGTAGTCAAACGTTAATCTGAAGTCTAATCATAATTTTAAATTAGGTACTTAACTTAGGAAAACGCTGATATAAATACTTAGTCCATACTCTCCTGAATGAATTTTCACATAATACACGTGCAGAATTAATCGATGAAAACTATAAACATAAGTATGTACTACAAAAATATATTTCAGAACATGTAATCTATAATTGAATACACCATGCGTATCACCCTGTAAGTTACCATTTTTTTTATAAGGGCTGCTGTCACAGTAGATATTATATATCTATATATATTATATATCTACTGTGCTGCTGTTCAGGAGCCCAATTCTCGGGCTCCTAACATTTCTTTTCATACGAAATATATCACTAAAACATAGTTTTTGTATGATTTTCAAGTGAGATCCGCCATGTTTTTGAAATGTCACAAACCCGAGAATTGGGCTCCACGACCCCAATTCTGGGGATTTCGATATGAAAAAAAGATGGTGGATATCACCTGAAAACCATACAAAAAACTATGTTTTGGTGATATATATCGTATGATGACAAAATATCACGTTCCGAGAATTGGGCTCCTGGGCAGCTCAGTGCGAGCGAGATGCGTCGGCATAGGTAAGATACCTACGCAAACGACTCTCAGCGCGCGTACGTACTCTTCATACTTTATTATATATTTTTTTATTTAGTTAAATCAGCGACACTCATGTGTAATTGTGTCAAGTTCAAACCGGCAAGGTTTTTATGACACTCTAAATTTAAATACGGTTATTGTAATATATTATTTATTTTCATCGTCATCATCGTCATCGTCAGCCCATTTAAGTCCCCACTGCTGGGGCTCGGGCCTCCCTCAATCACATGAGGGGTAATTGCCATACTTACCACGCTTGGCAGACGGGTTGGCAAGGGTTTTGATATAAATGCAGAGTTTTCCTTTTCTGGGTGTTGATGATCATGCCAGTAGCTTTACCTTAGTCGCCTTTTACGACACCTCGGTAAGAGTGAGGGTGGCCTATTCTACTCTGCCGAGGACCACACGGCCGATTTATTTAAACATATTACAATAACAGTATTTAAATTTAAAAATAAACAAAAAAACTAAAAGTTATGACGGTTTGTAAGTGCTGTGTACAAGCCTATGAAAATCAAGATTTTTTTTATTTTTATTTGAACCAAGAAAATGTGATTGCTTACAATAGTATCTAATTTGGAACTTCTCTTTAACAAGATGATATCACAAAAGATAAGTTCCGAAGATTGAAACTTGCCTACAGCCTGAAAGCACGACTACAGCCGTGTACAACTCCAACCGGTTGACTACAATACTTGAGTTATGCAAGATAAGACTCGGAAACTTACCCGAATGGTGATGCGACTGCTATTTAGTGAACCGAGATACTCGATAACAATTTCATTCGAAAACTATTGGAATAATAGTAGTAATCCCCGAACATAAAATTAAAAATACTCTACTACTGATTCGGTTGTATTAAATGATCATCATTATACACCGTTATTTTTTTTTTATCGTTTACATACCAAAAACCACACAATAGGTATTTTTCTTCTTTTTATGTTATAGGTGGCAGACGAGCAGACGGATCACCTGATGTTAAGCGATTGCCGCCGCCCATTGACACTCGTGACACCGGTGGAGTCACAAGTGCGCTGCCAACCTTTAAACTCCTCTCCCCTGGTTTGGGCCTCCGTACCCTCACTCACGCAGCGAAACACAGCACATTGCTGCTTCACGCCGGCTTTCTGTGAGGCCGTAGTATCACTCCAGTCGAGCCGGCCCATTCATGCCGAAGCTTGGCTCTCCCACGGTAAAAAAAGGTATCGTGAATAAAGACCATTTAGCATGTTCGATCAAAAAAATACGTGAAAAAAATCTGTTTAAAAGTTTTCGGTAAGAAATTTTTAATGTCAGTCCGGAGTCTGGAAGTTGGCGGTATTGTACCCCCGTGCTTCGGAAAGCACGTTAAACTGTTGGACCCGCGCCCTATCCCTCTCCGGTCGTGTCACCCTGGTGACCCATAGGAATATAAGGGTAAGGGAATAGAAAGTGCACTTGTGATTGCGCACACACTTGAGCACTATATATCCTGCGTACGTGGCTGATCGTTGAGATTGGCCGCCGTAGCCGTAATCAGTTGCCGTATATTATCATCGTCATCGTCAGCCCGTTCAAGTCCCCACTACTGGGGCACGGGCCTCCCTCAATCACATGAGGGGTAATTGCCATACTCACCACGCTTGGCAGACGGGTTGGCGAGGGTTTTGATATAAATGCAGAGTTTTCCTTTTCTGGGTGCTGATGATCATGCCAGCAGCTTTACCTTAGTCGCCTTTTACGACACCTCGGTAAAAGTGAGGGTGGCCTATTCTACTCTGCCGGGGACCACACGGCAATATGGATATTATCATACTCGTACCTAATGATTGTACTAAAAAGATCGCATTAATTCCATTAGTATAAATAAAAATCTAAGTGGCTTCACTATGTTGGATCCCCAGCGGCTGAGTACAACAGCCAGGCAGAACTTGGCAGAACTTGGGACGTTTTGGCACTTTTACGAGTACTACCCCTGTTATGATTCCCGCAGGCGAGAGTTACTGCTATTTTGGTTTATTTTTTATATCCAGCGCTTGTTTATTACTAGACTTATAAGTCAAAGCAATAAAATGATTGTGGCCACGGCGGCTGTACGTAGCCGAAGCGACAAGCAGTAAATAATAAATTAAACTTAATCATTAAGGTCTAAACACCTGGTTGGTCTAGTGGTTTTGAGTACCGGGCCGTGATCTCGGGGTCCTGGGTTCGATTCCCGGCTCGGGCAAAAATTATGTTTCGAATTTTTCGAACTTAGCTCGGTTTTGTGATCACCAATCCGCATTTATCAAGCATGGGGATTACCCCATGCTTGCTAAATGCGGATTGGTGCTCCTATGATGTAATTAGACTTAATAGTCTAATTACACGCCGCGTGGTCCCCGGCAGAGTAGAATAGGCCACCCTCACTCTTACCGAAGTGTCGTAAAAGGCGACTAAGGTAAAGCTGCTGACATGATCATCAGCACCCAGAGAAGGAAAACTCTGCATTTATATCAAAACCCTCGCCAACCCGTCTGCCAAGCGTGGTGAGTATGGCAATTACCCCTCATGAGATTGAGGGAGGCCCGTGCCCCAGCAGTGGGGACTTAAATAGGCTGATGATGATGATGATGAGTCTAATTACATCATAGGAGCGATAACTTGATTTCTATGATGGAGGCCATTGCCCTGCAGTGGGACAGTATATAAATAAATAGATATTTCACAACATCACATACATTGATTTGACTCCGAGATAGGTAGCTCAAGCACCTGTGTTACGGATACCAGAATCAACAGTGGGATTACAAATATATACATATAACACTTTTCTTTTGTAAATACATACCTATAATATATAGAAAACATCCAGACCCATACAAACAGACATGTTCATGCACACAAATATTTGTACTGTGCGGGGATCGAACCCGCAACTCTTGGACCAAAGGTAGCGTTCACTACCCCTGTTCTAAACGGGTCGGGTATATAGGCTGATACTGGACTTTACTTTTAAGGGCTTTATTCATAAAAGTTTAATAAACCTTTGTTAGCTAAAGCGATGTTATAGCGCAGTTTTACGTTTGAAACAAAAAAACATACAAAATTTTAAAAATGGAAAATAGAATGAAACTGCTTTATAAACGCCGTTTTAGTTGAAACGGTTTATGAATAAGACCCTGAGGTTTTACCTCAACGAACCCAATCACGTACTCAAAGATTAACGTCGCTTCAATTTTCGTTTTTAATAGTAATGAAATAAGCATTGCCTATGGAGAAATGTTGGGCTAACTAGTGTTGCGGAAATATTAAAAGTTTCCCTACCGATAGTGACCTTGAAAATCATTCAGACTATCGATAGTATTGCTATTGTTCAAACTATTGTTACTATCGATTGTAAAATTTGATCAATACTATTAAAAATGCCAATACTATCGATACTTTCGATTGTTTAATGCCCGATACTGTCGATATTATTGATAGTATTGTGTTTCTTAACAGAATTAATAAAAACTATCGATACTATCGATAGTCAGCTATGTTTCGATAGTATTGCTGCCTGATTAAATGTGTCCAATACTATCGATACAATCGATAGTGTCGGACACTAACAAACAATCGACGGTATCGATAGTCGATAGTATAAGCGTTATCAATAGTATTGATCTAATTTTACTATCGATAGTATCGATACTATTGACAACCAGCAATACTATCGATAAGCAACACTGGATGCAACCGTTCCCCAAGTGAAGTAGATCGAATTTAAAGAATGAATGTTATGTACTTGTACGAAATTACGAAAATGGAATATTATGCCTATACACTAAAGGCCCAAAGCGTATTTCGTACAAAAGTGATCCCTTCACGATTTCGTAAATTGAAAAGTAAAACATCTATTTTTGCAATATGTTTTTACCTAAGAAAACCCTTTTAAAGAAGCATTGAATCTTTCCAATTTGTCGAAAAAATTAAACCTACATAATTTATTATCACCAAGTGATCCATCTGTTCTTTTGTCTTGACTTATCACAAAAAAATACATATTCGGGATTTTGTTGTTAAGCAGGCACTCGTAGTACTTAGGTATATACGACTCTTCATTATTCATATTATTCCCTCAGAGCTATTTCCATCTTAGTGTAGATTTCGCTAAAGCATTTCTTGTTTGCTAATTCGAGTAGTCTCAGTGTTTGCGAGCCAAAATCTCGTAATTAAGAGATCTGGATACTGTAACTACGACGTTTCGAGTATTGTTGTAGTGTCTTTGTTTCTGTGGGGTAATAGATTTGAGAGAGCGACAACTGTCTCGAAGTACTTAATGCTTTGGAGGTTTTAAGCAAGTAAAGAATAAATTGAATAAAGAACAGGTTTTTTTATAGGATGACGGGTAAGTTTACGTCAAAAATGTTTTGCGGTGGGTAAATCAGAGGATTCAAAAATCTTTCGCCAGCAGTAATTTGACCCACGAAAAATTGACCAACATAATATTTTACCCATTTTTATTTCACCCACAGAACATTCTTTCCCACAAAGGCTTCGTCAACAGAACGTTTAATATAATTATGACCAACAGAAATTTAGGTAGGTATAACATCTTTTTGATGACTTCAAAAAAAGGACGAGGTTCTATGTTAGACTGTATGTATATTTTTTTCATCTTTTTCTTTTATTCTTCTGGCATTTCATTATTATTAATTCATTATTTATTGAACAAAAGAAAAAGATCTTAAGAATATTAAAATAATAATTAAGACCTAAAGTTAAGCTAAAACATTAAAAAAGGAAAGTTAAAACAAAGTAGATCCCTGTGGCAGTATCCCCAAAATGCTGGCAGCATTACCCCGCTGGATGGCGATGGAAATTCGCTGGGCGAGGTAATTGCCAGCCTTTGGCTCTCCCGTGACTTCAACTAAAGCTCGCTTAGCTAAGTCACAGAATAAAAAGTGAGCGTCGGAACCCCACGGGCTGAGAGTTTGAACACCGAAAGCTACTAAGTGGTAGGTACCGGATAGATACTTTGCAGCTTTCAGTCTCTCCGCTACAGCTCCGGCACTCCTCGTAGTCCCGGGAAGATGGAATTCATCCAAACTCACATTTTAAAAGTATATAGGTACCTAAATAAAAACATCTGCTAAAACGAGCAAAACAACTAGCAGTATGTACAACATCCAAGCTAGTTCAGAGCGGAATATAAAACTAGCATTACATTTTGTTACTAGTCCCGTTTGCACTGGCTTTTCCTCGACAAGATTCAACTAGTTAATCAAACCTTTCTCTAAAGAGCGGAGAACTTCCCCAAGATCTCTTTCGCTGGTAATAAAATAAATTAAAAAAGTAGTAAACGTAGGTAGTGCAACAGTCCTCATTTATTCAATGGGGGAATTGAAGTAATTTCCAGAAGGAAAATTAAAAAGAAACGAGCTTATCTTGGCCGGTCTGGAGCAATTACAGAGCGGCTAAACAAGTAAAGTTTTTTGCTGGTATTCGGCGCGGGCGGTCCGGCCGGCTAATCTGCCGGTGTCGTTTGCTATTGTGCATTAAGCGGCTCTGTTCTTGACTCCAACTTTTATGTAGCAACTTCAGTTATTCTAAAGATTTAAAATGAAACTATACTTTATGCAAAGACTGATGGCAAGTAGGTTTAAAGAGAAGTGACTGTTATGCACGAGCAAAAGACAGAAGACAGAAAGGCAGTCGATGTCACCTTTCATTCATAATTTAATGAATAAAATACTCTGCAGTCTGCCGCCAGTATTTATGTTTAGTATAATCTTCTTCTTCATCAGCATGTATTTGCCCACTGCAGAGCATATGCCTCACCAATTTCTCTCCACTTTCCTCTGTCGTCGGTTTTCCTGGACCACGCTACTCAAGGTTGAGCCTTGATGTCTTTGGACCATATGGCAGTTTGTCCGCCAACACCCCTCTTTCCATCTCTTGGTTCCTATTCAAGGACATCCTTGCTCCACCTCTCGTCACCCCTTCTGCAGACATGACCGGCCTACGCCCGGCGGCGGTACCCTACGTCTATCACTTTTGTGCGTTCCCTAATGATGGTGTTGCGCACTCTGTCTTGTAAGGATATACCGAGCATAATACGTCGCATAGATATCTGTGCAACTTTAAGTCTGCGTACCATTGTTGCGGTGAGCGGCCAGGTTTCACAGGCGTACGTCATTGTCTAGTATAATACTTGGGCACAAGTCGGTAGGTAGGTATTTGTTAGATAATATATCGGACAACAGTGGAAAGACTTTCATTTTTATCAATGAATTTCAAGGGATATTACCTACATTTAAATCACGTTCTTATTATTATTTCTTTTTAATTATTTTCTTTTTAATACATAAATTTCAATATTCTTATTTCATATATTTGATATTATAACATCTTATTTTCCTCTTATCATGCTAGTAGGTACAGACAGCTACACATAAAAGTATACAAAACTTTCAAATTTCTTCATTCGATTCACACCTTAATGTCAAACAAGTTAGGTTTAATATTCATTGAGGAATTTTGACAAATTTTAGTAATCTGATGTGTGGTTGTCTACTGATGGCTCGTAATATTTTTTTTATTATATAGAGTAGAAAACAGGTGTATTTATGTCCGTAAAAGGTACAATTCTTTTTAGCTTTCAATCTTGTATGATAAACTGAATTTATTGATTTAGTTTATATCTATAATAGTCTTCATTAGTTCAAGCCTTAAGATTTAACCTTCTACATCATATAATAGTATGATAAATAATCTGTTTTTTGTAAGCAAGATGAACAGAAAATAATAAGTACATTATTAATTAGAAATAATGTTTGTAGTGATGATTCTCAGATGATCCATGGGGCCTGCCTCGACGGGACGAATGCTTCCGGCCGCTTGTGTGGGTTTGGGTACAGGCCATGTTTGTGATATTCATGACATGAGTCATCCTTCCATTTGCTTAGATCAGTTCCCGCGTGTTGGATTTGAGAACATTCAACGTGTTTGTTTCTGGAATCAAAATTAGTTAAAATGTTATTTAGTTGATGTTGAAAAAAGCATTCTTCTAATTTGTGTATACAAACAAGTTTTGTTTTTTAAAGGTCAGTGATTTTATTTATTTATTTAATATAATGAAACCCCATTTCATAATGCATTACAGATTAACAGCAATTTTATTTTAAAGGTCAATAATGAATACGCGCGTAAAATTTTCAGTAGGTGAACTTTCCTATACGTCGCCATTTATTTGAAAATTTGGGGGAACGGTAGTGCCCCCGCCATGTCGAACAAAAAAAGTGGCACGGCCGTACCATCCTTTTCTTGAAGCAATTCAGGCTATTTTCGACCTCCCTATAATTTCGTTGTGGATAAAACATTGTATAAACACGGTATATTTAAAAATTTAGTAAATTTGAACCAGTTATTTAAGAATGACAACTTGTTAAAGTTTCTGAATTTTGTCACTCACTCACTGACACACCGATCTTCATAAGTCCAAGGCACTTCTAGCAGACATAGAAGCTTCAAATTTATAATATATAAAAAGAATTTAGTGTCTTGATCATGGGGAAACTCCTTTTTTGTAATTTCGGTCAAGTTTTCTAAATACACTAACTGCATGAATAACTTTGTAATCTCATATGAATGTATAGGATTACAAAGTTACGTTTGCAGTAGAAGGTGGAGGCACCGGAAAGAAAAAAAGTAGGTAAACTACAAAAAGAAATGATATCCCATAAATAACAAAACTTGTCGAAAAATCCAAGTCTCGCGCTCAGTTGTTCTACCGTGAAAAGTTGTGAGATCTATGTTACCAAGTCGGTTATTAACTTGGCAATCAGTTGTGTTTTCATGCAATGGCCGAGTCAAATATTCAATAACCGATTGCCAAGTTAAGAACCGACTTGGTAACATAGATCTCAAAACTTTTCACGGTAGTAACAACTGAAGTGCGACTTGGATTTTTGACAAGTTTTGTTTTTTATGGGATCTACTTGAAATTACTTATTTCCAAAATGGCCGTCAAATTGTCCGCCATTTTTTCCTTTGGTAAGTACTATGGTTGTCTAAAGGGAAACAAATGCAACCTATTAAGCCGTAAATTTAAGTTCTTTTGTTGTAAGCCCAATTCTACTTAGAACACTTTTTGCCTTGTCTTGAATAATAAATGGACGCCTCTACCTAATTGCATTCCACGATTCCATTGCAACGAAGAAGACAGTGCCCCACTTAATTTTCGCTTTCAAATGCAACGATCTATGTAGTTCGGAATAAATAAGATTCTATTTCTGTGCACAGAATAGTTTCAATCTCCTTTCCTTAGGACATGCAGTCTTTTGATGATAAAATAATGTTTAGATGGTTGAAATTAAAAAAAAAACGTTGTTTTGTGCAAGAATGATCTCTATGGAAGTACAGTACTACATAAAGTTGTTTATGATTTTAAAAAGTGCATATAAAAGTGGTTTGAAATGCAAACAAGTGAAATCGGCTATTCAGCAGCTTAATCTAAAAAGTTACATTCAGTGTTCACCAAAAACATTTTATGAATACTTGATATTTTTTTGGGTTATTTAAAAATTGTTTAGTCACAATAAAAAACAGATAGATCATCATTTTGGCTAAAAACTATCGGCGGACAGGGCAAAAGCATGATAAGGATATAATCAGCCCTCTTTGCTTCGTTTTGGTAGCTGAGAGCTTACAAAGAAACGACTGAATATTTAACATACCCTACACGGAGTGATACCACGGCCTAACAGAAAACCAGCGTGAAACAGCACTGTGCAGTGTTTCGCTGCGTGAATGAGGGTACTGGAGGCCCAATCCGGGGAAAGGGGGGCTTAAAGGGTTGGCACTAGTGATTCCACTGGTGTCTCCGGTCTCCATGGGTGGCGGCAAGCGCTTTCTTTTCGTGATCCGTCTGCTCGTCTGCCACTAATCACATAAAAAAACCTCCTTAAAGCGGGTGTAAACCTTTTACACCCGCTGAGCATACTTTAAGCACAGACATTATAATACTAGAACTTTAAGTAAGTATGCATGGGGTGGTATATTCACGGTTCCTTATGGGACAGTTTCGTTCTCTCTACTTTCAAGGTGTTAAAGAATAAAAAAAAACTAACTAAAACTACTTACCCATGTCCAGCATTGAGAAACGCGTGTGGCTGAATAAATTTGATGCCTAAACCGGCATCGCATGCAAATTGCGCCATGCTCGCCTTTCTGACCTCATGCAATTGAGCTGCAAACATTTTATTGACAATGAATGAATGTACACTAATTGGAAACTACCAACGCTCGAGCGGCATCGTTTGAACTTTATGCGAGCTGCAGTTGCAAAAAATAAACTGATTAATTTATTAGTACAGTATACTAATATACAGTTGACTTTTATATATATTTTTTTACAGTTAAGAAAAACTTACAGCTAGGTATATTATATATTAAAAGTAAAGCCTACATACTGTCTCACTGCAGGGCAAAGGAACATGTGATAGAGGTATCACATAAATCAAGTCATCGCTACTATGATGGGATTAGGCTTAATCACCACGCTTGCCAAATGCTGATTGGTAATCGATTTATGTTCGAAAAATTCGAACATACTTTTTGCTCGACCCTAGGAATCGAACCCAGGACCCTGAGATCACGGCCCGGTACTTACTTAAACCACCAGACAAACAGAGGCGATGTCTTAATTATTACTTAAACTTTAAAGCACTGCACATACGTATCTACATGTTACTGACGGCCAATTAAAAGTTGTACATCTAGTGTATTATGATGTGTTACTTAGAACAAAGATGGTAGCAAAAAAGAGGGGTGAGGGGAAAGACGATAGAAAAAATAAAACCCTGACTTTCATGACATAAGGTACAAAGTATTAAGATTGCTGGCGAGTTCGAGGGAAAGCAACTGGTGAAGTAAAGAAATGCTCTTAAGTGAAGATGAACATTAAAGAATCTGTATATGAACACTGGATCATTTCGACCATGCTTTGTAAAATAACACAAAATATTGTAGTGTTTAAGATTGTATGGTTCTCTACTCGTGAAAACATAACATTGAAGTTTTTTGCCGTTTTTGGCAAGTTGCAAGCGCCATTATTACTGGCAGACAAATCGGTCTACCCTCCTTTGCAGTCTTTTTAGGTGCGCATAGTAAAATACTGCGAAGGAGGGTAGACCGATTTGTCAGCCAGTAACAACTTACCCGCAAAAACTTTAGTTACTCCGTGACCACGGCGCTTGCAACAGTGCCGAAATATCGGGAACTTAATAATAAGGTACATGGTAGAAATCCCGTAAATAACTATTCTAACTTTTTATTGTAACAAGAAGTTAAAGTTTGTATCTTCTTAGTCGAAAACCACAATATTGAAAGATTGTGTGGATCTGACCGATTTTATTCAAAGGCCATAAAGTTGGCAAAGTTCAGGGAACTCGACTATCTCGGGATCTCAGACAAAAGGGTCAGCCTGGTAGATATACTCGCTTGCGTGGTTCCCTAGCAAATCGTTTTTTACGGTTGGTATTATTTCAGTTAAGTTATTTTAAGCGCATTGCATTGTGTGAAAATTTGCAACATTTCCTTAGCTTTAGAGGGTGATTAATAAATGTATATTTTTATAAAAATGTGCGTAAATGCTTTGAAATTTCTTTTTATTAAAATGTTTATATAATATGAAAATTATTTGAATATGCATTTAGATGTCATATCTGTATTTAGATATCAATCGGAGCAAAACCTTTTTGTAAAATTTAAGAATAAAAGGTCGGTTAAAAAGTCAGTTACATATTTTATAACTTTAGAATTTATAAAAACTCAAATAGGTAATGCATCGTAATAAAATTACAAAATAAGAACAGATATCAAATTTCTTCAATATTAATTAGAAAATTTGACAGATTAGTCAAATAATTATGAATGTTCACGGGAATAAGTGCGGTTATTTTTATATCTAAGTATATACTCGAAGTATCATACACTAGCACAAGCCGGGGGTAGCAGACGACGCCGTGCACTTCCAGTTCGCTTGTGACAACGACCGTTTTGTAAAGCGGTTGAAACGTCAAGCTGTGAGTATATTGTTTGACCATGGGAGAGCCACGCTTCGGCATGAATTGGCCGGCTTGACCGGAGTGATAACACGGCTGCACAGAAAACCAGCGTGAAGCAGCACTGTGTTGTGTTTCGCTGTGCGAGTGAGGGTACTGGAGGCCCGATCCGGGGGAAAGGGGGATTTGAATAAAAAAAGAAAAAAACATTAATTGACCATCAGAACATTCACAGCACGGAAAGAACATTATAGAACATAATTCGGCACACAATGTTGTTTCACATAATAAATATCGTGTTAATCCCCGTTTTGATACATTATTGTTATAATGCAACGCGAAAATCTAAAAAACTATAAGTAGAAAAAGTTTCTGTATAATAAACTAAGTAAGTACTTTAAAGGTTGGACTGTGCACTTGTAACTACACTGGTATCGCAAGTTTCCATGGGCGGCGGCAATCGATTACAATCTGGTAACCCGTCTGCCACCTATCACATAAAGCAAAAATATGCTACTACGAGTATGTACTCGTACTTACATATGAAAATAACCGCGTTTTGTACGAAATCAAGTTTTCTTTTGTAAGTACATTATTATGTACCACCACGACTATGTCACTTGAACAAACCCATTTTGGAACATCCCAAAAGATACTTACGCAAGGTAAAGCTATGGTACTGGTCGCCCCTCTCAAACCAGAATTTGTCACTGAACCGGAACACTTCCAGCTGTTTCACCAGGATACAGAAGAGTGTCGGTCCAACGAACAACCCTGGGATCAACTCTTCACTCATTATACCTGCCAGTAAATCTACGTCTTCTACTTCGTGGTAGAGTCGTTTAAGGCGTTGCACTTTCTAGAAGATATCATACGTTTTAGTTCTAATGGCGGATTTCACCAAAATTTAGATAATGGACAGTTACGAAAATGGGCAGTATAATATCCTCCAACCGATTTCAGCTAAGGCGGCCAATTTCATCGATCAGCTAATTACGCAAGATATATTATAGTGCTCAAGTGTGTGCGCGAACACAAGTGCACTTTTATTTCCCTTACCCTAATATTCCGACGGGACACTACTGTGACACGACCGGAGAGGGATCGTGTGCAGAACCAACAGCTTAACGTGCTTTCCGAGGCACGGGGGTACAAGACCGCCAATTTACACGACGCCGGGCTGCCACTAATAATTTCTTACCGAAAACTTAGGTACAAATTTTTGGCTTGACCCGGGGATCGAACGTCCCGGGTTCTTTTCTCTTGCGCAGCCGACAAATTATGTTACTGCTTTCATAATGTGTAATTGTACAATGAAAGCAGTAACATTCTGGGACTTTACATAGTAAAAAATTACATTGCTGAAACCCTCTTACCTCTGCACTGATAACATCTAACAAATCTTCAAACTTCTTAGCTGGTTTGAGACCACAGAATTTTCTGTAACTATTGTATCCTGGCAATCCCATATCTCGGCCTCTTTGAAGGTCCTCTGCTATTAAATCATGTGCTTTTTGGATCTCGGCGTAAAATTTCTCTGAAAGCTGCAGAAGTGAATAACTTCAAACGGTGAATATTTTCAACAAGTTTTTGAAAGTTTTCATGGAGCTTTAAAAACTAAGTTTAATTAGGAAGTTACACAGATTTATTTGTTTATAATATACACACAACACATTACAATCGGAAATAAACAAAGTGAGAAAAATAAAATGCAGTTTTGAACCAGATTACAATCCAAAAACAATGTGTACATAAAAAAAACAATAATTGAATTACTTAGGTTTGTCGCACTAGTCGCATATAACAATATGACAAACCAATAAAAGAACCCAAGCTATGAACAATGAAACAACAGAAAACAATACTTTATCCCAGTTATATTTTACTTTAGAGGGTTAGCCCCGATGCTGAGCAGGCCCAGATTGAGGATTGATAGATTGAGATGATTCCTACTTTCTGAACTTAAAACAGATTGATTAAGGTGACGGGTAGGGCACACTAGCGACGCTAATCGATTTTAATTTCTAGCTACTAAACCGGATCTATTTTAAGCAATTTTGGGGTTACAACCGCTCAGCAAATGTTTATTTAATAAATAGTATAAGTGTTTGCAAGCACAAATGTTGGGTCCGTTTTTGTACGCGAAAAATTGATTCACCGGCGCTTTTGGTGTGAATCAATTTTCCGCGTACGCGTTGGACCCAACATTTGTGTACGGTTATTTAATAAATAGTATAAGTGTTTGCCGAGAGGTTGTAACCCCGAAATTCTTTATAGATCCGGTTTTGTAGCTAAAAATTAAAATCGATTAGCGTCGCTAGTGTGCTTTACCCGTCATCTTAAATTGTTTTGGGCAAGATTTTAAGATACTCTTAATGAATTTATTAAAGGATCAAGACCTGTAAAACCTATTTATAACATTTTTAAATGCACACCATTAAATATGAAGTTAGAATTGCAAAAAGGCATATTGATTCTTTTAATGTAACTTTCGTTTTTTTCTTTAAGTCATTATTTATACCGAAAATATAAACTTATTAAATACAGCCTGCATTATTTTCACTGAGACCTTTTTCATTTTAATACAAAAATACTTAATATTGTTTAAATTGACCGGACTGACCGGATGGTGCAATTGGTAGTGACCCTGCCTCTTATGCCAAAGGTCGTGGGTTCGATCCCTACTCTGGACAACCATTCGTGCGATGAACACTTGTGCTTGTTCAGTGTCTGGGTGTACTATATTTATTTAAGTATATATTTGTGTTCCTCTGTTGTCTGATATCTGTAACACAAATGCTTAAGCTACTTAGTACGGAATCAGGTCAACGTATGAGATGTTGTGAGAATTATTATTATTAAATTACTTTTTTTTAATAATAAATATAAATAAAATAATCCGCTAGGTGTACCTACACATCCCCACATTCATTATTGTGTCTCAAAGGGGCCTCATTGTGTCGACCGAAAAGGACCGGCCTTGTGCCGTGATTTCCCGCAAGATAGTTAAATAAAATAACACTACAGTACATTTAATGTACTGTAGTATTTTTTTACACTTACATCAGGATCCTGTATATCGTCAATGTGAGCTGCATCTTGATAGAATAAGCCACGACTAATTTCTTCTATATTTGTTAATTCTTCCAATAGTTCTTGTCGATATAGTGTATCACTATAGGATAGTTCTCCGGTATAGTGATAGTTTTCATCGTATTTCCTTTATGTGATGATAAAAATTTAGTATAAAAATTTATTAAATAAATAAATAATCTGCGTAAGTGGGGGCACTGATAGCCCAATCCGGGTGAGAATATTCTCGATTCTTATAAATGGAGAAAAGGAGAGTTTAAAGGTTGGCAGCGCACTTGTAACTCCACTGTTGTCCATCCATCCATGGGCGGCGGCAATCGCTTAACATCAGATGATCCGTCTGCTCGTCTGCCACCTATCAGAAAAAAACTCTTTATCACCAGCAACATACAACAGGGTCATACAAATTAGCGACTTCTACACTAAGCATCAATGTTTGTATCGCAATAAAGAGCTTCCAGGAATTCCATGATCAATGTAATAAGATTAAAATTAAGAAAATTTCTGTGCATCCTAGTGAAAAGTGTTACAAGTCGACTTATATCGAATTTTATTTTCTTCTTGCTACTTCATCACAAAAAAGTCCTCTATTATTCTGCCTGATCCGACGGGTAAATGGAGGATTTTTTTGCATGTCTTGATCAGATAGAAAAAAAAAAATAGAGGATATTTTTGTGATGAAGTAGCAAGAAAATCAAATTCGATATAAGTCGACTTGTACCACTTTTCACAGGACGCACAGATTTACTCATCATCATCATCATCAGCCCATTTAAGTCCCCACTGCTGGGGCACGGGCCTCCCTCAATCACATGAGGGGTAATTGCCATACTCACCACGCTTGGCAGACGGGTTGGCGAGGGTTTTGAAATGCAGAGCTTTCCTTCTCTGGGTGCTAATGATCAGGCCAGCAGCTTTACCTTAGTCGCCTTTTACAACACCTCGGTCAGAGTGAGGGTGGCCTATTCTACTCTGCCGGGGACCAAACGGCTTACAAGCACACGGCAGATTTACACATAGCAATCCATTGTCCAAAATTATCGATGTAGACCACAAGTTGAGACACATCGCGTGAGCCGCAGCAGCATACGAAAATCACCACAACCACCACCGACTACCACAACCACTCTGTCAAGAGTGAACGACGAAGGAGGAGGAGGACTCATAGCAACAATAGACCCTTACCCCCTTATTACAAATCGTGAACGTGAACAAAGGATAGTCCCGGAACAAAATTCAGGCCAGCCCTCTTTAACATTGCGTGTTGAAACGGGATGACATGAGCTTTAGTACGGTAATAACTTTAGATCGCGATTTATAATAAGGTGGTAAAAGTCTTAAAGGGATGACTTAAGTGCTAATTAACCACCATAAATGCTATAGTCCATGCAGTATCTGAAGGTAAATAGGACAGTTCTATTTTGACATTAAAAGTGAGACGCTCCTTTTAAACCTAACCGATATTTTTAAGAATGGAGAATATTTTTTTAGAAATCTATTCGTATTTTTATATGTTTGATTTTTAATTTTAATCGACATTTTATCTATGGATTTGAACTATCTGGATATGGAACACAATATGTAAATATTCTTAGTGGTACACACGCAGTAAATCACAGATAATTAAATGAATGCATCTTATTCATCTGAAAAATAACAACACTATAAGAACAACATTATGCACGAGACAATAATCGTCATACCGATTATTGATTTATTGCGATTGTTTGTGTCAAACCCCATGAGCAAAAATTCCGAGTAGCGCATTATGCAATTCATAAGATATTTTTTAATTTTTTTATTGGTAATGACTATTTTAAAAGTTTTTGTTCACATTTATTGAGAAAGGTTAATAGGTAATTGTTATTTTGGAAGAATGAAAACACAAAAAAGTTAATGATTTTTACAACTTAATATTTTTATTTGTAGAAAGTTGGATGCATAATACGAAACGTTTGAACTGTCCTATTCACCTTCAGGTACTGAATGGACTATAAATACTTTGAATAGGGCCTCACAGAAAACCGGGCGTGGAGCTGCGTCTATGCTGTGTTTCGCTGCGTGAGTGAGGCCCAATAAGGGGGAAGTGGGGGATTAAAGGTTTGTAGCGCACTTGTGCAGTGCACGAAAGCGGATTCCGACTTCCAAATCCACGCGTAGGTACTTACTTGATCTGTCCACTTATGAAGGTATGGAAAAACCTAATTGCTATTTCAAACTCAGCATATACTAAAGGTTCCGTATGCTTCGTCATAGGTATTCATAAATTCTATGTTTTCCGATATTAAATGGTTGAGTAACAAGTTTTTGTGACCTGCAAACAACAAAATTTTTGGTAAAATATTAAATTAGTTGAATGCTTTCTGTATACAGAAAAGCGCACCAGGGATGACTCTCACATTAAATGCAAAAACTTTAAGGTAGGGCGCGTCTCTATTGGGAAAACAGTGATTGGCTGACTGCTCGCTCGCAGGAACAAAATGCGCGCGCGCAAACTGCTTACGTGAGGCGCTGTAAGGACACTCCATTGAATATATGTAGGGAAGCAAACAGTCGGCCATTCAACGTTCACGTAACGGAAATGGCCAGATAAGTTCAGCGATCGTATTGTGAAAGACTTTAGACGAGTATTTTAGTTTCGTAGCGATAATTTAATTAGTTGTTTTTAGGGTTCCGCGCCCTACGGTCCGGAAACGGCCTATTAGTCACGGTCGTTTTGCTCCCTTTACGGAACTCCGTTTCGATAACTTTAACGGTCTTTGTTTTTGGGTATTTCAGTTTTCTAAGTTTTAACTTTCGAAGGTCTTTGTGATACTGTTAAATCAATATCTTTGTATACTACCTTTAATTCAAATTGATCTAATTTTCAAACAAAGAATGAATGAATAAATCTTTATTTGACACAATAAGTAAAAATAATATAATTAGTTAATACAGATAATAATAGAACAAAACAATAACAAATAGATACTAATAAAAATGAAAAAAAAAGTGTCAAATAGGGACCACTCACCTTTTGTCGACACTGGCCGAATATAGCCAGCGCCGACGCCTGGTTTTAGCGGCTAACCTAAAACATTGTTGCACCTATACTCCTCTCCGCCTCCATTATACAAGCCGTAAGGGTGTAGCCAAATAGGGACATATAGTATGACTAGTTTTACGAAGTACTTATGCCTAAACCCTATTCACGAGTCTCGAAATAGTCTTAAATAGCTTAGATGTTAGATGATTAAAATCCATTAATTATCATTAGATTGCATTATCCACTGTTGGACATAGGCGTCTCCTATGACATGCCACTTAAGACGGTTTACTTGAAAAATAATTTCAAACATTAGTATAAGATACATTAATCAGTTACTCAGTTATGCTATCTGAGTTTTACCTATGTGTGGTAAAATAGGGATTGGGTCTTTGCGGTACACATTTTTTTTTAACATTAGGTACCTACCTTAAATCATTGATAAGATTTTGGGTATAGTTTAAATACACATAATCACAATTCGTAGTTTTGAGAACGTCTTTGTATCGACTAAATAAATATTTAAAGTAAAGTATCAGCCTATAAACTGTCCCACTGCAGAACAAATGCCATCATAGAAGTCAAGTTATCACTACGATGATAGGATTAAACTTAATCACCACGCTTGCCTCATGGTGATCACAAATCCGAGCTATGTTCGAAAATTTGAAACATACTTTTTGCTCCACCCGGGAATCTAACCCACAACTTAAACCACTAGAGCAACAGGGTTCGATGAATAAAAAATGATGATTCAACAGTTAAAAAAATTCAAGGAAATAGCTTAAAGGTGTATTACCTAATAGTTGCGGCATGAGCTCATACGTGAAGATATTCGCTGCCATACCAATGTTGATCTGCCGAGCAACTTTGAACAGTCGGTCATCTTTCCAACAAGGGTTCAAATCTTGCAAGATACGGGCAAGTCTATTGTGATTTCTATAGAAAAATATTGCCAATGTGGTCGTTTCTAAGTCAAAGTTTCCGACTTGTGGAAAACCTGTGAAAAAATATATGGTAAATAAAAAACTGGCCAAGCGCAAGTCGAGATTGCTTACCTAAAGGGTTTTGTATGAATCCTACGGTTTCCTTTCGATGTTTTCTCTCATTGCCAAATAGATTTGAAAAATCCAGGGGTGCTCGGATATGAACCTACGATCTATGATCAAGACGACGCCGAGAGTACACCATCGCCGAAGAACAACGACAGCCGAACGACGACATAGGACTGACGGCGGGCGCCGCCGGGTCTAACTAGGCATCTTGCTTCCGCCCACGTCACATCATCCATCTTACGAAACCACTGTCGAACACGATTTGTACGATACTTTTAATTCTGGTTGAGTACACCAAATATACAGTCCACTGAAGCTTAAATCCATAAAGGACAGATATCCCCTTTTTACCACCATCTTTACAGATAAGGGCACTGGCCCCATCATATAGTCCTTCGATATCACCTTGACTAACCTCCCATTTGAAAGGTGCATGTTTGTATCCACTAAGCTTGTGCTATAAAAATTAAAAAAATGCAGTTTAAAATGACAAAAACAACCAGCCAAAGGGATGCCAAATATTTTAATAAATAAAATAATTAAATATAAATATTTCACAACATCAGATACATTGATCTGACTCCGAGATAGGTAGCTCAAGCACCTGTGTTACGGATATCAGAATCAACAGTGGGATTACAATTATATACATATCATACTTTTCTTTTGTAAATACATACTTATAATACATAGCAAACACCCAGATCAATACAAACAAACATGTTCATGCACACAAATGTTTGTACTGTGCGGGGATTTAACCCGCAATCCTTGTATCAGAGGTAGCTTTTACTACCACTGTTCCAATTGGGTCATCAAAATAATGGTGTCCAACTCCATTTTTTTTATATAATTAAAATTAATCCATGATGGAAACGTGCTTGTCTGCGACGACCTATAGAACGCCGTCCTGTGGATCGTCTGAGAAAACTCTCAAGGGATGAAGCCGCCAAGGACCCCAGATCACTTACATGCGATTGGGCAGAATTTTGAGGCCACGGCCTCACAGAAAACCGGCGTGAGGGTACTGGAGGCCCAATCCGGGGTAAAGAGGGGTTTAAAGATTGGCAGCAAACTTGTGACTTCACTGGTGCCGCGGGTGTCCATTGGCGGCGGTAATCGCTTATCAGGTGATCCGTCTGCTCGTCTGCCATATATCACATAAAAAAAAATTGCACAAGACAGAATAAAAGGGCCAACATTGACATCGGAGGCCAAGGCCCATTTGATTGTTGATCGCTGAGCTGGCATAGTAAGTATGTTGAAAAAACAAAACTCACCAAATTTATAGCAAGTCGGATTAGGACTTCTATTCTGGAAACAAAAATCTTGATTGGTTTCATTCAGGGGCAGGTACCGATTTTCTCTTTTCGCCTCTTTGAGCAGGCCATGCTCAAATAGTCCTAATGCCCTTTATGGCTTCGTCGTTAATCCCATAGACGGTGGAGAGATCTATTAACGGTGTTTGATGGTTGATCTGCAAAACAAATATAAACGCATGTTTTATTTTATTTTTAAATATTTATTAAACTTACCTTTTTAGGGTTCCGTAGCCAAATGGCACAAAACCCTTATAGATTCGTCATGCCTGTCTGTCTGTCCGTATGTCACAGCCACTTTTTTCCGAAACTATGAGTTACACCATTGAAACTTGATAAATAGATGTATTTTGTTAACCGCATTATGATTTTTACACCCATAATAGGAAAAATATTTTCGGGGGGTCCCCATACTTAGAACTGAAACTATATTTTTTTTACTGAACCCATACGTGTGAGGTATCTATGGATAGGTCTTTAATATATATTTTTTTCTAAACTTGATACTTTGCGCAAGAGACGCTACCAAACTGGTAAAATGCCCCCCCTCTAATTTCTTTAATAAAAGAATTATGAAACTAAAAAAATATGTGATATACATTACCATGAAAACCAACAACGAAAGTTGGTTTGAACTAGATCTAGTAAGTAGTTTTTTTTTAATACGTTATAAATCGTAAACCGCAATTTACCTTAAGTAGTATTTCCCTTGCTGCTACGGAACCATTCATGGGTGGGTCCGACTGGCTTTTGGCCGATTTTTATTCGTAAAAGAACAAAGATTAGAGATAGCATATTCTCAAACGTTTCATGCCTACTTATTAAGGTTTTTTATTTATTTAGTGTAGTGAAGCAGTAGCCACGCCGTTTTTTTTGCACCTTATGAGGTACAGGCCCCAGACTGCAAAGGTGGCACATTGAAGCTATTACGGAGGGAATTATATGAAAAGAAGTGGCATTGTGAAGGAGCCCGTCACTAAATGAATATAACACAATAGAAGATTTTGCGGGAAGACTTTACCACTTTTGCTTAGGACAACGCCATAGATCATATAAATGATCTGTGGACGACGCAGAAAAAAAGGCATTTATATCAAGAAACAAACGACGATTCGGACTTGCCTGGTTTTCATAGCCGTACATCATAATTTTGTTAAGGTCACGGGTAGGGCACACTAGCGACGCCAATCGATTTTAATTTTTAGCTACTAAACCGGATCTATTTTAAACAATTTGGTGGTACAACCTCTCGTACAAACAGTACACTCGAGAAAAGGTGTTACCGAAGTCCTTTAACTCCTTACCGTTGAGGAGTTGACCTTCCATCATCAGCAGAGCCACAAAATTAATACAATCAGGCGTAAATACTGGTGCAGCTTTGAAAAAAGATACAAAAACATTACGTGTGGCAATAAAATTGGAGGTTCCCCTCAATTTCTCATCAGGTCCTGATATCATTCCGGAACTATCTACTTTCCAACTAAAAAATTATAATCTAAATCGGTTTATAAATGGCAAAGTAATCAGCGAACAAACATAAAAATAGTCGAATTGAGAACCTTCTCCTTTTTTGATTAAGTTGAAAAGGTTGTAAAACATACCAGAACAAATTATGTAGACTTAAATGTTCCGATTTACCGAACGAAAATATATCCAGCAGCTAAATATTTATGTGGAAAATCTGATATTTATTCCAATTTATTTATCACTTGGATGACCGCACCTTTCTCGCGATCGAGTTTCCTGCAGATTAAATTCTTGACCAAATACATTTTTAAAACATTTGAACGTCAGATTTCTGTTACGTCGTTTACAACTTTAATTTTTGGACAGCACCAACGATGGTCTAACAATGAAATAAAAATTAGGCCCGCATCATAATTAATGCATGTTATTATTATTTTTCATATTATTCGATAAACGAATATTAGAAAGACAAATTTTGACGTAATTCTATTTTAAATATTTGGTAGGTATTTGATTAATAGTAATTTAAAGTGTTAAAAATATAATTTAGTTTGATGTTTCTGGATCCAGATGTGACATTGATGTTATTTAAAAAAATATATCACTAATACCTTAGAAATTATATCACTAATAAAGGTCATTTATAACAAAGGAATAATATCAGCAAACCACATATGTTGACTTGAGTGACGTCACGGAACTTGTCAAGTACGCACATAGCTCATAAATTTTTTCCTGTTAAAAATACATAACGTCTCCTTATATTTAGACGCAAATGTAAGTATTATATACCCACATTACACGCATACACGTTAGGTACACAAAATACACTAGACAATCGTCCATGGCACTCATTCAGCTGGTCTTACTGAAAACCAGCATTATGGCCTTTTTGTCTGGGCTGTGACATAAGCTGAGTGAGGGCCCTTTATACTAGACTTCATAACATACCATTTGGCATTATCTGTTCTTTTTTTTCCTTTTGTTTTATTTATATGTATTTTTAATTGTTTTATGTTTTGTTTTCTGTTTGTGCCAAAATGTGTTGTGTTTACAACTGCTACAAGTTCTATGTTCTGATGTCTATAATAAAAAAAAAATCTTTCTTTCTTTTTTCTACGTGTCATTTTATATTATGTACCAATATGTTGTAAATGTATGTGAATAAATGATTATGATTATGAATAATAGGCCTACATCAAAATTCCTGTAGCCCAAAAAAGTACCTACATCAATCAGAAATTTAGCATAACAAATTATTTACTTTATTTTTCTATTTAATTGAAATAAAGTATTAAGTACAGACATCCACACATCAGGTAACTACAATCTGTCAAAATTTCTAAGATAGATTTGGTAAGATACGCCCGAAGCTAATCCGTATTCCATGTGCATTTAGTACGCGCCACGTATCACATAAAAAAAGTCTTTTAATTACTGGCTAAAATTCGTTATGGGGGCGGGGGGGGGGGGGCTTTCTCACAACACGAATTACGTAACATTATTTCTTTCTTTGAATAAAAATATTAGGGAATTAATACTCTCAAATTGACAATCATTTTCGTTTACGTTTTACGGGGAATCCCTCGATTGTATTAGCCTGATCTTCCTTTTTAATTTATTCTGATCACTTGAGTGTTACGTTAGAGGGTAGGGTGGGGGTGGGGACTACGCTGCGGCGGCCTCCTCGTGTGGCCCTTTCAGTAGTATTTTTGCTCTGTTTGGAGCTGCTACCGAAAGGGTCCTGGTGTCCCTGGGCAACGGCGGGTAGTAATCGGCATCGCCCGTTGCTACTCGACGGCTAACAGCTGCACACACACGGGAGGGCTCCTGGAGTCGTTCTGTCGACCCCCAGTTGAGCCCCCCCGGGGCCTAGGACCAGCCTCACGGTTTGGGGCATCGGAAACCCCTCTCTTGTGGCCTTTTTTTGTTCTGGGCCCGGGGCCCTGTCCGGCGTCACGCTACGCGTGATAGCGTTTTCGACGTGGGCCCCACTGGGTGGAGAGCCTTCGGGCTCAGCGGCCGTAAGGCCATGTGCTGGAGGTCCGGCGTTGGGTCGTCTAGCCAGGATGGCTCAATGTCGACCGGTGGTGCCAATTTTCTCGGCTCCGCATCCAGCGGAGTTGGGTTTTGCGGCGTTTTTCGTTTTGAAGCCTGTGGGTTTTATTTCCCCAACCCACTCTGCACTGCAGCCAGCAGTGTATGGGTGGGGAAGGGTACTCGCAGTCCTCCTCCCGGTGGTGTTTGCACTGCAGCCAGCAGTGTGGGCGCCATTCGGGGGGCGGTGTTTGGTGGGCCGTGGGAGAGGCCCTAGGTCCGTTGGACCGGAGTGTGGTAAGAGGCCGTACTGGCGAGCCTCTTTCGCCCTGAGCGGGTTCGCGGTGGCAAGGTTCGTCCTATAGCCCGCGTTCCCGCTCTGAGAGTTTCTCCCTGGCGAGGAATGGAAACTGTCGCAGAGAGTTTAGTGGGTATGCCCCTAGGAGCACCCCAGGGGAGAGCCCCACACTACCCGGCCGACTCCCAGCGGCCGGGTGTGCATAAGGCGGCGCCGACCTACGGTGCCGACGTCGGTTCCTTCTGAGCCGGCGGCATTCTCTCTGCGTTACCAAAAAAAAAAAAAAAAAAAGGGGGAGGGTGGGGGTCAAAAAATCTTCAAAAATTGCGTTACGTAATACTTGAACGCTCCCTTACCTAAACAACCTAGAACAGATCTATCCAAGTTACTCAACACACCGCTAAAAGCATGCGAGAAAACTTGCCTTTAACAAGTTGTATGATGTACTTTAAACATGTACATAGGTTGGTTGTAGGTACATTGTCTGAATATTTAAAGGTTGGTACCTGGCGGAAATACCGCCCTCGTCTTAGAAATTTCTTATTAAGTGCCGTTAGCTTTAGTGACAGGATTTCAAAACTTCTTCCTACCTAACCAGAAATTGTGTTAATACATTGAGTGTATAAATACATTCATAGTACTATGTAAATATAAATCAGTACTTTGACATCATACATTTTCGAGAGTCATAGCTCAGTTTAATTTTAAGTAGGTGCTAACATAGTTTCTGCATTAAAAAGGAGTGTATGGTCTACACCCTATAGGCCAGTCCAATAATTATTTATGCAAATAAATATATTCTTATTTTTTCATAATTCAAGCCTTGTTCAAGAATTTCTAATGTATTTCTCTCTAGAGATTATATTAAGGTGACACCTTTACTAGTGCCGCCAAGTAATTTATATTGATTGTGGCCAATAGGAGATTATTTTTTAAAGTGAGCAGTAAGTTCTTTAAGGAAATTATTAACATTTTTTTGCGACCCACATATGTAATATTTTCTTCCTACAAGTAACAATATACTCCATACTTTTAGCAAATATCAAGATTAATCTTACTTACTGGGAGAAATTATTACATAAGTTTAACTCGAAATTTTCTGAATACTATGCTTAAAGTATTCATTGCTGACTTTTTAAAAAAAAATCTTTTATTCGCGAAAATCAATGTACTCACTTGGCGGCGCTAGTAGCATTGCGGTGTCACCTTAATAAGTAGCTACTTAAAAAACGTTTCAAAATACAAATTTTATATAAGTTTTGTAACTTTTAATGTTTAACAAACCTTAATACGAATGATTTTATCATCATCATCGTCCTTTTTTTTGAAGCTGGGGAATACCGCCTTATGCATACCCTCCTGCCGGGGAGCAGGTGGTTTATGTCGGGCTCTCCTCTGGCGAGGGCTTTTCCTAACGAGTAGCCAGCCAGAGGCATACCGATGAAACCCCAGTGACGCTCCCTCATCGCCAGAGTGGGGAGGGGACATGAGTACGGGTTGAAGAACCTTACTTCACGTCCCTCCCCAGGCGGAGAGCTGGGGGGGATCATCATCCTCCTGCCCTTTTCCCAGGTTACCTGGGGTCGGCGCAGTATGTTTTCCTTTTCCATACGTCCCTGTCATTCGTCATCGAATCATCCACTCCTTTTCCCATCATGTCATTTTTTACACAATCCATCAATCTCTATTTCGGCCGACCTCTGTTCCTCCACCCACTTACATTTACACTCATCACTCTTTTGTTTACATGTTCTTTCTCTATTCTCATTACATAGCCATATGAATGATTTTATGAAGGCTATAATAAAAGTTTTTTTATACAAATGTCATCTGCTGATTTATATATGATTTTTTAAGATATTCATGATGTTAATCGTTACTGTTAAATAAAAAATAAGGATGTATAAAGTTCGTTACGTCCAAATTTTTGCTTAGAATGCTCACCTGTTCGGGATCTTTCTCTCTGATAAGACAGCCTATGTCTTGAAAGGTTTCTATTCGGGAGTAGTTCATGCAATGGATGCTGGTCACTCTTAGGTACGGGTCATCATGTGGCACAGGTATAGGCCTACAGCGAGGGTCGGACTCCCCTTTGGGGGTGCAGCAGTATGTCCTGTGCCTAAGGTAATCCACTGTAAAAAATTTGGCTATGTAATATTTATGACGGCAAGTTGGGCCCGTAGGTTAGTTAGCTAATTTAGTTACCCGAATTTCCCTGATATGCTCATCTGTTCTAATCGAAAATAGATTTATGTATTCTTACATCTCACGAAAAAATAATAAACGAATCAGCTGACAATTGTGGAAACGTTGCTCTTTTTTTTTATGCTAGAGGCGGACAAACGAGCAAGCGAGTCATCTGATGGAAAGTTATCATCACCGCCCATGAACATCCGCGAAATCAGAGTGATCGCTAATGTGTTGCCGGCGTTTTTTAAAAAAGAGTACGCTCTTTTCTTGAAGGTCCCTAAGTCGTAGCCGTCCGGAAATACTCCTGCAGCCAAACCGTATCACAGAACTGAGGTACGTGGTAGAAAGTTCCGGGAGAAACGTACAGTTTTAGACCGCCATCCATCGAGATGATGAGGATGGAATGACAATCGCTTGCAAGTGGTTCGATGTAAGAATTCGGCTGCAGGGAGTAGATCAAACAGTTCTTCAGAGCACTTCCCATGATAGATGCGGTATGGAATGCTGAGGGAAGCTATGTCCCGCCGCAATGTTAGAGGATCAAGTCGACTAGTGAGAGACTTGACGGTTAACATTGTATTTTTAATGAACAAAGCCACACTTATGCGGTCTACTTACCTTTATTATGGGTGACATCATTAATAATAAATTGTAGAAAACTACTGGCAGCGGTTGTGAATATTTTCCCTGCCACTATCCCATCCGATTGGATCTGTGTTCTGACCAGTCTTGCCGACGGCAAATGCCCACCGTTACGGTCTGTACTTATATCACCATCTGGAATTGAAAATACATTTTTATCTTAACAAAAACTGTTACAAGGCCTTCTGGGCAATTCTTCGACTCTTCTCGACATCGAAGTGGAATTTAGAAATTTCATACATTTGCCCATACAAATATCTGATTCGACTTTAATATCAAGAGCACGAGAATAGGCTCGTTCGTTTTGTCTTTTACACTAGGCCAGTTAAACATTAACAATTTGCGAACTTCCCAAAAGATTTTTCATAACCATTTAACGTCTTTTTTTCATAATCATTAACTGGCTTGAAATGTTCAAAAAGAAACTCGTATATCGTAGTAGTGAGATTTATGTAATTTTGACCCTGTATCCCGATACTGGTTCCGTAGAAATTCTACTACTAGCATTATCATTTCAGTGTATATACTTGGACCAACGGTGGACTTAGGCCTCCCCCAAGTTCTCCATAGATATCGATTCTGTTCTACCCGCATTCTAGGAATTCTTGCGACCTTAATCAGATCATCAATTCACCTTATGGGGGGCCTTCTGTGGCCGTGAATCCCTGTATGTGGACTCCTCTCGACCACTTGTACCACTATTTATACGAGTATTTGTCGTACCACAGATAGTTGGTACTATCTATTTCAAATCATTAGAATGGAGTTAATGAGATACAAGAAAATATACCTCTTTTCAATACGAGGAAGCTGTGGTTTTTATAGTAACTTCACAATAACTTACGATTTCCATAATGCGGCTGAAGCAATCTTGAGTATGGTCCCCCCGCACTACCTCTAGAAGGGTGCTTGAAGTTATTGCAGGTACCATCGACCCGGCTGCCTTCATGGGGGGTGCATGGCTTCAACTCAAGCAAGCACTGCCTGCAAATCCACCGTTATTGTTGTTAAAAGATAAGTCGTTGCCGACGCATGTATTTCCTCCTTCCTACAATATCGTCATCATCGTCATTGTCAGCCCATTTAAGTCCTCACTCCTGGGGCACGGGCCTCCCTCAATCACATAAGGGGTAATTGCCATACTCACCACGCTTGGCAGACGGGTTGGCGAGGTTTTTGATAAAAATGCAGAGTTTTCCTTCTCTGGGTGCTGATGATCATGCCAGCAGCTTTACCTTAGTCGCCTTTTACGACACTTTGGTAAGAGTGAGGGTGGCCTATTCTACTCTGCCGGGGACCACACGGCTGTCCTACAATATGGATTATTTCAAACGAAGCGTGAAGAAGCATTTCGCGTGGGTGTGGGTTCTCCTCTTGCTTACCATCAGACTGAGGAGAGTTAATATACTGTGCCACTATAAAAAACATAGTTGAATGGCACGCGGGCAAATAGTGAGCGCAGTCACGAAAAATCAAACATTATGACATTATATTTTATTACGTGAGTATGCACACAAATATTCAGTACATTTGTCGTTAATGCCACGCTCTTCATTTCACCCGCTCGGGGAAACCTGCACTTGGCTCACGACCGTCTTTTCGACCAATTTAAATGCCCCTAAAATAAACAATTGAATGATTTCTGATTTACATCGAACTTACCAAGGAAACTGATCAAACAAGTGTTTATCATACGGGTGATTGTCAGAGTGGCAAGCGAACTCACAACCTTCGCAGTGTTACTAAATTAATGCGCCATAAGGTTAGTCGGAATCAACGAAAGTAAAAACATTATGTGAGTACTAAAGGGTTGTGTTTCTGAATAAAATACAATACAAAGACATCCGAATATAAAAGACCCTACAAGGGTTCCCTTTTTCCTTTAAAGATACGGAAATAATCAGCAAAACACATCCTATATTTAGAACACTGACGAAAATAGAAAATGTATTAAGCTAAAGGTAAGATGGAATGAAATCGATTTCCTAATGGCAACAGTCACAGGATATAACCTTGTTCTGAAGTTTTGTAATTCAGAGCAATAAAATACATCTATATTGCATGCGCCACTGAATCTTTCAAATCTATATGCATATCTCTATCATTAGTCGGCGGTGAGGGATCGACGCTTTATTGTAATTAGCAGACTTTCCGAATCCTGGATTATTGTCTAATCGTACCTATCTCGGGTGAGAATGAGGAAAGTTGTGTTGCTTATCAATAGTCCATTATCGATAGGCTATTGATAGACTATCGTTAGTAAAAGTAAAATCAATAGTATCGATAGTTTTGACAAAAAGGAATACTACCGATAGGGAAACTATTGATAGTTCTGCAACACTAGAGGAAAGTATTTCTGTCTTATCTATATATGAATGTATCTATCTAAATAAGCGGGTTCTGTTCACTATACTATACTGATATTGATTATAAGCATTGTATGTCATACTGTCACTTTATTTGTATAAGAATGAAATTGAAAGTACCATATTATTTGAAAAGAGTAAATTCTCGGTAGAAATTGGCAAACTTCAAAATTCAAAAGTACTTTATTTATTATTACAGCGATAAGCCCGCCTAAATTGTACATTGTATCTCTGTATACCTAGCTTTTAAGTTTTGTATGTTGTGCAATAAAGAGTATCTATCTATTGTGGCCAAATGTCTGGCTATTCTAATAAAAAAAAATCTAAATTGATGTAGTGCTTTAGCATAGAGTATGGCGTGTATCTGTGGTTATTTACATCTCCTTAACCACATGTTCTACGAACCTATTTGTTCTATGACTTTTGAAAATTCGCAATAAAAATTTAACTTTTCATACAAAGTCGTTAAGGCGAAGTGCACACTAAAGACGCCAATTGATTTAAATTGTTAGCAACTAAACCAAATATCTGTTTAACAATTTCGGAAAAGAAACTGCAGCCTCTTAGAAAACACTTATATTAAATAAATAGTATAAGTGTTTTCTAAGAGGCTGCAGTTTCTTTTCCGAAATTGTTAAACAGATATTTGGTTTAGTTGCTAACAATTTAAATCACAGTTATTAAATAAATAGTATAAATGTTTTTTAAAGACTGTCGCTCCGAAATTTTTCAAAATAGGTCCAGTTTAGTAGCTAACATTTTAAATCGATTGGTGTCGCTAGTTAGAGGTACCCGTCACCTTAATATTCTGAGTACTAGTAATACTAACGAATAACACATACTTCTCTGTTGTATTCGTTTTCTTCCCACTAAATCTATCGTAAACGTTATGACTATCAACACTATACACAGAAATAAAGAAATATAAAAAGAAAAAAATATACATGTTGATACACTGTCGACTAACGTGTTTCTGTCTAGCGATTTCAACCTCCGCAATAACCGCACAAGGTTTCACAAGCGCATGTCCTGTTAAAAACGATAAAACGGTTCCTGTTCATTGGTTCTTGCTAAAATACCATACCTACTTGAACAAAACCGGCCAAGTGCGAGTCGCCCATGAAGGGTTCCGTAGCAGCAATTAAGATATATGGAAGGTAAATTGCGGTTTACGGTTTATAACGTATTAAAAAAAACTACTCACTTTATCTAGTTCAAATCAACTTTCGTTGTTAGTTTTCATGATTATACATCATATATTTTTTTTAGTTTTGTAATTATTTTTACCGGGTTGTCGTAAAAGGCGTATGATTCCTGGAATTTTCACAATATTGACTGTGAGGGTTTTATTTGATTTATCAATAATAACTTGACCTTTAGAGGCCTTCCGTTAGGTACTTCACTTTCTTGCTTTTTTATACCCGAAGATATCATGCCAATGTCAAGTAACTTATTGAGAATAAGTGGGTAGTCACAATCGAACTCAGTCAAAGTTACAGTCACTCAATAAAACAGCAGTGTTTTACGTTTTATCGGATTCTGCTGATACCACTTTAAACACAATTGCGGGTTTTAAGACTCTATTAGGTCCATGCAAGTTGTCCGTGACAACTCACTTGACACACAGTAGCAGTGTTAAAAAAACGATATAATTCAACGATTCTTATTAACAGGATTACTTCGCGGCACTTCACTGCACAAATAAACACCAAACTTTTTTACTGAAAATCACAAGATACCAATAAAACCGTTGAAATGCATCAACCCACGCGGAGTGTTTGACTCCTAGCGCCAGAATCCTTTTTTACCCGACTACGGAGAAGCAAAAAGGGTGGTTATGATTTTGAACTGTATGTATGAAAGGTTGTTCATCTATTCCCTTATATCTTCTAAACAAGTTATTATATTTGAACAACTAAGGTGTCGTTAGAAGCGTCTTGATTGTTTTTTGGTTATAGGCAACATGACGTCACGTTAAATTGACTCCTCTAGGGAACTTAGAGTAAGAAACTAAAAAAAAATGCTTGAATCAAATGAAAGAGCTTTACAGCACATTTCAAGTATGTAATTTTATTTACAAAACTAAAAATATGTTAAATAAAAAAACCTGACTACCAAAAAACACGTGCTAAAAAGTACGAAACAAGAAAATTGTCTATGCTGAAATTAGTATGCCGTATTGCCGTGATCGTATGCCACCTACTGTAGTAAAACAGATTCATTATAAAATAAAATAAAATTAATGTGGCATACGACCACAGCGATACGGCATAATCATTTCAGCAGAGACAACTTTCTTATTTCATACTTTTTTGGTAGTCGGGTTTTAGTTTTTAAACTTTGTTTTTTCAGGTCTTAAAAATAGTAAAAGTGTGGTCATAAAAATAAAAAATAATGATTGATATCTGTTATGCCTAGGAAATATTTAAGGTAGGTATAATTTTGACGAAGAACTTTTAACTTTTAACTGCGATAAACCGGTTTATGATAAAGGCAACTTACTAGCAAGCGAGTAACCTGATGATAAGGAATCATCGCCGCCCATAAACATCTGCGACATCATGGAGATCGCTAATGAGTTGCCTTCTACCGACCTTTTAGAAAGTAGTACGCTCAACTCTGGAAGGTCGCTAAGTCATAGCCGTCGGGAAATACTGCTTCAGCCAAACCATATTTTTATACAAGAGGAGCAACGGAAGGCTACGAACATAAGATCACAAGATGTGATTGGTGGAAGAATAATAAAGGAAAATCTCTTTTATGGTCCAAGTGCCGGCCAGAAAGAAAATAGTTTTATTCTGTAGGACTTGTTCCCTTTAGTATTTATTGCTGTGGTACCAAAGCAGTAGAATCATTATCCTTGGTTTTATTGGAGTTCAAAAATCAACATCTTCGTACATTTTCAGGGAATTATCTAATCAAAAATCGACATCTTCATACATTTTCAGAGTATGATCTACCAAAATATTTTTTTCAGTATTCCGAATCTTGACATTTGAACATCAAGGGGACAAGTCATAACAGATTACAGCATTTTTGTTGTTATTGGCCGGCACTTTCATGTTTGGACCAAAAATTTATGAAAGTCCGAGGATCTCCTTTGACCACAAAAAACACAAAAAGGTTAATTTGTAATCTACCAAATACCAACATCAATTTGTCAAGGCACGCTTGGACCTGAAGATTAAGACAAAATTATGTAGTAGGGTTGTACATACTGGCATGGCATGGCAACAGACATTTGTGAGTAATGGCCATAACAATCACAAAAAAGACATTTGTAATCGTATCACAGAAATGATATCCCACGCAATTTATTTTCAGAATGTCTTGTAAGATTTTCTGAGAAATACTGGTACATTACATTGAAATAGTTTTGGAAGGAGCTGATCGTATTTCGTGATAGCGCGGCGTGTTCGTTCCTCTGACGTGTCCCAGTGTGTCGTATGGAATGGAATAGAACAGAAAAGATGTATTGACCAACACAAAATAAAACAGTTAAACGTATTGACAATGTAAGCATAATACAAAATATGTGCGAAGTATAAAATACATGTTAGTTACCAAATAAAGAAACATTGGAAATGATTAAGGTCAATCGGGTCTCAACCTTTTGAAACGACAATCTAGGGCACTAATATGACCCGCCTGCGGTCTTGGTAGCCAATAATGTTATTTTTGGTCCGCGCTATAAGAAAAAAAAAATGATGTCCGTCTAGTCCTCGCGCAGTTAGATAATGAATGAATAAATCTTAATGTAAAACAAACAATAAAAGAACATACAGATAATACGCAAAGATCAAAACAAAAACATAAATACTAAAATTATTTTTAACATAATAATTTAAAAAAAATGTGTCAAATAGGCGGCCGCTCCGCTTTTGTTGACATTGGCCGAATATTGACTGACCGGATGGCGCAATTGGTAGACCGGATGGTCCTGCCTCTTACGTCAAAGGTCGTGGATTCGATCCCCACCCTGGACAAACATTCGTGCGATGAACACTTGTGTTTGTTCAGTGTCTGGATGTAATATATGTATTTAAGTATATATTTGTGTTCCTCTGTTGTCTGATATCTGTAACACAAGTGCTTAAGCTACTTAGTACGGAATCAGGTCAATATAGGAGATGTTGTGAGAATTATTATATTATATATTATATAGCCAGCGCCGATGCTGGTTTTCAGCAGCTAACCTAAGACATTGGTGCGTCTCTGTTCCCCTCCGCCTCCATTATACCAGCTGTAACAGTGAAGTTAAAAGGGAACAGATATAAAACAGATATAACTAGGCTGCGGATGGTATTCTTTTAAATACTACCAGTACAAACAAACATAGTCTAAACAAACATATAAATAAAGAGAGACCAATCGTAAAGACATGAGGGCTCGTGGTCGCTCTGGAGGAGACCTATGTTCATTTCTCTCCAGTCATGTCACACAACGTTGGTGAGGGAATAAAGAGTACACCGATGTTTGCGCACGTAGTGCGATGTTATGTGGTTCAGAAGGCACCTTCCGTACGGCAGGTCATGGTTCGGAAACGAGCATGCACTTCTGGATTTTTCAAATCTATGTGCTTATTTCTTCGTGTCTATCTTCGATCAGTGCGTCCTCCCGGTCATGATTTACGGTTCCGAGACGTGGACACTCACGGCTGGACTAGTCCACCGGTTTAAAGTCACTCAAAGAGCTATGGAAAGGGCTAAGCTCGGAGTATCTCTGAAGGACCGCATCAGAAATTATGTAATCCGACAGAGAACCAGAGTCACCGACATAGCCCACCGAATTAGCAAACTGAAGTGGCAGTGGGCTGGTCACATTAGCCGCAGAACTGACAGCCGTTGGAGCCGTAATGTCCTTGAGTGGAGACCGCGACTCGGTAAGCGTAGTGTTGGACGCAATGCGACAAGATGGGATGATGACATTCGAAGGCTGGCTGTGGAGCAGTGGCGTGCATTAGGGGAGACCTATGTCCAGCAGTGGACGAGTGTGGGTTGCTGACGATGATGTGCGTATTTCTACAATTAGCTCGGCGGTGAGGGAAACATTATGAGGTAACCTGCACATTTTGGATAGCTTATGAAACGTGTAACCATGATTAAGCTGGTCTGGTTCCCCTGTTAAAGGGATGTGACGCTCAGATGGCGAATCTAGACACCCTAAATCCTGAATCATAGTTCAAGTGTACCCTGGGATCCAGAGCAATAGCTTAAGACACGACCGGGAATCACATGCTAAAATGAGAAATACTGATGTTTGCGCACACAGTTGAGTGTATAAATGTCCTGGCAAATTAATAGAAAGGTGACTAAAGTCTAAATATGACCCATATATTATTATGCTAAGTGACATCAACCCGTTAAGATATAAAGCTATCTGAATCCTTAGGCCATTCATCATCATCATCATTTCAGCCAATAGACGTCCACTGCTGGACATAGGCCTCCCCCAATGTTCTCCACACAGATCGGTCCTGTGCCGCCCGCATCCAATGGATTCCCGCGACCTTCACCAGATCGTCGGTCCACCTTGTGGGGGGCCTGCCACGGCTGCGACTTCCTGTACGTGGCCTCCACTCGAGGACCTTGCCGCCCCAACGGCCGTCTGTTCTCCTCGCTATGTGCCCTGCCCATTGCCACTTGAGGCATGCAATCCTTTGGGCTTAGGCCATTGCGCGAATGTAAATCGAAAGCTAAATATTCATCAAACATTAGACAAAGATGCCAATTATTCATCAACTTTAAAATGGATAAAGTTTTATTTATATTGTAAAGACGACGCGGTTGCTAAGGATATATCTGGCTGAAAAAGTTTTAATGAGTTTCTTTGCCGGAGTTCCTTTGGGCAATGAAATGGGACGTGGACAGGTGAATGTAAACATACTGAAGAATCAGTAAAGTTAAAATATACTGGTGCAAAATTTTTGGCTTACCTTAGAAGAATAGTTGAATACGAGATTTTTAGCATGCACCATTGGCACCGGAAGTGCGCGTAGTAAAAGACTGGAGGAGGGTAAACCGATATGTCTTCCATTAACAACTTACCCGCAAAAAACTTCAGTCACTCCGTGACCATGGCGCTGGCAACAGCGCCGAAATATCGGATACTCAAAAATAAGGTGTATGGTAAAAATCTCGTAAACAACTATTATAATGTTAGTGACCATGGAAGTTTTTAAACTAATTTGGCTAATCATTTTGATTTGAGCGTAAAATTATTTCGTCATTTTGAGCCATTTCGAGGACCTTGCTCGGTATCTCTCTAAAAAATCAGTATGAGTATATCATACTTAGGGTCAAAGATGGCTAAAGAAGACTGAAAATAGCCTCCTATAACCAACCTTAAGGTGACGAACCTTTTTATTCTCTGTACCGTACCTACGTTCAGCAGTAGACGGTCACAATCTGCGATCGGTTGGTTATTGGATGGCTAAAGAAGGCTATTTTCAGCCTTCTTTAGCCATCATTGACCCTATTTCGTCCGAAAACAAGTGTAACGAAGAGAACTAGTAATAACTACGTCCATATTGCGTTAGTCGCGGTCCAATTAACACAGTAATAACTTCTATCTGGGTAAAAAGTGATGAGTTTAAATTTAAGTAAAAAGTGATGAGTTCGAATGTAAGTGGGAGTAGGAACACAGGACGGCCGAAAAAGAGATGGGTAGATTGTGTGAAGAATGACATGATGGAAAAAGGGGTGGATGATTCGATGACGAATGACAGGGAGGTATGGAAAAGGAAAACATACTTTTTTTTTTGGTAACGCAGAGAGAATCCTGCTGGCTCAGAAGGAACCGACGTCGGCGCCGCGTTATGCACACCCGGCAGCTGGGAGGGGAGTCGGCCGGGTAGTGTCGGCAGGTGAGAACCTGGGGGCATACCCACTAAACTCTCTGCGAAAGTTTGCATGCCTCGCCCGGGAGAAACTCACAGAGCGGGAACGCGAGCTATAGGACGAACCCGCTTAGGGCGAAAGAGGCTCGCCAGTACGGCCTCTCTCCATACTCCGGTCCAACGGACCCCCCGAATGGTACACTGTTGGATGCAGTGCAAAAACCACCGGGAGACGGACTGCGGGTACCCTGCCCCATCCATATACTACTGGCTGCAGTGCAGAGTGGGTTGGGGAAATAAAACCCACAGGCTTCAAAACGAAGCCGCCGTGAAACCCTACTCCGCTGTATTCGGAGCCGGGAAAGTTGACAACACCGTCCAACTATGGAGCCCCGTGGCTCAAAGACTCGACGCTGAACTCCGAACAAGGCCTTTCGGCCACTGCGCTCGAAAGCGCTCCACTCTGGTGGGGCCCATGTCAAAACGAAATCACGTGTGAGGTGAACAAAAGAGGCCACAGGAGAAGGGTTTCCCCAAACCGTGAGGCCAGTCCTAGGCTCAACTGGGGGTCGATAGAACGACTTTCCCGTGCGTGTGCAGCTGTTAGCGACCGGGTAGCAATGGGCGATGCCAATTACTACCCGCCGTTGCCCAGGGACGCCAGGACCCTTTCGGTAGCAGCTCTAAATAGAGCAAAAATACTATCGAAACGGCCACACGAGGAGGCCGCCGTACCGTAGTACCCAAAGGAAAACATACTGCGCCGACCCCAGATAACCTGAGAAAAGGGCAGGGGGAGGACTTCTATTTTGTCAATTGAAATTCTAAAAACATATTTGATTTAAATTGATCATCCAAACGTCCTTAAGGTGGTGGTGCAATGTGGCGGTTCATTAAATTTTTATGTGATAGATGGCAGACAAGCAGGCGGATCATCTGATGGTAGGTGATTACCGCCGCCCATGGGGTATCCATGCAACACCAATAAAGTCACAAACACGCTGCCAACCTTTAAACCCCCCTTTCCCCGGTATTGGGCTTCCAGTACCTTCACTCACGCAGTGAAACATTCCCTCTAATATTGTTGAGTAAAATCATGACTGACACATACAGCATACCTGTGAACAGAAGCAATCTTTGGGGATTGAGTTTAAAGGTTGGCAGCGCAATTGTCACTCCACTGGTGTTGCGGATGTACATATCAGCGGCAATCACTTACCATCAGGTGATCCGTCTGCTGGTCCGCCACATAGATGGCAAAAAAATGGATGGTAAAAAAAAACTGAAGTCCATAATTAATTCAGGCCATATTGATTTTGGTTGCGAAGATATTTTAAAAATCCAATATGAAACTCCCTGTAATCGAGATAATACATTTTGATCCGGCTCTTGTAAAAAATATTTAAGTAATATGAAATCAGAAGTTTTGTTCCATTAAAAAAGGCATGCCGTACAGAATGTTATCTATGTATATATTATCATTGGGTATGTATGTATGTGCCGTGTGGTCCCCGGCAGAGTAGAATAGGCCACCCTCACTCTTACCGAGGTGTCGTAAAAGGCGACTAAGGTAAAGCTGCTAGCATGATCATCAGCACCTAGATAAGGAAAACTCTGCACTTATATCAATACCCTCGCCAACCCGTCTGCCAAGCGTGGTGAGTATGGCAATTACCCCTCATGTGATTGAGGGAGGCCCGTGCCCCAGCAGTGGGGACTTAAATGGGCTGATGATGATGATGATGTATGTATTGTTTATTATTATTTATGTAATGTAATAATATTAATATATAAAATAATGTATATTTCTGCCATTCTCAATTTCATTTGTTAAACTACTTTGCACTGCCTTCCCTTATTATTACGAATACGATATTTCTTTCCTCTACCCAAAGGTTGTCTGGAAAAAATCGCTACAAGCGATAAGACCGCCTTATTGTACTGTCTGTTGCTGTTGTATCATGCTTGTATTTTAGTATTGTGCAATAAAGAATATCTATCTATCTATCTAATGTTCTAAAATTAAAATAATATCATCAAAAAACGCGATGTAATTTTACTTTTGTTTATTATCCGTACAAACTATACTAGTATTTAAAAGGGATCAACATCATCATCATTTTAGCCAATAGACGTCCACTACTGGACATAGGCCTCCCACAATGCTCTCCACACATATGGGTCCTGTTCCGCCCGCATCCAATGCATTTCCGCAACCTTCACCAGATCGTCGATCCACCTTGTATGGGGGCCTGTCACGGCTGCGACTTCCTGTACGTGGCCTCCACTCGAGGACCTTTCCGCCCCAACGGCCGTGTATTCTCCTCGCCATGTGCCCTGAATTGGATGCGGGCGGCACAGGACCGGTCTGTGTGGAGAACATTGGGGTAGGCATATGTCCAGCAGTGGACGTCTATTGGCTGAAACGATGATGATGATATCTCTTTTGTGTAGACAAAAGACTCTTTTGTCTAGACAGCTGCGTCCATTCGCGTCCAAGGAAATCCTTAAAAACCTCTATCAGTGGATTCCTTATACTACTTTCTCAAGCTTTCTCGATGTTCTTCACTGGTTTGAATTAAGCTATGTATCCGTGTTCATTTAAAGGAACTTTAGTATGGTGTCCCCTGGTACAGATCAGTAGAAAAAGGCAAAAAGAATACAGATAAAAACAAGATACACGCTCTCTAATGAAGATAATAAAACGAAATCACGACCTGATTAACAAAAAATCAGCTAGTAATCGGAGCTTTGGGATCGAATAAAAGTGAATCAATGTTAACCAGGCAGTAAAAAGTGAAGAAACTTCCAGAGCAAAACGTCATGTTGTCGGCTTATTGCATGAAGTCATTAAGTGACCAAAACGAAATGAATCTTGAAGGTAACGGGTAGGGCACACTAGCGACGCAAAACGATTTTAATTTTTAGCTACAAAACCGAATCTATTTTATACAATTTCGGGGTTACAACCTCTTGGTAAACACCTATACTATTTATTAAATACTTATAGTTAACTGTTTGGTCTGCTTTTGCACTCAGATTTGGATTACCGCCAAAAGTGACCGCTTTTGGCGTGAA
Organism: Marasmia exigua; assembly: GCA_019059595.1. NCBI lineage: Eukaryota > Metazoa > Arthropoda > Insecta > Lepidoptera > Crambidae > Marasmia > Marasmia exigua. The sequence continues at coordinate 20,491,761 of CM032471.1, forward strand.
TCAATTTCTCGCGTACAAAAATGGACCCAACATTTGTGCATAGTTATTTAACAAATAGTATAAATATTTGCCGAGAGATTGTAACCTTGAAATTGTTTAAAATAGATCCGGTTTAGCAGCTAAAAATAAAAATCGATTGGCGTCACTAGTGTGCCCTACCCGTTACCTTAAACATTATGGATCTTATTCATAAATGTTTATTAAACCTTTGTAAGATAAAACGGTGTTATACTCGTAAAGGAGTTTTTTATATATTTTTTCTAAAATGTATGTTTTTTGTTTCAAACGTAAAAATAAAAAATATTTTTGGATTTTTCGGACAAAGCTCGGGTTTTTGATCACCAATCCGTATTGAGCAAGCGTGGTGATTGAGCCTAATCCCATCATAGTAGCGAAAAATTGATTTCTATGATGAAGGTCTTTGCCCTGCAGTGGAACAGTTTATGGGCTGATACTTTACTTTTTACTTAAACGTCAAAACTACTCTATAACACCTTTTTGGCTAATAATATTTGAACGTTTATCAATAAAGCCCTTAGTTATCATCCCTATCATGTCACACTCCACCTGACACTTTTAGCATCATAATAAGATTTACATATGACCTAAAGTTAATAGGCCTTTTTGTGTCGTTTTAGTTTTAATAATATTATCAAGTCAATCTGATTGCATTTAAAGCCACGTCTCGACAAAACAAAATGCTGTTTGACCAACCCAATAAAATTTCTTAAAAGCTAACCATTTTAAATGTTTCATCTCTGATTCCTTATTCCTTACAGCCGCATTCAGTTTCACAAATAGCTTTTTAAAGTTCCACACTCCAGAGTATTCATGGTCATTATTTATGCTAAGACGCCAGTGCTCTGTGACTAAAGTGAAATATGGTCTCAACGCGTGGGAAAGAATGAAACAAAGTGAGGTAAGTGGGACGACCTGCTAAACCTGCAGAAAATCTGAACTTAGCCATTTAACTGTTTCCGAAAACCAATTGCCTCACTTTTAAATCTTAAAACTCAGCGCTAGAGCTCAAATTGCAGTGGCGATTTAATTCAAAATGTACCGGGACCCGGTTAAAATATACTCTATGCTAGGTAGATAAGCATGGTCAAAGTGCTTAATACCAGGTAATCTAGGCGATTCTTCAACACGTAAATCCGTGGATTAAACCTGGACTTACGGCCTTCCACTTTTTTGTATTACGGCTTGATAAACCTATATAAGCACAGCAATGAACTTCTTGGTCATCTTTTTGTAACTGTATGTATAGGTACGTGTTGGTTAATGATTTTACGAGTCAAAAGGGGATGAAAGCTCTCACAACTTTTAGGGATCAACGACAATGGGTCGAAAAGTTTCGTTTGTTATAATATCGTAGGAATATGTTAGTTTATAGGTGTTTTTTGGCGTTTTTTGTTTGTATTGCTATCTTCTCTGTATCCGTTTCGTGTTATACACCTTTATTTTTTTATCATTACATCCCGAAAACCACATAAAAGATATCGGGAATAAAGATATTTAGCATGTTAGATCGACAAGATAAACGAAAAAAAAAAACAGCTGCTCCATACGTTATATCCGATTGGAAATTCAATTTTGTATGGAACTTTGTTGATGTAACAATGCTAAATGGACTTTATTCACGATACCTATTATGTAGTTTTCGGGATGTAAGTGGTAAAAAATAACGGTGTACATGCCTATTGTGTTTTAATACTATAAACTTGTTCTCAATTTTGTCATGTTGTTCGCTGTGTTGTGAAAGTTGGGATGGTCAATAAATCTTTTTTATTTATTTCTTTCTTTATACGGCTCAATTGACGTGCGATCAAACATAGAATGACATTATAGTCCGTAAAACATCATCAACATAATTCCAGCCAATAAACGCCCACTGTTGGACAAAGGCCTCCTCCAGTGTTCTCTATGAGTACACAGGCCCCCCAAGCTATGATCGGTCTAAGAAGACAATTAGCGTTCCGCAAATGCTGCCATTCATTCGGAACATGTGACTTTGATCTAGCTCGTCTGATTCCCCTATCTAAGGGTGCCGAAGGTCAGAGGATGTACCTACTCCAGACTTTGGAGGCAACTGGGAATGACACGTTAAGGTCATGGACCAGGGGTGGCCCTTATCATAACTTTATATATCTTGCTACTGGTTTCCTCTAGACTGAGATGTTACTTGGAAGTCGTCCTAAACTTAATACCTATATTAAATGTTAACAGTTTGACGTGTTTGTAAATGTGTCAACTATATGGCACGTAGCTACCGAATGGATGAATCCCGATTGCATGTTTTGTTTTAAACCTACATACCAAAGAACTATTTATTACCTAAGCTGCCTAAATATTTTTTCACTCGAACTTAATCTTATCTACAAGTAGGCAGCCGGAACACGCTAATGCGCCTACTTAAATTCATGGGTACTTTAATTATTTTGGAAGTCTGGAAAACGTTATTTCTTTAGTTACATAATTAATTCTTCTTAATCTTATAAATTTCAAAAGCCTGAAAACTTGATCTAATTACTTCGACATACTTTTGAAGTAGATTTTCTCAAGGTAGGCATTATGCCTCTCACACACACATCTTACATACACATCTGTTTAAATTGGTTTGAATACATATTTATTTTTTCATCGACTTTACGAATTAGTTCAAATTAGATATCATCAGTAGAAACACGTCCATCACTGAACATAGATTTTAAGGCCCGTTTGGATCAGTGGTAGTGAACGCTGCCTCTGGTGTAAGGTTGCGCGTTCGAGCCCCGTACAGAACAAACTTTTGTGTGCATGAACATGTCTGTTTGTATTATTTTGAATGTTTTCTATGTACATGTTTCAAGTATGTATTTACAAAAGAAAATTATTCAATGTGTATATTTAAAATTCCGCTGATGGTTAGATATCCTCAACGTAGGTGCTTGAGCTACCTATCTCGGAGTCAGATCAATGTATGTGATGTTGTGAAATATTTATTTATTTTGAGGAAGCATTACTTTGGCATGATTGGGCCGTGTCTACCGGGTTGATTACAGAAAACTGGCGTGATGCGCTTGCGCTGTGTTTCGGTAAGTGAGTGAGTTCGGAGGTACAATCCGGGGAAATGTGAATAGCAATGCTCTTGTCACACTGCTGGTGTTTCGTGTCCAATCCAGAGGCGGTAAGAATCAATATTCAAAGTAAAAGTAGGTACTTAAATCTCGAAGTGGGCAGTACGCAGAAGGTTAAAAATCTGCGTTCAAAGCCTTGTTTCAAAGCCAGATCTAATTCCAAGAAATAGTTAAAATCTGAGTCGTCGTCTAAACGTGCACCGCCGCACATTGTATGTAAGTACAATTTTATCGATACTAATGCGTCACAGTCGATTTCCTCCGACCGCGATCTCGGTTTATATGGACCGTGGGCGAACTACATAGAGGTCGTAATGGCGTGGCATCTGTAAACTGATAATAGTGATGTATGGAATACATTTGTCGATAGTGTCTAGTTAATCTGTAGAGATATATTTATAAAGCAACAAATTAAAACGTAAGTGTTTAAAACTTCAACTGTACTAAACACATGGTTTGATCTACCCATAATAGTTAAAAGACATAAAAAAAAAGGAAAATAATTACAAATGTTTATTAACAAAAAATGTGCTTTATTCATTAACGTTCAATAAACCTTTGTTATCTTAAACGGTGTTATAGAGCACTTTTAACGTTTGAAACACAAAAAATTAAATGCATTCTTTTTTAAAAATAATGAAAACTGCTTTTGACAAACATTTATGAATAAGATCCATTAATGGCTTTAAAATTTTACTTCAAGATGCAATCGACTCTAAATCCAGATCATCGGTTTGTAGCCAATACTAAATGAATAGATTGAAATTCAGAAAGTACTCAATCAATCAAATCTGCCTATTAAAACGTGCTAGTAATAGCCGACTCCTAAGTTAAATTCTGAGCATTGGGCTTAATAACCATTAATATCTTCTTACTCCGCCCATCATACATCAAAATCTTGTTTCTGACAAATACCCAGCAATCAAACATTTACAGATTTGTACCTACTGATTCATTACGTTATGGTCGCTATTCTATTTTGGAATTCCTAGTTTTGACTAATAGCAATGTGTTTTGATGCCTTAATAGTCTGTATTTAATAATTTCTCTAAGTTCCTTTTAAGGTGCCGGGTAGGGCACTCTAGCGACGCCAATCGATTTTAATTTTTATCTACAAAACCGGATCTATTTTAAACAATTTCGGGGTTAAAACCTCTCAGCAAACACCTATACTATATTTAATACTTATAGTTTACTGTTTGGTCTGCTTTTGCACTCGGATTTTGGGTTACCGCCAAAAGGGACCGCTTTTGGTGTGAATCAATTTTTCGCATACAAAAACGGACCCAACATTTGTGCAAATTTATTTAACAAATAGTATAATATTTGCCGAGAGATTGTAACCTCCAAATTGTTTAAAATAGATCCGGACTAGTAGCTAAAAATTTAAATCGATTGGCGTCGCTAATGTGCACTACCCGTCACCTTAAAGAAGATATTTGCAACATTTTAAGTTAGTCCAGCCCAAGTTTACTTTAACTTCGCACACAATTAATTTAAATTATAGTACAGCGTATTTACTGAATTGTTTAAAAATATACATTTTTTATATAAGTAGTAATTATACTAGGTGATTTTTTATGGTTATACCAGTGCTTTTACATTTCAGCAAAAATGTATCACGATACCTTATTAATGTTTATTTCTAGTTAAAGGTTTTTTTTTTATATATGAGAGGTCGCAGACGAGCAGATGGATCACCTGATGGTAAGCAATTCCGCCGCCCATGGGCACCCGCAACACCATTGGAATCACAAGTGCGCTGCCAACCTTTTCCCCTTCCCCTCCCCCATTGGGCCTCCGGTAACCCCACTCACACGGCGAAACACAGCGCAGGCGCTGCTTCACGCCGGTCTTCTGTGAGGCAGTGATATCAATCCGGCCCATTCATGCCTAAGCGTGGCTCTCCCACATTTAAAAAGGTGTCACTTTTTTCATCTTGTTCTAGCAAAACTTAATTCTATTACCATACTAATTTGTAATGTTTTTGTACTAACATTAACTAATGAATACCTATGTTTTTAAATATTTGCCTATTATTTTCATCTAATAATATTGTGTATGATGACAAGTTTTTTTTTTTTTTGGCATCTAATGATTTCGTATGCCATTGCAGGCGCATCATGGAGTTACCACATACATTACCTTTGTCAACTTTGTACCACCTGTGATGACGAATAAATGAATTTGTATTTGTATAACAGATTAAGACCAGAAAAAATCAATCGATTGGCAGCTTAGTGGTTTTTGACTTAATGTTTTTTTTTTTATTTATACAACATCTTATTTGTGGCGACCCCTTCGTCGGTCCCACAAAGTTGTGCGTCGTCGTATCGTTAAGACGGGGGGGATGTCCCGAAAAGGACGTACCCAAAGAAACAGGAAGGTATGCGTGCGTATAAGAAACAGTACAGAAACGTACGTAGCGACGTTACGTCACGTGAGTAGACACGTAGGTAGGTAGGTACGTAGGCTGCAGCAAATGAAACCCCAGGCTTGCTTGTGATGTACGGCGATCAACACGGAGCGGTGGAATCTTGAGGCAGGGAGGCGGCAGGATTTCTTTTCTAGGAGAGTAGTTCACTCGAGGGCTGGTATTGCCGAAGTGCATGCATTGGGCCAAATTTCTCTCATTAATATACTATTCGCCCCGCCTCAAAACTCCACTAACTCCCACATCTCTTTATTTCGATTATTATCTTAATCTAGCGATCCTATCTCTTTTTAACAATATGTTTTGTCCCTCTCTAGGGTCCGCCTATAAAAAAGTTTGCGGTCCTGCTCTAACATTACCTCCCGCTCTTGCACTGTCTAGGTTTTCTAAATTAACCTTAGATCTAGACTTCATAGTGTTTGTTTGCTGAGTGTGGTGTTGTATGCCTGCCTATTCATCAGCTGTGTGTGTACCTGCCTATCGTGTAAATTAAAACACCATCATTTCTATTTTTTATTTAACTTAGGCATTTTACCCCACCTTGAAGTCTAGATCGTGTCTAGAGCGCTACCTATCCTACTTAGTTTTATAAAAGGAGTTTATTCTTAAGGCTAATGTTATGAGTTATACAGAAAACATAAATTTACATATAAGGACTTATACTAGACTATTCTATGATTGATTAATGGAAACCTAAACTATGAATTTATTTACAATTTAAATCACATTAAAGCTACCTATTCGTTTATGCATTGTCCCGAACATTATTACATTACCCTGATTCCGCAATAAGTAGGTAGTTTGAGCACTCCAGTTAGGTACGTACGCATATCAGACCACTCTGGAATCACAAATAGTACTTAAATACATTGATAATTATTATTATATTACACCCAAACACTAAACAAACATGTTCATCACAAGAATGTTGGTCCAGGGTAGGGACCGAGCTCACGTTCTTTAGCATATGGGGAAGCGTCACTACCAAAATAACAGTGGCGAAATATTTGTTGAATTATTTATTTAGCGTCTTAATATATCGTTACTATGAAATGATGTCATATAAATTAATACGATTTTTCAGACTTTAATCAAATACTGACTAAGTCCAGAAAAATATTGTTATTTAAACATGAGCTCGTTGTGTCTATTATAAAATACTTTAAATGACGTTTTTTTATCATGACTTCGTGTACGCTCGCGGCTTCTTCGCGCGCATTATGCGACTAACTGCGGAGCGGCTTTTGGTGTTTCATATAACTAGGTCACAAGTAACCTCTGGCTTCTTGAAACTCTGTTTATGTACCTATCTGTACATTATCGGACATAAAAATACTGCGAATATTTAGTTTCTTGTTCGATTACATATTATTTGTTCAGATATAACCTCAAAGACTTCAAACTGATATATCTTTTTTTCCAGACTTACGACAATCGTGTACCTAGCGTTAATCAGTTAAGGAACTCCAAACTGTATAATATTACATATTATTCACGGCAAGATACAAAAAAAAATGTTATATGGAGGTTCGCCATTGTCTTTCGATATTAACTCTGCAGGCCAGTCGAGTTATTAAGTTAAGAATCGAATAAAAGATAAGAAGATTGTAGTAACAGGTTGATATGGTTGGTTGTCTATCATCATCATCATCATTTCAGCCAATAGACGTCCACTGCTGGACATAGGCCTCCCCCAACGATCTCCAAACAGATCGGTCCTGCGCCCCCCCGCATCCAATGGATTCCCGCGACCATCACCAGATCGTCGGTCCACCTTGTGGTTGTCTATACTATTCTTAAAATACACACTTGCTCATGACAATATAAAATAACACACGCTAAAATATAATCGATATCGATACAATCATCAGTAACAACGCTACTGTGTGGTAATAGTGGATAGCGGGTAAGAACCCGGTGCATTCGAGTGTATCGGTCCACTTTGTGCCCACAAATATGAGTGCAGCGTGCACCGTTCTGCGTCCGACTGCAGGTTGCAAGAGGATCGCGCTGATATTATTGAAATAACGAGGGTTTGCCGGATCGCTAAAAGGAATGGTCGGCAAAGTTGACTTTTCAAATGGATTGGATACTATTTTTGACGGCGATGCAAAATTTTCAGCGAACAAGTTGCGAATTGATTTCTTTGATCAATGTTTGTTTTGACCGTGGGACAGCCATGCTTCGGCATGAATGGGCCGGTTTAACCGGAGTGATACCACGGCCTCACAGAAAACCGGCATGAAACAGCACTGTGCTGTATTTCGCTGCGTTAGTGAGGATACCGGAGGCAAATCCAGGGTAAAGAGGGCTTAAAGGTTGGCACCGCAACTGTGATTCGACTGTGGTGTCCAAAGGCGGCGGCAATCGCTTACCATCAGGTGATCTGTCTGCGCATCTGCCAACTATCACATAAAAAAACCATTTGTTCTGAAAAATAAATATGTTATTTAAACCAATTCCAACAAAACAATGTACCGTAGAAGTTGTTTAACAAAATAAGAAAAGGGGAAATTGGCACTTTGACGATTTATCTAAAAGATATTGATTATAAGCATTGTATATCATACGGTCAATGTAATCATAATTTGTATAAGAATGAATGCCGTGTGGTCCCCGGCAGAGTAGAATAGGCCACCCTCACTCTTACCGAGGTGTCGTAAAAGGCGACTAAGGTAAAGCTGCTGGCATGATCATCAGCACCTAGAGAAGGAAAACTTTACATTTATATCAAAACGTGGTGAGAGAGTAAAAAAAAGTAGTGAGTATGGCAATTACCCCTCATGTGATTGAGGGAGGCCCGTGCCCCAGCAGTGGGGACTTAAATGGGCTGATGATGATGATGATGATGATAAGAATGAATATTGTAATTACCATATTATTTGAAAAGAGTAACTACTGAGTTTCTTGCTGATTCTTCTCGGTAGAAATTGACATTCCGAATCAGCGGTAGATTACATAATATTTGACATTAATACATTTTCTGTATGGACTTAAATTGAATAAAGACATTTTTGATTTTGATTTTGCACTTTCTAAAACAATATCACTAGGTACTTCTATGTAAGATTCTTAATTTATTTTCTCAGCGGATAAGTAAACTGAAGTGGCATTGGGCTGGTCATATCAGACGGAGAACCAGTGACCGTTAGAGTAAAAGTGTTCATGACTTAGACATCAGACATTTTAATACTTGATATTGTTTATAGCAATCTTTCTTTCTTTCAATCTCTTGCAATTCATTCTTTAGTAAATAACAAATTTAAATCATACAGCATATAACAAATCACCACCAAATACCACCTAGACCATAGCGTATAACTAAAATGAGATTTTTCACTCAAGTAACATCACTACTCTAGTGTTTTAGGTTGAAGTAACTCACATAACAAAGCCACGAATGATATGGCTTATAGGCTTGTGTATTAGATCAGAGATTGGCAGTTTTTTAAAATAGCATTGAGAAATAACGGTCAAAAGGAGCTATGTACAACATTTTCATCGCCGTGTGGTCCCCGGCAGAGTAGAATAGGCCACCCTCGCTTTTACCGAGGTGTCGTAAAAGGCGACTAAGGTAAAGCTGCTGGCATGATCATCAGCACCCAGAGAAGGAAAACTCTGCATTTATATCAAAACGCTCGCCAACCCGTCTGCCAAGCGTGGCGAGTATGGCAAATACCCCTCATGTGATTGAGGGAGGCCCGTGCCCCAGCAGTGGGGACTTAAATGGGCTGACGATGATGAAAGGCAAAAAAAAAATTAAGTCTTAAATTTACGAAATATTTATATAGCCAACGATATCTTATTCAATTTATAGCAACTATTGTTAAGAAACTATTTTTATACACGCACTATTTTCTAAATCTATCGAAACAAACTATCTATCTATCGATGCGCACAAACTATTGAGGGCTGACGTCACGCCTCGCCTCGCTGTTTGTATGGAGCGTTTTAGGGCAAGTCTATTTTAAGTGATTTTCAAATTGTCCTATCTTAAAGAGTTTTCAAGCTAACAACTCCATTCTTTCGCCGATGTTTTCACTTTTGAGGGGTTCTTATATTACCAAAAAGAGAACAAAATAGAACACAAGCCTATTTATAAGTATGTGGTAATGACATGTGTCTTCTAAATTCATTAACTCAAACTTCTGCTTCTGTAATTCTTCAAAACTTCTGAATAACAAACTTCATGCACTAATGCAAGGGGGTGGCAAATTCGTCTTCACATTAGTATTCACACTCACTTTTGATGAATGATAGTTTTTACGTGTGCTATGACGTATGCATCCGAATGCGTCGCTACCGTTCCCGGGAAATGCTATGTGGAGCTCTTACTTTATGACGGTTATTTTTCAAATAAATTTCTAAGGAATTACGAAGGATACTTCTTTAAAAGAAATAAAAGAACATTTATTTCATTAAATAAAAATGAATTATTATAAATGTCCAGGAAGAATTCACTAAAATACGACTAAAAGTAATATTGATACAAATGACTTATAACTAATTTCCTTTTAAGATTCGTTTACACAATGAAATCTGCTACCTAGCCTATAGACAGTTACTCAACTTGTCATGCGAGCTACTTTCTAGCTTGCTCGTGCGTGTTACTCGTATACAGTGGCGATCAAGTAGTACGCTAGTGCGCACTATGTAAACCAGTCTATATATCGCAGGAAAACTAAGGTCACAGACATAGCCCAAAGGATTGCATGCCTCAAGTGACAATGGGCAGGGCAGATAGCGAGGGCGATGTGGTGAAGATCGCGGAAATCCAATGGATGCGAGCAACAGAGGACCGATCTGTGTGGAGAACGTTGGAGGAGGCCTATGTCCAGCAGTAGACATTTATTGGCAGAAATGATGATGGTGAAACTAGTCTATATATTTTTTGTTGTATTTAGTGTCAGTGACCGCTTTCCACCAGGAGACTCGTCTAAATAATAATTTGCCGCATCTGTCATAAAAAAACGTTTTACCTAATTTACACAAAAAGCTCATAGTACCTAAAATAATAAGTTTTTTCGATAAAAGCCCTAAAAACAAGTCAGAATGACTTTTTAGAAAAAAACCTTCTTACTAATTTAAAAAGCTTTTACATTGGTTGGAGCGAGAGATAAAATGCCTGTGTTTTAAGAGTGATTCAAATAACCGCATTTAAACGTTGGCTGAACGAATAGCTCCCACGGGAGTTTTTAATTTATATTTGTTTTTTGTATAACAGAATAATCGTATCGTTTGTATTTAGTTTTGGTCGTTTTAACCACCTCCACCATTGAATGGTTCGATAAAACCACGTTCTACAAGGTCTTGGGTTTGATTCTCGGAAACGGTTCCCAAAGATTGTCCTTTTTGGCTAATGATGTTTATGACGCATGTTTGAAGCAAGTTTGAAAATCATTTTACTTTTATGTAGGAGTAAAAGAGCAAAAACTTCTTTATGGCTCTTCTAAGAAACGACCTGTATGTGTATATGAAATCAGCGATAGTAAATACTACCTCTGGTGCAAGGGCTGCGGGTTCGATTCCCACACAGTACAAACATTTGTGTGCATGAACATGTCTGTTTGTATTGGTCTGGGTGTTTTCTATGTATCATAAGTATATATTTATTTACAAAAGAAAAGTATTATATGTAACTATATATTTGTAATACCGCTGTTGGTTTTGATATCCGTAACACTGGTGCTTGAGCTACCTATCTCGGAGTCAGATCAATGTATGTGATGTTATGAAATATTTAAAGCGTATGACCTAAGACTTATCAACCTACGCTGCTATAATAGTTAATTGTGACTGACCTGGACTGGCCCGATAGCGTTTTTGAGTAGACTACTACCACATTATTTTGTACGCCGCATTCATTATAAACACATATAAGTAGCTAGTTACTCCTGCAGCATTATTTGAGAAATTATCTAAAACGTGCGGATTGGATTTTTGTTTTTTGTTGAGAGGTGCTCATGAAAATCCGATCCTAACTGACGGCAATAGGAACCGGGAATGACACATTGAAAAGAATGAGACAGTAATCGGTTCAACATATTTACCAAACTTCCCAAACCCTGAATCACGATCAAAGACTTCAACAAAATACTTCCCTGAAAGAAAATGCACCTGTCACAGGTACAAACAAAAGAGACGCACAACTTGTATAAATGGGACGGGGATAAAGATTTGGCCATCAGTTCCGTTTTGTTGTAGGCTCGTAAAGTGATAACAACAGCGATGGACTAAACAAAAAACGCAATAAGTAGGCAATTTCAAAAACATTTTTCTGTGACAAAAAGTTTTGTAATTCATTTGAAAGTCATCAGCCAATTAAGAAAAAAACGGCACCTTTATACTCGTCGTCTCGCGTCGGAACCCCGTAAAAAGTCATTAGTCGTAATTATTTTTCGGAAGTCCTCTGCGTTACGTCTTTGGCGATGTTGACAAGAGATTAATTGAAAACTTCGAGGTTAATGAACTTGATCCGAAAATAATTTGAATTTACACAAATTCCACGTTTCACTATAATTGGTTGTCAGGAAACAAAGACAAAGAGGACCTTAAAACCCACGTAAGGATAACTTTGAGTTATTTATTAGATTGTGTGGAAGTCGTATGATTCTCCTCAGTTCACCCTAAATCTGAGACTCTTCGAATTCGATTTCCGCATACTTCGAGGTTTTTTAAGTTGAAGATTTCGTATAATTGTATGTTTCTAGCGACTTGAAGATTCTACTAAGGGCTTTGATTTCATTTTATCTAGGTAAATAAAGTTAGGTCAGGTAAAATCGTATTGCTAGGTTGGTCAAGTGGTGCCTAAGTAGTAACTTAGGTACGATTTGACCAATCAAGTCCGAGATTTGAAACACATTGAATTCCCCGCCATTTCAATTTGTAGAAAGCAATGGATCTAATGAAGTTTTCCTCAAAGTTTGTAAAGGAGGTGTACCTAGTAGGAGGAGAACTTTACATTAAAGCAATAATGTTAGGGCGTCCAAAAACTTTTCGACAAGTAGTCAAAAGCTTAATCTCAAACCAAACGGGGATCAATTTTTTTCTTAATGATCTCCAATACCTAATGTAAAGTGGACTCCTATTTCCGCATTTAGATACCTACTTGGTCGATTGTGCGTCCCTAATATCTAACCGTTGTATGTAGATACGAGCCAAATTTAAGAAAAATCCTTGGCATTTAATAAATTGAGAAAAGGCATGCAATATTACTGGACCCAAGCAACACCCCTGCGAGACCACTCGCTTATAAATTCTAAGAGCGTTATATTTCTACTATAATTTCACTAAAATATTCATAGAGAGTATGAATGGAAATATACGATCCGGGAATGTGTCGGCAATGTTTTCGTGAGAGGCAAGCACAAAAAGCGCCTAGAAAATGGGCGTATTTTATTTAGATTCAGAATGATAACAAGCCGTTTATTATGATACTGTCTGAAACATGGTTATGAATGCTTGAGCTATGTCTACCATCACTCATGTGTCTGTCGGGTACACTTTTATAGAGCCTAATGGTCGCGAGAGTGAGCTTTTAGTGTGTAGATAGAATTGAGGTTTCCCCTATCTTTATTGTTATCTTGTTTTATGGCCGCAAAACTATGATTAACGATGTCTTTCTTACGTCCGTAAAAGTTTTTACGTATGTTCGGATGGTCACGCTTTATTACCGTTTGACCTACGGGGATCGGTAGTAAAACTGACATATGGTGATAAATGGAAATCAAAGTAGATTTTTCTTTCGCTGTTTAATTTTTACGCACCTATAACCTTTACAAATCTAAATATTATATTGAACACCTCAATCACATTCATGCTACGTATTAGACCAATTTTTATGTCATGTTGTACTTCGAAATTACCGTTTTGTATGGAAGTTTTGTGAGAAGTGGTTTTCCATACCTACTTAAATTGAAGTGAAGTTGTTGTTGATTTTACTATTCTAATTAACTGTGTATTAACAGACTACAAAATCTCGAATTGTTAGGGTTACCATTTCTACAGGTTCCTAAACACCTGTAGAAATGTTTTTCATAAAAAGTCTTGTTCCGAATGATGGAACCCTAACAATAAACGAGTCATTCAAGATTTTACTTACCTATCTAATCTGCATTTTGTATAAGCCTTAGAAATTGAATCACAATTAAAAATAAGTTAAAGAAATTCATACGTCACATTGTATCCAGAAAAAAATTACTATTTCATACGAAAAGACCTTATATATTTGAAGCAAATCTTTGCCAATTCAGATTTACATAACCTAAACACAAAATTTCTTTTAGGATTATATCAATATTCGAGTAGTATTCTATATATAAATTGAAATATTTTTTAATGTTGCATTCTTAATCTAAATAAGGTAAAATAAAACACTGCGGGACGTTTGTATCTTTGCACCTTTTATTAATTTTAACTGACCGGATGGCGCAATTAGTAGTGACCCTGCCTCTTACGCCAAAGGTCGTGGGTTCGATCCCCACCCTGGACAAACATTCGTGCGATGAACACTTGTGTTTGTTCGGTGTCTGTAATATATGTATTTAAGTATATATTTGTGTTCCTCTGTTGTCTGATATCTGTAACACAAGTGCTTAAGCTACTTAGTACGGAATCAGGTCAACGTATGAGATGTTGTGAGAATTATTGTTATTATTAACGGACTTTAAAAAAGGATGAGATTCCATGTTCTATTGTATTAGTAAAAGGAAACAACACTGAAATTCTTACACTAAGAATAATATTCATGAAACCTACATAATATTTGCGTATTCAGTATTCACTGCGTTCTTGTATATATTTGCCTAAAGTGTTTGAACAGAAACTTGATAGGGCTTGATGAAAGGGCCTTTTAGGGCAGCAACCGGAAAACCGAAGAAGATTATCACGGTGTCGAAATTACCAATGGAATGATATTTTATGTAATCTTAATTTGAAAATTTGTACCGATAAAATGTATCTTTATCTACATCTACACTAATATTGTAAAGAGAAAAGATTTGTATTTTTGTGTGTGTATGGTTGTAATTAATAAACTTAAAAACTACTGAATGGATTTTGATGAAACTTTACACTTCACTAATATTGCAGAATAAGATGAAGAATTCACAAAGGTGGGAATAGTAGCTCAATGAATAAGAACGCGCATTCCATGCGGGGAAAGTGGCTCGAATCCGAGAATGCATATCTGGATTTTTCAAATCTGTGTGCATATTCCTACCATTAGCTCGACGGTGAGGTAAACTATTCGTGAGGAAACCAGCACATTTCGGATATTTTATGAAACATGTAACAATGATTCTGTTGGTCTGGTTCCCCTGTCAAAGTAATTACCAGACTCCCTAAATCCTGAATAATGGTCCAAGAGTATCATGGGTTCCAAAGTGACAGCTTTGGATGCAACCGGGAATTACACGCTAAGGACGACGCTACATGAAAGAGAATATTGCAGAATAATATATAGGTAGTAAAACCACGGAGTGAAGCTCGCTATTTTAATTATAGTTTTTCTGCGACTTGGCGATAGTATCGCGTATAAAGTTAGATAGTATAATTTTATATTATTTTTATAGATTCATTGACAGAAAACGTATCTACTTTGAATGGCTAACATATCGAACGAACTTCATGTTATCAAAATCCTTTACCACGGAACATCATTAACCATTAATTAAAGGTAGGTACACTCCCGAACAAAAATCGAACAACAAAGTGGTTTTAGTAGGATTTTACCCACCCTTCCCCTACTCGACTGGCAAAATATGTTTTACCTTGACATAATCATGGATATAAAGCAAGTTGCAAACCTTGTTAATTTCATATGGACAGTTCTGCAATATTTATGTAGACATTAGTACTTTGCGTTTCAAAGTCTGTCCGTCTGTCCGTCAGTCCGTCAGTCCGTCAGTCCATCAGTCCGTCTGTCCGTCTGTCCGTCTGTCCGTCTGTCCGTCTGTCCGTCTGTCCGTCTGTCCGTCTGTCCGTCTGTCCGTCTGTCCGTCTGTCCGTCTGTCCGTCTGTCCGTCTGTCCGTCTGTCCGTCTGTCCGTCTGTCCGTCTGTCCGTCTGTCCGTCTGTCCGTCTGTCCGTCTGTCCGTCTGTCCGTCTGTCCGTCTGTCCGTCTGTCCGTCTGTCCGTCTGTCCGTCTGTCCGTCTGTCCGTCTGTCCGTCTGTCCGTCTGTCCGTCTGTCCGTCTGTCCGTCTGTCCGTCTGTCCGTCTGTCCGTCTGTCCATCTGTCCATCTGTCTGTCTGTCCGTCTGTACGTCTGTACGTCTGTCCGTCTGTCCGTCCGTCCGTATGTCACAGCCACTTTTCTCCGAAACTATAAGAACTATACTATTGAAACTTGGTAAATAGACGATGGTTTGGAATAATTGGTTTGGACTAGATCTAGTAAGTAGTTTTTTTTAATACCTTATAAACCGTAAACCGCAATTTACCTTCCATGTATATTACTTTCTGCTACGGAACCCTTCATGGGCGAGTCTGACTCACACTTGCGATAGCTGGTTTTTTAATTACTAGAAGAATAATCTTTCTGCTGGTTGACAGTCATTTTAAAGAAAGTAAAGACTTTTTTGTTGTTTACATCATCATCATCATCATCATTTCAGCCAATAGACTGTGACCTTATTTCTCCTGCGGATCTCATCATTTCTGATACGATCACGCAGAGAGACTCCGAGCATAGCCCTCTCCATTGCTCTCTGGGTGACTGAGCCTCCTTAATCGGCACATTGTAAGCGGCCACGTTTCGGTTCCGTATGTCATCACTGGCAACACACACGCATACATTTGTTTACATACTTACAGACAATTTTTACATTATGGTGGATAAATGAGCACGCGGCATACCTAATGGTAAGCGATCACCGTCGATCATAGGCATTGTGTAAAACCTGAGATATCACATAAGCGGTCACCTTAAGGAATTCGTTTGGTGAAAATGTATCAATAGCCTGTGTCCATCTGGACCACAAAGGCGCTTTCTTATCCACAAGGCTATCATACTATACGTAAACTATATATTATTATAATAATTTGACTGCCTCGGTGGCGCAATGGTTAACGGGTCGCACTTTAAAGCGACGGTTGCGCCTGGGGTCCCGGGTACGACCCCCGGATCAGGCCAAAATTTGTACTTGAATTTTTCTCTTAAGAAATTCTCAGTGTTAGCCCAAAGTCTGGAAGTTGGCGGTCTTGTACCCCCGTGCCTCAAAAAGCACGTTAAGCCGTTGGTCCTGCGCCTAAGCTCTCTTCGGTCGTGTCACACTAGTGTCCCATCGAAATAAGAGGGTACGGGAATAGGGAGTGCACTTGTGTCTGCGCAAATATGTCCTGCATCGATCGCTAATCGCTGAGATTGGCCGCCATGACCGAAACATCAGTTTGGAGTACCTTATTATTATAAACAATTCTTATCTTTATACGAGGATTTCCTCAAACGTCTCTGCGACTTATTTTTGGTGATAATAGGTATCTCTGTATTTAGGTCGAGTTTATTGTTTAAAGTGAATTAATATGTAAAATTTATAAAATTATAGTTCTGCGTATTCCTTTTTTACTTTTCAGTTAACACTGAAAATGCCCCGGTTCCACCAATCCCCATTGAGTTTTTTTTTCCACAAATCCCATTATTAACGTGTTATCATTCAATGGGGATTGGTAGACAAAATAGTTCATAATAAATCCCCATTATAAATAACTGAGGCGCTGCGGCTTTTATTTCAAAATTACTGGTCTCGAATATGACTCCCGAGTGTGACGAAAATTTTCACTCGAGTTTTAAATTTGAGATCTCACTGAATTTCAGAAAATCTCACTGTTTGCCCAGAGTCTGAAACTTGGCAGTCTTGCATCTCTATGTATCAAAAGCACGCTCACGACCCCTCTGATCGTGCCAAACGTATCCGGCCCATCGGCAAAAAACAATTGGGATGTTTTTTTAATAGGCGACATACAAGCATAGGTACGGATCGCCTGAAGATAAGCTTTTCCGCTGCCCATGGACACCCGCAGCACCACAACTTTTCCCCGGATTGAACTTCTGTTCTTATGTTTAAGTACAATACAGCAAAGGTGAGGCCGTTGTATCATCACTCCGATCGAGTCGGCCCATTCCCTCCCAGGGTCAAAAGGTTTTACCTGCCCTCTCGCACTTAAGCCCTCACGGGATGTGTAAGATTCCCTCTGGAAAGATGACCCAGAAAGAGGTATACTCACTAAAAAACCCACGACGGCCACCGCTTAACTCCGCTTGCGGCCAAGTTCCACCCAAGCAGAAAAGGCAGACCTCCTCAGAGGGGTGCAGTGCTAGCACCTACTCCTACCCCAGAAACGCACCGGCGTACATTGTGCTATCCACCTCTGAAAGGTCTCATCATAAGACAGCCGGTGCCCCCACACCTGCCATCCGAGACCTTCCGGACGAAATATATGCCCTGTTGAGCCTTGCGCAAAGGTCGATAGAGTGGTGAACATTTGGAGGGGCCTATGTAAAGCAATGGACTGCAACAGGGTAATTAAAATAATGTTTTTTTATTACTCTACAAAATTTTAGCCTTTCTAGATTTTTTTCATCTTACCACCCGGCCTGTACATTTAAGGTGACGGGTAGGGCACACTAGCGACGCAAATCGATTTTAATTTAATTTTTAGCTACTAAACTGCATTTATTTTAAATAATTTCGGGGTTACAAACTGTCGGCAAACACTGATGCTATTTATTAAATACTTCTACTTAACTTTTGGGTCAGCTTTATTACTCGAAATTTGAATTACCGCCAAAAGCGGCCACTTTTGGCATGAATCAATTTTTCGCGTACCAAACCGTTCCAAACATTTGTACATGGTTATTTAATAAATAGTATAAGTGTTTGCCAAGAGGTTGTATCCCCGAAATTGTTTAAAATAAATCCGGCTTAGTAGCTAACAATAAAATCGATTGGCGTCCCTAGTGTGCCCTACCCATCACCTTAAGGCGACATCCGCGGCCGCACCTTGAATTTATAGCGTCTAGAGCTGTTGCCTGAAATTTATTGCTTATTAAATTTTACGGCGGGTTCTTAAAATGTCTATAGAGTCTCATTTTAAATTAAAGTCATATAGATAATATTTTATAGGAAGTGTCTTGCAAATTTTAGGTTAAGAATGAGTTTACAAAGATTTAAATAAATAAATAAATATTTCACAACATCACATACATTGATTTGACTCCGAGATAGGTATCTCAAGCACCTGTGTTACGGATATCAGAATCAACAGTGGGATTACAAATATATACATATAATACTTTTCTTTTGTAAATACATACTTATAATACAAAGAAACACCCAGACCAATACAAACAGACATGTTCATGCACACAAATGTTTGTACTGTGCGGGGATCGAACCCGCAACCCTTGGGCCAAAGGCAGCGTTCACTAACACTGTTCCAAACGGGTCGTCAAATAATTTATTTATTAACATATCTTTTTTATTGTAGGTACATAAGCCCCTTTTTTATTTTATTTTCTTATAAACCCCTTTTTAGGGTTCCGTAGCCAAAATGGCAAAAACGGAACCCTTATAGTTTCGTCATGTCCGTCTGTCCGTCTGTCCGTCTGTCACAGCCGATTTACTCGGAAACTATAAGTACTACAGTGATGAAATTTGATGGGAATATGTGTTGTATGAACCGCTACAAAAATATGACACTAAATAGTAAAAAAAAGAATTGGGGGTGGGGCCCCCCATACATGTAACTGAGGGATGAAATTTTTTTTTTCGATGTACATACCCGTGTGGGGTATCAATGGAAAGGTCTTTTAAAATGATATAAAGTTTTCTAAAAAACATTTTTCTTAAAGTGAACGGTTTTTGAGATATCAGCTCTCAAAGTCGTAAAAAGTATGTCCCCCCCCCTCTATTTTTATAACTACGGGGTATAAAATTCTAAAAAAAATAGAGGTGATGCATGCTAATTAACTCTTTCAACGATTTTTGGTTTGATCAAAGTATCTCTTATAGTTTTTGAGATAGGTTGATTTAACTGTAATTTTGGTTAAGTTATTGTGCTTACACTGAAAACGATGGCTGAACCTTATAAGATAGATCAAAAAATATACTACAATAAGTTTATTATATTTGCTGCTACGGAACCCTTTGTGCGCGAGCCCGACTCGCACTTGGCCGGTTTTTTATTTTATTTTCTTACACTATCTTTACAGGTAATATTAACCTAATATGATAGATGAACAGACGTCAGGTCAAGTTAGCACAGCAGGTGTGCAAAACTATACAAAGTATCTCAGACATCTCCCCCACAAGGTGGACCGACGAGCTGGTGAAGGTCGCGGGAATCCATTGGATGCGGGCGGCACAGGACCGATCTGTATTGAGAACATTAGGGGAGGCCTATGTCCAGCAGTGGACATCTGTTGGGTGAAATGATGATGATCTCAGACATAAGGTCGTTTGTAGTCCAGCAAAGGTAACTCGATGTGACGTGGTGTATACTTAGTCCGTTTGGGTATTATTCTCATTAGATAAATAAACCAACGAGACTATTTTGTAGTGACCCAGTCATACGCCACCGCGCTATGGGTGCGGTTCCCGCTCTGGTCAAACACTTGAGTTTGATGACTTATAAGGATTCAATCAAACAAGTTATACCAATATCCTAGCGACATCGCGTTCGTTGTAACTGTAACGTCTTCTTTGCTTACCATCAGGCTAAGGCGAGCCGATATACGGTGCCACTATAAAAACAAAAGAGCCCATATATTCTCCAAATAGAGTACTTACATTATTTGCTTTGTTAACCATAGAATATATTCACAGTAGATAACAGGTACACCTTTGAACTGACTAACTATAAAAGGTTGGCGCAGCGATCCAAAGTGAACCTTGGCCTCCGATAAAAAGAGTTTCCATCTAGGTCGGCCCTGTACCGTCTCATTGCCTACCTTCAAACCCATTTTAAATTAAATGAAGACTATTAACTTTGCTCAAAACACTTTTGGTTCATGTTTATCTTCATTACTTTGAGTGAAAGTTAAATCTACTAAAATTAATTGAAGTTTTATCTCAAAAAAAAAAAATAATAAAATGAAAGGAGTGAGAAGTAAGGGAACGTCTTAGATCTATATATTTGAGAGATGACGGAATGAGCTGATTTGAGACTTGAATGAACGGATTAAGATAGGAAGGTACGGTCGGGGATTTTGCCGCATAACCGTCTGAAGAGCCAAAATCGCTTGCAGCTTGCTTGGTTTTCAAATTAAGCGCTCGCGCTCGCGCTCCGCCGCCTCCTTCGCTACCATGACGTGCTCGCAGAAGGCAGCGAAGGCCTTCCAGGCCCCATCGCTCGCTAGTATAGATCTCGTTATACTAGGGAGGGAGAGGTCCTGGCCGACCGCCGCTACCAGCGCCTGACGCTGCGGGTCCCACGGCACACACTCCGCAAGGGTGTGGTGTGCCGTGTCCTCCGCAGCGCCGCACTCATGGCAGGAAGGCGCCTCCTCCCGTTGTATTTTGTGCAGATAATAATCGAAGCACCCATGTCCGGTCATTATCTGCACCATACGGAAGGAGACGGAGCCGTGGTGACGCTCAAGCCAATGGTCTAGGACCGGGGCGAGCGCGTCGAGGGTTCTCCGGCCGTAAGGGGCAAGGCCGAGGTTCTCGGACCATCGCCTCAGGAGAACCCGCAACCCTTGGGCCAAAGGCAGCGTTCACTAACACTGTTCCAAACGGGTCGTCAAATTATTTATTTATTAACATATCTTCTTTATTGTAGGTACATAAGCCCCTTTTTTATTTTATTTTCTTATAAACCCCTTTTTTTATTTTATTTTCTTACACTATCTTTACAGGTAATATTAACCTAATATGATAGATGAACAGACGTCAGGTCAAGTTAGCACAGCAGGTGTGCAAAACTATAC
This sequence comes from Marasmia exigua, assembly GCA_019059595.1. Taxonomy (NCBI): domain Eukaryota; kingdom Metazoa; phylum Arthropoda; class Insecta; order Lepidoptera; family Crambidae; genus Marasmia; species Marasmia exigua. The sequence continues at coordinate 20,513,239 of CM032471.1, forward strand.
AAAGTATCTCAGACATCTCCCCCACAAGGTGGACCGACGAGCTGGTGAAGGTCGCGGGAATCCATTGGATGCGGGCGGCACAGGACCGATCTGTATTGAGAACATTAGGGGAGGCCTATGTCCAGCAGTGGACATCTGTTGGGTGAAATGATGATGATCTCAGACATAAGGTCGTTTGTAGTCCAGCAAAGGTAATTCGATGTGACGTGGTGTATACTTAGTCCGTTTGGGTATTATTCTCATTAGATAAATAAACCAACGAGACTATTTTGTAGTGACCCAGTCATACGCCACCGCGCTATGGGTGCGGTTCCCGCTCTGGTCAAACACTTGAGTTTGATGACTTATAAGGATTCAATCAAACAAGTTATACCAATATCCTAGCGACATCGCGTTCGTTGTAACTGTAACGTCTTCTTTTGCTTACCATCAGGCTAAGGCGAGCCGATATACGGTGCCACTATAAAAACAAAAGAGCCCATATATTCTCCAAATAGAGTACTTACATTATTTGCTTTGTTAACCATAGAATATATTCACAGTAGATAACAGGTACACCTTTGAACTGACTAACTATAAAAGGTTGGCGCAGCGATCCAAAGTGAACCTTGGCCTCCGATAAAAAGAGTTTCCATCTAGGTCGGCCCTGTACCGTCTCATTGCCTACCTTCAAACCCATTTTAAATTAAATGAAGACTATTAACTTTGCTCAAAACACTTTTGGTTCATGTTTATCTTCATTACTTTGAGTGAAAGTTAAATCTACTAAAATTAATTGAAGTTTTATCTCAAAAAAAAAAATAATAAAATGAAAGGAGTGAGAAGTAAGGGAACGTCTTAGATCTATATATTTGAGAGATGACGGAATGAGCTGATTTGAGACTTGAATGAACGGATTAAGATAGGAAGGTACGGTCGGGGATTTTGCCGCATAACCGTCTGAAGAGCCAAAATCGCTTGCAGCTTGCTTGGTTTTCAAATTAAGCGCTCGCGCTCGCGCTCCGCCGCCTCCTTCGCTACCATGACGTGCTCGCAGAAGGCAGCGAAGGCCTTCCAGGCCCCATCGCTCGCTAGTATAGATCTCGTTATACTAGGGAGGGAGAGGTCCTGGCCGACCGCCGCTACCAGCGCCTGACGCTGCGGGTCCCACGGCACACACTCCGCAAGGGTGTGGTGTGCCGTGTCCTCCGCAGCGCCGCACTCATGGCAGGAAGGCGCCTCCTCCCGTTGTATTTTGTGCAGATAATAATCCGAAGCACCCATGTCCGGTCATTATCTGCACCATACGGAAGGAGACGGAGCCGTGGTGACGCTCAAGCCAATGGTCTAGGACCGGGGCGAGCGCGTCGAGGGTTCTCCGGCCGTAAGGGGCAAGGCCGAGGTTCTCGGACCATCGCCTCAGGAGAACCCGCAACCCTTGGGCCAAAGGCAGCGTTCACTAACACTGTTCCAAACGGGTCGTCAAATTATTTATTTATTAACATATCTTCTTTATTGTAGGTACATAAGCCCCTTTTTTATTTTATTTTCTTATAAACCCCTTTTTTTTATTTTATTTTCTTACACTATCTTTACAGGTAATATTAACCTAATATGATAGATGAACAGACGTCAGGTCAAGTTAGCACAGCAGGTGTGCAAAACTATACAAAGTATCTCAGACATCTCCCCCACAAGGTGGACCGACGAGCTGGTGAAGGTCGCGGGAATCCATTGGATGCGGGCGGCACAGGACCGATCTGTATTGAGAACATTAGGGGAGGCCTATGTCCAGCAGTGGACATCTGTTGGGTGAAATGATGATGATCTCAGACATAAGGTCGTTTGTAGTCCAGCAAAGGTAACTCGATGTGACGTGGTGTATACTTAGTCCGTTTGGGTATTATTCTCATTAGATAAATAAACCAACGAGACTATTTTGTAGTGACCCAGTCATACGCCACCGCGCTATGGGTACGGTTCCCGCTCTGGTCAAACACTTGAGTTTGATGACTTATAAGGATTCAATCAAACAAGTTATACCAATATCCTAGCGACATCGCGTTCGTTGTAACTGTAACGTCTTCTTTTGCTTACCATCAGGCTAAGGCGAGCCGATATACGGTGCCACTATAAAAACAAAAGAGCCCATATATTCTCCAAATAGAGTACTTACATTATTTGCTTTGTTAACCATAGAATATATTCACAGTAGATAACAGGTACACCTTTGAACTAACTAACTATAAAAGGTTGGCGCAGCGATCCAAAGTGAACCTTGACCTCCGATAAAAAGAGTTTCCATCTAGGTCGGCCCTGTACCGTCTCATTGCCTACCTTCAAACCCATTTTAAATTAAATGAAGACGATTAACTTTGCTCAAAACACTTTTGGTTCATGTTTATCTTCATTACTTTGAGTGAAAGTTAAATCTACTAAAATTAATTGAAGTTTTATCTCAAAAAAAAATATTAATAAAATGAAAGGAGTGAGAAGTAAGGGAACGTCTTAGATCTATATATTTGAGAGATGACGGAATGAGCTGATTTGAGACTTGAATGAACGGATGAAGATAGGAAGGTACGGTCGGGGATTTTGCCGCATAACCGTCTGAAGAGCCAAAATCGCTTGCAGCTTGCTTGGTTTTCAAATTAAGCAAAGTCAAATCATTTATTGCATTATGAGTTTTAATATTATAAATGTTTAAATTAACAAGTTTAACCATGAACCTTGAAATGACCCCATTTTTTGTCCTACGTGCAAGCGATTTTTGTTTCAAAGCATGAAACTAGAAGAAAACGGAATGTGTCATTTTTGGAAAAAAGCGTCACACAGTGTGAAATGGAGAGAGAATCGCAGCCTGACGCAGATTCTATACAGGTGCGGTAGACAAAGAATGTCGCCCAGGACGTCACCCCAGTATACCTAATGGCTCCGCGAGGTTTTTCAAGTAGGGATTTTTTTATGAAAAGGCACATTCTGTTTAGCGTGCATGTTTGAAAATGGTTATTCGACAGATTCCCCGACTTTACCTACAAAATGAAATAAATGTAATAATTCATAAATTCATGTACATGCTTTCATAGTTAAACTTACTTCATTAATTCGTATTTCTGTACCTAATGATAGATACTTTTGCCACCTTATTACAAAATGCGACCTTAAGTTACTGCTGTACTAAAGTCTAAGCCATCCTGTTCCACCACACCTATAATTATGTTAAAAGGGGCAAGAATGAGTTTAGTTCCGCAGATATTTTCTTAGACCGCGTTTTGTAATATGGAGCTTGTTGTTTGTTTAACTTTTTATCTGTTTTATTGTTTAAACATTTCTTTTCTGCGATATCAACACTAATGGTCCAATCAAAGCCGACATAGAGTCTATTTCCAAAAACTTAATGCTTTATTTGCTTAAATATATCTATGTAGATATGTATTACAGTATTCTCAGTAAGGGGATACTGAGAATGGAGAACATAGCCGGTTACTAGCAAACTGTAGCGCTGTTTAATTAGCAGCGCAGGCTGCTAAAATAACGATCATTAACAAGTAGTTTTCAAGAAATATAAACATTTTGTTGCTTACCCCAGCCTTAGTTTATAAAAAAAAAATCTGGTGCGTCAAGGTGTCTGGTGGCCAATTTGGTGTCAAAATTTAAAAAAAACTGTTTGAAATAATATAGTTTTCATTGAAAGTAATAAAATGTAAATAAAAAAAACTAGTTATATATTTTTAAAAAAATCTAACATGTTGCATACTGTTCAATATGCAGCCTCGTTTTCCGCACCAGACGCTAAAAGCGTGAAACAGGCAAACTCGATAAAGATGCGCTTTTGCCGAATGTGGTCTTGTAAGCCCAGTTCGTGAATTATTTAGTGTAATGTAAAGTCTACCTCAAAGAAAGAGTCAACACTAAAAAGCCGCGAACTTTTATGGACCATAAGACTAAATTTGGCAAGAGTGCAACTGAACTGAATTTACTGTTGCAGCAATGTGTGCAACAAGATGGTAAATATTTTGATGAAACATTATTAAAAAAATTAAATCCGCAATTTCTATCTATTTGGGTGACATATAGTTTCATTCCGGTCTGTGTAATTTTAATGGTTGTACGCCGTGTATATCAGAGACGATAATCTCAATAAATACGGAGTGTTGTTACTAAAGTGCCTGCTTTTCATTTCAAAAGCATTTTATTCATAAGACATTAAGATTTTTAAGTAAATAACACACTTAAAAATTTCATCTCGCGTTCAGGCGGGACTCGAACCCACACCTTTCACAATCCGGGTGAATGTTCTACCAATTAGACCACTGAACGCATTACTAACCCCGACGAAATTTGTAAGTGCTTGAGTCGACATGAGCAGTCGAATTCCGGTCGAGTCCCGCGAGATGATATTTTAAGTGTGTTATTTACTTAAGAATAAATTGCAAATGATTGGTATAAAATATATCAAACATTAAGATTTATCGCTCATTTGAACGTCCACAATACCTCTGACGCGGATCTGCAAAAAATGAAAGCAGGGGATTGGCGTCACGCTGTATAAGACCCAGATAAGAGGTATCATCTCAATTATGAGGCCAAGTTTATATTAAAATAAAGTACCTTCTTAAATCGATTAAAACGTTAAGATATTTTTACTTCCGCCTGTACCGTTACCGCATTGCGCCTCTGTTGTCAACCCAGTTCCTCACCGAATATTATAATTATTAAACTCGCTCCTACATTTCCATACTAATGCAAACATTATCTCATACTTTTGCTCAAACTAAATCCAGCATAGGTGCAAAGTTCTGCATAGCGTATTATTTTACGAGGAAAACCACTCCCCTCAAAGCATTAAGACCATTCATCACGGTGAAGTGGAGAAGAACGGTTTGTAAAATCGAATTTTCAGGCAACTCATACAACTATCGGTCATGAAAAAAATATCCAATTTACTTTAGGATTTTTGTTTAGAAAATGTGCTAATTCGTTACATTATGGTATTTACTTTATTCGATCAAAAATCCCAAAAATATTTTTTTTAGCAACAAAAATGAATTGATTTTTCACATTATTTTCATACGGTAAAATGTCTCTTTCATTTTTAGAAATAATCTGCTAAAATATGAATTTGTGGTTATAACACTTTTCTTAAGTAAACCAAAAAATCATTAATTAAGTAGTTTCATCTTAACTGGTGGTAAATTATTTTGTAACAGTAGTTTCGCTGGATACACAAGTATCCAGTGGAACACAATACTCGCATATGTATGTACACTATCATATACGAGTATTGTTGTAACTATCGTCAGCTCACGGCGAAGCAAAGAGCACATACAAAATTCGCCGACGTACCAAGGTCTCTGGTGGCATAGTCGGTAAAGCAGTTGCCCGGTTAGTAAAATTCCGTGGGTTCAAGTCCCAAGTCGAAGATTGTCGAAAAAATTTAAATGTCTTATTTACTTATGAACTTGCTAAAATGTATGATTCTATAAATAAAAAAACAATTGAAAAGCTTAAGAGAGTGCAATTATTTGGTACTCGGTACGGCGTTTCGACAGACAGTTGCTATGTCCTGCTCTCGCAAGACACTTACGGTTTTCTATGGTGATGCCTAGGTGACGGGTAGGGCATACTAGCGACGCCAATCGATTTTAAGTTTTAGCTACTAATCTGGATCTATTTTAAACAATGTCTGGGTTACAATCTCTCGGCAAACACTTATACTATTTATTAAATAACTATGCACAAATGTTGGGTCCGTTTTTGGCGTGAATCAATCTTTCGCGTATGCGTTGGGCCAAACATTTGTGCATGGTTATTTAATAAATAGTATAATGTTTGCCTGGAGGTTGTAACCCCGAAATTGTTTAAAATAGACCGGTTTAGTAGCTAAAAATTAAAATCGATTAGCTTCGCTAGTGTGCCCTACCTTAAGCAATATTCAGGCATAATTTTGTTTAGCCAATTCCGTTCCTGTGTATAAATCTACCTATTGAACGGAATTACGGTTAGTCCTTGTTCATATTCACTCGCGGGCGATTCAAAATAATGTCGTCCTGCCGTTATTTCAATCTCCAAGAGAGACATAAAATGGATTATGCTCGGAATCTCCCTCAGAGACAAAGCGCGCAATGCCGCCAAACGACCATTCAAGTTGTGATTTAGGTATCGCCACCATTTTTTATGTGTATTTTTTTAGTACCCTTATCATAGGTTTAAAAAACTGTTCTCGCTATCGAAAAGTATCTTTGTCCCTTTCATTGTGGTGCATATGAAAGAGATAGTAGTTTTGGATAGCGAGGATAGTATTTCAAACTCATGGTAAGATAGAGACCATCAGGTAATCCGTCTACGCCCCTCTGGACGTATACGGATCACCTGATGGTAAGAAATTGCCGCCGCCCTTGAAGACAAGCAACATCAGTGGAGTTACAAGTGCACTGCCGGAATTAAAAAAATAATAAAACTACTTAACCTATATCAAATTGCCATTTTTCTTCTAGACACTAAAATATGTATAACTTCCTTATAAAATCCTTTAATAACCATAATATAATTTTATTTTGTTTTAAGACTATATTTTAAGGTTTATATTAAATAGAGATCAGATATTACTATTGTATTTGTGATGCGAAAAAAAACTTGAAAATGACCCATTTCATGCTTGGCAGAATTGTCGTTTAAATCGATAATAACTTTAATTTATTTCTGAAAAACTATCCTACACGTTTCTAAACATTGTCCATTAATTCACAGTAAATTATGGAGTAGTAGCAATTATAGTTACTTAACAGATTTAAAAATAAATAGCATGAAAAGTACAACTTCCGAGAAAATCGCCACTAAAAACGTCAATTGCATAGGTAAAGACCTAAATATTATTACCTATTTCCGGTCATGACTTGCTACGCATAAGCATGATTTGGACGAAGAAATGATGACTGATGGAATAAGTCAGTCCTGGAGCGAGAAAGTTGGATTAATGACATTGAAAGCTAACTCGGCACAAGCATTTTATCGTTTGTATTCCTGTATAGGCTTAGCAAGGCTTCTGCTTCGCACCTGTCAAATGCTGACGACTAATATTTTTTCTTCTTCTTCGAAACGAAGGAAAGAATCTACCTGCGAATGTCAAAAGGAAAACCGCTATGGTCTATTTATCCACTGATATACCATCGCTCCTAGTAGAATAATGTATCCGGTAGAACTTGACTACCGGGTTTGATTCTTGATTCGAGTCCCACGCAAGGTGCCGCACCCTCGCCTACATAATTTATATAAATATAAAAATATTTCACAATATCACATACATTGATCTGACTCCGAGATAGGTAGCTGTGTTACGGATATCAGAATCAACAGCGGAGTTAAATTATTTTGTAAATACGAGTACATACTTATAATACATAGAAAACACCCAGACCAATACAAACTGACATTTTCATGCACGCAAATGTTTTTACTGTGCGGAGCTCAAACCCGCAACCCTTGCACCAGAGGCAGCGTTCACCACCACTGATCCAAACGGGTTGTCATAGTCAAATAATGCTATCATTCAATGCTCAGTTGTGTGCTAAAATAAAAAAAAAGGATGATGAGAGGCTGAGATCGGCTTACGTTGAGCGAGCCTGTAAAATATAAATAGCGGAACTTTGTGCGTTTCATTCAAATACAATGCTTGTACGTACAATGCCATGAAATAATCTTTGTTCAGAAATGAAACTTCATGTTTTTTTTATTTTTCGTGTGCCAAAAGGCAAATGCGTTGCTGGCGTTTTAGAATATTGTTGCCTCGTTTCGTACTAATTTATATTTTGTACTAGTTCGCTAATGCCGCTGCGGAAAGTTGATTCCATACGGAAGTGGTAATTGTTGGTAATAAATACTGGGCAAAACGCACGCGCTGGTCAAATACAAGACCTATAGGAGATGGTGAGCAGCCTGGCTCGAATCTTCCAAACACATCGGTCTTCGAATGAACTTGGACAAAACCAAGGTCATGTTCAACGAGCTTGTTGATCCGGGACCGGTCGCTGTTAATGGAGTACCTCTCGAGGTTGTTCAGGAATATGTCTATCTAGGACTAACGCTCCAATTAGGCAGAAATAACTTCGAGAAAGAAGCCAATAGAAGAATTCAGCTAGGCTGGGCAGCATTTGGTAAACTTCGTCAAATCTTCTCGTTACCTATCCCTCAAAGTATTAAGTCGAAAGTCTTCGACCAGTGCGTCCTTCCGGTCATGACTTGCGGTGCCGAGACGTGGACACTCACAGCTGGACTAGTCCACCGGTTCTAAGTCGCTCAAAGAGCTATGGAAAGGGCTATGCTCGGAGTATCTCTGAAGGACCGCATCAGAAATGATGTAATCCGACAGAGAACCAGAGTTACCGACATAGCCCACCGAATTAGCAAACTGAAGTGGCAGTGGGCTGGTCATATTAGCCGCAGAACTGACAGCCGTTGGAGCCGTAAATTCCTTGAGTGGAGAACGCGACTCGGTAAGCGTAGTGTAGGATGCCCTGCGACAAGATGTGACATTCGATGGCTAGCTGGTGTGGGTTGGATGAGAGTGGCCGAAAATCGGGAGCAGTGGCGTGCATTAGGGGAGATCTATGTCCAGCAGTGAACGAGTGTGGGTTGCTGATGATGATGATGATGAAAACGCACGATGGTGGTAGCCATCCAGGTGGTACAGCAGATCCTATTTATATTATAAAAGCGAAAGTGGTAAGGATGTATGTAAGTAGGTAACTTTGTTTGTCGCTCTCAATAATACTGAATGGATTTTGATGAAACTTTACAATTATATTGCTTCCATATCAGAATTACACATAGATAAGAAATACTAAAAATATATTGTATATCATTTAAAAGATGAAGACAATTCTATATTCACGCGAGTAAAACGGTGAAGCGCAGCTAGTGGGTTATTTTTAGCAAAGTCAATAAGTATCTGCATTATCTCTGCATTGATTTTAAACTTTCATCGTCACTAACATTAGAATAGTTTTTTTACGAGATTTCTGCCATGTACCTACATCTGACAAAGTTCCCGGGAGGCCACTTTTAAACCATCATCATTTTCATTAATTTCTGGGTGTTTTCTATGTAATATAAGTATGTATTTACAAAAGAAAAGTATTATATGTATATATTTGTAATCCCACTGTTGATTCTGATATCCGTAACACAGGTGCTTGAGCTATCTATCTCGGAGTCAGATCAATGTATGTGATGTTGTGAAATATATATTTATTTATATTTATATTTATTAAGGTCGAAAAGTGGCCTACCGGGAACTTTGTCAGATGTACTTGATTCTTTTCAGCTTATCGCTACTATGATGGGATTACGATTATTTACCACGCTTGCCAACTGCGGATTGGTGATAACAAACCCGAGTTATATATTTTTGCTTGACCCGGGAATCGAACCCAAGACCCCTTGATCTGGGTCTGGTATAATACCAGTAGACCAACAGGGCGTTTTTAATATATTTTTTTAAAAATTAAGGAATATGTCAATTAATTTTTGAAATCGAACCAAAGTCCCAGGTTGGTTTGATTTTCATTATTTTGGACTTGTTGATTTGATTCCCATTATTTATTTATATCTCATCTATAAGCGCTGAGTCGTGCCGAGTTCTGCCCCAAAATATAAATATGGGAAACAGGATAATGCTCGGATGAGCTCGGCTTACGTGGAGCGAGCCTGTAAAAATATGAATAGCGGAAGCACAATCTGCGTTTCATTCAATACAATACATGGCTTAATGTGCTTTGAAAATAATCATTGTTCTAAAATGTGTTCGTAAAACGGTTACCTTTTGTCTTTCTTCGTCTGTATCTTATTTTGTAACTGAGCAACTGAAAGAAAGAAAATACATTTATTGGCCACAAACAGTATACATAGCGATAACACAAACAATAGATACAAATTACAACAGCGGAAACATAAGAAGCAATTAGTGGTTATATTTTGTAAGGAAAAAGAGAACTGTATGGTTAATCAGGTACTAACCTCAGCATTTGCTGATACGCCATTCTATACAACACCGCAGCAGCGCTCTGGAATTCTGGCAGGACCTGTTGCTAGTGACGTCACCAACGTCACAATAATTATTTGCCTATGCACTCTGCATACACTTGACTTGCAGTGCCTTACCCCTCTTGAATTCTTTGGTCTATCTTTATTTTAATGATATTAAACGCACTTGGTTCTATTTAATGAAATAATTTGATAGTACTTAATTATATTTAATAGAGTAAGCGGTTTTTCTTCTCCACCCAAAGGTTGTCTAAAAGATATTGATATGTATAAGAAGTAAGACTATCTTTTTGTACTATATTTTGTTGTTGTAACCAATATTCATTTGGTTTTTGTGCAATAAATGATGTGTCTATCTTTCTACGAAGTATCCTCGCGTATGGCTACACTTAAATCAGGGCGTGAAATTAAGTATTTTTAAACGTTTGTACGTTTTTTTTATACGTTTTTATTTCATAGATAACTCATACAGTTTCGTTCTTTTAGCTTCCGATAGGCAGGAGTATGTACAACATTAAAATTAATTCAAAAATTGACAAGATACTACCCACCTACTATTGTACACCCCGTCCCATAGCTTATTAGTATTGGATTAGATAAGTAGGTACTATTATTTGTAACCTGTGAGGGAAACTTGAGTAGTCATGCTCACTCAAATGTCCCTGAGGTGGTGGCGCTATGTGGCGGGTCATTACATTCCGTCTAGTATGGTTGAGTGAAATGATGGCTGACACATACGTCGTACTTGTAAACAGGTGCCACCTTTGGGGACTGGCCTGCTTTCTTCATATTCCGCTTTTAATTTGCTTCTTAAGTAAATAACACACTTAAAATTTTCATCTCGTGTTCAGGCGGGACTCGAACCCACACCTTTCACAATACGGGTGAATGTTCTACCAATTAGATCACTGATCGCGTTACGTACCTGTCGTAATTTGTAAGTGCTTGATTCGACATGAGCTGTCGATAGTCTCATCAATATTGTAGGTATATTTAAAATATCCAGTGGAAATATTATTACAAATATTTGACCACCAGTAGAATAATTGGTAGAACATTCACCCGGATTGATTAAGTGTGTTATTTACTTAAGAATAAATTGCAAATGATTGTTATAAAAATATCAACTATTTAATTTGCTTCATTCTATTTTGTGTTGCATTAGACTGTATGACTTCATCATCAGCCCATTTAAGTCCCCACTGCTGGGGCACGGGCCTCCCTCAATCACATGAGGGGTAATTGCCATACTCACCACGCTTGGCAGACGGGTTGGCGAGGGTTTAGATATAAATGCAGAGTTTTCCTTCTCTGGGTGCTGATGATCATGCCAGCAGCTTTACCTTAGTCGCCTTTTACGACACCTCGGTAAGAGTGAGGGTGGCCTATTCTACTCTGCCGGGGACCACACGGCCAGTATGACTTGGTTTGAGGATAATAAACCATTGTATAAAAAGTTGGCGTTTAAAAAGAATAACTGGCGAGTATCTTGCCGGATCTTCTTGACCAGAAAGAACTTTACCATCCGGTGGTAGCATTATATTTATTTATTTGTTAGTATATTTTATGTATTGGTATATGTATGTTACTAAATGTAAATTATTATTATACTTATAAACACTTTCAAAATGTGTTAATGTGATTTGTAAGTGCTGTGTACAAGCCTATGCAAATAAAGAATCTTTTTACCTTTTTTTTTTCTTTTTTTTTAACGCTGGGAATGCCTCCTTATGCATACCCTCCTGCCGGGGGGCAGGCGGGTTATGTCGGGCTCTCCTCTGGCAGGGGCTTCTCCTAGCGAGAAGCCGGCCAGAGGCATACCGACTAAACCTCAGCGACGTTCCCTCATGGCCAGAGTGGGGAGGGGACGTGAGTACGGGTTAAAGAACCTTACTTCACTTCCCTCCCCAGCCGGGAGCACCGGGCTGTCCCTAACAGCCGGGAGCGCCGGGCTGTCCCTATAACCTACCTACCTACCTCGGAGTCAGATCAATAGATCAATGTATGTGATGTTGTGAAATATTTGTATTTATATTTTGACTTTCCTTTTACGCACATAGGTTACGATCTTATCCCTGAACTACCATTGCTCTAAACTCAGAATCGTAATATCTAAACTAAAAATGCTCGGACCCTTAGAATAATAACAAGGCTAGAAGGATAGTTTCCTTACTGCTGTCACCTCAAATTTGAAGCACAAATTTGGTTTTTCAAGTTGGTACTACGTACGTAGTATCAACATAAAAATGCTAATTAATGTTACCAGTCACAACATATTTCCCTAACACATGGGAAATGGTTATTGCAGTAACTGTACTGTTTTTAATAGAACCTAAAACAACGCTTACAAGTATCTACCTAACTGTGATTATAAAATTAGTTGGCAAGTTATGTTTTGATATTTATGATGCCTTGACAATATAATAATGAATAAGAAATAAATAAATAAAGAGCTTACCTACTTATTTTAATGGTTATCAGGGTGAGTTTTAATTCGTGTAAAATGTGGATCCGTGTATTGCACTGTCAGAAACACATACATTTACATAAACCTTAAAATTATTATTAAAAGAATAAACCAATTGCATAATATTCTTGCTTATTAATTTATTAACATATAAAAGTTCTCAGTTCTACTCAAGCTAATTTATGTTCATGGACAAGCAGATGACAATAGCAGTACTTTTAACACATATAAATAAAAAAAATTAAATCGCTAAAAATACCAAAAACTTACAGAGATATTTACAATCAAAGTTTCTAATAAAATACAGATAAAAAAACCCGATAGTTTTTCCCGCACTTTCAAGGATTCAACTTTGAAACTACTTTAACTTCGTCAATGACAGCTTTGAAATAATTTTGAGTACTTATAACTGTACGTACATTACGTATTTATTTTTAATATGTTATTTTTTAGTTTTATAGCCTTGCATTTCCAATTTTAATGCCCTTGCCACTGTATCTGTTTCTTCAAATAGTTTCTCTTTGAGGCTCTCTGTGTGGAAATAACGTTTATTTTTATGTGATAGTTGGCAGACGAGCAGACAGAACACCTAATGGTAAGAAATTGCCGCCGTTCAGTGACACTCGGTGGAGTCACAAGTGCAAACGTTAAAAAAAGGAGGGTTGTTATGTCACATTGTGTGGAAATAAAGTTTATTTTTATGTGATAGTTGGCAGACGAGCAGACAGAACACCTAATGGTAAGAAATTGCCGCCGTCCAGTGACACTCGGTGGAGTCACAAGTGCTACCAACCTTTAAACCTCCCATTCCCGGATTGGGCTTCCCGTACCCGCACTCACGCAGCGAAACACAGTAGAGACACTGCTTTACGCTGTAAACATCAGTAGCAACCGATCAAATTAATTAGTTGGAGCAATGATCTTACAAAAGTTGAAATGGGGAAAATATTTTTTTCATTATCAGGCAACACTGAGCATTTTAATAAATCGTTTGTATTTTTAGCTTATAAAACACAACATACTATAAAATATTGAAGGCTTATCTGTGAAAAGTGATGTTATTACACTTCTTATGGTTTTCCGAATCATTGTGACAAAATTTGACCGCACAAATCGTCATAGTTAATTAATTTTCGCGAGATGCGTTTGACAAGCATTGACATTGACGACTGCGGAGCGATGCGGGCGTCTGGAGCCGTACGGCTCCGTTTGACTTGCGTCAAACAGTGGGCACAGACTAGGTTTCTAGTCTTGTTATTATTCTATGCTCGGACCCTAGAACAAAATGATTATCTCAACGAGCTCTCATTAGGAGCGGTTAGCTAGTCTTGTTTTGTCTCTACAGAATTTGCAGCGTTTTTTCCTTCGGTCCTTGTTTTTCCTAACTAATTATATTATGCTAATTTTAGCGGCAGGATCGCTTCTCCGGATAATAGTCTCAGTCCACGTCATCGTCTAAATAATGAGGACGAGATCTCGAAAGCCATTCTTTTTGGGTATAATAGTGCTGGAATTGTTATGTATATGAGCTAAAAAGCTTCTTATAATAAAAGCTGTTCGCGTGGAAACCTTTTTTAAAAAGACATAAAACAAAACGCTGAAGGAATGCTTTATTTTTTTTTATGGAAAGGCCAATCAGGATGACCTCATCCCGCCTAATGGGAAGCGGCCGTGAAATCCAAATATGAAGTTGACAGGCACAAAAGAACTAACAAAGTACCCATTGTGTCTGCCATCCTCACCCTGATGGCCTGCGGAGATGCCGTTTCACGCCCCGCCTAAAAGACGCCGAATTGTATGAAGGAGGAAACACATGAGCTGGGAGGGCATTCCATGTCTTGATGGCTCGGGGCAGGAACGAGGAGCCAAACCTCTTGATGCGCGCCGCCATTGTCTGGATGGTATGCGGATGGCAACGCAATCCAGCACCTGTTGTTCGGAAGTGGAAAGGGGAGGATGGGATAAGTTGAAATAACTCATCAAATAAAATAGCTTTTAATTAAAATGTGGTGAGGATCATTTGTATTTTCGGAAGTCTTGGCATTAAATTTACCTTCTTCCTTTCCTATGTAATACAACTATAAAGTAAGTATGCATACTTACCATGAAAATAACGGTGCCTCATCTTAGCGTGTCATTCCCAGTTGTGTTAAAAACAGTCGCTTCGGAGCCCTAGGTACGCTTAGGCAATGATACACGATTCGGGAAATCTGGTTATTATAATGAAAATATTGGTTATCTACTCAACTTCCAATCAATCCTTTTTAAAAAGGCCGGCAATACATTAGCGATCTCTCTGATTTCGCGGATGTTTTTTTTTTTACTGTAGATAGGTAAGCGTTTGACCATATTTCACCTGATGGTAAGTGATAATATGGGCTAAGATGTAGCACGATTACCTAGAAGATACCTATTCATTCGCGCTTTGAGAACCCCCAAATTGTAGCCTCTAGGGAACACCTCCTCAGGCAACTGATTCCACTGTTTCGCAGTACAAATAAGGAAACAGGATTCAAACCTCTTTGTGCGGACTTTTGGTATTTCTACCATGTACCGGTGTCGATTGAGGGTCTGCCTGGTGGAGTAGTGGAAGAACGGAGATGCTCCAATGGCATTGTACAGTTCCATGGCGCACTCTCCAAAATGTATCCGATAGAAGATCGATAAGCTCGCTACCTTGCGTCGGTGTTCAAGGCTTTGTAGCCTCTTACCCACATGCTCGTCGTCGCCAATTAGCCTCTTGGCCCTTCTCTCAATACTCTCTAACGCCTCAAGCTGGTATTTGGCTGAGCCATCCCAAAGATGAGAACAGTACTCCATGCAGGCTCGGATTTGCGCTTGATACAAGTTAAGCAGCTGTCCTGGCGTAAAGTACTGCCTCACTTTAGCCAGAATACCGAGCTTTTTTGAGGCTTTTTTCATGGACGGCGATGATTACTTTCCATCAGGTGACTCGCTTGCTCGTTTGTCGCCTCTCATCATCATCATCATCAGCCCATTTAAGTCCCCACTGCTGGGGCACGGGCCTCCCTCAATGACATGAGGGGTAATTGCCATACTCACCACGCTTGGCAGACGGGTTGGCGAGGGTTTTGATATAAAAGCAGAGTTTTCCTTCTTTGGGTGCTGATGATCATGCCAGCAGCTTTACCTTAGTCGCCTTTTACGACACTCGGTAAGACTGAGGGTGGCCTATTCTACTCTGCCGGAGACCACACGGCGATTGTCGCCTCTAACATAAAAAAAATCAATAAGTATGATTTAAGGCTTATAAGTGCACCTACCTTTAACGTGTTATAGAAACTTTAAAAGTGTTATAGAAATGAAGTTTGCGCTTGAGCGGTTATGCCTCCTGCACGCATAACAGCTCAAGCGCAGCAAGCCCATTATTCAAATTATTGATGTTGATATTAATGAGACGCTTAATGGTTTTGAAAGGAGAAATGAGGTTATTCGTCTATTTTGGCAGAAAAGGTTGGCAGCGCACTTGTGATTCCACTAGTGTTGTTGGTCAATAACTTACCATCAGGTGATGTGATTGCTCGTCGCTACCTATCACAAGATCTGGTGACTGCGGTGCGCACGCGCCTTTAATTATCTAAGCAATACATTAGCCATTTTAAGTATTTGTCATAATTAGGAAAAGGGAATACCGCCGGCCCAAGCATCGAAAATACTGCCTAGCTAGACATTTTTTTCAATAAATTCTTTGTAATCTATTATATTGACCTAAAGTAAAAAAAAACAGTCACAATAATCTCTGGAACCTGAGTGACTAAGGTATTAAGTGACTAGGAATGCACCCACAGCCCAAACTACTAACCCTATAAACTTGAAATTTGGGAAGGGGGTTCCTCTAATAGTGAAAGTGAGCACTAAGAAGGCGTTTTTAAAAATTAAACCCTTAAGGGGGTGAAAAGGGGGTTAAAAGTTTGTATGAAAGTCCGCCATCTTTGAAGTTAGAAATGTGAAAATTTGTATTCAGGCTAATAGTTTGAAATTAGAAGTAACCCAATTAACGCTTTTTGAAAATAACCCTTAAATGGGGGTAACATAGGGTATGAAATGCCAGTATGGGGGTTTAGCCATTTTAAAGTAATAATCTTGAAAATCGCTACACGTTCTCCTTATTACAATCCAAGAACAAGTTGTTTTAACATTTTTATAAATTCAACCCTTAAGGGGGTGAAAAGGGGTTCTACAGTTTGTATGGAAGTCCGTCATAGTTGATGTTAGGAAAGTGAAATATGGCGTATATATACGAATAATTAAAATAAAAAGTAATTCACTTGAACGTCTACAGAAAATTACCCTTTGAGGGGGTAAATTAGGGCATGAAATGCAGTATGGGGGATTGGACAGTTTAAAAGTTAGAATCTGAAAATTGATGTTTGGGCACCGGTTTTTCATGAAATAGGGACTTTTGAATTTTCAACCCCTAAGGAGTAGTTGCGCGGGTTTAAAGTTTGAATGAAGACTTTTATAATAAAGACTAAAACTACGTGAGTAACGCCGCGGGCTCAGTCTAATAAGAATATAAAAAAGTACCTATTGACTTAAAATTATAAATATCATTAATATTGTTGGTATAATCGATGTTTTTACCGGTTTTTAGATTATTTGGGATGGACCAATTGATTACAAATTCGGCCAGACAGACAGTATAGGCAAAAAAAAGCTCTTCTTATACTATGCTGGTAGATTGTCTTTCATCATTTTCACATATTTTTTTTCTTTTTTATATGAGAGGTGGCAGACGAGCAGACGGATCACCTGATGGTAAGCAATTCCGCCGCCCATGGACACCCGCAACACCAGTGGTGTCACAAGTACGCTGCCAACCTATTCCCCTTCCCCCCATTGGGCCTCCGGTAGCCTCACTCACACGGCGAAACACAGCGCAGGCGCTGCTTCACGCCGGTCTTCTGTGAGGCAGTGGTATCACTCCGGTCGAGCCGGCCCATTCATGCCTAAGCGTGGCTCTCCCACATTTAAAAAAACATCATTAGGACTTAGTGACTGCGGTGCACTCGCACCCTAAATTCTCTAAGCTATACATTGGCCATTCGGTGTCTGTTATACCTTTTGTACGTACAGGAAGTCGCAGCTGTGGTAGACCCCCCAAAAGGTGGACCGATGATCTGGTGAAGATCGCGGGAATCCATTTGATGCGGGCGGCACGGGACCGATCTGTGTGGGGAACATTGGGGGAGGCCTATGTCCAGCAGTGGACGTCTATTGGCTGAAATGATTATTGAAAAATCTGTACCTAAATTTTCGGTAAGAAATTCTTAGTGTCAGCCCGGAGTGTGGAAGTCGGCGGTCATCTAACCCCGTGCCTCAGAAAGCACGTTAAGCCATTGGTCCAGCGCCCAATCCCTTTCCGGTCATGTCACGCTGGTGTCTCATCGGAATATGAGTGTAAGGGAATAGAGAGTGCACTTGTGTTTGTGTACACACTTGAGTACGTGGCTGATCGTTGAGATTGGCCACCGTAGCTGTAATCGGTAGGAGGGATAATATTACTAGCAAAAAGAAATACCGCCGGCCCATGCATCGACAATACCTACTAATGTAATGAGTATGAACCTAAGGCGATATCGATTTGTCTGTTTAGTGGTGGGTAAAGGCCGGACTTCCTGTGTAATCCGGGTTTTATTGTTAGCTTTAGAATGAGGGGGAAATATGAGGAACAAATAACAAAGGTCTGAAAGTCAGCGTTTTACGCCATACAAAGAAATGGTTATTATAATGTATTTTATCTGAGAATTTGCAAACTGTTGTTTATCATGATCAAATGAACTAAAAGTAGATTAATTCAGTATGAATAATAACAGAGAGCGGAATTTTATCTTTGTTTTCAGTTTTGCTAAGACTGCTTTGCTGGTAACAATTGATATACCTATATGTAGTACTAGGTACTATGGAATAGCATATGTTGAGATTGCCTCGGTAGTACATAAGTTAGTCGCTCGCTTTAAGGTGGCGGGTAGGGCACACTAGCGACGCCAATCGATTTTAATTTTTATCTACTAGATCGGATCTATTTCATACAATTTCGGGGTTACGACCTATACTATTTATTAACCATGCACAAGTGTTGAGTCCGTTTTTGTACGCGAAAAATTGATTGGCGTGAATCATTTTTTTGCGTACCTACGCATTGGACCCAACATTTGTGCATAGTTATTTAATAAATAGTAAAACTGTTTTCCGAGAAGTTGTAATCCCGAAATTGTTTAAAATACATCCGGTTTAGTAGCTAAAAATAAAAATCCATTGATGTCGCTAATGTGCCCTACCCGTTACCTTAAAGCAATGTCTTGGGTGCCTGGGCTAGTCTAGAAGTTGGCGTTCTCTTGTTCTAGTCTCTCGAAAATAAATTTCGCAATTGCACGAAAATGTTCAAGTGTGTTAACAGATACAAGTGCTAATGCACTTGAGATGTTTTCCTTAACTTTTTAAAATATTATTGAATGATACATACATATTTTAAACTATATTTTTATTATTTAATAAAAAAAAATTAAATTATTATATTGACATATTTATAATATATATATAATTCGATGATAACAAACATGCTGTTCACACTTATTACTGTATCTCTGTTTAGTGTGACCAATAAATAAATAACTGTCATCAAAGTCTGCTTCCAGTTTCCGGGCTTACTGAGTATATCTTAGGAGAAAAATTCAGGAACACATTTTAGCAAAGAGGATTTTGTTCGGTCCAGTAACACCACCATTTGATTTCAATTCATTGTAATAAATTTAATACTCTAAAGTACGCCCAGAAAACGGAGTTTGAAAAACATTAATAAACCCTCTTTTCATTATGATTTCGGAAAGTATACATACGCAAGTTAAATGAAAAAAATATGTTTAAAGGTCCAACAGAGGAAGTCCTTAACTTTTCACTTTCTCTTATAAAAGACGGAATGGTGTAACTTTTTAATACTAAAACTTAGTCCCTAAATAGCTCTCAGAGGAAAACTTCGTTTGGTAGTCGGTGCTTTGTGATAATGATTTCTGTGGGATTCCGTATATTTTTTTTTTGTTGCAGAGAGTTATGGACATAATATCCTTTTTTTCTTATTTGACATGACAGTTCAAAAGAAGAAAAATAATTTTATAAAATTTCTCAACCACACATACATTGATCTCACTCCGAGATAGGTAGCTCAAGCACCTGTGTTACGGATATCAGAATCAACAGTGGGATTAGAAATATTACATATATTACTTTCCTTTTGTAAATACATACTTATAATACATAGATAACGCCCAGACCAATACAAACAGATATGTTCCTGCACACAAATGTTTGTACTGTGCGGGGATCGAGCCCGCAACCCTTGCACTAGAGGCAGCGTTCACTACCACTGTTCCAAACGGGTCGTCCCGTCAAATAAAATGTAATCGACATCCCGAATCACATTATTATACTTTCGAGCAATTTGGAAGGTTGGTCCTGAATTTTCCTGTACAAGAATGGTACAGTAGCTAAAAAAGCAGATGATTTTATAGTAACAGTGGGAGAGCCTCGCTTCGGCATCCACGTCCTCACAGAAAACCGGCGTGAAGCAAAGTATGCGCTGTGTTTCGCTGTGTGAGTGAGGGTACCGGAGGCCCAATCCAAAGAAAGGGGGGTTAAAAGATAAGCAGCGCACTTGTGCACCACTGGTTTACCATCAGGTGATCCGTCGAATCGTCTGCCACCTATAGCATAAAAAAAATCCATCGGATTCAGAAAAATGATGATCAAAAAGTTGTTGCAAATGGAACGGGTCGAATACCTACGTAAAAATAGGTAACTGTTTGCCGATTGGTATTAGATTCACACTGTTTACATTTCAGTACACGTGATAGGACATTCCTGCAAAACCTTGAGTTTTAAAGATAGGTACAAAATTCTCATATAGAGTACTTTTGGTTCCCCTTGACTGACTTCTTTTATTTGCAGACAGAAAAATGTTAGTCGAATATTGTGACTTATGCGTTGACCTACATAGGCTAAAAGGTCCTTTTCTGGCCAAGAGTTGTCTAGGGACTACACTCGTCTAGCGTTGCGAAAAATATAGATATATAGATAGATAGATATTCTTTATTGCACAAAAATAAAATACAAGAATGATACAACAACAGCAACAGACAGTACAATAAAGCGGTCTTATCGCTTGTAGCGATCTCTTCCAGACAACCTTTGGGTAGAGGAATATCGTATTCGTAATAAGGGAAGGCAGTGCAAAGTAGTTCAACAAATGAAATTGAGAATATATGATCTAGAGAAAAATAATTCACTATAATACTAAAGAAGACAAATGACACAAATATCTACAGTTCACTTAATTTTTTTATTTTTTTTATTTTGTTTATTTGGAATAACAACAGCCGTTACAATAGCATACAAAATTACATTATTAGAAACTACCAAATAAATTAGGCCAAAAAAGTTATTCACAATTTGCTTAAAAAATATTCTTACTTATAATATATCAAGTCTTGACTTTACATTGAACCAGTTGTATACCTAATGCTATAGTTTAAGAACGACATTTAAGACATTTGTCAATCGAAAGGGGTGGATTCGTCCAATATTTATCCAAAAATAAATCATATTATAATAAAATCAAATAAAATCTATGATAGGGCGCAGTTATATGCAGTGTAAAATAATAATCCGTTCTACCTGCTTGCTTAATCATTAGTCCTTTAGAGACGTTTTAACTTGGGAGGGCAACGCTTCCGCATGAATAGGCAAGCTAAACTGGAGTGATACCACTTCCTCACAGAAAACCGGCGTGAATCAGCACTGTGCAGTGTTTCGCTGCTTGAGTGAGGGTACCGGAGGAAAAGGGGTTTAAAGGTTGGCAGCGCACTTGTGACTCCACTGGTGTCGCGAGTGTCCATGGGCGGCGGCAATCGCTTACCGGCAGGTGATTCGTCTGCTCGTCTTCCACCTATCACATGAAAAAACCGCCAATTTTGACATAATAACTAATAAATTCAATATGGCGTTATCATTATCACACCTGTTTTTTACTTTGGATATAATTTGTATAACCTTAGTTGACATACATATCCCGGTGTAATGCGATGAATCACAAAACAATACTAGGTAGGATTAGCAACTTAGTTATTATTATCGCATTTGACATGTTGTTTTCCGCCCGAAAGCCATTTAACAGTACAAAACTGTTTTGAACTTGCCAATAAATTATCCCTGTCTAATTAGCGTTCTAGAAAGAGGTCAATCGACTAATCCTACCCGGCTGGGCAGCGTTCGGGAAGCTACGCAGGCCGTGGTGTTCTCCGCCGTGTATGATTTCGCGGCGGAAAAAAGGGCAAATGGGGAGTCCTTTTGCCCCGTCGAGCGGGAGGCCCGTCAGGTCCTCCTGAGGCGATGGTCGGAGCACCTCGTCCTCACCCGTTACGGCCGCAGAACCCTCGACGCACTCGCCCCAGTCATGGACCAGTGGCTTGAGCGTGCCCACGGTGTCGTCTCCTTCCGGATGGCGCAGGTAATGACCGGGCATGGTTGCTTCGGTTATTAACTGCATAAGATCCATCGGGAGGAGACAACTTCGTGCCACGCGTGCGGTGATGCGGTAGACACCGCGCAACATACCCTAGCGGTATGTTCGCCGTGGGCACCGCAACGTGATGCATTGGTGGCGAAGGTCCGCCAGGACCTCTCACTCGCTAGTATAGTTCTCGCTATACTAGCGAGTGACGAAGCCTGGAAGGCTTTCCCTGCCTTTTGCGAGCATGTGATGGCAGCGAAGGAGGCGGCGGAGCACGAGCGAGAGGCCCGTGCCCGCCTTGTAGGCGGGCTTCTGTCCAGGAGAAAGTCGTGGTGGCAGGTTTCGTACCTTGGCCCACGCCTTTCTCCCACTATGGACGATGAGGGAGAGTCCCAGGAGTTTTAGTCGGTATGCCTCTGGCCGGCTTCTTGCAAGGAGCAGCCGTCGCCAGAGGAGAGTCCGACATAACCCAACCGTTTACAGACGGGTGGGTATGCGTAACGCATTTCTCCTGGGTCACCAAAAAAAAAGCTACGCAGTATATTTTCGGCCCATCTACCGCAGTGTCTCAAGACGAAAGTCTTTAATACGTGTGTGTTACCAGTGACGACATACGGAACCGAACCGATTACAATGTGCCGATTAAGGGTACTCAATGTTACCCATAGAGCAATGGAGAGGGCTATGCTCGGAGTCTCTTTGCATGATCGTATCAGAAATGATGAGATCCGCAGGAGAACTAAGGTCATAGACGTAGCCTAAAGGATTGCATGTCTCAAGTAGCAATGGGCAGGGCACATAGCGAGGAGAACATAGGGCCGTTGGGGCGGAAAGGTCCTCGAGTGGAGGCCACGTACAGGAAGTTGCAACCGTGGCAGGCCCCCCACAAGGTGGACCGACGATCTTGTGAAGGTTTCGGGAATCTATTGAATGCGGGTGGCACAGGACCGATCTGTGTGGAGAACATTGGGGGAGGCCAAAGTCCAGCAGTTAACGTCAATTGGCTGGAATGATGATGATGATGAATTAGCGTTAAGCGAGCACTTTAAAACCTAAGCTTGTCTTAAACTCGACCTAGCCTAGACTAGGAACTAGAAACGGACTACCGTTTTGTAGACGCTAGGTACTTTACGGGCGTATTCATGTCACATGCTATCAATCTCGCATGTTTCGATATAATAGGATCCAAGGTTAATTCTCTCACACACAGCGGCTTTATAAATCTTCTCCGAGCCGAATAATCCATCAATCATTGCTTAGGTAAGCTCACCTTATTTATCATCACATAAATTGCATGCAATACGATACGGCGCAGTCGTTTATCATGACTGAATACCTCTTATGTTCACTATTTTTAAAGGAAAACAACTTTTATGAAGTTGGACGGGACTGAATGGTTATATGTATGATCTACTTATTTCCTTCCATGTAGCAGCGAGTACACATTTGTAGAGAAGGGTTCGAGTTTTCGTAAAGATAAAGATAAATCAACTTTATTTGCTTGAACATGTGTACAATGAGGTGTTTATGCATTATGAAAAGTTCCAACATGCTTTACCATTACGGTGTCCAAATATAATTGTGAGTTAAATAATTATCTTAAACAATACATACAATTAGATACAATCAACCACTATAAATCAAATTGAAATTTGTTAAACCTACTTGGGTTTTCATAGACAAAGTCTACACTCTGGGTTTAAGAAGACATCCTGTATGTCAGTCTCTTCGGTTTTCAATTGTCTGCTTATCAAAATATATGTCGTATGTAAATACAAATATGCCTATTTACTTTGCCCCTCTACCGATATAAATAAATAAATTAAATTAGTAAATTACAGATTGATAATTGAATTAAATTAAATTAAAATGTCCAATTTTTCATTTAGGAATTCCTTGACGACATAATAACATTTTTTAATTAAATGCATCTTTAGGCAATATTTGAACTTATTTATATTATACCTACGAGTATTTGCTTTGGTGCAGCGCTGGTAATGTGCATGGGAGGTTATTCTTTAGTATATAGTAGAATAAGTCAATGTATTAGTTAGATAATAAACATCTGTCGACGACACCGGTACACGGTAAAGCTTTAAATGCTTATGATTGTACCGAGCCTTATTACAATTTTGTAATTATTTGTATAAGTAATAAATAAATAAAAAAAATTAAGGCAAGTTCTTTAATCGACAAGGGGAGCTTATTATATACTCTGGGTGCCATACATAAAATGTTCTTTTCCATGAGTGCTGTTTTAGTGGCAGGCATATGAAGTTTACTGTTGTCACGCCGATTACGACTGACTACATCTTCCAATCGTAAAAATAGCATTGGATTGCTTTTTACAAAGAGAGCTGTCTCCAAGATGTACAAAGACGGAAGCGTTAGAATTTTATGTTTAAGGAAGAAGGGTTTGCAAATCTCTATTGGTTTTAATCCGAACATGGCTCTAATACATTTTTTCTGCATTTTAAAAGCAATATCTTTATCTGTTGAATTCCCCCAAAAAAATATCCCATACCTTATATTAGACGCGGCTAGACCGTGGTATGCCAATAGGAGAGCATAGTACCTTATATCCAGATAGAGAAAACATTTGACGGATTGTTATCTACCATATATTGTTTAAAACTTTCATGGTCACTAACATTAGAATAGTACAAAAATTTCAATAGTGAGGATGGGTTTAAATTGTCAAATGTCTGGGATCTAGTGATTCTAAAATGTAATTACCGGAAAACTAAACAAATTGTCGTTTCGCGGCCAGATACTGTGAGTGTTGTGTGTCGAGAACAGGTGCGAGAAAATAGTGAGTTAGTGAACAGTGGTACCGCAGGTGCGCGTAGTAAAAGACTGCGAAGGAGGGTAGACCGATCTGTCAGTAACAGCTTACCCGCAAAACCTTCAGTTACTCCGTGACCATGGCGCTTGTAACAGTGCCGAAATATCGGAAACTCAAAAATAAGGTACAGGGTAGAAATCCCGTAAATAACTATTCTAATATTATCTACCATGTTCATCATTTTAAAAGAAACCTTTATACAACTATTTTGAATCACCGTTATTATCTCAGAGTGTCAAAGCTTGTTTTTTTATGCTAGAGGCGATAAACGAGAAAGCGAGACACCTGATGGAAAGAAATCATCGCCGCACATGAACATCCGCGAAATCAGAGAGATCGCTAATGTGTTGCCAGCCTTTTAAGAAAATACGCTCTTCTCTTGAAGGTCCCTATGTTGTCGCCGTCGGGAAATATTCCTGCAGCCAAACCGTTCCACAGAACTGAGGTGGTAGAAAGTTCTGCGAGAAACGCACAGTATTATACCGCCATCAATCATTGCATTTTTATTTCCATAGCTGTTGCTTCGGATTGAAGTGTTGTAAATGCAAAGAAGCGACTGTCGTCGAACCTTTGCAACCATTAGACAGGGTATTAAAATATCTTTTAAAATTTTCGTATTAGAATTATGGAATAATTATGTAGGTAACATTTAAAATATAAACGAGTATGTTACTCTAGTATTATAGTTTAAAGTTGACACTATAATGCTATAACACTAATGAAGATCAATATCCATAAAACCATTATGAAAACGGCCACAACCAATTTTTTTGATTAATGATTCTTATCAGCATTACGAACAAATTGGTTAGTTTAATTTATTGTCGTTTCTAGTTCATTGTTGGATATCGACTTCCAAGAACAAACAAGTGAATATTCCTTGGGTCTTTTTTAAAAAAAAAACTAGTGAATCCCGGTAAATTTCCTATTTTTTTTTCATTAAAGCGCTACGTGCCTATTTTGATGCTCACTCGCTAAAACGGACCATTTTGCAGACTACTGCTGAATGAAGACCTCCTTAAAGGAACTAACTCAGTCTAGAGCAGTCTGCATCCTACTCACACCAGCCACGTGTCTCAAATCGCCAGTCCATTGTATGACAGTGCGTCCTGGATTATAATACTTTACAACATTGTGATGGTTTCAGTGCTATTCAGGGCCTATATAAATCCAAAATAAAAATACACCCATTTTTAAAACTGCGTAAGTGGTGTAAGCAAACCACTTTATTGTATTTAAACAGGATAAAGTGAATGGGATCAAAATCGAAGGAAGCAAATATGAAATCAAAAAACCCAAACAATATAAAAATAATGTCCATCCAAGTTACTCCTAAGAAACCAGATACAGAGAAGAATCTGATTTTCATAATAGAATACATGAAATTCATATTTATATCTCAAGCGATAATAGGACCGACTCGCGTATATTTGCTCAGCAGTCGAAGAATAACACCTTTGATCAGCTACATTTATAGTTCAACGCTGGTTTGCTCAGCACTTTACTTCAACTTTGGCACTCGATCTGATGTATCAAGTACGTCATATAACATTGTCAGAGTAACCAGTTGCATCGAATTCGTGTTTCTAGTGATGTTCTCCATCATCAAAAAGAGAAGTTGCTTCAAGAACTTCTTCTACAATCTCGGTCTTTTTGACATCACGTTGAATATAAGTGATGATTTACACATCACGAGTCCAAAAACGAAAATATGGATGTGGATCATTTTGAGTGTTATGTATAATATATTGGAATTCGTTTTAGCTTTACTATTTGTGCCGCAGCTTTTCCAGGAATATACCTTCGTTTGGACATACATTGCGCTGATAGCTAAAGACGCAGAGCAGATAGTGTTCTGCACTTTGCTACGAATGGTGCTGAACCGAGTTATTATATTGAAGGCGTACGTTGTAAAAATATTCTCAACCGATGCTAACGGAGTGAAGAAGTTGTGCAAAGTTGAAGCATTATCGAATAAGGCACGATTTGATATTAGTTCTGTGCACAAAAACTATGAACTGCTGCACAAGTGCGCAGAACAACTTAACTCGATAATGAGTTTGCCGGTAAATAATTTATAATTTTTACTAAAGTTTTTTCTGATGAATTGAAAAAGCCACTCATACATTTATTTTATTCATTTGGCTTATAAACTTCTTCTTTGTGTTATTTTAAGCAGTCAATTAATCAGAGAAACTATTGGGATAAATAATCAAAATTTGTTAAGTTTTATGACTCTAAGACTAAATTTTGGAATATTACACTATAAATCCGTAATATAATTATGATAAAAATTGTATCTTAGAATTTGAGAACAAACGTTTTCGGAAAATTCAAAACTTTATTTGGTTTCAGATGATGGTTATACTTTTTTGTTCGGGGTTATCCACTACAATGTTATTGAAAAGTTTGTTCAAAGTGCTACAAAGTACACAAGATATGGTAAGTACTAAGACCATACTATTTTGCTTTTTAAAATCTAAGTTGCTTCACTGGATATAGGTATTTTGTTTAGTGTACAGAACTAATTTCAAAAAAGGTTTCAAACAATTGTTATTCAAAAAATGGTTAGTTTATAAAGATGTAATGTTTACCGATACACCTCGAAATTTTACTTAGTCAATTACCTTAGCAGCTTCAATAGTGCCGAAACATCAAGAAGTAAGTACATAAATATGTACTTTAAATTTAACTTTTTGGGGTTTCCCATTTCAGCCTCAACAAGCTATAACGATTTATTGTATATCCCGATGCATCAGGTATACCATTCTGGTGATGATACCATGCTACTGGTCCAGCTTGACAACAACGCAAGTTTCTCACATCCGCACAATTTTGCACGATGCTATAAATAGCGCTAATATTGGTAAGTAATGAAGAATATTTTTGGTGCACTTAAGTTGTGCGAGCATTGACGTGCTTCTAAGCAAGTATTAGTATATGTTGTAGTATATGCTGATACTAACGCGACACCACTGTCAGTTTGAGCAGACCTGCCGAAATATGTTGGCACACGTGCGTCCGTATTTTTGAAGCGCGTAATGAAGCGCACGTGTAAGTGTGAATGGTGAAAGGACCGTATACACGCAAAAAAATGCTCTAATCTGTAAACATCCTTAGACAGCAGGAGGACAACTCTCATACCTCCACACGACCGGTCACATCCCGTTCTCGCTACATACTCGGCGCGGTCTGATTTTTTTTTTTATCATAAACTTTATATCCAAACATTCTATGTAATCAAAAAAAGGTATTTTTTCTTTGTATCCTCGTTCTTTTTTAACCCCCGACGCAAAAACGACGCGGTGTTATAAGTTTGACTTGTCTGTGTGTGTGTGTTTTTAATTGTGTGTGATTTTAATTTTGTTTTTTTTTGTTTGAAAGATTAATAACGGGGGAGTGTTCTTAGCAATGTTGGATAAAATCGATCCAAGATGACCGCCGTCACAAAAGTATGGATTGTTTGTTTGACACAGCTCCCACAATATGGCTATCATATAAAAGGGCTTGAGTAGCAAAATATATTTATTGTGACAAAAAGTTTAAATCCAAGATGGCCGCCGTCGTGGTTTTTTTAATTTTGAATTTATATTTTTGACATTGAAAGTAAAATGCTCTTTTTAAACCTAACCGATATTTTTAAGATAGAAATCTAATCGACTTTTTGTTGTCCTTTGTTATTGCCACATTCTTTGTTAGTCTTATTCAAAATTTATTTCGTCACTCAAGGTCCAAACTGAAAACCAGCGCGGCAGCGGTTCCAAACGGCTGCAGCACATGCCGAGCTTGGACCTTGCTGACCACTTCACTTTGTTTCTTTTTTTTTCTTCCTTGGTCACTAGTTTATGTATTAACTTATTTTATTTATTTTTGTTTTGACTAGTTCCTTACCATAGGAAGGAATTAGTCAAACAAAAACATATATTAGGTCCTTATGAACATATGAAATTGGCGTTTTATATGGGAGGAACAAAAAATCGAATATTTTCAAATATAATATATTTAATTAATCAAAGTATGAACTATTGTTTTCTATGCACTTTTGTCATCTCATAGAATGACGTTCATCAAAGGACAAATACATGAGCAAATAGCTGTACAAATTTGAATTTGGAATTCCTGACCAAAGAGGAGAAAATCGTGATTAAAGTGGCCAGTACGAAAAACGCCAATTTTATATGTAAGGACCTAATATTAGAACAGCAGGTAGGTAACTTTCTGCCAAAAATGGGGAATTGTCGATACTGCTTTAGCGTATTTATCTACTGTGATATTACTGCGCAATATCTATTTAATATTATGTGTCCTATCACTGCAATTCTTGATTATGATCAATAAATGTTTACTTGCTTATACTTTACTTACATACAATCGCCATTGAAGTTGAATTTAGAGATTTCATGTATTCATCCATACAAATCTCTAATTCGATTTCAATGTCCAGTGTACGAGAATAGAATTCAAATTACCCCTCTGATCACTATTGAACATATGATTATACGTCTATCATTTTCTTTTGTTGTCGCCGGCGAATTGTTAACAAGTACAAAGTAACCTTGTAACAACGGTCATTGAATTTATCATTCTTTCTATGTTAAAAAAACACAATTTCTTAACTTTTTTAATTTATGTTTGCATTTATTTTTTGCAAGAAAGACAAAAAAGATAATTTCACGATTAACTTTTTCATTAAACTATTTATAAACTTATTAATAAATACTTTTGTAGAGAATTAAACGTTGGTACAATGTGTGTCTGACAACCCATTTAGTTTTTAAGCTCTTTATAGGGATATTCCCCAAATAATCGAACGAATACAATGTTAATCGAGTAATAATATGAAACCATAAATGAAAAGCTAAAAATGTAAATAGATTGATAACTTGGTAAGCAGAAAAAACATATATTGCACACTATATTTAAGTGCTTTGATTTCGAAGAAAAAGAAATAAACTGGCCGTGGATCGATACCTACTATCCTCTTTCTTTTTAATTATTTCGATTTTATTTCTCCTAATATAAGTACTAATAACTTCTTTAATTAATCAAGACGGGAATTAACACGATATTTATTATGTGATACAACATTGTGTTCTCACATATTTTGCTCGACGTTTCGGCTACGTTATAGCAGCCGTGGTCACGAGCGGACTCGCGACACAACAACGTCAACGTCGAGCAAAATATATGAGTACACAATGTTGTATCACATAATAAATATCGTGTTTTATTCCCGTCTTGATTAATTATAGCAACGCAAAAATCGATAAAACTAATAACTTCTTTTCCATTATTATTAGTATAGTATTCGATTCACGTTTGTTTGAAGTAATTATCGTTTATTCACATTAATCGTTTTTTTTAGTAGGGCACCACTCTATGAAGCTAAGATTGAGAAACGTCAAATGTGATTAGTTTGGTTCGACTATATAAGTTTATTTTAAATTCGAACTGACTAATTGGAACTGAATCCTTCAGATGTAATTCCTTCAGATGAGGGAACCACAACCTGGATATAAAGACAATCATAAAAACAAAACAATAATACATCAAAATAAGTAAAAAACATAAACAATATAAAAGAGGCTGGTCAAGCACAACACTTGGCTTTTAGTTTTGTGTGTTGTGCAATAAAGAATAAGTATCTATCGATCTTTAATTTTACTCCTTACTCATTTCAGCATGTTATTATTTCTGGATTATGTTCCGATGCCGTTCGAGGGATAGTAGCTCAGTGGATAAGAACACGCCTTCAATACGTGGGGTCGTGGTTCAAATCCGAGCATGGATTGGTTTTTTCAAAAGGATTTTTCAAATCTATGTGTACCATTAGCCATTAGTGTATATTTGTACCATTAGCTCGGCAGTGATGCAAAACATCATGAGGAAACCTCCACGTCTCTGATTTCTCAAAATTTTCGATACCTGCAATATTACTTAGAGATAATTATTCTGAACATGTAACCAGTTGAGTTGGTCTGGTTTTACTATATGAACGACTTTATTGTAATAAACATCGTCATCGTCCTCGTCAGCCCATTTCAGTCCCCACTGCTGGGGCGCGGGCCTTCCTCTATCACATGAAGGATAATTGCCATACTCACCACGCTTGGCAGACGGGTTGGGGAGGGTTTTGATATAAATGCAGAGTTTTCCTTCTATGGGTGCTGATGATCATCCTAGCATCTTTACCTTAGTCGCTTTTTACGACACCTCGGTAAGAGTAAGGGTGGCCTATTTTACTCTGCTGGTGACCTCACGAAACTGAATACGAAAACAAAAGTAAGTCGGTATTTGAAAAAAGAACAAAATAGGTATGAAGATTTTGGCGCTTAGCTTGGCACTATAATAGCAAAACTTATTAGCTTTACTTAATAACTTTAATAAAAACTTATTGAAATTCTTAAATTGTATTGCACTCATTTACAATTTCTAGTTACTAGTACAAGAATTTGCTATCATAGACTGATGTGGTACTGGGAAAATCTAATAGAAAACTTGGGTCCCTAAAAGGTTATCTGAATGGTAAAGATAACTTCTATTTTACGAACTTTTACTCGAGTTTTGATGCTCAATGATCCGAACGGTATTTTCTTGGATATCGTGTAACTTATCTATCGGTGGACTAGCTTTTGCCAGAAAATCTTAATTTGATTTATGCTTGCTTTTGTAACTTAACTACTTTCAATTATAAAGTCGGTTAAATCGATTTATACTTGAATGTCCGGATTGGCGACCCTGCTTTATACGCCAAAGGTTGCGGATTCGATTCCCATTCGAACATTCGAGCAATGAACACTTGTGTTTTTCAGTACCTGTGAAATATATGTATTTATGTTAATATTTGTGATTAAGCACTTGGGTTACGGATATAACATAACAGTAACACAAATGCTTAAGGTGATACCGCGCTGCCAAGTGCTTTGTTCATCGTTTACATCCCGAAAATCCACATATTAGATATTTAGTATTTAGCAGTTGTAAATAATAATAATAATAAGTGCGTAGGGAAGTGAGGACCCCACTGGTGAGAGTTGGTGATCTTCACTTATGAAGGAAAACCACTTTCATTTGTACAATCAGTCTCCGCATGGAAGCTTGTGGCGAGTTGTTGGTGTCTGGCGACACCACTGACCCGAGACTCCCGGGGGAAACACCACCTGTCCCCTACCACTGGCTTGCCTTTCTTGGCCGACCAGAGTGGCGCGCAAGAGCTATACGCTTGAAAGGGTGGAAGTGCTCAACCTGCGTAATAGCGAGGAACAGCTGGACTACCGGGATCCAGAAATCGGTACACACCTCTCTAGACCCTTAGCTGATCGCGCCAATTTTACCGCCTTGCCACCTTATAATATGCTGACTGATTTTGGCGGAGGTGAGTCACCGTCTGCCACGATTATGAAGATGAAACATTTTATGTGGCAGACGTCCCGTTGTCTCGTCAATATCCCGGCATCAGTCCAGCAAGATCCTATCTATAGACTCGGCATAGTTTCCTTATTATCTGCAATAGTCCTTGCACTTGGCGGGTCATGTCTTTGGCTGTATCTCTTCAATAGTGCAGACAGAGACAGTATCCGCTAGGTGTACACATCCCCATTTACATTATTGTTTCTCAAAGGGGCCTCTGTTTCCCCACGTACACCTTCCAAAAGGACCGGTCTTGTGCCGTGTTTTACCACAGGAGAGATACAAAATAATTATAATAAATATTTCACCACATCACATACCTTGATCTGATTCCGAGATAGGTAGCTCAAACACCTGCGTTACGGATACGGAAATTTATTAATTCATGTTCTTACTTTTACAGTTAGTTATCTGTCATGAATTTGTATATGTATACTGATAGAGACTTTTGCGACCTTATTACAAAATCATATGCTGTTAGTGGCGATTAAGGAGGCTCAAAGTCACAGTCACAGTCTCCCTGCGTGATCGTATCAGAAATGATGAGATCCGCAGGAGAGCTAAGGTCACAGACATAGCCCAAAGGATTGCATGCCTCAAGTGGCAATGGGCAGGGCACGCGGGATCGCGGGAATCCATTGGTTGCGGGCGGCACAGAACTGATCTGTGTGAGAACATTGGGGGAGGCCTATGTCCAGCAGTGGTCGTTTCTTGGCTGAAATGATGATGATGATGATTTTGTTAGTACCAAACTAAAGATCATGCCGCCATCCTGTTCCACCACGCCCACGTTAAAAACTTAAGATACTTAGGTAGTAGGTGCGAAAATAGGTCAATGTATGAGATGTTGTATGATTCTTTTTTTATGTAATAGGTTGCAGACGAGCAGATGGATAACCTGTTTCCAAGCGATTGCCGCCGCCCACAACACCCGCGACACCACTGGAGTCACAAGTACGCTGACAACCTTTGAATTCGCCCGGATTGGGCCTCCGGTACCCTCACTCACACAGCAAAACACAGCACATTGCTGCTTCATGCCGGTTCTTTGTGAGGTCGTGGTATCCCTCCGGTCGAGGTCCCCAAGGTCAAATTAAATAAAATAAAAAATCAGTCAGTTTTAAATTTTTTTTTTCACAGACAAAGCAGAACGGAGGCGAGTGAAAGCATTTTTCCAGCTAACACGAGAAAACGAATTTGCTTACGCACTCTGGGGTGTGATCAAGCTGAATTTGTCTTTACCTTTGAGCTATCTTAGTCTCTGTACAACGTACCTTGTAATAATAATACAGTTCTCTAAATTCATTGATTAGTCGTAAGCCTTCGAGTCTGGAACTTTGTAAGAACCATTTACTATGTACATCGATTTCGTTAGCTAATGTTAAATAATATTACGGCCACGGCGGCCGAACGTAACGATCAGGACTTAGATTAAGGAACTAGAAAAAAAATTTCTTGACAAGCATAGAAAGAGCTTTTTAGGACATTCTTAATGTGTAATTTTATTTAAATAATCAAAAATGTCATAGATAAAATTAAAGTTTAAAAATTAAAACCCGACTACCAAAAAAACACGCTCTAAAAAGTACGAAACAAGAAAATTGTCTGTGCTGAAATTATTATGCCGTATTGCCGTGGCCACCTACTGTAGCAAAACAGAATCATTATAATAATAAAATAAAATCAATGTGGCATACGACCACGGCGATACGGCATTATAATTTCAGCAGAGACAATTTTCCTGTCGGTTTTTAGTTTTTAGATTTGAGCCCACGTATTGGTAGGTAATGTTGATTTGTTTAATGTTGAATTGTTTAATTAGCTCTCAACTCTAAAAACTTTGAATAAAAAGACATAATGATGTTTGAACTACATTGTTATGAATACCTACTAAATAAAAAAAAATTACACCTACTAACATTTCTTTACTTAGTAAAGTCAATTACTTACTTTGAGGATTAGTATGTAGTTTATGTGACTGCCACATACATAATAAGAGCTATTGTTACATGAGCGAGATTTTAAAGAAGAAAACTTAATACGTTTTTAAATAATTTCTCGAAGTGTGCAATCTCATTACTACTACTTTCTCTATATGTTTTAATATTCAATTAAGGAATCAAAAAGTAAGACTTATTTTTTTTTTTATTGTAAGAATTAATTTATCAATTTAAACAAATTTGTATTAATTGTGGCGATTAAGAGGATTTTTTTCAAAAAGCACAACGTAGAAACTAGAAAAGAAAGTATTATGATACTGCGGGAGCATTTCCTGACGGCTACGACTTAGGGACCTTCATGAGAAGAGCGTACTCCTTTATAAAAAAGCCAGCAACACATTAGCGATCTCCCTTATTCCGCGGATGTTCATGGGCGGCGTGGATTACTTTCCATCAGGTGACTCGTTCGTTTGTCGCCTCTAGCATTTAAAAAAATTAAGAATTTTTAAGTAACCATTTTTATTGTTAAAAGTGGCCACTATACGCAATATGGTTACTTGTACGAAGATAATGTGACACAAATGCATCTCAAAAAATTCTTGATACTTTCCTGTATGGATTAAACGTTTTTTGAAATCTACTATTTAATACTATTATTATATATTTACTCTAATAGAACACTTTCTTTATTTTCTTTAAATCTACGATATAATATATAAAAATTGATACACGGTTATTATAGAGAACAGTTATATTTCACACAAATCAACTCTATGAACACACTTCTCAATTTAATCACAGATCTAAACTTAAATTACATTGAAATACATAGAATTTGATGTACACAACTCTGATTTGACTATTTTAGCTATCTAGAACAACTAATTTAAGCACCTTAGGTAAACGGGCTTATAATTTCAATTGACATGTAATGCACAGATAATTAAAATAACGAACGGACAGTATTTCACCAAAGCGTGTTGCCTCTACAAGAGTCAGGAGCAAAGTGAGTTCGAGCGCCGACCGAGCGCTCGAACACCACCCGTTGCAGCGTTGGAGAGGGGCGCGCTGTGGCGGGAAAACAGCAAGCGCGCCTTGCGGACGTGACGTCATTGTGGCGCGTATTTTTAAATGAGCGATAACATCCGGCCGTCCTGCTATCGCGTTCGTCCTCGAACAGCGACATAGTCTGATGCAGAGCTGTGAACAGTTTGAAAGCAGTTCTTAATACACTGTAAGCATACCACGTACTCATATCTATGCAACATTATTATTTTTTTTAACACAAAATAATATCAATAATTTAGTTACGGTTCAAACATCCAAGCCATACCGTAGAGCTTCAGAATATGGGAGAGCTCGTTATTCCATCGACGGCCAACTTACTCAACCAATTGGTTTGAACTGAGTGATGTTCAGGATCGACTCAGTCGTGTATCACCATGTGCATTGTAATAGTGTTCACACTGGATGTCTATTACGTTGTACTTTCTTTCACTCTACGACGGCTTGTAAAATGTTCAAAGCGAATGCATTAGACTTGACAAATATTATTTACACTTATTTACCAGTAAATCTATTACAATTATCATTAATAAAGTAATAATGTTCGTCTGTTTTTTATTCATGGCATGACTACTAATAATAAGTATCCTATATTACCTTAAAAGTTGATAACATCCGGTTTGTCCTTGTCCGAGACCCTGATCCATGGCTTCATGTTCTCGACACATGTGACTCCGTTGTATCGTCTTGTACTCCTTTCTGCACCCCTCATATCAGCGACTTTATACCGATCGTGGCCTAGTATTTCCGTAATTTGGAATGGGCCTTTATACAGTGGCATCAATTTCGTGCTTTGACCATCATTCGACACACTTGGAATTTTAATTACCACCAAATCTCCCACTTTGTATTGAGGGGCCTCTTTTCTTTTTGTATCAAAGTATGCCTTCTGTTTCTCAGCGGCTTTTTGAATATTTTCGTCAACCATAGTTCTCAGTGCCGTGAGATCAATTGTCGTATTTGTATCATCATCAGTAACCCCATCAGTGTTCATACGGATACGATATCCGAAAAATACCTCACTAGGGATGGCCGCAGTCGTTTTGTTAATCGTGCTATTGATCCCTTGTTGTATATTCGTAATATGTTGATCCCATTTGTTGTTATCGGTATTTGCCCCCATACTACGCAACGCTTCTAAAATGGTCAAGTTATACCTTTCGACCTGGCCGTTTGAACGCGGAATAGCCGTGGCAATAACATGAGCTCTAATATTTCTTTCGTTACAAAATGACGTGAACGCTTTTGACGTGAATGCACTGCCGGCATCGCTAATTAATCGCTTAGGGTTCCCAAAAACTTTGAAAATCTTGTTAAGTTCATTAATTACAATTTTTGATTTAGTATTCTTTACTGCCGAAATAAAAACGAACTTCGTAAATGCGTCAACTATGACCAACAGGTATGAGTTTTGTTGCGTGGACTTAACGAAAGGGCCTAAGTGATCTAGATGGAGTGTGTGAAATGGTCTGGCGTATTTTGGAATCGGATACAATTTTCCCGGTTTTTTCCCATGAATATTTTTATAGTATATGCAATTTAAACAATTTTTTATATATTTGGAAACAGTTTTTTTTAAATGTGGAAACCAATATTTTGCTCTAATTCTTTCTACGGTTTTATCGATTGCAAAATGCACCAAATCGTCATGGTTTGCCCTAATTATTTGCCAAATACACTTTTTTGGCACTAACCAACGCCTACCGAACTCCGTTCGATGATATACTTTATTTCCAAGTAACTCGTATTGGTTAAATATTTGCCGGTTCTCCTCGGCCTCACCTGACAATAATATATCCCGTATACTACAAATGTTCGGATCTTGGAGTTGCACAGACAGAAGCCAATCTCCCTCGGTTATGGACATGACGTCGATGGATATTGGGGTGTCATTAGTTTTATTTGATATGGGATTGCGACTCAAAGCATCCACATGTTGCATTTGTTTTCCTGGTCTATGGACAATTTCAAAACTAAATTCTTGGGTTTGTAACACCCATCTACTAATACGAGGGATAATTTCTTTCTTACCTAAGGCGTGCCTAACCGCGTTACAATCCGTGATGATTTTAAAATGAGTCCCGAGTAAATAGTGACGAAATTTTTGTAAACCCACTACTACTGCTAATAGTTCGAGTTCGAAAGAATGGTATTTCTTTTCATCATTACTTGTTTGCCGACTATAAAAATGAACGGGCTGTTCGCCATTCTTTGTCACTTGAACCATAATACAGCCAATACCGTCTCGACTAGCGTCTGTGTACAAGATTATAGGCAATTTAGAATCGAATATTTTTAAGACTGCATTTTGGATAAGTGCCTCCTTGATGTCGATAAAGGCTTGCTCTTGTTGAGGACTCCATTGCCACACTGCATCCTTTTTCAGCAATTTTGTTAATGGGCTACATAAAATTGCACAATTTTTGATGAATTTCCGGAAATAATTTATCAAACCTAGAAATTGTCGTAACTGATGGATATTTTTGGGGGCAGGAAAGCATTCAATAGCCTTTAGTTTCTTACTACTTGGTCGCACGCCACTGTCTGAGATTTCATAGCCAAGAAACGTTATTTCTTTTTGAAAAAAAGAACATTTGTCTAAATTAATTGTTAATCCGTTTGTTTGGAGAACTTCTAACACATTCTCTAGGCATGCAATATTTTCTTCTAGACTCTCAGTGGCAATAAGTAGATCATCCATATAACAGATCACTTTTCCGAAGCGTAAGTTCCCCAAGACTGTATTCATTAACCTTTGAAATACAGATGGACCATTGCACAACCCAAAGGGCATTCTTAAAAATTCAAAATGACCATCAGGCGTAATAAATGCAGTCTTGGGTACA
This sequence comes from Marasmia exigua, assembly GCA_019059595.1. Classification (NCBI taxonomy): domain Eukaryota; kingdom Metazoa; phylum Arthropoda; class Insecta; order Lepidoptera; family Crambidae; genus Marasmia; species Marasmia exigua. The sequence continues at coordinate 20,551,358 of CM032471.1, forward strand.
GAGTCTGATTTTACAGGAATTTGGTGGTAACCACTTTTTAAATCCAGGGAAGTGAAATATTTACAAGCCTTGCAGTCTGTCAACTAAGTCCTCAATCATAGGCATGGGATATTTTTCTTTGACTGTGATTTTATTTAGCTGACGATAGTCGATGCAAAGGCGTTTAGCACCGGAAGCTTTATCTACGAGTATGGCAGGACTTGCATAAGGCGAATGACTATGTTTAATAATACCATTCTTTAGCAAATCATCGGTGATTTCTCTTGTAATTTTTCTTTCCGATTCTGACATCCTATACGGCCTAAAACACACTGGCTTAGTGGAAGTTAATTCGATATCTAATTCAACACATTCAGTTTTTCCTAGTGTGGATAAATCATCAGAAAAGCAGCGAGGATATTTCGAAAAAATTGAATTTAATAAATATTCGTGTTTCGGGCAATTCATGTTTGAATGTATGTTCAATATAGCGATTGATTTGACTGGTTGAAAAGTCAAGGTATCGCCCACTCTTGTGTACATAATACTAGCATCTTCAGTAAAATTTCGACCAATTAATATGTCGCAGCCAGATAATGACTCGATAACATACATTAATGAGACCAATTCCACGGTGTCAACTTTTAAATTGACAGCGACTGCTTTGGAAACATTAATAGATGTACTTTCGGTAAAACCAACCAAGTTTATTGGGGTATTTAGTTTAAAGGTTTGCAAGTTGTATTTTTCAACAGATTCTGCCGTAATTAATGAGCAATCACTACCCATATCAAAGAAAGCTTCACATTCAAGGTTATTTAAGAAAATTCGCTTAAAAAACTTTTGTTTACTTTTTGGTGCATTAATCATTTTAACCTCAAGGTCAGTCTCTGTTTTTGTCTGACTTTTAATGGGTAGTTTTGGCTTTGATTTGCATGCTTTTTCTAAATGCCCTCTTTTACTACACAAAGTACATTGTATATCATCTTTGAGATTACAATTATTGCGTCTATGGCCCAATTCACCACAACGGTAACACGAAACATGAGCATTTATTGAGGAATTCCCCGGACTATTTGAGGGATGGACATTCATATCCGTTTTATAACCTGAATGACCTTGCTGTCCATACGACTGCCGCGCGGCAGATTTAGGTAATAAACTATTTTTAGACTGTAAAGTTCTATCTAGAACTGTGTAGGTTTTGCTGTGCAAGAAAGAAGCTAAATCATCACAACGCGGGAAACTACCAGCTTCAGCAGCCGTACTGATATTTGGATCTCCTATTGAGCCCACTATTATTGAAACTATATCGCGATCTTTAAATTTTAATTGTAGCCTATCTATTTTACCCTTTTGCTGAAAGTAAAATTCATACAGCGACTGGTTAGGTAACGGCTTGGTTTCGACCAGTTGTTTGAGTAACACGTACATATTACGTTTGGTTTGAAAAGTATTGGACAACCTTTCACGCCACTGCCTCCAACGCCACAAGGTCCAAGTGGTTTCATTTTTTTGCAATGAATCTAACCAGGTTTTAGCCGTGTTGCGTAATTTTTGAAGTCCCTGATATTTTATCATACTATCTGACCAACCAAACGCACGCGCGTTCGCCTCGAGCACATTAATCCACATATCTACGTCATCCACTAATGGGTCAAATTCGGGAATCACTGACGATAATACAGCATTTTGACTCACAGTTGGCGATCCCTTACGATGCTTCTTTGTTCGCTTGCGACGGTCACGGTCACTGCTCGTGCTTGAACCGGAGCTTGAAGTCGAAGACGAGCTAGATGAACTTGAGCTAGTAGAACGCGCTCGCTTGCGCCTGCGTCCCCGTGCCATGATGACCGATGAGCGTAGGCCTTGTCACTTCTGATATAAAAATTGATACACGGTTATTATAGAGAACAGTTATATTTCACACAAATCAACTCTATGAACACACTTCTCAATTTAATCACAGATCTAAACTTAAATTACATTGAAATACATAGAATTTGATGTACACAACTCTGATTTGACTATTTTAGCTATCTAGAACAACTAATTTAAGCACCTTAGGTAAACGGGCTTATAATTTCAATTGACATGTAATGCACAGATAATTAAAATAACGAACGGACAGTATTTCACCAAAGCGTGTTGCCTCTACAAGAGTCAGGAGCAAAGTGAGTTCGAGCGCCGACCGAGCGCTCGAACACCACCCGTTGCAGCGTTGGAGAGGGGCGCGCTGTGGCGGGAAAACAGCAAGCGCGCCTTGCGGACGTGACGTCATTGTGGCGCGTATTTTTAAATGAGCGATAACAAATATTATAAAGCCCGCAAAACGCCTTTGAGTTCTTAATTTGAACATTATGACATGAGAGCAGGTAAAATATTTCCTGTCGCCGCTTTTGACCTACGAGTGATCCTTCACAACTGGACAGAGAAAGGTATCAAGAGCTGATATAATACAGTGCTTATTTTTAAACCGGAATGTCATTAAAGCCCCTGTTGACGGCTATGAAGGGTCAAATAGGTCTACAAATTGCATGAAACACGTTTCTCTTGATTAACATTCGAGACCCCACTTGGGATCCTAATAAAATGAAACGGTTTTCTGAATATTTTGAGCGCGTTACCCATAAACGAAATGATGCTTGTTTTGTTTTTAAAAAATCTAATTTATTTTAAGCGGATAAATGTTAAAAAGTCTATCGCGTTGTCAGTTTATTGCTGGACTGAAAATGGATTTTTAACTTAAGTCTCTAGAAACAGTTTGTTCCGGGTAAAAGAAAATTGATAGCTCTATTTAATCCCACAGTAATATTGTAATATTAACGGAATAAAAATATTTGTATTTCATGGGAGTTTTAATTTTATCCTTCAATGGTCACCCTTAAAACATACAAATAATATTTAACCTTTAACTGGTAATGGGGTTACAAATTACTCTTTTGTAAATAAGCACATCATGTTACTATAGGTACTCTGACTTTTAATTATAAATGATTAAAATAATACTAAACTGACAGATGCAAACGTCAAGTTTCCATACATTTTTTTATTAAAAATGTATGGGAATGACACATTAACACCTGTTAGTTTCGTTCACATAATTAAAAATCATACTTTATATAACCTTAAGATAGTTGATAATACTACATATGTTTAGAATAAAATGAAACGATATTTATTGTTTCAAAAGGCTTAAATGATTACTAATTCACTGATTCCCTCACTAGAATCCCCTGGTTTGCGGGATCATTCTATTACGTTCAGTATACAAATTAAAGACATATGTAAAAGGAAATTAAATATCATCCTAAGTTTTTTTATGTGATAGGGGACAAACAAGCAGACGGATCACCTGATGGTAAGCGATTGCCACCGCCCATGGACACTCGCGACACCAGTGTGGTCACAAGTGCGCTGCCAACCAACAAGTGTGAACACAGCACAGTGCTGCTTCACGCCAGTTTTCTGTGAGGCCGTGGTATCAATTCGGTAGAGCTGGCCCATTCATGCCGAAGCGTGGCTTTCCCACGGTCAACAGTAAATATATACTATCCCACTGCAAGGCAAAGACCTCAATCACAGAACTCAAGTCATCGCTACTATGATGGGATTAGGCTCAATCACCACGCTTGCTTTATGCAGATTGGTGATCAAAATAAAAGATATGTAACTATAAATAAATCTGGGAGAAACGAAAGTCGTAAACCTCTACAGACATATTTTCTTTATTAGAATCCGTTTCAATCATTGTGCACAAAACTTTTTTACTGCCGAGTGCTGATTTGTACGGATGCCAACTCCCTTCGTAGTCTCAGAAGATGCCAGTTATTTTTCAGTGCCGAGTCAGTCGGGCACTTAGAAATAAAAGACATAAAGTATAAAAAGCAACTTCAATGCTAACTTCAGTTTTGCTGTGTATAGCTTTAGGTATAAAATGATCTTTTCAACATAGAAAAGCCGGCCAAGTGTGAGTCAGAGTCACGCAAGATAGGTTCCGTACCATACCGACGACGCCGGTCGACGGTGCATGCTCTGCCGTTAAATCCGTTAACGCTGGTGTTCCCCAGGGCTGTGCCCTATCACCCACGCTGTTTCTGCTAGACATAAATGATGTGCTCCATAATGGTGGCATCCATTGCTACGCCGATGACAGCACAGGCGATGCCTTATACAACGGCTGTGCAAACGTGATGCCCCGTGTGTCGCAGATGTCCTAGGGCGGCAAAGATCACTTTTTTTCACCATCACCTGATGGTAAGCGATTACCGCCGCCCACGGACACCAGCAACACCAGTGGTGTCAAAAGTGCACAACTTACCTTTTAACCCCCCTTCCCCTGGAGGGGCTTACCATCAGGTGAGCCGTCTGTTCGTTTGTCTGCAATAATGTAAAAAAAATACCGTTCTTAATCAATAGAATATTTGATCTTTTTATATAGGAATGTTGCACGGGAGCCCGGATTTTTAAAATCAATAAAATTTACCATTTACTTCATATAAACCTTAAAATATAGTCTTAAATCATAACCTATACGCTGTGAATATAATTTAATTGTCTTCTTTTTGTCGTTATTAATATCGACCAAAATAAGGAATAAAAATCATGGTATTTATATGGGAGTCCCTCTTTATTCCTGTGGTTCTTAAATCTTGGGCACGGAACCCTAAAAAAGGATAGTATTTATAATCCGCATTGAAATATTTTTTGTAAAATAGATTTTGTATTTTTATTGTGTTATACTCGTACTAATATAAATTATTTTGTTTTTCAAATATTTTCTTGTGCACTTCGTGTCTTTTTTTAGTGGCATGCCTGTCGTTTGGGGGCGTACCAAAGTGGGACCTTAACGACCCGTTGTTTCGAAGGTTTGAGGGAAAAAATTAGTGAGATAAAATTCTGTTTTATTGCCAGCCGTCCATCCACGCCAAATTTCTGGGGTGACGCAAATGGCGCAAGAGACGTGCTCTTTTTATCTCGGAAAAAACTTAACCGTAGGGTTTTGGGAAACAAACACCGTTTAAGGTTAACTGAGAATGTTTGCGTCCGCGGGAATAAACATTGCGAGTAGGGAACATATCGATGTTTGTTATCGATACAGATAGGTCGTCAAATCGTAATTTGAGACTCGTTATTTCTTATTAAGATACAGTCATTCATAAAAGATTACATTCATTAAAGATGATTATAATCAGTCAATTTCCTTCGGCTTATTATTTTCAAGGCGAAGCTACAATAAATGTCATGGTAATGTCTGTAGGTAAAATTAGGTATGTACTTGTTACTTACCTGACCCGAAGATCTTTTAAGGCGCGATAATCCTTTAAGGCTCATCTGGTAACGGTATTTTTCATTTTGGAAATAGTCTGTAGTAGAAGTTTTGTCGTGTTGTCGGCCTATGGTAACTGCTCTCACTCACTCAGCAAAACACTACGTAGGCCATGATATCAATCCGGTTGAGCCAGCCCGCTTAAACCAAAGTGTTGCTCAACTATAGTAAAAGCGGTAAATTAACATCGATAGTCCAAAACCACGGTCCCTATCTGTGGGCCAAATAAAAATTGGGTCTCAAAATAAACTCAGCTCGTTTACCGTAAGTATACAACGTGAATTGCGGTCCTTCGTACCTATTACTAGTGTCGGTTATTCCGAGACTTAATACGAAAGTCATAAAATAAACCTTATCCCGTTGACAACATTTAGCAAGCTGTAATTTGGATACTTGGAGCTTGTGCTTATACTACTTTGCAGAATTAAGAAATCTCAAATACTTAAGAACTTGTGTTTTGTGAAATTAATGGTTTGTAAGTTGATGTCAACGTGGCATGTAACTTTGTTCATGAGTCTTGAAAACTAGGAAAACGGGTGGCTAAACAAATAAGCTCATGTATATGAACAGTATAATTATGTAAAAGATAAGATAAAAAATTCTTTATTCAATTTAGGTCCACACAGAACACTTATGAATGTCAAAATAGGTACATAATATCTACCGCTGGTTCGGAATGTCGATTTCTACTGAGAAGACACCAGCAAGAAACTCAGTAGTTACTCTTTTCAAATATTGATGATGTTACAGAGTTTCAATTGAGAAGAGAAAAAAATACAATTATGAAGGTTAATAGACTACTATGAATAACAACTCAAAAGATTAATCAATTAACATGACCAAGAATCCTTATCATTTAAATAGTCTTGTACACTATAGTAACCTTTCTTTCATTAGGCAGGTTTTGATATGAGACTTAAACTTATCCAGTGATAGGTTAATGACATTTTGTGGTATCTTATTAAATATCTTAATACTTAAGCCAACAAATGAATTACCGATTTTATGAAGTCTGAGAACCGAGACGGCAAGCCTATGTTTATTTCTAGTGTTAAGACTATGACTATCGGACACGGATATGTGTGTGCATGAAAATGTACATAGGTGATAAAAATTTTACTACAAAACGAGATTTTGTGTTTAACCTGTTTGGAACAGTGGTAGTGAACGCTGCCTTTGGTCCAAGGGTTGCGCGTTCAATCCCAGCACAGTACAAACATTTGTGTGCATGAACATTTTCGTTTGTATTGGTGTGGGTGTTTCCTAAGTATTATATGTATGTATTTACAAGAGAAAAGTAATATATGTATATATTTGTAATCCCACTGTTGATTCTGATATCCGTAACACAGGTGCTTGATCTACTTAACTCGGAGTCAGATCAATGTATGTGATGTTGTGAAACATTTATTATATTTATTCATTTTTCACTGGTAATTTTGAAACGGAGACGTCTTATCATGTTCTTACTTCAAAATTCTGCCAGTTTTTAGAAACGAACAGTACGCGCATAGGTACTTACGCTGTATATTAATGTTCTCGTATTTTGCAAGAACTACTCGAAAACTTAGCCCCCCCACAAAGTGGACCTACGATCTGTTAAAGGTTGCGGGAATCAATTGGGTGACTGCGGCACAGGACCGATCGGTGTGGAGAACATTGGGCGAGGCCTATATCCAGCACAGAGTGGACATACTACCTGGACTACCTGGTTGATTGTTTGTAATGATGACTCTTAAACTTATAATATTTTAGGTATAAAAAATTTCAAGCCGCAATTTCGAGTTCGGTAGTTACCCATGGTTGTTCTCACCTTTTATGATTTTTTTTTCCTTTTTTTCCATATACCTATTATATTTTACTTTTTTTCATACTATGTAGGTAACTTGATTCATATAGAGCGGTACCTTCTATGATTATTTATCATTTACGCAGACAATTTTGTAAGTCTTATGGGCATAGCGCAACTATTAGTTATTGTCATAAAATACGATTTCACTTCGTTTTCATGCTGGCTAAGAATATCAACTCTTTTGAAACTTATAAGAGTTTGTCACATCTCTACAAATAGCTACGTTCCAAATTGTATTCGAATCTGATACGAATTTTACACAAACCATTCGTTCGCCGAATTCAGTTTTATAACTGGAAGGGATGTGCTTAATGCCCTCTCCGGGTGCTACACAAAACATTTCATTTCAAATTAAGGAAATATTACATTTTTACTGTCATATAAAACATCAAAGAACTCCGCCCGAAGATGGGATACAGATCGCTGTTCCGTAAACAAACAAGATGAAGTAGATCTTTGTAAATGAAATACACCTAAGATTATATTTTTCTTTTTACTTCATCTTGTAGGACAAGATGAGATGATATAAGATAAACGAGAAAAATAATTGCGATTATTGTTTACATTACAGCTTTGAATGATTACTGATTTGAAAATTAACATGATGCTGTTTGGTTTTTATTTTGGTCATAAGTTAACGCAAGTTAATGCTGATGGGAACCAGAAGACACGGCACACAACACACTCACACACTCTCGCCGAGTGTAGGACCTGGGCTTCACAACGTGACGCGCTATAAAGCGTGTACCCGATTTATTACTTCCGACAGTTATATAAGAGGAATACTCACGTCTGAGCAGGCCTTAACGGCCTTCGCCTCCTTCTGCGAAGAAGACGTAATGTCACAGAAGAAGGCAGCAGATCGCCTGTGAGAGCAGGACCTGCACGCGGATGCGCGGCGAAGAGTAAGGAGGGGTCCTTACTCTTCACCGCGCATCCGCGGAGAGGAGACGCCGAACAGGTGCGCGTCTCTCTCCTCTCCGTAGAGGAGGCCAGTCGGTGACCGGTAAAAGTAAAGTAAAAATGTCTTCATTCAATTTAAGTCCATACAGAACATTTATGAATGTCAAATATTATGTAATCTATGTGGATATCAATCTATGGAATGTCAATTTCTACCGAGAAGAATCAGCAAGAAACTCAGTAGTTACTCTTTTCAAATAATGTGGTAATTACAATTTTCATTCTTATACAAATAATGATTACAGTGACAGTAAGATATACAATGCTTATAATCAGTATCGTTTAGATAAATCGTCCAAGTAAAATTATCAAATGAAATTATACATTAGAGGACAGGCGAAGAGATCAACATGTCCAGGAATTCTTATCATTGAAATAATCATCTACTTTATCCTTAGTAGCCTTTCTGCATTAGGCATTTTTTTACATGCAACTTAAACTTATGTACGGGTAAATCAATAATTTTGAGGTAACTTATTAAACATTCTAATGCTCAATCCTACAAATGAATTTCCAATTTTATGAAGTCTAAGATTTGGGACAGCAAGCAGGTAGGACAGTTCATTTCGTGTGTTAAAGCTATGAAAATCTAATTTTTGCGAGTAAAGGTGCCAGTTCTTGCGTACAAACATAACACAATCAAAAATGAATACTTCTCTGAGTGAGTCACGTGATGTAAGATCGTAGATAGCACGGATGGCCCTCTTCTGCAAAATGAAGATGGCTTGTACGTCAGCACCGGATCCCCACAGTAGTAGACCATATGACATGAGACTATGAAAATAGCTAAAATCAGTCAATCAATCAATCAGTCTCGCTGTCCCGATATCAGTCAGATTCCTTATCATTCTAACGGCGTATGCACGGCGTATGCAGCTGAACTAAGTCTTCCTGCTAAGGCAGCCAATATTAGGTGCGGGGGCATCGGCGCCGAAATTACACACGCCTCCTCTGCAGCCCGGTAGGGACGGTTCCGTGCTCCGGGCTGTCCCTATCACTTTCCTCAGCTCACCCGGGGGGAGTAGTATCGGGCCCGCGCTGTAAGCGGTACTTCGCTTGGGGAGAGACATCAAGGGAGACTTCTTAGTCAGATTCTCATGTCCTCTCCCGACATAACCCGCCAATCCCCCGGTGGATAGGAAGGTATGCGTAATTGAATTTCTCCTCGGAGATAAAAAAAGAGTTAATGCTGACAAGCATGGATTATTTATATTTTATTTATTTATTTTATTTTACTTACTCCACTGGCCGAAAAACCCGAACCAAGACTTCGCAGATCAGTCTCGACGACGTCTTTCCATGACGATGACAACATGTAAGTAAACATTACAAAAATCTACTTCGTATTAAAAATCGTTACCCTCCATCGAGATTGTATTCCAGCATCAGCCTATTTGTACAAAAAAATAAGACACTGCTGTCTTAGGTACTTATATAGTATTATTAAAACAGACTTAATGTTATACTCTACCCTGGGACGGCAAAGAATGAAGCTATACATTGTATTTTTAATTATAATGCCACCGGCCCATTCATGCCGAAGCGTGGCTCTCCCACTGTTTGTCCATGCTCGGATTCGAACCATGGACCCGCGTATGGAAGGCGCGTTCTGAACCACTGAGATACCATCGGTCTGTAGCTATCGCTATTCCTCTATAAAGCTTCAAAATCAATTAATACTCGTAATTATTCCAGTACAAACCCCTTAACTTATTTAGAACTTCGATCAAGTAAATACTTATCCGTTCAGATTCTGCCGGAGGGGCTATTCGATAGATTCCCCATGTAATTGGGTTTGTTTGTTCGTACTTTGCATTGAGAAAATTAAACTGGAATTATGGAAATGAAGACTAGTAAAGAACTTAAGACACCAGTTTATCGGCAAATTTGAAGAAATTATTCAAGCATTTGCAGCTCAGCTTTTTCTTGTTTGACTTGTAGGTTAAACTAAATTTACATTTTTCTTAGACAAATAACATTTTACATTAAAAATTGAGAGGTAAGTTTAGGCGATAGACAAATTAAAAGTAGGTTCTAGTTAAATCTATGCTGTCGCTCAAATAGCAGTAGACTGGGTACCAGATTGGGCCTCCGGTTTTCTCATCGACCGGAGTGATACCATGACCTCACAGAAGACCGGCGTGAAGCAGCACTGAGCTGTGTTTCGCTCAGGCAGCACTGTGCTGTATTTCGCTTAGGCAGCACTGCTGTGTTTCGCTCAGGCAGCACTGTGCTGTATTTCGCTTAGGCAGCACTGTGCTGTGTTTCGCTCAGGCAGCGAAATACAGCACAGTGCTGCTTCACGCCGGTCTTCTGTGAGGTTATGGTATCACTCCGGTCGAGCCGGTCCATTCATGCCGAAGCGTAGCACTCCCACGGTCAAGTTGATGTTTCAATTGATACACCAAAATCAACTACATTTTATGCGTAAACTACCTGCAAACTAGCAAAACATTGCGAATACCTATACCAGTTACAGTAGGATTAAATTAGCAATTTCTTGCAACAAAGAACTTTTTATTTCAATACCAGACAAACCCAACATACCATTAACCCAAATCGATGAAAATCAAGGATAATAACGAGATGGTAAAGAAAGAAGATGGTCCTCCATTTCCCCCAAACCGAAGATGAAAGCGGCCTCCAATCTAATACTATTTCTGTAACTGTGCCACTAAATCCATTACAGCACAAAGGACGTATAAAAGATAAGATGTAACTCGCAAGGATCGTCATCTGTGCTTAATGATAATAGCGCACATAATTCCGGACAAAGGCGGGAAGTGTCGAAAACAGAGGAATCGCCGAGAATCGGGTAAGTTTCTCGGCGTAGGGCTTTTACGCACTTACGGCCTTTTTTATTCGTAAAAGAACAAAGATAGCACATCCTGGAACGCGTCATGCCTACTTATTTTATTTTTAACTTTTTTATATACGGGCAGTATTTAGATCCATTTAACCACGTCTTCTGCCAGACTGCGTAAGCTTGGGCATCTGGAGAGAATGCAGGAAGATCGATTACTTTCTATATTATTTGTTCATGTTATAATTTTAAACTTCATCATAAAGTAATAAGGTAGAAAATAGAAAAATCCCATGAATGCCAAATCGTGGCTTTCCTATGGTCATAATATCATTTATTTATTTATTTATTTATTAGATCACCAACATAAGGTACAGCAGAATATTATACAATTATGTCAAAGTTTTACATATAATCTTAAAACTAACTATCCTTACAATTAGAGGTAATCAAATCATGCTTTTCTTAAAGGATAAAATAATAGACGCGTTTTACCTGAAATAAAACGCATATTAAACTACTTACCTTATTAGAAGCTTATTTATTAATGAGATAGGCATATCCGTTTCCGTTGTATCTTGCATCCCTTTCTACCCTATGGCGCTGTCCCTTTCGCACCCCTACTTTTCACTTGGCTGAGGTGGGGCAGCGCAGGCGATGAGCTGCGCGCCCTTGTTCGTCATTGGGTCGAATATTACACCAGGCAGGATTAGAACATAAGCTTCTAATAAGGTAAGTAGTTTAATATGCGTTTTATTTCAGGTAAAACGCGTCTATTAAACCACTTGACCGTTATTAGAAGCTTATTTATTAATGAGACCTGTTTGCTATCGCCTGGTGAAAAGTAGGTAAATGTGGGTATCATAAAGGCTACATTGGGTGCGAAACATGGTAGCAATGGAAATAGCATATTTAAACAAAGTAACTTTTTATTCCACTTAAATATTATGATAGTTTTAAATTATTACAATTTGTATATAACTATAACGAAAAAATACTCAATCTCGGTCTATAATTCTTATACAATCATATGTCTTTTGAACTGTAATAGTGATTATAAGAAAAAACAATAACAAACGAATCATTTTAACTGTTTTTATTTATTTATATATATATAATAAAAGTACCCATATATTAATTATGTAATGGGATGAAAAAGCGAAGTGATGGTAGAACGATTCGGTTTAGAGGTTAGTACTTCACGACGATAGTAATTATGGAACGTTTTATCGGATTTCCAGTTTCCTCTGGCCAAAATTTCATCCAGGGGAAAATTGTTCAGCCAATTACTTGAAGATACAGCAGACCGCATACTTCCTGGGGTTGCCTCAATCCCAGCTTGCTTCATAATCGACTTGATCCACCCTGCTATCATTGTGCGCGACGCAGGCGCCGGAGAACCACGTAATGTTATAAATAAATTATTAGACCCGGACTTACTTCGCCTTTCATTTAAAACCTCTATGGTTTTCTTTAGCCAATAAACAGGATTTAGATTTTGGTTTTGTGGGTTGGAAATCAGCCTCCAACCTGACTGTCTATATTTATTGACTACAATCTGTTTTTGACCCGAATTCGGGCCAAAGAGTAATATAATCATTGCTAATCACACAGTGATCATCATCCACCCTTAACAACGTCAAATCGTGTATTCTGCGGCCAGAGCAAAGAATCAACAAAGATGCTGCATGTCGTACAATATGAAAAACACTATTATAATTAATAGGGTAGTGACTTAAATAAGATGTAAGCACTTTAATGTCCCAAACAGGTGGCTTTGTAGCTTTAGGATTTTTCAAAGAAATAGATTTCAGAATGTGTTTAACCAACACATTTTCACTTAATTTACCAGACAACTCTGCATTACAGAGCGTGGAAACTACAGATTTATGGAGAAGAATAGTGTTGTATGAAAAGTGATCTTTCAAATAGAGATCGGCTAAGAATTGGGCTAAATCTGACCCTTGAGGATTTGTTAAATTAACATTGTGCTGATGAGCCCATGACTTCCAGCGATTCCAAGCTACCTGATATGTCTTCCTTGTAGAAGGTCGCCAGGATGATTTAAGCAGATCTATTTGACTTGAGTCCCAAGATTTTATCTTCTCTGCCCACCCCCACACTTCCAGATCTCTAGAGTTAAATCCTGAGTTCGAGGTGGTGGCAAGCCCGTTGTCGTGTCTATGAGACACCGATTCAGCTTCGTCAATGTGAACGGGGCTGCAATGGCCCGAGCCTTGAGATCGGGTCTCCAAAACACTTTCTCCCACCGGGGCACCACAATCAGATACAGCCCCGTGGCCTGATTGAAATGCATCAGCACTTTGGGAATTAGAAATGGAGGTGGGAATATCCAAGCAAGCGAAAAATTCCAGGTCACGCTGAACGCATCGTGGAACATCGCGTTGTGATCGTTGCAATCCAGAGTTGCGTAGTTCGCTACGACTTGCGCCGTTTTGGATGCGAATATGTCGATTACCGGTGTTCCCATCTTCGCAAAGATCCTTGTTGTACACTCCGGTAGTAAATGCTATTCCGCGGGCCCGCGGAGCCTCGAGAGGCAGTCTGCTTGGGTGTTGAACTTCCCGGGAATGTATTGGATTTTCAAGTGAATCTGATGGTGGTCTAGTATTTGGAAAATCCTTCGCGCCAGATTCATTAGACTTTGCGACTTGGTCCCGCCCTCGTTGCGAAGATACGCAACCGCAGTCCGATTGTCCGACTGAATTAACACAGAACTCTGTGCCATATGCCGCGCATGGGATTCTAGAGTCTTGTAAATAGCTAACATTTCCTTTTGATTGCAATGTAAGTGTTTCTCTACGCAATCCCAAATGCCAGATATTCTGTGGTTGTCGATTTGAGCTCCCCATGCCATATCTGACGCATCGGTGGCCAGAAAATGCATCGGCGGTGGTACATGTATTCGTGTGGGCAAGTATCGATTTCGTAGCCACCAGTGCATTTCTTCCTTTACCTGACACGGAATACTGTATTTAGTCATCATCTGACCCTCGGGCAAGGAATTGAGAAACTTCAGAGATTCTCGATGATTCAGTCTCCCTCGAGGGACCACGAAACTGGCAAAATTCAGCAAGCCCACAAGACTCTATAGTTCCTTCAGCGATATTTTGCCTATTTTCAAAACATGGTCCAGCTTTTTGGCAACCGAGGCAGACGTTTCTGGCGGAAGATACTTTTGGTTTTGCCAAGGGTCCCAGACAATGCCAAGATAGGTCACGATTTTTTGAGGGACAAGAATCGATTTGGTGTAGTTTATCTGGAATCCGAGATATTCCAGTGCTCTTAAAAGCATGTCCACATGCCTGCCCAACGTTTCCTGGTCTTGGTTTGCCAGCAGATAATCGTCGAGATATACTATGACTCGTACTCCGTTTTCTCGAAGAGTTTGTGCAATCCAGTTGGTTAGACAAGCGAAAACCTTCGGAGCTGTACACAGACCAAAGGGGAGACACGTCATCTCGAGCAATTCGCCTTCGTACAGAAGGCGTAGAAACCGCCTGTGTGACCTTGCTATTTGAAGGTTGAAGTACGCTTGTGTCAAATCCACATTGCACATGAAATCTTGAGGTTGAAGAAAATCCGGTACACGGTTCATATTTATAAGGCGAAACGGGTCGGTCAGCACATATTGATTTAGTAATTTCAAATTGAAAACAGGGCGGCTTGAACCGTCCCTCTTTGGTACAAGAAACAGAGGTGATACAAAGCTCGGGGACAGATCCGCTACTCTTAGAACACCTTGCTGTTTCATCTTTTGAATGATCAGTGACATTTCGTCCGATTTTACAGTGCGATGACGGTGATTTTGCAAGTCCGGTATCCTCAATGGGGGTTTTCGTAGGAAGGGTATGCGGTACCCTTTTATTATTCTCAGGATAAAATCTGGTGCCCCCATTTCCTCCCAGTGACTGACAAACTGAGCTAACCGACCGGCCTTGAAGAGATCTAAGTCATTGTCTTTGTCTCTTGCCTCCCCTATTGCCAGAGGGCGAATAAGGTCGTTTATGGCCTCTCTGCGTCGAAGGCCGCGGTCCCGATCTGCGAGAACGAAATGACACACTTCGGTTGTTACTTTGGTAACGGGGCTCTTGGTGAGCATTATGATGTCCTCTTGATGAAAACTGGGACTGACAACCACCCTGTGAGGGCTGATTAGATGTGCAGCTAGTATGTGCACAAGGCATCATATTCCAGCCGGGTTCTGAGGTACCATGCGATGGTACATTATAATGGGCGTTCCCCCGCGAGGGGAGCCGTGCGGCATTAGTGGATTTTGCTCGCGAAGCATTTCCGCCGCTAGATTGATTTGCAGGCCAAAAGGCTTTTCGTATCCCGCCTGCAGTTTCAATTGTCGCAGTCAAAGCATCTTGTTCAAACACGTGAGTGTTTGACGGAGGGATTTTTTCCAATTTACATTTAATCAAAGGATCACGTACACATTTGAGAATACCATCCCTTCTCATCTCTATCGTTTCAGCTCTGTGACCGCAAGCCATTTGTAGCAAGTCAGTGGAGACCTTATGAAAATGGCCTTTTAGAAAAAACTCGTCGATTTTATCATCGAGATTATTAAGTGACGCATCTGGAGATTTAGACCATGCTAATAAATTACGACAGCTTTTTAAGAAAACTTCCTTTTGTTTTAAAATACCAAAGGTAATCGCAGCGTAGGATTTATCAGAGTATGCTAAGTGGCGTATTTTGTCATACGCCTTTACTTCTTCGTTTGTTTCGAGATCTGTAAATCCCGGCGAATGGTTGTACAATTTTTGGGTTTCGAAATACCGAACTTCCGACCACGCCCTACTACCGAATCGTTGAACCTCACTTAACATTTTCAAATATTCTTCTGGAGTGATGGGTACCGCGGGGTCCTTAGTTTTTGTTTCGATTTGAAAACTTAAATTAGGCAATATTTCCTCAACTGGACTATTCAAAAAAGGCTGCGATGCACAACAATCATTATAAAGCTCACGACTAACATCGGAAATAAATGATTCATTATCGCGAAAACTATCCTCTTTATTAACGATATTTTTCCGTAATTTACCCACTTTTTTACTGACCGTCCGTAGACCGTCGTCTTTTAGAAAAACTTTGGTAAGTTTTTCTAAAAGACGACGGTCACGCTTTTGTTTCTTCGATCGATGACGATGCGATTTCCTTTTTCTCTTTCTAGAATCTTGCGAAGATTCAGAACGGCTAGTAGACGAAGACGATCTGCTATTGCTACTGCTACTACTGGTGCTTTTAGATCTCGCCCGACGATCTCGTTTGCTCGCTTTATTACGTTGCGGTGCCACACCCGATGGACCGGCGATCGGTTCATTTGGGAGGCCGCTATCGTTATCCATAGTTAAGTTTATTTACAAAACTTAATTTAATCACTGACCTAAAAGAAATCACAAGTTCATGTACTACACGAATCTAAAAATAGATTCGTAACATGATCTAAAATTAGATTTGGAACAAAAATGTTAAACACAATGCGGGTAGAAAGCAAGAAAACTTATAAAAAATCTACGAACGGTAACACCGTTTCAAAAAATACATGTGCAACTCACGTGAGGATCACTTGGGTATGCAGGTAATCTAGATTTTACCCAGATTTAATTATACTTTTGAAACACAAGTTCACCAACGGAAAATTTTTACGCCAAATGACGAACAAGGGCGCGCAGCTCATCGCCTGCGCTGCCCCACCTCAGCCAAGTGAAAAGTAGGGGTGCGAAAGGGACAGCGCCATAGGGTAGAAAGGGATGCAAGATACAACGGAAACGGATATGCCTATCTCATTAATAAATAAGCTTCTAATAACGGTCAAGTGGTTTAATATAAAAATACCTATACACACTAAGTTACACTTACTAAAAAAAAATCAGTAGCTTGGTAGATAAAAACAATTCAAATACATATTATACTATTATATTTAGCCTCAAAACAATTTAAGGTACGTTATTTGTTATGATTGTTGATAAAATTTAGCGAGGCTCTGAACATGGCATCAAGATCTGGTAGCCTCTTGGTGAGATCATTATACAGGCGAGATTACCATTGGCCTAATTAATGTGTTGCATTATGAAGTAAACAAGAAAACATTGATCTTGAGCTCGAATCACCTCTTTCATCAGATTGTTGTTTTATTCAAAAACTCAGTCGTCGAACCAATTCACGAAGGGCTAGCACGAACATTCAAAGAATTCGTGACGTTAGGCCGCATGCCCACTGAGCAGTGCTGAACGGATTTCCATAGAAAACAGCGAGCCGATTCCGACGGAGGCCGGCGGAGAGCAGCGGAACGGTGCAGAGCGGAGAACAGCGGAGTGGCGCGTAGCGGGGGATAGCGGAGAACAGCGGAGAATAGCGCAGCGGCGCCGAGCGGAGGACAGCGAAGTGGCGAGGCGCGGAAAAGGACATTAGTATAACTGCTCCGCTCCGCTCCTCTCCTCTCCGCTCCGCTCCGCTCCAGTGGAAACACTTACTACTTTTCGCCAGTCTTTTCCGCTTCAGTGGAAATGCAGCATTAACGTATCGTGCCCACGCTACGATTACGGAGCAATATGCTAGTACTCAGTTGAAGTACCTTCGTCGACAATAGTTAGCCACGAAACCTAACGTCAAAATATATTGGATACTTCAGCGTTTGACTGGCGCTAACACAAAGCTCACGTTATGATGCTATCCTGGGAATTCTGGCGGTAGGACTAAAACACCCCGCATGGGCCGATGCCATTCAAAGGTTTTAAATTAGTTTCTAGTGGTTTTTAGTTTTTTGTTTTTTCTTAGCGCAATGAAGTACCACGAAGTGATTTTAATCGAATCGTTGAATTGTATCGTTTTTAACCCCGCTATTGTGTCACGTGATGAGTTGTCACGTGTCACAATAGCGGGATTATGTGACAACTTGATAAGACCAAATAGTCGCGATTATGTTAAGTGGTATCGGCAAAATCCGTAGGTCGATAAAACGTAAAACACCGGCGGTTTATTGAGTGACCATGACTTTGACAGAAACTATAGAACATCTTTTATGTGAATGCGACACATTAGCCAGAGGCAGAATGTGTCTTCTAGGTAACGCTTGTCCTAAACCAGAAGACTACAGGCACTTAAATTTGAAAGACATCGTGACACTGATGAAAAGAATCTTTCGTGAGTAGGAGCCTATCCTTTAGGGGGAGTACAAAAGATCGCGATGAAAAATGGCCCATAACAGATAAGATGACTTTGACTGACTTCGACCGTTGACTACTCACTTATGATATGATTAGATATCTCCGGGTAGAGCCATTTTATAAAAAAAACATGCTAGTTTGCCAGACGTTCTAGCTGTCAATTTTAGTTATCATTAAGTACGATATAGGGAGCCCTTCACAAACATTGCTTACGATACTCATACGCTACGAATCTTTTGGAAAATTCGTGCTAGCCCTCCAGGTCCTAATTTGGTCATTTTCGAACACTGTTCCGAGATCAGAATCACTAAGACAGTTCTACCGCTCTAATTGGCAATTATGTGGCGTAAATGAGGGCGGGTCGCTTGGACCCGAAGGAGCCGATCGCGGAGTATCATCGGCGATCGGAGATTGGTCTTATTAATCACAGTAATTTCAAATTCTGATACGACTTACGATAGGCTTAAAATGTGCCTGTTCAACCCATTTGGGATAAGGTTTTAAGGCAAGGCAAGGATTTAAGGCTTGGATTAAACGAGCGATGGTTGCTTAGGTAGTAGAGAATGCGCCTTCCTTATGGAGGATCATGGTTCGAATCCGAACATGCGGGCTTGCATCTATGGATTTTTCGAATCTATGTGCATATTTCTGCCATCAGCTCGGCGGTGAGGGAAAATATCGTGAGGAAACCTGCACGGCCCGGATAGCTTCTAAAAGGTGTAACCATCATTAGTCTGGTTCTCCTGTTAAGGGTTGCGAAGGTCAGACGGCAGTCACTTCATTATTATTACCAGACTCCCCAAACCCTAAATCATTGTCCTAGCGTACCTCAGGTTTTAAAACGACAGCTTTGGACGCACTGAGATACACGCTTAAATGAGGAGGGAGGATGTAGGGTTTGGAAGTAAGGTTTAGCAAAGTTTCCGGTGTACTGGATATATGGCGTCTATTGTTTGTCGGGATATAAAATGTGTCTGTTGATTTATTCCTGATTAAATAATGCACTTAAAAAATTTTTGACAGTCTACGGATGGGACTCGAACCCAGGACCTTTTGCTAACCGGGCAACTGCTTTACCGACTAAGCTACCAGTAAGGACCTTGGTATGTCGACGAATTTTTTAAATGCTTTTTGCTTCGACGACGAGTGTCTGTTGCTTGTTAAAAGGAAAAAAATATGATAGCTTTAGTCGTGATTGATTTTGCAATAAATCTCAAAATGTAAAGTAAAAAAATACGATCCGCTCTTTTGGCCCAGTGGTTTAAGTAAAGAACCCCGAGCTCAAAAAGTATGTTTCAAAGTTTTCGAACATAACTCAGGTTTATAAACACCAACCCGCATTAGGCAAGCGTCTTGATTAAGCCTTAATCCCATGATAGCAGAGATGACTTGATTTCTATGATGAAGGTTTGCCCTGCAGTGGAACTGTAAATAGGCTGATTCTTTATCAATCTTTATCCGCAAATAATCTATGGTATAGATACAACGCTATGATTCGTATTATGGTATGGAACCGTTCTATTATGATTTATTCTCGGACAAAGCTTAGTTGAATAGGGCCTTAATGGATTGATGTTTCTGATAAAACAAAAATAAACGACGATTGTTGAACGAAGTTTGAATGAATGATATACATTGATTGCATTATGAAACAGTATAAAAACCTGGTTTGGTGTAAATCTAGACCAGAATTTATTATTTGGTTTTCGACATGCCCTTAGATCCTGTATTGTTCGGAAATTGTGTGTCTTTTCGAGCAATAAATAACATCTGTCTTATTATAATAAAGATTTATTGCGTATTCTCAGCATAAACTTTGCGCAGTAGGTAAAAACTTACGAATATACTAGTGCTTAAAAAACTAGATAACGTGTCGCATGAGAAATGATATATGGTATTCTCTTATTAAAGCGACGGGTGGCCCTAACTAGCGACGCCAATTGATTTAAATTGATAGCAACTAAACTGGGTATCTTTTTTACAATTTCGAAGTTGAATCCTCTCAGAAAGAATATTTATACTATTTATTTAATACTTATAATAAACTTTTGGATCTATTTTTGCACCCGAAATTTGGTTTAACGCCATAAGTGGCCGTTTTCGGCGGTAATTCATGTTTCGAGTAGGAAGCAGATCAAAAAGTTAATTATTGTACGGGACGCGCACGTGGACACGGCAGGATGTATCAGTGTACGAGACCCGTACGGGGTGCTGGGTTGGAGGTAAACACTGGATCTGGACTATAACTGCGTTTATTCACGAAAACTATGGCAGCGAGGTTCCGGGTGAAGAAGGTGACGATGACGGTGACGGTGACTCGACGATGGGCTGGACGAAGTGGACTGTAAACACGTAGACTCGCAGAGCCACGAAGCGGAGCTATGGGTTGACGCGAAGTACGGGCAGACTACTATGGCGACGACGGACGGAGGTACGGTAACACGGTGACAAACGGAGAGACGGAGACTATTGATGTTCACTATGACGCTGCTGTAGGGCTTCTGAGTCGCTTCGGAGAGTCGTGGTTCTCTTGTTGAGAGCGCTGTCTGACTGTGTCCGACTGAATGTATGACTGAATGTGTGACTGAATGTGTGCGCTCCTTTTATATTACTCCGTCGGGCCCGCTACTCACTCTAGAATAATCTACAAGTGTCTCGAGACGTCTATTTAATTCCAAAATACAGATGAATTCGGGAAGAATCGATGAACTCTTGACCCGTAACACTATCTACGCGACTTTGATTCTTTATGTCTCGAGAACACGGTCGAAAATTGCCTGCGCACAAGCGGTATTATTAACAGCGCGGGCGCCGCTCAAAGTCGCTATTCTATAGCTACGTACGTATGCGCGACGGTATATATCGCATACGTGTAGCTACGTATATATTATATTTTTTCTATTATTTTTCATTTTAAATACTTGCGATCGCGGTCGTCCCGAACATTCCTCCCGCCGTGCATCGTCGGCCGCGACGTTGCAAACTGGTTAAAAAGGGCGACCGCATTCGTAGGGATGCTACATTTCTCCGCAGAATTCTACCGCAGGTACGGATGTCTGCCACTCCATCTATTTTTTCCTGGTAGGAGCGGGACGTCTTATCTTCGCTTTGGGGCTCCCGCCGGTTTCGAAGTGCAGACAGGTACTGTCGAACCCACCGCGACCGGTCTGTATCGGCGAGGCTATGTAATGCCCGCCTGTGGGCACTGTGGACTAGGTCGCAGTTAGAGAAGGTTCTATGCTTCTTCGCGAAGCTGATGTCATGGCGACTATTGGCGTTCTCGGTTGGTACCTGCTGGTCGTGATTGGCAAACTCTTCTATTTTTCTATTCCTTTTCGCTACAGGCGAATTAGAGTTCCAGGCCCATTTTCGTAGTTCGAAGTGATCCGCGTGATATTCACCTCGAACTTTTCTAGCTATATGAGTGGCGTCCTCTATTGTCTTGTAGCTGTTGGTGCTCCTGATTTTCTCCGATAAATATTCAGCGTGACTTTTTTCATGCTGCTTTACGTTCGACTTCCTCAAAGACGAAGTCATTCTATACCCAGTAGACGGCGACCGATTACTATCTCTATTATTCTTCCACAAATGCCGCGGGACATCTCTATTAGGTCCCTTGAGCAGCATGTCCTTAAGCGAAGCGCCTGACATTTTTGCGAGGACATCGATCTCTATTTGCAACTTCACTTGCTTTCGCGATCTAGGAATCGTGAAGTGCGATGAACACCAAATTTTCTTTGGTTCGACTGGTGAAGCGGGCTCGGCGTATCCATTGGTGATGAGCGCTTTCATTTGTTCGCAATATTTCACTTTGAGAGTGGGATTCTTCTTCAATTTTCGCTCCATCGATGCTAGGCGTCGCTCGGCGTTATTGTTGTTATACGGAATTCTATTTTCATCATTCTTCCATATTAACGCTGACTGGTGAGAGCCGTCTTCTCTTTGTACTGTACTATCTTCCAATCTCTTCAAGGCGCGCTGTTCAAGATCACTTCGCGGCTTCTTCGGCTCTATTGTTAAATTATCTATGGCGAAGTGAAGCCTAGGCTGTTCATCCATACTATTTTCTTCTGTATCCGTCTTGAAGTGATAAACAAAGTTGACGCGTTGTCCTCGTGTACGCGTATGTGCGCCATGTAGAACCCATCCGAGCGGCGTGTGCGATGCGACAGGTTGATCGCGTCGCCCTTTTCTTACTTTATCTGCCAACAACAAATGCCAGTTGTCTTGGCCTATTACTATTCTCGGAGTTGCGTTTCTGTGTTTCAAATAATCTTTGATATCCTCAAGATGACGACAATTCTTAAAGTCTTCTTCCAATACGTCTTGAGGCGACAGTTGTAGACGTCGTATTGTGCGCGCGCGTATCTTACACGGCCCAGTGGCGCCGCGGAGCGTCAATGAAACTCGGCGTGACTTCGTGGCGACTATCTTGCTATTGGTCAACGCTTCTATTCGCATTGGCTCTATTGGGCCCTTCGCTCCAACTTCCTTGGCTAGTTCGGCATCTATTAGGCTAACCGTGGAGCCATCGTCCAAAAGGGCCCAAGTTTCTATCTCTCCCGCCGGTCCAGCGACTCGCACGGGGGCTATTTTCAAATACGATCGACTTTTCTTCGCTGTCCAAGTCGAAGTGACGGCTTCTTTCGATTTATCTACGTCTTCATTCTTCATCTTCTTGTAATGAAGGAGTCTATTGTGATAGTATTGGCAGCCTTCTATATCACATTTCGCACGACGGCAGTGGTGCGTTCTATTTCTATACCGCAGGCATTTGAAACAAAGATTATGTTTCTTAGCTATATCCCATCTATTGCTGACGTCTGCATCTTTGAACTTCTTGCAGTTAACTATGGGGTGGTCAGCAACCTCGCAGACTGGACACTTGATTTTCTTATCCGCCTTTGCCACTATGTTGAGGGTTTTTTGCTGTCGATGACGAAATAATCCCCTCCTGCCACTATCTCCTTCCCGGTGCGAATGTCGCGGCGCGTCGTCTTCTTCCGGCTGGGCGTAAGGGCTACATAATTCGGCTTCTCTGTCCAAGAATCTTGCCATTTTGATAAGATCGGGTTCATCTTGCGGTTGCGTGGCGGCGTAGTCGAACCAACGATATCGTAGAGTAGGCGGCAGCTTTTCTATCGTTATCTTCGTTATATCTGGATTATATAGATAGTACATTTTCTTTAAGGCTTTCAGTGCGGCTACGATGTTGGAGACTCGGCTTGCAAATATACATATATCTTTCGGCGTGTCGGCCGGGCGGGGCAAGCTTCGAAGACGATCTAATTCGGTGGAAGCGATGCAGTCTGGCCTTCCAAAACGGGCTTCTAATGTCTTCATGACTTCCTGTGGCTGCACGTGATGGATAAGAAGGTTCTCGACGGCCTCTCTTGCTTTTCCTCTGATGGTCCGGCGTAGACGTGCAGAGTTCTCTATGTCGGTGAAGAGAGCGGCTGATTCGTAATAGGCGGCTTTAAATGATAGCCACTCTTGATGCGCTCCCGAGAAGTTTGGCAGTTCGGTGACGTGGCGCGGCTGATGCTGACTGGACTTAACAGCTGATGTGATGGCGGTTATCAGTTCTGATATTTCTGACTTCTGCGGCGGTGCTGCTGTGGTGACCAGTGGCGCGGAGGTGACTTCACTATTGATGGCTTCTACCTGCTTTTTATCCGCGTCTGGACTATGGGCTGGTGCACACGTAATCGGCGGTGGATGCGTCCACTCTTCTTCTATGGGTTTCGAAACAGGAGCCGATACGACTGGCGGTCGTAGTGTGACTGGTTGCGGCGCAGGTTGTACCTCCTCTTGGCAAGGCACGCTGGTCGGCAGTAGTTGGGCTTGACATTCGACCCAGTTGGAGACACGGGCTTGAGTCTCGGCTTCACTGATGTGGGTAGCAGCGTCGTCTTCTTCTTCCGCCTCTATCCTTGCTAAGCGCGCTGCAGCTAACTCGACTTGGAGTTGAAGAAGATCTTCCCTAGCCTGTGCGATACGTAGCGCCCGGCGTGACTGAGTACTATGGGGGCGGGAGACGATCTTCTTGTCTATGGCCTCTTGAGGCGGGGCGGCGGCTTGAGCGGCAGGTGCTTCTACGGCGCCGGAGGCAGGTGCTATTGCCGATGAAGCTTCTATGGTTCTATCCATGGTACCGGGCTCGATGGCTTCCGACGTCGCTGGTACTTCCGCGGCTGGCCTTCTTCCACTTTGCGATCTTGTGACCGGCATCTTCTTCTATCTTCTCTATTCTTCTTCGGGTCCGAAACGAAGATCCAAAACGTTCCTCTTGATGCGGCTCGAAGGTCCAATGTACGGGACGCGCACGTGGACACGGCAGGATGTATCAGTGTACGAGACCCGTACGGGGTGCTGGGTTGGAGGTAAACACTGGATCTGGACTATAACTGCGTTTATTCACGAAAACTATGGCAGCGAGGTTCCGGGTGAAGAAGGTGACGATGACGGTGACGGTGACTCGACGATGGGCTGGACGAAGTGGACTGTAAACACGTAGACTCGCAGAGCCACGAAGCGGAGCTATGGGTTGACGCGAAGTACGGGCAGACTACTATGGCGACGACGGACGGAGGTACGGTAACACGGTGACAAACGGAGAGACGGAGACTATTGATGTTCACTATGACGCTGCTGTAGGGCTTCTGAGTCGCTTCGGAGAGTCGTGGTTCTCTTGTTGAGAGCGCTGTCTGACTGTGTCCGACTGAATGTATGACTGAATGTGTGACTGAATGTGTGCGCTCCTTTTATATTACTCCGTCGGGCCCGCTACTCACTCTAGAATAATCTACAAGTGTCTCGAGACGTCTATTTAATTCCAAAATACAGATGAATTCGGGAAGAATCGATGAACTCTTGACCCGTAACACTATCTACGCGACTTTGATTCTTTATGTCTCGAGAACACGGTCGAAAATTGCCTGCGCACAAGCGGTATTATTAACAGCGCGGGCGCCGCTCAAAGTCGCTATTCTATAGCTACGTACGTATGCGCGACGGTATATATCGCATACGTGTAGCTACGTATATATTATATTTTTTCTATTATTTTTCATTTTAAATACTTGCGATCGCGGTCGTCCCGAACAATTATCTTATCTTATCTTGCTATTGGGGGCTGACTGGGAGTAGCCAGCGACACTTCGACCCAATGGGATCTTTTGTGTCATCCCCATTACCCTATATTCCTACTATCTCCCTGTGAATATATTGCATTAGATGCAATATACACTTCAAGGGGAGTAGCCTGTAATCTTCTGGGCTAGGATAAGCTAAGCCCATCAGCCTCATTCTCATGCCTGCCAACGCGTCGCATTCACACAGCAGGTGTGATATGGACTCGTCCTGTTCGCCACAGGCTCTACAGGTAGTGCTGCTGGCCAGTCCCATTTTGCACAGGAAGTCTTTAGTGCCAAAGTGTCCTGTGAATGCTCCCACGAGCAGACGCATCTGGCCCTTATCGACACTGCACAACTTACTGTTGAATCCCGTGGCCATATTTCCAATGAATTTTTTGGAGTGCTTCAGTCCAACTGTTGCTTGCCACTCCAGGTTTCGTTTTTCATTGCCATGTGCATCAAAAGCTGCCCTAACGGTACTCGCGGAGAGTCCCACAAATGGCTCAGGTCCAACAAATCTCCGTTCCGAGCCCTTACGAGCCAGTTCATCGGCTGCCTCGTTCCCGAGAACCCCTACATGTCCTGGCACCCATACCAGCTTGACCGTGTTCTGTCTGCCAAGTTTATTGAGAGTCTTCACACAGTTCAGAACTAGCTTGGAGTCTACCCTGTATGAATTCAGGGCCTTAAGCGCAGCTTGGCTGTCACTGAGAATGTAAACAGTTTTCCCCACGACATTGCAGTTTACAATCTCCTGTGCACAAGCAATTATAGCGTAAGTTTCCGCTTGGAAAACCGTTACATATTTGCCCATGCTTTGACTTATGCTACATCCATTAGAGTAGATACCAGCGCCCGATCCCGATTCCATTTTGGAACCATCGGTGTACCATATGAGACTGTCCTTATCGGGGTGTTGTAGACCTTGTCTCCATTCATCCCTTGTAGGGACCGTGATTTTAAAGTACCTTTTGAATATGTGCAATGGCTGCATTTTGTCGCAACCCATGCTTATTATTCCTCTGAGGTCCCTTGAGATCTCCAATTTCGTGTGTCGAGTTACAGGCAAGTCGACACTCCATAGCCCATGCACAGATAGTCTATTTAGTGCCTTCATGGCTTCTACCTCAACTATAATGTGCAATGGTGGTAGATCCGGCAATACCTCCATCGCTGCCGTTGGCGTTGTAGTGAACGCCCCCGTGACAGCCATACAGGCTAGTCGCTGCACTTTTGACAGCGCCTTCCTGCATGTTTCTAGTTTAGACCTTGGCCACCAGACGATGCTTCCATACGTAATTATTGGTCTTATCATCATCATGTATAGCCATTTGATGACCTTGGGCTTCATCCCCCAGGTCCTTCCATACGTAGAACGAATCATATTGAAGACCCTTTGGGCCTTTTCTATGGTCTTGTCCACATGAGGTTTCCACGTCAGTTCTTTATCTAAGATTACACCCAGATACTTCACCTCCGTTGACCATGGTATCTGCGATCCATTCATAAAGAGAGCCCTTAACCCCGTCAGGTCCCTCTTTCTAGTGAACGGCACCACAGTTGTTTTCCCTACATTGACGGATAAATGGTTACTTTCACACCATTCTTCCACTATATTTAGGGCCCCTTGCATGAGATGAGATACCGTATCTGGGAATTTACCATTAATAAGTATCACCAAATCATCCGCATATCCGACCGTTAAGTACGGACCTTTGTTTAGTAGTTCTAAGAGCGAATCAACTACTAGGCACCATAGGAGTGGTGAAAGGACCCCACCTTGAGGGCAGCCTTTTGTAGTCATCGCTCTTATTTCTTCTCCCATTAACTCAGAACTAATTATTCTGCCCTTGAGCATGCTGTCTGTCCACCTACAAATAGTTGGTTCTATGCCATGATTTGTCGATGCCTTTTTTATGGCATCAAAGGTGGTTCGATCGAATGCTCCCTCTATGTCCAGGAATGCGCCAATGCATATTTCCTGGCTCTCTAAAGCTTGCTCCGCTCTGCTTACTACATAGTGCAATGCTGTCTCAGTGGATTTTCCTTTCTGATAGGCACACTGTAGCCCGTGGAGAGGAAGTCTATTTAGCATTCCCTCCCTTACATGTCTGTCTACTAACTTCTCCAGGGTTTTCAAAAAGAACGATTCGAGACTAATTGGCCGAAATGCCTTAGCTTCCTCATAGTCTACTTTACCTGGTTTCGGTATGTAGATGACCTTAACTCGTCTCCATGTCTTCGGAATATATCCAAAGGCAATGGAGGCCCTATACAGTCTACACAGGTGTGAGTTCAAGATTCCAACACCCTGCTGAAGTATAATGGGATAGATCGAGTCAGGACCAGGTGATTTGAACGGCCGAAAACCGTTCAAAGTCCATGCAACCTTACCCTCATCTACCACCTTCCTTGCAGTATCCCAATCTGCTTTGGTTGTACGGTATTGTTCTTCAACCAAGCTTGTCGGGTCCTCCTGTTCCTTATCTATCACAATACAATCTGGAAAGTGTGTGTTGAGCATTACTGCTAGAGTCTCCTTTCCTGATCCTGTTCGCTGCCCGTTGGCATCCTTGACAGTTGTCAATGGGTGCGCTTTTACCGTTGAGATTACCTTGCAGAGTCTCATTCCTTCTGGAATGCTGTTGATGGATTCACAGTGTTCTCTCCAGGCCTTACGTTTGGCTTTCCGCACAGATTTATTATAGTTGGTCAAACATCGTGCATAGCTCCCGTAGTCTTTTGTTGACCTGGCGTTATTAAACGCCCTTCTGGTTTCCTGCCGCAGCTTGACCAATTCTGGCGTCCACCATGGTACCTTTTTAGCCCTAAGTTCCTTTTCAGGGCAGTTGTTAGTCCAAGCTGTGCTCACAGCCCGCACCAAATTGTCTGCTGCAAGCTCTATGTCTAGTGAGGAATTGAGCTTACCCTTAGAATCCTTGAGAACTTCCCGCAGATCACTCCTGTAACTTTGCCAGTCCGTGTTCCTAGGATTCCTTTTACGAAGCACTGGAGCTGATACCAGCGTCCTGTACTCAAAGCACACATAATAATGATCAGATAAGGTTATCTCATCAGAAATATGCCAATTAACAATCTTCGAGCTGGCCCTATTATTGGCTAACGTGATGTCAATTACCTCCGCTCGTCTGCAGTCTACGAACGTTGGCCTATTACCTTTATTTAGAATGTGCAAAGAAGTGCTTACCACATATTCCAGTAGTTTCTCTCCCCTCACATTTACATCCGAGCTTCCCCAGACCGTGTGGTGTGCGTTGGCATCGCATCCCATGATTAGGTCCAAGTTCTCCCGGCTGCCATATTCAACAAGGTCCTTGATCCTGCCAGATACAACTTCCTTGTCCGTATAGTCGAAGTATGCAGAGGTCAGAATAACCGTATCCTGCCCTCCTCTCTCCCGCACGTTGACCTTAACCGCCGTAAGGTCCCTAGAACAGAAATTGTATAAGGGCATTGCATCTATGCCATTCCTGACGTAGACGCAAGTCCTCATATCATTAATGGTACAGTTATGAAAAATTACACCACCCGTTCCACCCAAGCCACTAATCCTTCCCTTTCTTATATAAGGGTCTTGGATCAATGCAATATCGTACTTATTCATCTGCAGGTGGCGTGCCAAGATGGCCGTTGCCCCGATGCAGTGATGAAGATTGATTTGTACGCACCTTATTCCCGCCATTAGGTCCAGTGTGGTAGCGGCGTTAACTGAGGCTGCCATTATTGGCCGCCTCCCTCACATTCAGCATCGTCCATGTTCCCCATCTCCCCAGCGCCAACCGGCGACGACAGACCCAGTTCGTCTATTTGGCCTATGATGTCGTCAGTCCTCGGAGACACGCAGGGAGATGAGGTGCAGATGGACGGAGCCACCTCGCCTCCAGTAGCAGGTTCCTCCACCCTATCATTCTCCTCCTGCTGGCCTACTACAGAAGGAGCTTCTGCTCCCTTACTCTCTTCGACAGGCTCCTTCTGCCTATTCGGGTCATCAAGCAGCTTGAAGGTACTCCTGTCCAGCCCAGCATGGAGACAGTAGTCCTTCTCCTTGACTACCTTTGCAGACACACTGTCCATCAGGATGATGCGTCTGGTGTGCTTCTCTTCGACCTGCATGTCCAGCACCTTCCACTCGCAGGTCCGTAGTGAGGGGTTGAAGCGCTGCAGCATGTTCAGCACCCTGGAGGTGTCTAAACACCAGGTATTCCTGGTCTTCCAAGCCATTTTGATTGGCTTTGGAAGCTCCTTGGCGCTGACCACTTTAAGCTTCACGCTCCCAACGGTTTTCCCGTTGAGACCGCGAAGCCACTCCGCAGCTTTTTCCCCCTCACACGTAACGTGCAGTACTCCTGCCAACAGAACGCCTAGTGTGACAACCGGAAGGGGATCCGGAGTGTCTTCTAACAGGCCCCATATTGCAGCCTGGATGGGGTCCATCAGGTCTTGCGTTAGTTTCGTGTCTGGGTAGTTGTCGGCGACTATTACCATCTTGACACCGGTCAGCGCCTCCCTATAGGAGTCACCGTGGGTCTTGGCACGTTTCATGTCGCCAACTTGGACCTGAGCGGTTTCTTCGCTCTCTTCCCTGACCCTTTTGGAAGGGGCTGCAGCAGGCGCTACTGCCTGCTGTCGCTGTAACTCTCTCCTCTTCCGAATAGCACAGCCACTGCGCCTCTTCCTCTTGTGCGTATGACAGGAGGTTGCAGCGTTGGATTGCTCCCCCATTTGGTTAGCTTCCCTCGGCTGTTCCCTCTTCGTCTCCCCACTATTGGAGGACTGGTTGATGTTATCAGAGAGTGCTGCGCTAGAAGCCCCCATATGGTGCGCTCCCCGCATCTGACCCCCTCTGGTACTACCACGTCCTCTGTACGGATTACCCCTGACTGCGGATCCACCCGGGTGTGCACCACTCCCTCGGCCTACATTCGGACTGCCGCTAGGGCCGTCACGAACAAGTGGCTTCAGTGTGTGCGCGCTCCCACGTGCAGTCCCTCTGTTCAAAAAGTTTTGTTTAACCTCCCCCCCTATGGGTCCGGAGGCCTTATGTTGCTCGCCCTTGTTGGTCAAGCCCTTTGTGGTTAGATTGTCTTTTTTTTTGTCCATACTTGGTCCGACTATGTTTCACCCTGCTGATTCCCCACCCACCATGGAGTCAACAACGTCGGGGATGCCCTCTACAGGCACCAGGGCTATCAGCAGGGTATAGTGTGCCCCAGTAAGTTGCCCACGAGACTAACAGCGCAAGTCGCTCCA
Source organism: Marasmia exigua (assembly GCA_019059595.1). Taxonomy (NCBI): domain Eukaryota; kingdom Metazoa; phylum Arthropoda; class Insecta; order Lepidoptera; family Crambidae; genus Marasmia; species Marasmia exigua. The sequence continues at coordinate 20,581,890 of CM032471.1, forward strand.
CTCCCAACAACTGGAATGGGAGACGCGCACTGCCGGCTGCGGACCCCATTACCAGGGCACACTCGCCTGGCGGCCGCATGAGCGGACACCGCAGCCGATTGATCGTGGCTGGCTAGACCACGACCTCCCGTGTGAGAAGAAATCTGGACCAAAGAGGCGTGTTGCGGAACAGCAGTACTACTGCCCACCGCTACTCCACTCAGCCCCCAGGACTCCTTCATCCCCCCGTACGGGTCCCCGCGCACGGCACAAACACGCGGGAGGTCATTACTATCCACCATCTGGTCTTTTTAGATGATGGACACGCAGGGACATGACCTCGCCATCCCTGCATTTAGGCGCATGGTGGTTTCTGTTACGTCTGTCTCATATGGAATCAGACCAATAGTAGGGCGGTAACCTCGTACAGGATTTTTTGCCACCACACTTGCCTTGGGGATCACAGCGACTGTTGCGCTACTCCCAAGACCACACCCCCTTAGTGCCTCAGAAGGCGGCACTAAGGGAGGCTTGTACCTATGCTACCACGCAAGCAAAGCAAAGCATGTTGTGCAAAAACAAACCATAAAAGCATAAGCACAAGCCAGCCCCAAAAAGTTAAATAAGTAATGAATAAATAGTATAAAGTTCTTTTCGAGATGCTGGAACTTCGAAATTGTTAAAAAGATATCCAGTGCCCTACCCGTACCCTACCTTAACTCGATCATTCATAACAAATCAATAGGATAATATGATATGATAACAAGTCGGGTCACTTGCATCGAGTCACTAAGAAATTTAGATTAAAATCTAATAATCTTTGATTTTTGGATTGGTAAAAAGTTCCGCGAGAAACGCCTGAGCGTTTTACCACGTACGTGCGTACCACGCTCTGTGGAATGGTTTGGCTGCAGGAGTATTTCCCGACGGCTACGGTGTACTATTTTTTAAAAAGGCCAGCAACACATTAGCGATCTCTCTAATTTCGCGGATTTTTATTAGCGGCGTTGATTACCTTTCATCAGGTGACTCGCTTGCTCGTTTGTCCGCCTCTAGCATAAAAATAAACTCAATGCTAAGCTCTTTTTAAAATAAGATTCAAGAAAATAAACTAAATCGCTTCAGTATAGGTTCAGTTTGCCGGAGGTTATTCTGGTCACTTCAAACAGAGAAAAGGTACGATTTCCAATTAGAAAAATATCATCAAGGGGTATTCAGAAGTTTTATTCTGAGAACTGGTGCCAATTAAATTTAAAAACAAATGGAAATGCTATGATTTTATTTTTCTTTCTTTTTTCTATGATAGGTAGCAGACACGCAGACGGATCACCTGATGTTAAGCGATTTCAGCCGCCCATGGACACCCGCGACAACCTTTAAAGCTTTAAACCCCCTCTTCCCCGGTGCAGGTGCTTAACGCCGGTTTTCTGTGAGACCGTGGTAACACTTCAGTCGGGCCGGCCCATTCATACCGAAGCGTAGCTCTACCACGATCAATTATACTACACGCTAAGATCACGATACTTTCGTGAAAAGAAAACACACATATGTATTGATTGAATTGAGTTTTAAAAAACCAAAGGGATTAGGCCTCCAGTACCCTCACTCATGCAGCGAAACACTGCACGCACAGTCCTTCACACCGGTTTCTGTGACGCCGTGGTATGCCTCCGGTCGAGCCGGCCCATTCATGCCGGAGCGTGGCCCGCCCACGTTCAAAGAAATATTCTGTTTTATGAACCTAAGACCAGTTTGGGAAAACTGGATTACTTCCATATGTTGGCAGTAAATACATATATCCTGTTAAAATTACGTTTTTATTGCGTTAGTTTCGTTTCTGGCTCTAACTTACTAAACTAACTTAGATGTTTGTTTAGGATGGCTCGTGTAAACCGAGGAGTTACTAACTCTTTCGTGTTCAGCGAAACCAAATGTTATTATTTTTATGTTGAGTCCAGGTCCAGTCCATAATAAAGATACTAGTTCTTATAAAAATAACTAGATCAATGGCCGACTTTTACTTTGGTGGCACGAACGCAGCAATCTATAACGAATGTAATTCCTTCAGATGGGGGTGTCACAGCCTGAACATAAAGACAATCATAAAAACAAAACAATAATACATGTTACATATTGCGGTACCATTGATATTGCCGATCAGCAATGGACAACATTTCATATTTTTAACATGTCCATATTGTATTTTTATATGAAAATAGACATAAAATGAACAGACCCATATTTTTTCTTATTTCAAAATTTGGCCATTTTCATGCATAAAATAATTATTGAAATTCTTTATATTCTAAATAGACATAAGCGCCAAATGACGTCATCAGACGGCTAAATACAGCGATATTCCTTTGCTTATCATTGTTTTAATAAAAAAAAGGTACTACTGTCAAAGGTAAATAATACTAGTGTCAACATTGTCAACGTCATTCATACATTCAACGTTGACAAGTTGTTTTTTTTTTTGACAGTTACATGTCATGGGTTTGGCATTTTGTAAATTTAAAACTATAATGTGCTAAGCAAAGAAATATTTTACATTCTGCTGTCCGATGACGTCATCTTACGTTTTTTAGTTTTTAATTTTTTTCTCAGTAAATAAGCAATATAAAAAATGAATAAATATATATTCGAGCAGCGGAAAAGTAAACAAAGAATTGGTATTTTTTGTTTCAGAGCTTAGCAATTTTGAAATGTTGTCCATTACCTCATTATAGCAGCGCGTGGAAACAACTAAATCTAGGTTTCGAGTCAGCGCTACGTGCCGCCGCCCGCCGCGCACCCAGCACCGGACGGAGCCTCGCAATATTTCGTCACTCTTGATTCACACATTGATCAGTTGTCACCCAAATTAGCCTATATATATAACTTTACTATTGTAAATTTTATACATTAAACTTATTTTAATTAAATTTTGTATTTTTTTGCATCCTCCTGCTGTAGCCTTCGTAATTTACATCAAAATAAGTAAAAAAGTATGAAAACATAAACAATATAAAAGAGGCTGATCAAGCCGTCGATCCTCAACACTTGGCTTTTAGTTTTGTGTGCTGTGCAATAAAGAATAGTATCTATCGATCTTTAATTTTACTCCTTACTCAGTTCAGCGGTTCAAAGCCGCTCAAAGAGCTATGGAAAGGGCCATGCTCGGAGTATCTCTGAAGGACCGCATCAGAAATGATGTAATCCGACAGAGAACCAGAGTCACCGACATAGCCCACCGAATTAGCAAACTGAAGTGGCAGTGGGCTGGTCATATTAGCCGCAGAACTGATAGCTGTTGGAGCCGTAAAGTCCTTGAGTGGAGACCGCGACACGGTAAACGTAGTGTAGGACACCCTGCGACAAGATGGGCTGGATGAGAGTGGCCGAAAATCGGGAGCAGTGGCGTGCATTAGGGGAGACCTATGTCCAGCAGTGGACGAGTGTGGGTTGCTGATGATGATGATGACTCATTTCAGCATGTTATTATTCCTGGATTATGTTCCGAAGCCGTTCGAGGGATAGTAGCTCAGTGGATAAGAACACGCCTTCAAAACGTGGGGTCGTGGTTCAAATCCGAGCATGCACCACTGAGTGTCGACCGCTCCACTCCAGTACGGCTGTTGGTCTCCTGTGAATGAGAATGGTATCGGTAGGTTAGTTGTCCTTTAGTAGGTAATGACATATGGAGGCGAAACGTGGACACTGACTCAAAATTGTCGATACCTGCAATATTACTTAGAGGTAATTATTCTGAACGTGTAATCATCTAACCAAGGTTCTCACCAGTATTCTATTCTATATTCTTACAACATCTCATACGTTGTTCTGATCCCGTACTAAGTAGCTTAAACACTTGTGTTACAGATATCAGACAACAGAGGAACACAAATATATACTTAAATACAAATATTACACCCAGACAGCGAACAAACACAAGTGTTCATCGCACGAATGTTTGTCTAGGGTGGGGATCGAACCCACGACCTTTGGCGTAAAAGGCAGGGTCACTACCAATTGCGCCATCCGGGCAGTCAAAGTTGAGATGGTCTGGTTTCCCTATAGTGGTTGGGAAAATCAGACGGCAGTCACTTTATTGTAATAAACCAACTTCCCGAATCATAGATGGTCTTAGCGTACCCGGGCTCCGAAGAGACATTTTTGGGCGTCATTGGGAATTACACGCTAATATGAAGGGCATCCAAAGCCGCTCGGATACCGGGGTTTATTTATTCAGTTGCTAGTGACTTAAACACAAACAGAATCATAATTTAAATTGCGCCCTATCAAAAATGCAATAGCTTTTGCTTGAACCATAATCTGTGTCTGATAATGAAGCGAATGCTGCTCTGTCTGACATTCGCAACCAAAAAAAAAGTCAAATTGTCGGCAATTTGACTTTTTTTTTATAGTAAGGCCAATCAGGATGACCTCACTCCGCCTGATGGTAAGCGGCCGTGAAATCCAAATATGAGGTTGACAGGCACAAAAGAACTAACAAAGTACCCATTGAATCTGCCATCCTCACCCTGATGTCCTACTGAGATGCCGCTTTACGCCCTGCCTAAAAGACCCCGGATTGTATGAAGGAGGAAATCCATGAGCTGGGAGGGCATTCAATGTCTTGATGGCTCGGGGCAGGAACGAGGAGCCAAACCTCTTGGTGCGCGCCACCATTGTCTGGATGGTATGCGGATGGCAACGCTGTCAAGCACTTGTTGTTCGGCAGTGGAAGGGGGAGGATGGGATAAGTTGAAATAACTCATCAGAGCATTCCCCATTATAGAGGCGGTGAGAACCCTTAGACTGGCAATGTCTCCAAGTAGCTGAAGAGGTACTAGGGACATAGTCACCTCATAATCTCCAACAATACGGATACCACATCGCTGCTATCGAGAGCCTTCAGCATATACTTAGCAGAACCACCCCAGAGATGGGAGCAATATTCTACACACGGGCGAACCTGTGCCTTGTACAGTGAACTCCAAAAATATGTATACACTTTAGGACCTTGTCACAATACTTACCTATAAGAAAGTAGAGGTTTACTTTCTTATATTATATATTGTGACAACGTCCTACAGTGCATACATATTTTTGGAGTTCACTGTACAAGAGACAAAGCTGCGCCGGAGTAAAAAGGGAACCAGGCCAATTACTGCACCGGTTTTACAACTAGAAATATAACCACGACTTATAAGGTAACTTATAATATAAGCTTTTTTTTATTTTCCTTTCTTTAAAATTGTAACTGGATGTTTTTTATATGTTTTATGTCGTGATGTGTGTATGTTGTTGTAACCAATCAACGTTTTATCTATCTATCTATCTACCTAACAAAATGGAGTATCTACCCAAAAAGTGTAGCCTAACGTGCTTGGATGTGAACCCATGACCTCCCATCCGAAAGGCGTACGGCTTCATGAAATGAGCTACCAACGCCCTCATTTAATTTTCTTTCGAATTGTACAGACGGCGTCACGTGGAGTTACCTATTTTGGACGGACCGTCTTTATGTCTAAGACACAAGTGCCATTTTGCACTGCGGGGGTAGCTCGACTCGTCTGTATTTTTAAAATAACCTAAACAAATTATGTGCGTGGGTAGGAAACTTCGACCAAATTACTTTCTTTGGAAAATTCTCTAAAAGTCAAATACAAACTTCGTGACGTCAATGCTTTGGTCGACCTACGTCATCTGTGATATTTATATTATAAATTTATCTACTTATGCAGAATATTTTTAGATCTTTTGTTAATTAATAGATGAGTTTTATTGTCAAATTTTTTATATATTTTTTTATATGAGAGGTGGCAGACTAGCAGACGGATCACCTGACGGTAAGCAATTCCGCCGCCCACGGACACCCGCAACACCAGTGGAGTCACAAGTGCGCTGCCAACCTTTTCCCCTTCCCCCCATTGGCCCTCCGTTAACCTCACTCACACGGCGAAACACAGCGCAGGCGCTGCTTCACGCCGCTCTTCTGTGAGGCAGTGGTATCACTCCGGTCGAGCCGGCCCATTCATGCCAAAGCGTGGCTCTCCCACATTTGTAATTATGCAGTAATATACCTACGTAAGTAATTTTATGAACGTTACGAAACCTAGTTTACGTATACAAGACCTTTTTTAGGGTTCCGTAGCCAAAATGGCAAAAACGGAACCCTTATAGTTTCGTCATGTCCGTCTGTCCGTCTGTCCGTCTGTCCGTCTGTCACAGCCGATTTACTCGGAAACTATAAGTACTACAGTGATGAAATTTGATGGGAATATGTGTTGTATGAACCGCTACAAAAATATGACACTAAATAGTAAAAAAAAGAATTGGGGGTGGGGCCCCCCATACATGTAACTGAGGGATGAAATTTTTTTTTTCGATGTACATACCCGTGTGGGGTATCAATGGAAAGGTCTTTTAAAATGATATAAAGTTTTCTAAAAAACATTTTTCTTAAAGTGAACGGTTTTTGAGATATCAGCTCTCAAAGTCGTAAAAAGTATGTCCCCCCCCCTCTATTTTTATAACTACGGGGTATAAAATTCTAAAAAAAATAGAGGTGATGCATGCTAATTAACTCTTTCAACGATTTTTGGTTTGATCAAAGTATCTCTTATAGTTTTTGAGATAGGTTGATTTAACTGTAATTTTGGACTTTGCTGCTACGGAACCCTTTGTGCGCGAGCCCGACTCGCACTTGGCCGGTTTTTTTTTTTTTGACGGGTTATGTCGGGCTCTCCTCCGGTGAAGCAGGAGGCCTACCGACTAAACCCCCGACGGCGCTCCATTCTTCGCCAGAGTGGGAAGGAGACATGTGTACTAGTTAATGAACTTTAACTATACGTTCCTTCCCAGGCGGTGGCCCGCTTACATCGCGGGCCCTACACTAACTCCCCTGATGGATTGGGAGGAGGGGTAGGGACAGCCGGGAGTGCCAAGCCGTCCCTACCGAGCTGAGAAGGAGGCCTGTGCAAAGCCAATGTTAGTAACCCCGTACCACGCGCTGACCGGCCTCTTCCTCGGAGAGAGGGGAGACGCGCATCTGTTCGGCGTCCCCTCCCCCTCCTTGCTCTTCTGCGAGCGCTTGCGAGGGGATCCTCTTCTCGCAGTTGCTCGGCAGCCTCTTTCTGTGACATTACGTCCTCACAGAAAGAGGCAAATGCCGTATAGGCTAGTTCTAGGCGACCATTGCCCGAACTATAGTTGGGAGCGGAAGATCGCTCCCAACGGCTCGCACCAACTTATAGAAGACCTAGTGCATCATTTCTTTCGGGCCACCAGATGCTTATGCATATATTTTCGCCAGGGACTATAAATTCAAAAAAAGATTGCGTATCCATAAACATTAAACATTGCATTAATCCTATGACTAATTTATTATGGGAAAGTGATTTTATTTTTAAACGGTTTTAATTTGCTTATTTGAAATAAGACCCTCTGTTCTCTAGGGAAAGATGATTTCATTTATTTTTAGTTCTTTAATTCACTCGCATTCAAAAAGTTCCAGTGTATATTATACCTATATATAAACAAAATCAAAATCAATTCATCCATTCGGGAGCTACGATTCTACAGACACATACACACTCCTGCACACAAAAACACGTCAAAATTATAACACCCCGTCGTTTTTAGGGTTCCGTAACCAAATGGCAAAAAATGGTACCCTTATAGATTCGTCATGTCTATCTGTCCGTCCGTCCGTATGCCACAGCCACTTTTTTCCTAAACTATAAGAACTATACTATTGAAACGAATATATGTATTTTGTTAACCGCATTACGATTTTCACACAAAAATAGGAAAATTAAAAAAAAAATGGAGGTCCCCATACTTAAAACTGAAACTCTATTTTTTTTCCTCAAACCCAAACGTATCTATGGATAGGTCTTTAATATAACGTGTCCGACTACGCTGACCGTCTGACTGCCGTTGTAACTCGTGTGCGCAGAGCAAATTTATCGATTACATTGGCGAATGTGAAATATTTAATTTAATTTAAAAATATACACACTTTATTTAAAACATGTATGAATCACAAGAACTTTTATATTAAGTAAAACTTGCTGCTACGGAACCCTTCATGGGCGAGTTGAAATCGCACTTGGCCGGTTTTTTTTTCAAAAATGAAGGTCATCTATTTCAATCCTTTCATTAACATCGCAAATGACACCCAACGTTAAACGTTAAACGTTTCTATATTTGGGGTTCTATTTTCAACTGGACCGACATTTCCGCATGGGTCAGGCTAACCGGTAATCACATTAAGTCACTGCGTGTTTGTCTCGCAAGTAACCTAAACTCAATAACGGTAGGTGCGTACGTATCTCTCCACATGCGTGGGATCCAAATATAGAAGGGTTACAGGCAACGCCTTTTGCATATTTCATATCAGATTTCATGAGAAACGAACCTTGAAAATAGAGAAGTGACACTTTACATGAATAAAGTATACCGATTTCCATTATATGATGAGAATTATACATTAGTGACCATACTTATCTCACTAGGTATAATGGATTGAATAAAATAAAAATTGAAAGCTACAAGAACGAAACTAAGGAAATACCTTTAATCTAGTTTTATTTTTGAAATCGGATAGAGTTTTTTATTCGAAATAATTATATTACTAAAAACTAATTGAAAACCAAAAGAACCAAACGAATATTGCAATTTAATATTAAAACCAAAAAATATTAAATGACGTTATTTCACGATAAAGCTGTTGCAGTAATGTAAAAGTAAAGTAAAGTTTAAAGTTGTATTTTTAACGCTTGTAATTGTCCAATTTGTTGTTTGGACTCTGGCAAAGTTTAAAACTAGCAAAGCATATGTATACACTATACCTACTTCACAGATATATTTCAACGATATTTTCCGCAAACGATTCGTCTATTTTACTATTCGATATTATTATTTTATTCACAGCTCTTTTTGAAATTCCGCGATTTATTTAGTACACAGAAGGTTGCGTTTCAAGTATGTTTAACTATAAAACTAAATTACGACTGAATTTATGGTAGTTATTTATAAAAACCGTTAAAGTGGTCGCTGATCGCTAGTTATACACCGTTATTTTTTCATTGTTTATATCCAGAAAACTTCATAATAGGTAATATCGTGAATAAAGTCTATTTAACATGTTGGATCAACTAAATAAGTGAAAAAAAAATCTGTTGTTCCATACAAAATAGAATATTATAAGAATGAAAATAAAAATAGTTTATTAAAAGGTAAATTGTTACCATATTATGGCCTCTTTATGCTTAAGCTAACACAAAATCCTCCCAGCAATAATGAATGGAACAGCTGATATATTTCGCTTATTATGTTCATCTATCATGTGTAAGCATTTTAGTTAATATTTCAAACCGTTAAATTAAAAAATATAACATTTAAACTTATAATGAGCTAATGTGTATATTTATGATTTGGTTTCCGAACGTAAATTTGCAATCGGCCAGACTTTAAAAAAATAAAAAATAAAAAGTAAAATATGTCAGATTCGAACGATTCATGGAATGAAACGGAGCTCTGTGTGTATTAACGTGGTACTTGTGGTTTTGGAAATAAAAATATTGGTAACTTGATATTGGATATTATTTCGTGCATAACTCCTGAAGTATTATAATACTTCAGAAGTGGGATGCAACAGGAATATTACTCAATATTCTAATCACGTCCACTTGTAGGACTATCCACTTGTTGTGTTGTCCAATTGTAGAATAATTGAATTTGAAACGGAACGGACAGGTAACAAATAAATTCAGATAATAATAAGAAAAGGTGAGTTGAATTTTCCTTTTTTTTTTCTTTTCCTCATTTTAGTAAAAACTCAGTATATTCTAGAATAATCCTTGAAAATCTGGTCCATCATGGAAGTAAATTCAAAAATAGTTTGATGATTTTTATTTAGTGCAGTGTTAAATTGTAGTTATTTATGTATTTAATATTTTTGTGTAAAAAAAATGCACAAATATGTGATATTATCAGAGAAATCGATAAAAATCTAGTCCATCATCGGTGCAAATGTAATAAATCCGGATTATTCTAGTGTAATGCAGTATTGTGTTGATAATCGATGATATATTTTGGCCTCATTTTAGTGGGTTTTTTTTATCCCGTTTGTATAGAGGCAAACAGTAATTTTCTCACCCAAACTGATTTCAGATATAAAATATGTCTGAATGTCGTGCGGAACGTATTCATGGCAAAGCGGAGGTAGATGATGGAGGGACGCCGCCGTTAATGAGTCGCAGCCGCAGCCCTGCTCGACGCCCTCACAAACGCCACAGGAGGAGTCGCTCTGCTGGGCGGCGCTCGCGACCCTCGCGCTTGAAGTCGTGTTCTGCAAGCCGTGGAGGGTCGAGAGGCCGTCCGCGGCGGAGGCGTGATGACTCTGATGAGAGCCCGAGGCGCCGGAGGCGACGCAGAGCTGACTCGCGCCGAGATGTCGCGAAAGAATCACGAGCATCGCGTTTGCGACCTTCGCGATCGCGTTCGCGGTTGCGTTCGCGGTCTGGTGATTCCAGAAGGACAGTAAGGCGCCGGCAGCGACGCAGTCAGGATCGACGGAAGCCCGGCAACTACGGCAATAGTCGTGTACCACATCAAAAACGGAAGCGGCATGAAACTTTGCCTGATTTTGAGATGAACTCCGAAAGAAATAAGCAAAAGATAAATTTAGTGGTAAACACCGACATTACTTTACAAGCTATTAACATGATACCAATAGAGGTAAACACTAAAACTGACATTAACATATACGTAAGGGAATCATTACGAAATATAGGTACTAGTAGTTATTATATTATGCCTGGAATGTATGCGATTAAGCAAAGTAAGAGTCATATTATGGTAGTTAACTTAAATTCGCAAGAAGTTAAATTTAAGAAGGGACAGTTATTATCTAGAGCGTGTGTGATAGAAAAAGGGGATTGTTTGAATGTTAGAATAGTTGAATGTAGTAAGGAAGATGAAATAACGAAAAATCTTACATGGGACGAATTAAGTAGTGATGACAGGGCAAGATTAGAAGCGTTACTAATTGAATATAAGGATTGTTTTTCATTCAGCTTATCTGATTTAGGACTCACCAATTTAACAGAAATGTCTATTAACCTGAAAGATACAACGCCAATCGTGTATCGACCTTACAGACTTGCTTATTCTGAGAGAAATAAGGTTAAGGAGAGGATACAGGAAATGCTAGATTCTGGTATTATTGCGGAATCTGACTCTGCCTATGCAAGTCCAATCATTTTAGTACAGAAAAAGACGGGTGATCAAAGACTTTGCGTGGATTACCGCGCTTTGAATGCAAAAACAGTAAAAGAGCATCACCCTCTACCCAGGATCGAAGATCAAATTGATCAGTTAGGTGGTTTTGAATATTTTATTACGTTAGATTTCGCATCCGGGTATTATCAGATTCCTATATCTGAATCATCTCAAGATAAAACAGCTTTCGTCACCCCTGACGGCCAGTACCATTTCAAAGTTATGCCATTTGGTCTGGCCAACGCGCCGTCTACTTTTCAAAAAACTATGAATAAATTGCTTAAAGACATTAAAGACCAAGTACTTGCATTTATGGATGATCTTATAATTCCAATTCATAGCATATCACAGGGGATGGAAAGATTAAGGAATGTGCTAGAACTTATAAAGGCAGCGGGTTTAACATTAAAACTGTCAAAATGTACATTCTTTTTCAAAGACATAAATTACCTCGGTTTTGAAATAAGCAGTAAAGGAGTTCGGCCAGGTTCAAAAAAGACTGAAGCAGTAGAACATTATAAACGTCCCACTAATCAGCATGAAGTACGCCAATTTGTAGGTCTGGCTAGTTTTTTTCGGCGTTTCGTTAAAAACTTCGCTATAATTGCTAATCCACTGACTAAATTTCTCAAAAAAGATAGTAAATGGGAGTGGGGAATCGAACAAGAGAAATCATTTTCTACCTTAAAATCTGAGCTAGTGAAAAGACCTATTTTGGCGTTATATGACGTGAAAGCTAATACACAAATTCATACCGACGCTTGTAAACAAAATTAAAATCAACCATAAAGGTCTTAAACCAATATTTTAGTTTATTCGGAATACCAAGCAGATTGATAAGTGACAGAGGCACTTCCTTTACAAGTAAAACTTTCAAAGATTATATCAATGAACTCGGAATTAAACACATTTTAAACGCGGTAGCAACACCGCGAGCGAATGGCCAAGTAGAACGATACAATCGTACCATATTGGCTTTGCTCGCGGTGAAAAATCACAATTGTAAAGAAAATGAATGGGACACTCACTTGGAAGAGATTCAATTGGGTCTTAATACTACAATCAATAAAGGTATCGGGAAAACTCCAGCTGAAGTGTTATTTGGTACACGGTTAAGAGCTAAAAGTGAGGGAATTGTAACTTCACTGATTGACCCAAATGAATTAGAGAGCTCACAAGAAAATCTGGATTCAATTAGGGAGGCTGTTAGTAATAAAATTAGTGAGGATCAAGACAAGCAAAAAGCAAGGTTTGATAGAAACAGGAAGGTAGGAAGAAAATACAAAGAGGGAGACTTAGTTAGAATTGAAAGAGAAATAGGCAATAATAACGGGCAATCAAAAAAGCTACTACCTAAGTTACAAGGTCCATACAGAATAATAAAAGTGTTAGATAATGATAGGTTTATTATTGAGGATACCCCCTTAACGCGTAAACAAAATAGGAGGTATGAGGCAGTTGTGGCTTTAGATAAAATTCATCCGTGGTTGAGCTTTACTCGGGAAAGTTTAGTAGATTCTGATACAGCGAGCTCAACTGAAGATGAAAAAGTGACTATTTCGTACAGGCCTGACAATGAAATTCAGTCTGAAGAGGTAGATGTTGCGAATGCCGAGGAGAGTAGTGATAATTAAATGACAGGAACTATACGTGTTTATTTATAGGTATCTTACTTTGTGTATTAATCCAGATTGATTAGATTAGAACAAGATTTTAAGTTGATGTTATTATTGGATTTCTCGAAAGAGTTATTGTGCCGATGATTGAGGGCTGATTTTTAGTGGTCTTGTGAAAATTGACAGACTAATAAAAGGTAAAATTAAAAGTAAAAGTCACTTCAATTTCATGATAATATAAATTAGTATAACAATTAAAATATTTCTTTTAGTTCGCCGAGCAATAGTTTGATGGTCTGTTGACCTTTATCTGGCCTTAAACGTTTATAAGTACTTAATTAATTATTTAAATAAGAAGTGAACTGGATATGGAAAATTGGTGTACAAAGGAGTCTTTTGACGATTTTGAGTATGTCCAGTTTATTAGAATAAAATGTGACCTGATTTATGGATGTGTTCAAGCATGATAATTTGAACAAGATATGGAAAAATTGACATACAATGGAGTCTTTGACAACTATGAGTATTTTAATTTGCTGGAATAAGTCTTACTTTGGTTAAATTTAATTACACATAAGATATGAATTTGATTTGGAAAAATTGACATACAATTGAGCCTTTTGACAATTATGAGTATGTTCAATTTGCTGGAATAAAATCTTATGGCGCACGGAGGCTATGAGCCAAGGATTTGAGCGCTTATGTATAAACGTAATGATTTGATGTCCTTAATGATTAAATTTATTAGTTATGGCAAATAAGTCATAATTATGTATTTTTATAGTTTTATGTATTTTTTTCCTTTTACTTTTCTCCTTTTGATGTAAATGATTAGTATATTAATTTTCTTTATTCAATCAAATGTTATATGTACATCCCAGAACAGATTAATTGATGGAACAATTACTGTAAAAGATGGCCGAACATAATAGAAATCCTATCTGTGCCTGAATATAAAAGTAGTAAGATTATTAGCATCAATAACATGAAATTACTTGTTAAAAAAATATATATGCATGTGTAACTGAAATAATAACATAAATAGTATAATATTAAAAATAAAACTATGTCTGTGGTAATAATTTTCAATAGATTATTATTGGTTTATATAAAATTTGTCTGTAGTGACATTTTGTAAATAGTTTCAATCAATTAAGGTTAAGTACCTTTAATTTCAATTTTTGTAAAGAAAATTACTAAAATTATTAATTAACGAGAGGACTTCGTTAATTCAGAATGGCCGACTGTAAGCATTTTAGTTAATATTTCAAACCGTTAAATTAAAAAATATAACATTGAAACTTATAATGAGCTAATGTGTATATTTATGATTTGGTTTCCGAACGTAAATTTGCAATCGGCCAGACTTTAAAAAAATAAAAAGTAAAATGTGTCAGATTCGAACGATTCATGGAATGAAACGGAGCTCTGTGTGTATTAACGTGGTACTTGTGGTTTTGGAAATAAAAATATTGGTAACTTGATATTGGATATTATTTCGTGCATAACTCCTGAAGTATTATAATACATGCTAATTTACCTTTATTAACTATACCTGTTATGAGGTTTTGGGATGTAAACGATAAAAAATAACGGTGCATAGCCAACGGGAGACTGCCACGTCGTTCATACGTTTTTGTTATAGACACACTTTACGAATCAATTTTGAATTGGTTTTTTACAATTATAATAATAGAAATGAAAATAAATATGATGTAATATATTTAAATCAATTACAATTACAATGTAATATTGGAAATCTTTGTCCAGGCTTTCATAAGGTAGGTGCACTGGCGGCACTAATAAAGAACGATATTCATCAGCGCCAAGCCCTCATATAATATGAATCAATCCTTACAGTCATTCTGACAGTGGGAGAGCTACGTTTCGGCATGAATGGGCTGGCTCGACCAAAGTGATACCGGTGTGAAGCAGCACTGCCATGTTTCGCTGCGTGAGTGAGGGTACCGGAGGCCTAATCCGAGAGAAAGAGGGGCTTAAAAGTTGGCAGCGCACTAGTGACTCCACTGGTGTCGCGGGTGTCTATGGGGGGCGGCAATTGCTTACCATCGGATGATCCGTCTGCTGGTCTGCCACCTATCACAAAAAAAATACTGATCGTCACCGATACCGAAACTCTCGTAGCATAAAAATGCGTCTATGGACGTTTTGACAAATGCTGCCATGGTGGTTTTTATACACAGGTAACTTTCTAAAACAGTGGGTCAAATATCTTATCTGTACGCATGAACAATCTGCCGTCTGCCTACTAAAAGGACGCTAAGACGGCAGCATTGAGCAAGGGCCACGGACGTTCGTTACAAGCAGGGACGTCTTTACCGTGCAGGAGGTGCAATGCACCCGGGCACCAGAAGTTAGAGGGCGCCGAGAGTCCCTCGTTACACATAGAGCCTCCACTGTAACGCTCCGCAAGGAGGATTTCTCCTCATCTTAGCTTGTGATTCCCGGTTGCATCCAATGATGTCGCTTCTAAGCCTGACGTACGCTTGGACCATGATACAGAATTCGGGATGTCTGATAATTACAATGAAGCAACTGCCCATAGGTACTCGAACATGTTGTAAGTATTCCATTTCATTCGCGCATTTAGAAACAAGAGGCCAGGTTCTTGATTGCACCCGGGCGCTTCTTGGGCAAGAGTTAAGAAAACTAAATGTGTAAAATTCACAATGCCCAATGTAAGACAGGTCAATACTAACATCACTATGAATAATGAACGTATTGAAGTCATTGATTCAACAGTTTTCCTTGGCATTACCATGGATGCCAAATTAAAATGGGGACCCCACGTCGCAGCCTTGGCGGGAAGACTTAGTTCCGCCGCGTATGCGGTTAAGAAGATTAGACATCTGACCGATATTGAAACCGCGAGATTGGTTTATTTTAGTTATTTTCACAGTGTAATGTCTTATGGTCTCTTGTTGTGGGGGTCTGCTGCTGATATACAGACTATATTTGTATTGCAGAAGAGGGCCATCCGCTCCATATACAACCTTAGACCTCGCGATTCGCTAAAAGAATTATTTAAGAGCATTAACATCTTAACCGTAGCTTCTCAATACATTTTAGACTGTATTTTGTACGTGCGAAAGAACATGGATATTTTTTCGAAAAAATCTGATTGTCATGGTTTTAACACTAGAAATAAACACAAGCTCGCGATTCCAAATCTGAAACTTCAAAAAATTAATAATTCATTTGTTGGTCTAAGTATTAAAATGTACAATAAGTTGCCACAAAATGTTATTGAGTTACCAACGCATAAATTTAAATCTCACGTGAAAGCCTGTTTAATGAGTAAAGGATACTATAAAATTGTAGACTACTTAAATGATAAGGATTCATGGACATAATGACCTCCATGCTTGCACACTTGTAACATTTTCATATATATTAACAAAAATCATTAATATTATATAATTACTGAATTTTAATAAATTAGGCTTAGCAGCATTTATTACTGTATAAAATTGATTTATATTGATTATTCAATAATTGACAAGATGCTAACCACCTACTATTGTACACCTCGTCCTGCAGTTTATTAGTATTAGATTAAGTAACTACTACTCTTTGTGACCTATGAGGAGAACCTAAGTAGTCATGCTCACTCAAATGTCTCTGAGGTGGTGGCGTTATGTGGCGGGTCATTACATTCCCTCTAATATGGTTGAGTGAAATGATGGCTGACACATACGTCATACTTGTGAACAGGTGCCACCTTTGGGGACTGGTCCGCTTCGGTTTACCTCATATTTAGCTTTTAATTTGCTTCATTCTATTTTGTGTTGCATTAGACTGTATGACTTGGTATGAGGATAATAAACCATTGTAAAAAAGTTGGCGATTAAAAAGAGTAACTGGCGAGTTTCTTGCCGGATCTTCTCGACCAGAATCAACTTTCCGAGCCGGTGGTAGAATCGCATTATGTTTATTTATTTCTTTAGTATATTTTATGTATCAACATATATATGTATTAACATGTAAATTATACATAAGTACTTATAAATAGTTTTAAGTCATTCAAATGTATGACGATTGGTAAGTGCTGTGTACAAGCCTATGCAAATAAAGAATTATTTGATTTGATTTGATTTGATTTGAGTTGCCTCTGGTTACAGGCATCCCGACTAGAATACAATGAATCCGCATATTCGTGTATTGTTCCCGCTCAGATCTCTAGGTACCTCAATGTTGACTCTTGTGTGTGAGAGTTAATAGATCAAGTAACTTATATGTATAAACACTGTGGGTCTACCATTTATGTACCTACGTCTGTTATATTCTTTGTCTAAAGTAAAGTTTCTAAAGACCGAGTTCACCAACTTTTCAAAAAGTGGTTAAACAACACTTAACAGTGTGTTTGACATATTTTTATGAAATTTAAACAAATCAATTTAAATTATTTTTTTTATTTACATTACACATAAGGCAAAAAAGGTACATAGTTCAATGATGGTACAACAAAAACCATCGATGGTTTTACGTGCACCACAGATTCGACATTCATTCGCAAACATAATAGGTAACTTGGACTAGGTACATCGCGTAGTAGTAGTCGATCATAGAAAACAAGATATTTTGTGGGTACAAGTTCAAAAGATGGTGAATTTCTCCCTTAGCGACGCTGATCGGTCAGCACTACTAAACGCTGACCGATCAGTATAAACTGTCCCACCGCAGGGCAAAGGCGTCCATCATAGAAATCAAGTTAAAGCTACTATTATGGGATCAGGCTTAATCACCACGCTTGCCAAATGCGGATTGGTGATGATCACAAACCCGAACTATGTCCGGAAAATTCGAAACATACTTTTCGCTCGACCCAGGAATCGCACCCAGGACCCCGAGATTACGGACCTCGGACGGATACCTTTCAGCCGGGCTGCATTTCATGCACGAATATATCGTACTACTATCAATGTACTCTAATATTGATACCTCTTGCTTAGTTGAAACAACTTGCGGCAAAAGTGCTAAACGCCATGCCCCAGCTGTAAGAAATAAGTAATTACGGACGAAAATAAGCGATGCAATAATGTCACACCGCATCATGCTGTTTAATAAAATCTCACACGGATGTACATACATGTACGAGTAAATTATTTATGTAGTTCCAATTATAGAAATTTATAAAAATATCAACACGTGCTTGTATAATAATGTAACAATACACTGGTTAAAGTCTCCGTCTAACTTTATTTCACAGGAAATGCATATAAATTCAAAATTGCCAGCTCAAAAGGCACCGCATAAAGAAATTTGCCTATAAAAGGTACAATTTCTAAAGGCTTTCCTTTCGCACGACGCGGGCGCCGTAGCAAACTTAAAACGTGCCGCCTAGTTTAAAATCAGAATAAATATAACTAGCGCCATCAAATTAATTTTGCTGTTGAACGAACTAATAAAATAAAAAACGCGCTGTCATTTTAAAATGCAATACGCTATTTTCACGAAAAACTTCACAAAATGAGAAACCCCCGCTGCCCAAAATGTATTACATTATGAATGGAGGTACGCTCAAGTAGCAACCTACCTAAAGATTAGGGCGAAATACTTTTTTTAATATGGCTCTACCCGAAAATAATTTGCTAATATCAAGGAACTTATTGAGAATAAGTAGGTAGTCAACAGTCGAAGTCAGTCAAAGTCACAGTCACTCAATAAAACGCCGGTGTTTCTACGTTTTATTGACCTACGCATTCAGCGAATATCACTCAAAAACCAATCGCAGGTTTTAAGACTAATCGAGTCTAAGCCAGTTGTCACGAGACAACTCACTCGACACGCAATAGCAGTGTTAAAAAACGATACAATCCAACGATTCTAATTATTAGGATCACTTTTCAGCACTTCACTGCACAAATAAATACCAAATTTGTACATTAAAAACCACTAGACACTAATTTACAACCTTTGAATTGCATCAGCCCACGTGGCTTGTTTTAGCCCTACCTGCCGAATACCCGCAGTTACTCTAGTCAAGAGACCTATCGTAAGCTCAGAAACTCATGTTACTCAGCCAGAACGAGCGTAAATAAAATGCTTGATAAACTATTTTGTCACCTTTTCAATAACAATTTAATTTAATTTAATTAATTCTTCAACACTACCTACTGTTACTGTTGTCAATATTGCATGCCGTTGTCACCTATAAATAAGATTTCGTTTAGATTGATTTATAAATTTTCTGGTGTTATTATTGTATCATGTACTGATGTAAATTTTGTTGGTGATCTTATAAATAAATAAATAAATAAACAAAGGCACAGATTAGTTGCAAATACGATCAGTAGTCAAGTAATTATACTTTAGATATGTCCATATTGTCCATGTTTAGGTGTGAAAGAAATAAAAACATTGCAGCCCTAGGCAATTTCATCATTCCCCTAAAATATGTATTGCAAAACGTGAGTTTACTTCCGTTTTATACGGAAAAATATTGTTTTCTTGCGACACTGCGGTTTCAAGGAAGCATTATGCTTTCGGTCTTGTTGTCAGACTTAATTTCAGATTAAGTTTTACAGTTAGTTGCACAGCGTGACACAGCCGAGCTCAGGACGTGCTTTTCAAGGCACTGGGTACAAAACCCCCTTCTTGACTCAAGCGTCTAATTATAAAAATATATCTAGTTTTTTATAATTAAATAACGTCGAGCAAAAAATTGTGATTACATAATGTTGTCTCACATAATAAAATTCGTGTAAAATCCCGTCTTAATTAATTATACTCAAGACATATCTACTGAGAATCACTAACAGGAATACGTAGCTTATAACCCCACAACCGCACACTAAGGATGCCAACCTGCTTAATTCATATTCTTCATTGCACTCCATATGTTACAAAAGGTGGTTGTATATAAGTACATTATGGCCCCTGTCGGGCAAAAGAGAGGAGTCCTTTTTTTTTTGGTGACCCAGTGAAAATGCACCTTATTACACGCTGAGAGGGGCTCTCCTCCGGGTTAGGTCTCTGTTAATCAGAGACCGTCCGGAGGAATACACAATAAAAACACTGGGGCGTTTCCATCCCTCGCCCAGGAAATACTCAGACCGGGGTGAGGACTGCCATCGGAGTCTTCATCCGTCGCCCGGTCAGGGCGAAGAGGCTCGCCAGCTCGGCCTCTCTCCCACTCAACCTCCCGGGTAGCACCCACACTGCTGGCTTTATTACTACCTGTCATTTCCCAGGAAAAACCGTGCCCCGCGGTAACCGTTTCTGCCTAATACCAACTGAAGTTGGAATCAGGACAGAACTGATTACCAGCAGGGCCACTCGTGAAGGTAGATGCACCTGAGTCCCCGACGAAGGAGTCCTTTTTTTTTGGTTTCCCGGGAGAAATGCATTACGCAGACCCTGCCGCCGGGGGGCGACAGGGTACTGTGGGACTCACCGTCCGGGCTGCTTCTTCTAACAAGAAGCGACCTGAGGGCATACCCACTAAAACTTCCGGGGCTCAACCACCCGTGGGTATAGAATGGGGTCACGGGAACTGCACGAGGCTATTCCCCGCAACCCCACTCCCCCACAGGCCCCTACACGGGGGGAGGAGTCCTAATCCATTTTATTTTATTATAGATTAAACTATTAATCTTTATAATATAATAATATATCTTATTCTACTATTATTATTATTGTTATAAAATGTATATACTTATTATTATTATTTTTTATTTTTTATGCTTCATTGTGTGTATTAGGTATGCTTTAATTAGGCATAATATTATAATTAAGTCTCAAGAATTGCACATGTTTATATTCTATGGGCTCCACCCACCTGCAACCCGTTTTTTTTTTTAAATTAGCCATTTGACCTCTTGGACGCTTTAAAGCCTCGTGTTTATAATTCAATTTATTATCACAATATATGCCTAACTCTTATTTTCTAGTGAAACATTTTTTACACGATTAGCTATAATATCGTCCTCCTGCCCTTTTCCCATGTTATCTGGGGTCGGCGAAGTATGTATTCCTTTTCCATCACACCTCTACCCAACACGTCCAAGTCCAACACGTCCCTGTTCATTCGTCATCGAATTATCCACCTCTTTGAACTTGACTCAAAACTCACTAGCGAGTGTGTCCTGCTCCTAAACCAGCTTGGCAATGCCAACATCGTAAATCTGATGTGGATACCGGGACACTGCAATATCAGAGGTAACAAAATCGCTGACGTGCAAGCAAAGGCCGGGGCAGAGAGCCCACTACTCGAACCGGAACCAATAAGTGGCGTTCCAGCCTGCATGGTCAGGTTCGAGTTAAAAGAGTGGGAGCATAAGCAAAGCACTGAATTTTGGAAAAGACTACCTCGACTAGAACAGTCTAAGGCGTTGATACAGGCGTTCGATCAGAGACGAGCTGTAGAAATAATAAAACTGAGTAGAGGACATGTTAGGGCACTCACTCCGACCCTCACAGGGCACTGTAAATTAAACAAGCACCTGCACAACATGGGCCTTTCAGATACCAAAATCTGCAGGTTCTGTCGCGAGGACGAGGAAACGATTATCCACGTCCTCGGCGAGTGCATAGCGCTGCACCGCTGCAGAACCCGGCACACATGATCTCAGCAGACGAGATAAAGAGCTCCCCCATCACCTCCATTCTCGGGTTTATCCTGGAACTGGAGCTACATGATGTGCTGTAATAGGTTACATGCTGCCACAATAGATCATCTACTGGTCGCAGTGGCTATAAGACGCAGGGCTCACCCATTTCTATCAAATAATAAAATGCATCCAACTTTCTACGAATAAAATTATTAAGCTGTAAAAATTATAAACTTTTTTGCGTTCTCATTCTTCCAAAACAACAAGCATTAATTAATCTAAATAAGAACTTAAAATAATTATACCAATACAATTTGTAAAAAATATCTTATGTATTGCATAATGCGCTGATCGGAATTTCCGCTCATAGCTCATAGGTCAATCAAAATAAAATTAGTAATCGATATGTCAGCTATACCATCAAATTATGATTATTGCCTCGTACAAAAAATGTTCGCATGGATTGCATTAGGGACTAATAACTGTTAATTTCTTTCGTTGACGACGGTGGTTCCGACACGCCAATCGAGAGTTCTTATTTTTCATATGAATAAGATACATATTATTTCATTATTGGCGTGTGTAATTTATATAATAAATTCGTAGATAAAATGTTGAATAAGTTTAAAAATCAAACAAGTAAAAAGACGATAAGATTTCTAAAGAAAATATTCTCGATTCTTAAAAATATGGGTTAAGGTGACGGGTAGGGCACTTTAGCGATGCCAATCGATTTTAATTTTTAGCTACTAAACCGGATCTATTTTAAACAATTTCGGGGTTACAATCTCTTGGCAAACACTTATACTATTACACTTATTTTATCAAATAATCATGCACAAATGTTGGGCCCGTGCACAAATGCGAAAAATTTATTCACGCTAAAAGTAGCCGCTTTAGGCGTGAATCAACTTTTCGCGTACAAAAATGGACCCAACATTTGTGCATGGTTATTAAATAAATAGTGTAAGTGTTTGCATAGAGGTTGTAACCCTGATTGATCCAGTTTAGTAGCTAAAAATTGAAATCGATTGGCGTCGCTAGTGTGCCCTACCCGTCACCTTAAATTTCAAAGAAGCGTCTCACTTTTAATGTCAAAATAGAACTGTCCTATTCACCTTCACATACTAAATGGACTATATTGGACAGTCATACAAGAAACATGGATTCTTTTATTAATTGGTCGGAAATTTAAA
The DNA here is from genome assembly GCA_019059595.1 of Marasmia exigua. Classification (NCBI taxonomy): domain Eukaryota; kingdom Metazoa; phylum Arthropoda; class Insecta; order Lepidoptera; family Crambidae; genus Marasmia; species Marasmia exigua. The sequence goes on from CM032471.1 coordinate 20,604,528, forward strand.
TACTGTCGATTTTTTTTTAATTATCATTTCCGTTCGTATTTTTTTGATAAAATGGCAGTACCGTCATCATGCACATTAGCAAAATATCTACAGTTTTCTTTGTAACCCTGTAGTGGCTGCTTAGAATTTTAATTGGTTTTACCGAGTAGTTTCACTCTAGGAAAATTTTGCTAGCGGTAAAGGTTTCCACTTTCTTTATTAATTAAATTAAAAACTTCAAAATACTAAAGTTTCTTCAGTTTTGCCTTGGTAGCTACTTTGAAGTTGTAACTATCAAGAAGTTTATGAGGCAACTTTCAAAATATGTTCTTCTAACGACTTAAGAAATAGCTTGGGTTCTAGATTTTATATTTTGTTTCCTCAAAGCAAGCACTTATTTCCACACGTAGTTGACGATAAGGTGACTATAGATCGGAAAGACTTGTGGCAGACGGCAGATATTTTTATAATGATACTAGCTGACCCGACAGACTTCGTCCTGTCAAAAAAATGTGTAATGTAGCAACAAATATGAACTTTATTTAATAGCAATAAAACTCAAATTTATTCTACGTTTTAGTTAGAAAACGTTTGTATGTGGAAAAGAAAAGGGCTGTTTTTGGGGTTTTTCTGAAAAATATTCTATTTTTTCTCGCCGGAAGAACCATCCTTAGACTTCAACGAACATTTAAATAAAAGAATTGGCCAAATTGGTCCAGGCGTTGTTGAGTTATGCGCTTACCAACACATTTTGAGATTCATTTTTATATTATAGATGATCGGTGAGTTATTCTAAATGGTTTGGAGGTGTGTTATGCTTGAGCTAAAGCATGTTTTATATCTGTTAATTTTTCATTCTGTTTTACTTGTTAGTGGCAGTGGCTGCTTATGCTGGGTCTGAGCCCTGTTGGCCGCAACTTGTTTGCTCTGTATCTCGTTTTCTCTGTTTCGTTCTATGTATATGGTGTTGACTGCCTCGGTGGCGCAATGGTTAGTGGGTCGCACTTTGAAGCGACGGCTGTGCAAGACATCCCGGGTTCAATCCCCTGGTTGGGCCAAAAAATTGTACCTAAGTTTTCGGTAAGAAATTCTTAGTGGCAGCCCGGCGTCTGGAAGTTGGCGGTCTTGTACCCCCGTGCCTCGGCAAGCACGTCAAGCTATTGGTCCTGCGCCCGATCCCTCTCCGGTCGTGTCACAGTAGCGTCCATCGGAATATGAGGGTAAGGAAATAGAGAGTGCACTTGTGTTTGCGCACACACTTGAGCACTATAATATATCCTGCGTACGTGGCTGATCGTTAAGATTGGGCGCCGTAGCCGTAATATAATTGTTATTATTATGTTGTGGTCAATAAATTGTTTCTTATCTTATCTAAAGACTAGCGGCAGTCAGTGTCATATCTCATTCATTATTTATCGAATGAAATACCTACTCTACCGCCTGCCACGAGTCTTTGCTTTTAGAATACCTAGTCAGTCTAATATCAATGTTGAATGTACAGTAGGAAAAGTCTGTGTTTGCCGAACAATGGGACTTAAGAGGCCTGCGGAGGTCAGTTCAAATTCAATTCGAGGCAAACTTCGCCGTTCCTCGACTATCTCGCTATACGTGCGAGTAGAAACAGCAAGATGGCTGTTTGAAATTATTAAGAAAGTTGTTGTATACATTTGCGAATACCAAATATGATGAATAATACTTGAGTTATATTTTGATTTTCTTTAAGTTTTGAATATAAAACAAATAGGTAGATAAAAAAATAGGTTGTTCACGTCGAAAAAATTACATAATGTAATCGCATATAATCTCAAATGGGTAAATATTTGTAAGATAATGTACACACAGACATAGATAAATGCTTCTTTAGTCAGAATAAAAAGAATTAAACGTTGAGATATCCTCAAATTGCAAATTATTTTGGTACAACGTTTGTATGGGAAATGCGTAATTCGCCGGCCCCTTAAGGTGTCTTTCCACTAAAGGTGATAAGCAGTGCTGTATTCTATGCTGCGAAAATGACAAAGTTATTAAAGTGAGTATCAAACGCATTCATAGCAAAGTTGCGTAGCATACCTTGGGTGGAATGAGACCCTAAATAGGGCAATTTAAAAATTCTGATCACTGTGTCACTATATAATTTGAGTGTGTTATTTATTTGTGTGATTTTTCTTGTATCTGGGCACTGTATATATTTTTTTTGGTTTGAAAAATTAAATTGTGGTTCGTAAAATGATTCTGAAATTCAAAAATAAGTGTTCGATCTCCTCACTTTGAAGAGTGAGCGATATACGAGTATGTGCTGTTCTCTCATATTTATGTTAATTATTCTTAGTAACTTACATCTATTCTATTTATAAAGAGCTAAATACTACAAACAGCGGCATCGCTTAGGTATTTATAATCCGAAATAACGAAACGCTTGCGCGATGTAATCGATACCTAGCGCCATCCATTGGTCTAAAATGGAACTAATGGTAAAATGAGGGCGGGCCACTAGTTTTATTGATAAAAAGAAACACTTCGAAACTTCAATTCTTAGATTTCTAATAACAAAATCAACGCTACCAAGTCCCGGAACAAAATTTTCGCTGACTCTTTGCCCCACTATCCTGCTGTGCTGATAAGAAGCCATTTTCTTTTGTGGGAATCAAACTAATAGTTTCCCGGGGCTCATGGAATGTAATAAATTTTATTTCATCTTGACATATCTGCCTTTTTCTATTAGTTGCTCGGTAGCGGTCCATCCTACTGGAATCGATTTAGGGTTTGACCGAGTTGCTAATAAATTAGGTAGGTACCATAGTGCGTAGTGGTGTTAGTTTTTGTTAAAACTTTTTAGTAGTTTTTGTACCGCCAAGCAGTTAGTCGTAGCTTTAATATCCTTCAACCGATTACGGCTACGGCGGCCCATTTCAAGAATCAGCCACGTACGCAGGATATATTATAGTGCTTAGGTGTGCGCGCAAACACAGGTGCACTCTCTATTCCCTTGCCCTCATAATCCGATGGGACACTAATGTGACACGACCGGAGAGGGATCGGGTGCAGGACCAACAGCTTAACGTGCTTTCCGAGGCACGGGGGTACAAGACCACTAACTTCCGGACTCCGGGCTGCCACTAAGAATTTCTTACTGAACTTGTACCTAAGTTACAAATTTTTGGCCCGACCCGGGGATGGAACCCGGGACCTCTTGCGCAGCGACCCTCTAACCATTGCGCCACCGAGGCATTCGTAGCTTAATCATAATAATAGCTTGCTATCTGGCGTCTAATATGTAACACAAGTCATCTAATTATACAGTCATTACCGTACTAATGCTTATGTCATCCTGTTTCAACATACAATGTTAAAAGGGGCTGACACGAGTTTTATTCCGAGACAATCCTTAGTTCGCGATTTGTATTATGGGGGAAGATTTTTAGTATTGTGATAGAGTTCTTAAATGTACCTATCCTACCCTATCCTATTATGGTAGTATTTATTATTGTAGTCGACTGTACTCACTTAAGTAATGGTATATACACCGTGATTTTTTGAGTACTCGAGTAACTTCTCAAGGGGTTTTTTACTAATGATAACAATCATTTTTCTCAAGGAACATAGGCCTTATCACAAACAAAAAATAATAAGGGTTCCGTTTTTTGCCATTTAAGTACGGAACTCTAAAAATCACCATCTGATAGGTGCAATGTTTTGAATGACACTTTGTTTTAGTTTTCGATAACGCCTATTTATAAATTCATATCACATAGGTAAAATATACAAAAATGAATTCTCATGTACAGTTATCCTATAGTGTAACCATTCGTGCTTTACTTAATAAAGTACATCGGTAAAAAAGTTGATTAGCACCAAAAATAATTTTAAAACAAGCTTCTAAGATACAGTAAATTTTAAGACCGAACCAAGTGAGGTCAACAATTAAACACATTGTCAAACTTATTTTTTTTTTCTATATGGCTGCTACTGTGTTGCCTACGGCGAACACATAATAACTCTGCCAATGTCGAGTGATCAAAGAGACACGTTAATTTAATGGTTATTGACCGGTGTGGCGAGTTAAACCCTTTTGATGTTTATCTTAATTGAGTTTATCACCAAGCACCATCTAAAACCAAGACAGAACAAAACATACACGAAGACGTCACAATATTAAAGGGACATTCTCATTTGTCAAACTTAACGGACATATTCTTAAAAAATACCGCATTGTGCATATGATTTGAGGCTAGGTACACATTAGGAATTTGTCTGGCTGTCAATTGATGTGACTCGATAACTGCTATTAGCATTTTCGAAATTTGTATTTATGGGCATGGACCTCGATACAAGAAATCCCTACGCGGTGTATACAATTATGACGTAGGTACAAAATTAGGTACAAACAAAATAATTGCATCAGCCTAACGTAAGACCCTAATGTTCCTTGGGGAAAAGTGTTTGCAGACAATAGAATAATGCTTTCAAGAAGTTTTATAGCTATTCTAGAAGTCACGATGACGTTTGATAATTATGACGTAGGTAATTATGTACAAACAAAATAAATGCATCACCCTAATGTAAGATGCTAATGTGCCCTGGGATTTTTTTTTTGCATCACATCAAAAAGTCACGATATATACATTTTTTTTTGTCGGGGGTTGAAAATAAATGCAATGAAAATAAGCAACATAGTGAGCCTATACCTTTACTTTCCATTTTAATATCAAAATAGTTTAAGCGAGCCGTAAGCGGATGTTCCCTTTTATAATCCAGAGTTAACAAAATTAACATTCACTATATTACTGTGGTAATGACATCATAATTATATCATATTGTGCTTCATTAAATAGGCTGTGGATTTAAAGACTCGTTCATTCATCCAAGAGGACAATAAGCAACCCTGACCCACGATCCCTTAAAATTATAAAAGGACCAAGACAAAAAGGATGAAAGAAGCCATAATTAAGAGTGGTTTTAGACAAGCGCATTTTATAATAATAATAAATAAATTTTATTAAAAAACCACGACAACAATATCAATACGAGTACTTATAATCTACTTATACTAAGGGAATTAATTTTAAGTTTGTGGCCTGAACTAGGAATGTCATGTATCTCAAGCAAAAACGAAAGAAAGAAAAGGAAAAAACGAGTTTATCAATTTTAACAATAAAACATTAAATTATCATCATCATCATCATCATTTCAGCCAATAGACGTCCACTGCTGGACATAGGCCTCCCCCAATGTTCTCCACACAGATCGGTCCTGTGCCGCCCGCATCCAATGGTCCACCTTGTGGGGGCCCTGCCACGGCTGCGACTTCCTGTACGTGGTCCACTCGAGGACCTTTCCGCCCCAACGGCCGTTTGTTCTCCTCGCTATGTGCCCTGCCCATTGCCACTTGAGGCATGCAATCCTTTGGGCTATGTCTGTAACCTTAGTTCTCCTGCGGATCTCATCATTTCTGATACGATCACGCAGGGAGACTCCGAGCATAGCTCTCTCCATTGCTCTCTGAGTGACTTTGAGCCTCCTTAATCAGCACATTGAAAATTAAATTAAATTAAATTAAATTATAATTAAATTATACTAACACTTAATCCAAATTTACCTTATCTAACGCCCATATAAATAATGAAAACCTAAAAATAAATAAACTTGACAATTAATAACCCAGTTAATAATTTTATCACTCTGAAATTTACATGACACACATACCTTCACACTTAAAAACGTTTATCTAGCAATACTACGAAACACCTTACAAAGTCTATGATTACATAACAAAATAAAATTAGAAGGCACTGAACACAATTTAAAAATGTAAGCTTTTTATAGTAAAAATAATATAAGTACACTAATTAAACAATGGCGATATTAGGCGTCTCCGTAATCAATCGATGGAATATATCGATTTTCGGCCATTTTTCTAGCAGGGCAGTGAATTTTCATAGTATATTGGTCTTCTTCTTCTTCATCATCAGCATTATTTCGCCAACTGTTAGGCATATGCCTCTCAGAAGCACCTCCACTCGGCTCGGTGGTTAGTTTTTCTGGTCAATAGAATGGGCTAGGGGGAAACTCGCCCAGAATTTCAGGATTTTTTTGCTGGCCTTATAACTCGTCCCAGAAGAATTCTTCTAACTTAACCAATATTTTTGGTTTTGTTAAGTTTCAGTATGTATTATCGCCACAAAAATATTGGTTGGCTTAGGTTAGAACAGTGGGGGGACTACGGTGCGACGTCCTCCTCGTGTGACCCTTCGGTAGTATTTTTGCTCTATTTGGAGCTGTTACCGAAAGGGTCCTGGTATCCCTGAGCATCGGCGGGTAGTAATCGGCATCGCCCATTGCTACCCGGCGGCCCCTCGGGGCCTAGGACCGGCCTCACGGTTTAGGGAAACCCCTCTCCTGTGGCCTCTTTTGTTCTGGACCTGGGGCCCTCACACGTGATTGCGTTTTGACGTGGGCCCCACCAGAGCGGCGGCTTTGCTTTGAAGCCTGCGGGTTTTATTTCCCCAACCCACTCTGCACTGTAGCCAGCAGTATATGGGTGGGGAAGGGTATCCGCAGTCCGTCTCCCGGTGGTGTTTGCACTGCAGCCAGGAGTGTGAGTGCCATTCGGGGGGCGGTGTTTGGTGGGCTGTGGGAGAGGCCCTGGGTCCGTTGGACCGGAGTATGGCTATATATATATATATATGGTCGCTAATAAGAGCCAACAACTCGATGTAACCTCCGCCCGCGACACCAGTGGAGTGCCTCTACCTACCCCTACCCCCTGTGTGCCCTGCTACCTGCACCTTCCTCCCGGATTGGGCCTCCGGTACCCACGCAGCGAAACACTACACAGTGCTGCTTCACTTCGATCGAGCCGGCCCATTCTTGCCAAAGCGTGGCTCTCCCACGGTAAAAAACAAACACAATAAACGTTTATTTACGTCACAAAAACACGTCATAATCTTAGCAGGGGAAGGGCTAAAATGATTGACGGCTAGGGTTGTGCAAAATGGAAATTGTAAAAAACGGTCATTATCCAACAGAGGGACATGACGAGACTGGGCAGACAGAGGTCCCTTGACGTGACGTGAAGATTAGTCCCTCATACAAAGTTTAAATTAAATGTGAGCACTGTAAAGGATGAATAGTGCGTGACAAACCGCCTATTGTTTATGTGTTCTGTGCGGAGTTAAAAGGGTTGATGAAAGTTGTTGGCTTGCTCGAGATGACAGAAGGAGTTGTTGACTTATTCGAGATGTTATCGAGTTGTTGGCGTTTATTAGCGACCGTGAGCCGGATAAGAATGTATTTTGATTAACTGTAAGTAAAGGAATACAATAGGTTATAGACGAGTACATCTACCTCGGACAAAAAATCCAGCTTGGTAAGTCCAACTTCCAGAAAGAGGTCGATCGACGAATCCTACTTGGATGGGCAGCGTTCAGGAAGCTACGCAGCATATTTTCGGCCCATCTACCGCAGTGTCTCAAGACGAAAGTCTTCAATGTGTGTGTGTTGCCAGTGATGACATACGGAACCGAAACGCGGCCGCTTACAATGTGCCGATTAAGGAGGCTCAGAGTCACCCAGAGAGCAATGGAGAGGCCTATGCTCGGAGTCTCCCTGCGTGATCGTATCAGACATGATGGGATCCGCAGGAGAACTAAGGTCACAGACACAGCCCAAAGGATTGCATGCCTCAAGTGGTAATGGGCAGGGCACATAGCGAGGAGAACAGACGGCCGTTGGGGCGGAAAGGTCCTTGAGTGGAAGCCACGTACAGGAATTGGCAGCCGAGGCAGGACACCACATAATGGACCGACGATCTGGTGAAGATCGCGGGAATCCATTGGATGCGGGCGGCGCAGTACCGATTTGTGTGGAGAACATTGGGGGAGGCCTATGTCCAGCAGTGGACATGTATTGGCTGAAATGTTAAAAGGAATGCTTCGCCAAATCTGCTCGTTTATTTACAACTTTGAACAAGGGCTCATAATCGTAATAAGTTTTTTTTTTGTTTTTTAATAATAAAACTTACATATTTGTTTCTCTCACAGTTTGACGATCCGTTTGGAACAGTGGTAGTGAACGCTGCCTTTGGTCCAAGGGTTGCGGGTTCGATCCCCGCACAGTACAAACATTTGTGTGCATGAACATATCTGTTTGTATTGGTCTGGGTGTTTCTTTGTATTATAAGTGTGTATTTACAAAAGAAAAGTATAATATTTATATATTTGTAATCCCACTGTTGATTCTGATATCCGTAACACAGGTGATTCAGCTACCTATCTCGGAGTCAGATCAATGTATGTGATGTTGGGAAATATTTATTTATTTATTGACAGTGTTCATTATTAGGTAGGACAACCAAAAGGTCTTTGCTTTTTTACAATCATCTTATATATTTTTGTTCTTTTTTTCAGTTGATAAAGTTGTATCCTAAATATTCTGTACTAAGGATATCTTTCACGACAGACGAATGTAAGATGGTTGCCTAGAGATTTTTTTATCGTAAGTAGGATGGGTCTGACTGATATGAATGACTAATATTGATTGGTAGAACTAAAAATGTATTTTATTTATTCCGGTTAGATTCCTGCAATACAATCACAGTCCAAAAAAACTTTGAATACATTTTATTTTTTCTTTTAAAAATATAGTGATCCTTTAAGGTAACGGGTAGGGCACACTAGCGACACCAATCGATTCAAATACTTAGCTACTAAACTGGATCTATTGTAAACAATTTCGGGGTTACAGCCTCCAGGCAAACACAGCCAAAAGTGGCCGCTTTTGTGGCGTAAAAAAATTTTTCGCGTACGCGTTGGGCGCAATATTCGTGCATGGTTTTTTAATAAATAGTATAAGTGTTTGCCTAGAGTAGTAGAGTTGTAACCCCGAAATTGTTTAGAATAGATCCGGTTAAGTAGCTAAAAATTAAAATCGAATGGCGTCTCTAGTGTGCCCTACCCGTCACCTCTAGTAAAAAATGCTAACTTTAGGATTCAATGTACTTTCCCATCATGTCCCATAGTCGTGGGACCCTCTATAGTACTTGATTATAAATATCCTAATTTAAGATTACAGCCATGTGGAATGGCTGTACTACCAATAAGATTAATAATATCAATAATAATATTGTACATAATCAATAAGAATCAAAATTGTAATTACCATATTATTTGAAAACAGTAACTACTGAGTTTCTTGCTGATTCTTTTCGGTATAAATTGACATTCCGAATTGATTCGATTTATGAATTTATTTGACATTCATAAATGTTCCGTATGGACTTAAATTGAATAAAAACATTTTTTTATGTTATATTTTAATAAATCCTGTATGAGATAGAAACTATAGCTCTAACTTAAACAGTCCAAAAACAACACACGCAGCTCAAACACCAAAGATTCGTGCGAGAATTGAAGTAGCGACCCTGACCTGTTGACCGGCATTAAGCACATCGATTGAGGGGTCAATGACCACTACCACATTGATCGGGTGGTCCGAAGATGGCTGTTTGTGTTGTTATAGTTTATTTGCTTTATTGTTACCCTTTCTTTTACCATTCAAAATATACCACGTAATAGTTTCGTGAAAATTGCATGCCTATTTCTACCATCAGCTCGGCGGTGAGGGAAAACATCGTTACGAAACTATCACGTTTTAAATAGTTTCTGAAACGTGTAACCATGATTCAGTTGGTCGAGGGTTGCGAAGGTCAGACGGCAGTCGCTTCATTGTAATTACTAGACTCCCCAAACTCTAAATCATGGCCCAAGCTTACCCCGGGCTCTTAAGCAACAGCTTTGGATGCAACCGGGAACTTTTTTTGTTGTGTAATAGGTGGCAGACGAGCAGACGGATCGCTTGATGGTAAGCGATTGCCGCCGCACATGGATACTCGCGATACCAGTGAAGTCACAAGTGCGCTGCCAACCTTTAAACCCCCCCTTCCCCGGTGCAGGTGCATAACGCCGGTTTTCTGTGAGACCGTGGTAACACTTCGGTCGACCCCATTCATACCGAAGCGTAGCTCTCCCACGACCAAATACTACACGCTAGTTTCGTGAAAAGAAAACACACATATGTATTGATCTTGGCTAAATCCATGCTATGAATTGAGTTTTAAAAAACAATTCTAACAATGCGGACGTGGGCGTATAAAGTTCACATTTTATTATAGTGATAAAACCAGGAATTAAATCAAATAACTTTCGTCCCCTCCTTAATATACGATGAGGAACGAAAAAGGGTTTTACTGCGCCATTGAAAATTCTATGAAAATTATTTTACCGTTGTCATTTTTAATATCTATTTTGTAAGCAAAACCGCTAATTAAAAGTAAACGTTTGAGGCTCGTGATTTTCTATAGCTATGCAATGTAAGTAATAATTGTGTTAGCTCTAGAAATTTAATAAAATTATCTTGATTATTCGAACACCAGTTATTGCAACTACGTTTTCATTTTACTGAAACATTTTTTTTATGTTTTATTTTAAACATTTTGTCATGATTTTCAATAATTGATTGATGTAATTTTAGGATGCGAGGAATTTAGTAGTGTTTGACTTTGACTGTTGACGGTTTGGAGAACTAAATTAAGGATTGTCGTAACCGGAAACGCATCGATAATCGATAGGCGCGCCAAACCGATAGGTATATTGACTTATCGGTTGACGGGCAAATGGACAGTTTGATTCGAGCAGCCGTCTGGTACGGACGTTTTAAAATAGGTCTTGTAAGCTAAAAGTTCTGAGTATCTCTGAATATCTGTAAGTGCATATAACGGAATAAATGACATGACAAGCGGATTCTGGACTTCCATTATACTTTCATCTAGTCTACGTTTTGACAATCCAAAGCCAGGCAACTAGACTTAATTTATTTCATTGGTCTTCAACTTTATCTCATATGCACAAAGTTCAAAATCTGGTGGTGTATGGTTAACTGTATGTTCAAACTTTAAACAATCCTTCGATTCATTTGATACCAAATACATTTTCAACAGTTCTATTAACAACAGTTTTTATTAACTGGAGAAGTACACAGCCTTGCAGAAAAAAGACATGAGTCAACGCCTGTTTCACCGAGTGAGTGAAAGTATCAAAGGCTCACTACAGTAGGCAGGAATGGATTCAGTTTGACAGCACACTTATGACTTCACTGGCACTGGGTGGGTTGTGAGTCCATGGGTGGCAGCAATCACTCACCATCAGCCACCTATAACGAAAAAAAAACCGGCAAACTTTGAGTCCGACTTGCCCATAATGGGTTCCGTAGCAGTAGCACTCAATTGTCAAAAATATACTAGAAATCTCAACATCATTTCTAAAGACCATAGAACGACCATACATAGACCCCACACGTATGGGTTTGATGAAAAAAAAATTGAGTTTCAGTTCTAAGTATGGGATACCCCAAAATTTTTTTTCCGGTTTTCAGGAAAAAACGTAATGCGGTTAACAAAATAATAATAATTATAATAATAATAATTCTCACAACATCTCATACGTTGACCTGATTCCGTACTAAGTAGCTTAAGCACTTGTGTTACAGATATCAGACAACAGAGGAACACAAATATATACTTAAATACATATATTACACCCAAACACCGAACAAACACAAGTGTTCATCGCACGAATGTTTGTCCAGGGTGGGGATCGAACCCACGACCTTTGGCGTAAGAGGCAGGGTCACTACCAATTGCGCCATCCGGTCAGTCTAAAATACATCTATTTACCAAGTTTCAATAGTATAGTTGTTATAGTTACCGAAAAAAGTGGCTATAACATACGGACGGATGGACAGACGGACAGACACACAGACATGACGAATCCGTAAGGGTTACTTTTTTTGTTATTTGGACACGGAACCGTAAAAATAGTCACCTAAAGACGCACAATAAAGTGTTTAGTTACAAAAGACAATTCCACAGAGGTAGCTGAGAGATAAAGTTTAACGAAGCCATCTTACCATAAACCAGATTTAGTGTTAGCGTAAACACAAATATCCAGCGTTGTTACCCGAAAATGTAATTATTCTCAAACAAGTAGATAGTCTTGGGTGATGTGTACTAAAATAGTACATTTCCTGGGGGCTTATGTTTATTACGTGAAATTGTTTCGACGTTACACGACACCTGTGTAATATAAATGGGAGGTAGATTACGCAGGCCTTAGTTACAGGGACAACTTAATTAATGACAGTGAATCGCATCTCATATTTCTGTCCACTATAGTCAAAATAAGGACTAGCGGCAGACGGAAGATTTCATTTTCATTAAAATGAAATATGACACCGACTGCCACGAGTCTATGACACGAATATAACAGTTACTTACCTTTGAACCTACTGACAGTTTTGAATAACTTAACGTGCATCATTAAATACTAATGAATGAAATACACTATCGTCTTTTTTTTTACCCCCAGGAAATCATCATGGCCGTCACCTTGCTACATGTAAGGAACAAGGTGGTGTGTGGGACTTAAACCTTAACTAAAATCCCTGAGGTGTCAATCTCCGCGCAATCACAGTTGGAAACCCCATAGCCGGGACTAGACCGTACCGCTAATCGAGCTCGCTTCAGCCCTATCTGGCGCAATACAGCCCTTCAACTCTGTACGACCTACCAGGACACCCGGTAATGTCCCCCCCGCGGAGTCTTATGCTGAGCAAGCTACTCCTCAGTAGTGGGTACGCTCACGTACTCCGAAAGCCCATTTAGTCGCCTCTTACGACAGGCCGGGAAAAACTTGGCAGTTTTCTTAAACATCCCTAGCCACAGGGCACGAATATACTACCGTCTGCCACAAGTCATCGCGTTGACTATAACATCATAAACCGTCCAACAAAATTCCGGTTTCATTTATTTGATCTTCACGATTGTATAATCTTATTAGATAAAATAATATCTTTACACAGAACAAAGTTGAGTTACAAGATGTATAACTGGAAAATGGCTGAATTCTTTGCAACAAACAGCAGAATAACTATTAAAATACGCGGTGTGAAATTTGATGGAAGCCACTAGCGAAAATAATAAAAACGGTATTTGTATTACCTACTCTAAATTAAATAACTATTTGAGGTATCAAATGCCTCAAATACTTATTTAAATTTAGACTAGGTACACTGTACTTTTAAAAAGCCCTTTAAGATTAATAAACTCATGTTAACCGACGATCTGGTGAAGGTCACGGAAATGCCTTGAATGCGGGCGGCACAGGACCGATCTATGTCGAGAACATTGGGGGACTCCCTATGCCCATGATGACTACTAAATGATGATGAATGTTAACATTTTTCTTGGAAAGTGAATGTGTCTAACTTTCATCGCACGGCTTCGACATCTCCAAGTTTCTCCGAAACGTCCTTTTCCTCACTACTAGTAATATTTACTGTGATAATTCTGTGCCCGTTTGAGAATCCTCTCAAGGTAACGCTTTAATAAAATTGATAGCCTATGCATATGAAAACAAACAATTGAGCTCTTGAAATTGTCGCTTCGCTTGTCATTCGTAGACATTTGCTACGCCAAATTATGCCGTAGCACTCGTAGCACATATTATAGTTTTCGTAGCGAGTGGATTGTTCCTAAAAAGCGAATGATACCAGCGGGCCTTCAACTAAACAGAATTCACGATGAATATTTCAATCAATCAATCAGCCTATCGCCGTCCACTGCTAAACCTGGGCCTCGCCAACCAACCCGGTGCTGAGCGGTCTGCATCCAGCTCACACCAGCCATCTTTCTAAAATCGTCAGTCCGTCGCGCCGCAGGGCATCCAACACTGCTACGAGTATCACGATGAATATTTATCCCCAACCTTTTCACTCGCGCCGTTGTTCTCGTTTGTTTGGATGCGACAGGTATACTCATTCCTTACGGGGACGGTTTCGCTGTAGGCCAACTGTTTCATGTGGCGGTATCACTGTGAGAGACAAATGTTGTTTTCTTTTTCACCTGATGGTAAGCCATTGCCGCCGCCCATAGGATGTCGATTTGCAATACCAGTTTAGTCACAAATGCGCTGCCAACCATTCAACCCCCCTCCCTTTGGATTGGGCCTCCAGTACCCTCACTTACTAGGCGAAATACAGCGCACACGTTGCTTGCACACTCCGGTCCAACCGGCCCATTCATGCCGAAGCGTGGCTCTAGCACGGACAGGGATGTTGTATGAATTATTTATTTATTGGTGTCGCTGCTACCTGACATCAGCCTGTTGCATTTAACTTTGGCAATACCAATAACATTTCGGCTAAGGTTGATAATAATATCCTGCAAACCGATATTTCGGCCATGGCGGCCAATCATCGACGCAAGACATATTCTAGTGCACAAGAATTAGTACCTGAGTTTTTCTGTTAAGACATTCTCAGTGTTAGCCCGAAGTCTGGAAGTGGCTAAGGTTACGGAGCGTATATTATAGTGTGTGTGTATGTAAACACAAGTGAACTCTCTATTTCCTTGCCCTAACATTTCCAGTGGGAACTGTGGCAATATACATTAATTAAAGTTTTGACGACCCGTTTGGAACAGTGGTAGTGAACGCTGCCTCTGGTGCAAGAGTTGTGGGTTCGATCCTCTGGTGCATGAGATGTGGGTTCCCGCACAGCACAAGCATTTGTGTGCATGAACATGTCTGTTTGTATTGGTCTGGGTGTTTTCTATGTATTATAAGTATGTATTTACAAAAGAAAAGTATTATATGTATATATTTGTAATCCCACTGTTGATTCTGATATCCGTAACACAGGTGCTTGAGCTATCTACCTATGTCGGAGCCAGATCAATGTATGTGATGTTGTGAAGTTTTTATTTATTTATTATTATTTATGTTATTTTAGGAAGTAATGTTCCTTATAACAGTGGTAGATAAATGTAATACTATGGAATTGACGCATGGCGTGCGTTTTTCGCGGAACTTTCTACCAGCGAAGATTAGGTGACTTTCCATTAGGTGACTCGCTTGCTCGTTTGTCGCCTCTAGCATAAAAAAATCCTGATAAATTTCATACGTAATAATTATTATACATTTTAATTTTACCTCTAAATAAATAAGATCACATTTTATTCCATTAAATTTTATTTTCAGATTCAATTAACCAATACGCAGAAGAATGCAAACTTGAGTAATTTCTGAAATTCAAGAATGGAAATTTATGATGATAATGTTATTAGGACACATCTAAATACATTCCTTCCTTTAGACAAAAACAATTTAAATTTAAGTCTTAATTTTTATTAGCCTTTAAACGAACATCAGAATGTTAATCAACATTCCTTCGTAACGTGTTATATGAATGAAATCAATTAAGGGAACATTCCTTATTCCGTACGCAACAGATCCTAATCTTTATATGGAAGCGATATTGCAGACGACTCATTTACGAAATGACTCTCATTACTCATTAAGCGAACTCATATACGCAATGTGTAATAATGATAATGTGTGGATTAATCCACAAATTGCTGGGTGAAGTTAATTTACTCGCTCACTTGAGTATAATATTAGTTACAGGAACTGTAGAAGTAAAGCACAGTGTGCAGAATTACAACAATAAATAAAATTAAATTATACATGGGTTAACGCCCTGTTGGTCTAGTGGTTTAAGTACCGGGCCGTGATCTCAGGGTCCTGGGTTCGATTCCCGGGGCGAGCAAGAAGGATGTTTCGATTTTTTCGAACGTAGCTCGGGTTTGTGATCATTAATCCGCATTTGGCAAGCGTGGTGATTAAGCCTAATCCCATCATAGTAGTGATGACTTGATTTCTATGATGGAGGCCTTTGCTCTGCAGTGGGACAGTTTATAGGCTGATACTTTATACATGGGTTAGATATTTTAGTAATTCCTCTGTTTGTCTACTATCCGTAACAAAAGTGCACGAGCTACTCAGTATGGAATCCTGTTAATATACTAGGTTTTATAGAACTTATTAAGTACAAAGTAGAATAGTAAATATAATATTTCAGAACATCACACACATTGATCTGGCTCCGAGATAGGTAGCTCAAGCACCTGTGTTACGGATATCGGAACCAACAGCGGAATAGGCTATTTGACAAAATTCTGAAAACTATCTTAGGATATATTCATTTGTTTATAAGGAGCCCTAAAAATACTTTTCTGTTTTTATTTTAGATATTTTAATAAAAAAACGAAAAAGAAAATGCAATATTCAAATATGCCGCAAAAACACGACTTTTAGCAATATGGCGGCCAATGACGTAGATTGTCCATAAATAAACATTGAGCTTGTTGGTGTTTGAGTGTTTCTTTCAAATAGTTTTAGACTTTTTTTTTGTTATTTCTTCCAATGAAGGAAAGGCAATTAACCATAGGCAGTAAGTAGACTTACGCGTAATCTACGTCACGGGCCGTTTTTAGTCACGTGACCCCTTGTTTAAAAAATAATAATGTTAGAAGACGAATTTTGATGAAATAATACAATATTTTCATCTCGCGTTATTAAAATCGCTCCACTAAAAAATATATTAACTGATGGTATACTGGTAAACGATGGTATTACTGATGGTATAAAAGAAATGTAAATTTTTATCACTGTCAAATAGCTTATTGTGACCGTGGGAGAGCCACGCTTCAGCATGAAAGAGCCGGCTCGACCGGAGTGATACCTCAGCCTCACAGAAAACCGCGTAAATCAGCACTGTGCTGTGTTTCGCTGTGAATGAGGGTACCGGAGGCCCAATCCGGTGGAACTGGGGATAAAATGTTGGCAGCGCACTTGTGAATCCACTGGCGTTGCAGGTGTCCATGGGCGGCGGCAATTGCTTACCATCAGGTGATCCATCTGCTCGTCTGCCACCTATCACATAAAAAAAATTGTTAATTTATACATTTAAAACTTTTCTTTTGTAAATACATACTTAGGTATATAGAAAGTACCTAATCAGACCATCGATACGAGAAAGTCATTTCTTCTTTTTCATTTTCGATTTCGGCGGGTAAGGCTAAAACAAGCCGCATGGGCTGATGCAATTCAACGTTTATTTGTGCAGTGAAGTGCCGCAAAGTGATCCTAATAATAAGAATCGTTCGATTGACCCGTTTCTAACACTTCTATTGTGTGTCGACTGCGTTGTCTCGTGACAGCTTGCTTGGACCTTAAGAGTCTTAAAACCCGCGATTGCTTTTAGAGTGAGCTGAATCCGTAGGTCGATAAAACGTAAAACACCGGCGTTTTATTCAGTGACCGTGACTTTGAATGACTTCGACTGTTGACTACCTACTTATTCTCAATAAGTTACTTGACATTGGCGAATTATCTTAGCCATAATAAAAAAAAAACATTTTTCGAAAGATCTGTAAAAGCTAATAGCCTAGTGAATTACATGGAATCCCTTTTTGGATAGTTTGTCTTTAAATTTGAAGAAAAACTGTTCAAAAAGATTCAAACATTTCATGAAACTAGAAAAGTATCTTTTATCCTTTCCGCAAAACGATTGAATTCCGAATTCTGTCTATCAATACGGCCAATAAAATCTACTAGCTGTCTAATATTGTGGTGGGATATTAAGTGAGGGAAAGAGCCCGTCACTCTGACGAGATCCCTTCGTTAAGTATACTTACGGACAAAATATGGATCAGAAAACTAAAGCTGAAATGCAGCGTTAAACATAGTCATTTTTAAACTGAATATTTCTAATATTCATGAATATAATGTTCATGTTAGAAGATGTTTAGGGGAGGTCAGCCCAGCAGGGGGACATCGGAGGCTAAAAAAAGGAATATTTAGTTTATTATACAGAGAAAAGATTTATAGTGTTTTAATTTTTATTCTTTGTGATAAAAAACTCAAAACTGATTGTTAAAAACTCAAAACTAATTGTTAATAACTAAAACATAGTTTTTTTTTACGGTTTTCACGGTACGGTTTTCAAAATGTTACGTTAATACGACATATATCACCAAAACACAGTTTTTTTGTATGGTTTTCAGGTGATATCCGCCATGTTTTAAAATATCATGAGCACGAGAATAGAGCTCGTGACATTTATCATCATACGACATATATTACTAAAACATAATTTTTTTGTATGGATTTCATGTGACAACCGCCATCTTTTCAAAAAATTACGAGCACGAGAATTGGGCTCCAGGATCCCAATAACCCTAATAATGTGAGTGTAGTGTGTCGAGAACCTCACAGACATTTTATTTAATGGCAGTGTAAAAAACGAAAATGAGAGGGTATCCGAAGATTCACAAGACCTCCAGTCCGCTTGTTACCACGACCGCGACCGTTGTAACGCATTTGAAACGTCAAGAGCATATACTCACAAATATGCTACTACGAGTATGTACTTACATATAAAAATAACCGCGTTTTGTCTACACTCGTGACATTTACTATCATACGACTTATATCAATAAACGTAGTTTTTTTTGTTTGAATTTTATGTGACATCCGCCATGTTTTTTCATATCGACAACCCCGAGAATTGGGCTCCAGGTGGCCAAGCCTAACATCATTGCAGAGACTATACACCGAGAAGATAGAAGATGTTTTGGTTAAAAAAAGCGTAGTTACCTACCTGGGCAAAAGTCAGATGATGGCTGTCCTAGATACCGCTATAAAGTCAGATAGAAAATAACTTGTGCTGTCTTTTTGTGAATCGGGCAGCTGATGTCAAAAGACCGAGACTGAGGTTCTTAATATCTGAAGTCAAAGATCTCCTTTGGTCACTGCATCATCTCATAGTTTTTTTTATCCTGTTTATTTAGTTAGGGTCTTTTATCCTATCATCAGCCACATTATATCTTCTTACAGTATTATCTATATTTGAAAATAGTAATGATTATTACATACCTACTCTATAATTTGTTATTTAATTATAGATGTATAGTATAAATAAGTCACTGTTCATTGAACCTAGTAAATTTTATAGTAGCCTCTGAATTAGGATTTGCCAAAATGCTTTGCATTAGTCCAACGTCTTTTATATTCAATTGTAGTTCATTGAACAGTGATTCTCTTTGTGATATGTCCTTGACACAATCCATCAGCATGTGTTTTACGTCTTCGATTTTATTACATTTTAAACAGTTAGGAGAATCAGCTTTTTTCATTAAATACGCAAACTTTGCTGACGGATAGTGCCCCGAACGCAAATTTTATAGTTTGAGTATTCACCCTATCATTACGTTTTTTATGAAAATATTCACAGTTTTTGTCCAAATATACGTTACAAAAATATAGTGCGGACGTCGTCATAGATACGACAAAATGAAAACACTCGCTAAAACATACATGATGAAAGAATTTTGTGGCTGCGTTTTTATTAAAAACAGTCAACGAAAACCGGCTCTGTGTGATCCGCCCTCGATATGAAATGCTACTATCCTGAAACCGGCCGTAATACAACGAAAAAACAATGACCAAGACTGGTTTTATGTCGTAGAGGAAGAAACTAGGACCTATAGCACAGGGACGGCCTAGTTTAGGTACTAGTGAAATGTCTCATCATCATCAAAATTTCAGCCAGTCCACTGCTGGATATAGGATTCCCCCAATGTTCTCCATAAAGATCGATACCAGACTTATCAATAATGGTCCAAGCGTAACAAAACAACGGATTTGGCTCAACGCAACCTAGAATGACACGATGGGTTGAGCTGAAATTAGATAATATGATAAATCTACCTATACTCTTTTATAAGTATATTTTTTTTTCTCTTTTACACAGAAGCAGGGCCGCCGCAAGCGGGCGTGAAAGGCGTGCACCGCACATGGGCGGCGGCAAATATAGCGACTTCTCACGTACTTTTTTTGGTCACATCAGGTGTCCCCCAGGATAAAGCTTAGACGCCCCCTCCTAAAAAGTTCTAAAATGTCTCTAAAAGTTACTTTGCGCTAAACAGTTTTACCACCGCTACGGTTTTACTGCTCCGGGAAAGTGCCAAGTGCCACGCGGGTATATCCCCCGTGGCGACTGCAGAGAAGCCAGAGGGTCGCGGAGTCGTTCACCAACAAGGTGGACCGGACCGATCTGTTAAAAGACTCGTCACCCTCCAAATTCTGCGCAGTGGTAAGAGATGCGCTAGACAGAAACTGGTGGAGGCAGATCAACCGCTCCAGTTGCAGACATGATGCTGGCGATCCTCAGACATGAGGGACCGACTGAAGAGAGAGGCTCTTTTATAAAACTTTTCGATCTTGGTTTACCTACTACGAGTACGTTACCTTGAAAGTGTTAATTTCGACATTTAAATTTAAAATTTATCTCAGAGACTTTCTTTGATCACCCATGTGTAAACAGTCAAAGATAGAAGCTGAGATGTTCAGAATGAAGAACAAAATGTCTAAGTACACGTAGATTTTAATTCGCATTTTAAAAATTTTGCTGACTTGAAAATGTCATTTTTATTCGGGGTTTTGTTTTTGTTTTACGTATGTTAACGTACAATCAGAACATTGTCTTAATTGTATGTATATTTGTTGGTGCCTTGACTCTCTCCAGTCAACTTGATCCTCTAGCACTGCGGCGGGACATAGATTCCCGCAGCATTTTTTACCGCCTCTATCACGGGCAGTGCTCTGAGGAACTGTTTGATCTTCTCCCTGCAGCTGAATGAAGGTAACACGCTCGATCCGCTCTAGAATTAAAAAATATATATTTTGTTGGATATTATATGGAGTACTGTTTTCATCTTTGGGATGGCTCAGCCAAATACCAGCTTGAGGCGTTAGAGAGTATTGAGAGAAGGGCCAAGAGGCTAATTGGCGACAAAGAGCTTGTGGGTAAGAGGCTACAAAGCCTTGAACACCGACGCAAGGTAGCAAGCTTATCGATCTTCTATCGGATACATTTTGGAGAGTGCGCCACGGAACTGTACAATGCCATTGAAGCATCTCCGTTCTTCCACTACTCCATCAGGCAGACCCTCAATCGACACCGGTTCTTGGTAGAAATACCAAAAGTCCGCACAAAGAGGTTTGAATCCTGTTTCCTTATTCGTACTGCGAAACAGTGGAATCAGCTGCCTGAGGAGGTGTTCCCTAGAAGCTACAATTTGGGGGTTTCCAAAGCGCGAGTGAATAGGTATCTTCTAGGTAATCGTGCTACATCTTAGACTATATTATCACTTACCATCAGGTGAAATATGGTCAAACGCTTATCTACATCTACAATAAAAAAAATAAAAAAAAATAATGTATGTTTAATTATTTTTGCGAGCGAAGGTACCTCGGTGGATACGAACACGACTTCCATACAGGTGGTCAGGTTCAAATCTGAGCATGTACCTCTGGATTTTCCAAATGTTTACATTTATTTTTAATGATGATGAGTTTGAAACCTACGGTGAGCGAGCTTACCTAGAAAAACATGATTGTTTGTTGCCTTAAATAAACGATTGTGGGAGAGCCATCGGAGCTTCGGCATGAATGGGCTGCCTCGACCGGAGTGATACCACGGCCCCACAAAAAACCGGCGAGAAGCAGCACTGTGCTGTGTTTCGCTGCGTGAGTGAGATACCGTACCGGAAGCCCAATCTGGGGGAATGGGGGGTTTAAAGGTAGGCAGTGCACTTGCGATTCCACTGGTGTCACGGGTGTCACGGGTGTCAATGGGCGGCGGCAATTGCTTACCATTAGGTGATACGTCTGCCCCTTATTTCACAAAAAAAAACACAAATTTTCAAAGTGTACACGAATATAACATTTTAATAAACTGTGAAAACGAAAGACTTGCTTCTATTACACTTCCTATAACAACCATAATTAATCACTCCTATATGTATAATTAAGTAAGAAGGAAAGTACATAGCTAATTAAAATTGATGATTCTTCTTACAAGCAAGTGAAATTAAATTAGGCTCATGTTAGTCTGACACGCTTTGAAGTCAACATTTGTTGCGATAAGGAAGATGTGTAATATTAGGACCTAAAAAGATGTTAGTAACATTTGTAGCAAAGTATTAACTCTTATGAACCGACATAGTATGGCCCGATAATGTATTTATTATTATTATTGAACTTACTTTTGCTTAATTTTTTTATGTCAATGTGTATAATAGGTACTCATAATGTTATTAATTAAAGAACAGTAAAAGGAGCCGTAAATGAATATACCTACATAATAAATTCTCTATGTGAGGTGGCAGACGAGCAATGGGCTCACCTGGTGGTAAATAATACATCCGCCCATGTAGGAGTGTACATGGGCGGAAGCCTAATGACAATGGAGTCAGTTCCGCTGCCAACCTTAACGGGATGTAATTTTCTGGAATGTATAGCCATGAAAGTTCTTCTAGGACGTCAGGGCATTGAATCACCCTGAAGTATTTTCAGTCCAAAAAGCATTTGGTCCTTTTGGCGTCTGACCTCCAATGAACACATACCGAGCATACCTTGTAAATATTTTGTAGGATATATAGATAGAAAAGATTCATGAACTCTTATGAATGCTTTTTGTACTTTCTCTAGCATCAACTTATAATTAGCTTCGTGTGGGTTCCAAGCATGAACTGGTTTCTAATTTACTTCTGATAAGTGATGTAAAGATAAGACAATACATTGTATTAACCAAAAAACAATAAATAAACTTTGCCCAACTCCTAAAGATTAACAGATTTACCAGTTACCAAGTCCCGCTGAAATTGCACGTACCATCTGTGCTTAGCCAAGTTCAAACAAGTTGAAGGTCACACAAGACGGGATTACTCAAACATTTCTAAAGAGTACACGAAAGTCTGAACATAGTCCAAATATTACCAGCAGCAAGGCATAGCATGTATCGAGCAACTCAGTGATCCGACTCAGCCAAATGATACACTGATCCGAATCTCTAATTTTTACTCCGAATCGAATCATTCGACTCAAATGAATCTCGAGTCCGAGTGAACCGAATTATTCGAATGAGCTGAATGATCCGATGAGCCGAATAATCCTAATGAGCTGATTGATCCCAGTAAGTCGAATGATCCGAATTAGCGGAATGATCCGAATGAGCTGAATGATACGAGAGAGCCGAATGATCCGTATGATCGGAATCAATCACGGATCTATCTGAAAGTTGATGTGCCAAATGAAGCGTTTCACTGTCCCGCATCTCTGCACTGATCCAGATGCTCCAATCTTTTGAAAAATACGTTTTTGCCAGGTCTAGTAGTAAACGCAAATAGAATGACACTTTCTTAGGATTTGTTCGATCCAATACCGTTACATTAGACAAATATTCGTATGATGAACACATGGATTATGGTGCACACATTGACGGAGTTAAAGACAGGAGTCATTTTTTTCTCATCCGTGCAAAAAGGTAGAGACAAAGTAATATGACAGAACAAGAGCAACATCTAAATCTTCTTTTAAAAAGACAATTTACAAAAAGAAAACCAAAAGTTTTTTGTTTTACTAAAAATTGTGCGCTTATTAATATTGCCATAGTAAATGATAAAATAAATTAAAATGGTTTTCCTGTAAATCACAAAAAGTGCAGATGCGCCTTTTACTACCGAAGGTGCGAATGTCGAGCCTTTACTCATATTAACACTGTGGTATTATGATATTTATTCACGCTCACAACTCGACTCGTGATACGGCAAGGAGCAGAGTTACACAATCAAACAGCTTGGCTTTGTTGTTTTTAATTAATTACTGCTGAGAGCAATAAAAGCTAGCTTACAAAGATTCTACGAGGTCAAGGTTATTTAGGGACGGGGTGTTTAAAACAATATGAATACTGAATAAACGTTTGGAATAAATTCACTAAAGATTTTATATCACTAATTTCATCAATTATCATGTCAGAAAGTTATTTCCTTTTTCGGATTTTATCTGATTCCCTTGGATTCAGATATAGCATAAATTGATAAGTCTGATACAATGAAGCACCGGCCTGAACTTCGCATCCTCCGTTCAGGGAAACCATTTACA
Organism: Marasmia exigua; assembly: GCA_019059595.1. Taxonomy (NCBI): domain Eukaryota; kingdom Metazoa; phylum Arthropoda; class Insecta; order Lepidoptera; family Crambidae; genus Marasmia; species Marasmia exigua. Next base: position 20,628,404 of record CM032471.1, read on the forward strand.
TCACATTGATTCAGATATAGCATAAATTGATAAGTCTGATACAATGAAGCACCGGCCTGAACTTCGCATCCTCCGTTCAGGGAAACCATTTACATCACATGTCATGTATATCTTACAAAGGATATTCTAGATAAAACGAGTTCTATGGTAAAACGTCAGATTTGTATAGGATGATAGCGCTATGCCATAGAGTATCAAATTAAGACAACCTTATAATGAGGTTAAAGACAACATTATCTTTGAACAGCTCTAAAAGATAAGACGCGTTTAAGTATTCAAACGTACATCTTATATTATTTTGTTTTCGAAATGTTCTTATTTGAATATTTTTATGAGCTTACAAAAATATTCGAAACTGGGAAGTTTTCTTCAATACAACCTGTATTATAAGTCCATCCCTAATTTCATCTTTCTGTCTTGTGGTGTGTACGAACTTCCCCGCGCGGTCGAGTATATTCTCGTAGTATGCATTAAAGCACTCTACTTCATAGCTACCATTTCTTACTACAAATACAGCTTGTGCATAGTTGCTGATCAAATACCTAGCTATATTTTTTATATCACAAAGACTTACCTATATCAATTTACAGAAAATGGTCGAAACTGGAAAGTTTTCTACTAATCGATACAACTCGTACTCTCTAATATCAGTACATCCCTAAATTGGATGTCGACATAATATTATAATGTCAGCAGGGCTCGGTGCCTTTGACTCTTTAATTTATACGGCTTCAGATAATTAACTTGGAAAAATTAATTGCTTTTAACAAGAGCAGCCAAATAATTCCAACAATCATAACTGTTTGGGGCTTCTCGTACGGATATTACGTTTCTGCTATCTTACCTGAATTTATAATAACCTGAAGACCTCGAAACCTATTGAAATATTTTGTAAATTCTAGGTTACGAGTATCTGTTTTGAATTTCCTCTAGCCACATTGGCAACTAAGATTCACAACCAGTTGCCGAAAAAAATCTAACCTTCTTGCTACGCAACCAGTTGCCAAAGACGATAGATTTTTTCTTTTTTCACAACTGCCTGGTTGTGAAATTCACAGTTGCGAAAGAATAACCAACTCTCTAGCTTTTTAACCATAGATAATTTCTTCTAGCGTTACAATAACTTGAACATTTATGTAAATCCATTACGAATGACAAAAAAGGATCCATTTTTGGGCGCTACATACATCCTAAAGTTTTGTCCAAACATAATTAGTCCTGTTAATTCTAAAGGCCACAACTTAGTTCTGAGGTATCTATCAAACAATTATTACCTATTTTAGAATTACGTTAGACTTGCTTAGCTAAAATAGCTGATAAGATGTTTATACGTGACTGTCGGCAGATAAGTAATATAACTATGGACGAAGTTGTAAACTTCTAGGGTAGGGTAGGTGAGAATGGAGTCGGATCGAGCTGCGAAGAGAGTATACCTAGGTCGACCATTAGACAAGCGCCCGGCAGGACGCCCAAGGTATCGCTAGATTGACTAGGTCGAAAAAGATCTTGCCCGCCTACAACGGCCGAAATGGCGACAGGTGGCCGAAAACAGACCGGAATGGCGAAATCTCGCGTCGGAGGCCAGGATCCACTTCGGGTCATTGATCCAGCGTAGTAAGTAGATGGATACACCGGTAGAGCAATGGTAGCTCAGTGCCTTCCACGCGGGGGGTGCTGGTTGGAATCCGAGCTCTGGATTTTCCAAATCTATGCGCATATTTTCTATCCAGCGAAAAGGTAAGGGAAAATATCGTGAGGAAACCTACATATTTTGGATAGTTTCTAAAACGTGTAGACAGGGGAACCAGACCAATTGAAAGATAGGAAGAAAAACATTTATTATAATAGAGTATACAGCAGTTCTAAATACAAATTCGCACAAACAAAAAACAATTAACTTTTTCTGTCCCACTGCTGAGCAAAGGCCTCCATCATAGAAATAAAGTTATTGCTACTATGATGGGATTAGGCTTAATCACCACGCTTGCCAAATATGTGGATTGGTGATCACAAACCCGAGCTATGTCCGAAAAATTCGAAACATACTTTTCGCTCGACCCGGAAATCGAACCCAGGACCCTGAGATCACGGCCCGGTACTTAAACCACTAGACCAACAGGGCGTTAAGTCACGGCTTAGACAAAGGCCATGACGCTGGTTTTCAGTGAGACCAGTTGAGTGAGTGCCACGAACGCTTGTCTAGTGTAATTGGTCTGGTTTCCCTGTCTGTGGATTGCGAAGGTCAGATGGTAGTCGCTTCTTTATAATTATCAGACGCCAAATCCTTAATCATGGGCTAAACGTACCTTGGGCTCCAAAGCGATAGTTTTGGACCTAATAAAATTAAGATAAAAGTACTTGCAGGTAGAAAATTCAGATTTGATAATATCACACAAATATAAAGAAACTGTTTCCTTTTTGTAAGAAACGCCATTGTGTGCTGGTTACCTTTGTGATTGCGCCTTTTTCAATCTGTTTTTTACTTATCGAAACACAGTTCATCTTTTCTTTTTTTATTAAATAATGCCAAAACATCTCCCTTACTAAAGCCCTTATATGCAAGTCCCGTTTCCTTACAAATAATCGACAAATCTCGTTCAATCTCTTTTACCATACGTCTGAGGCCAGATGCCAAAGAAATACCCGGCGTTCCAACATTATTGGCGTCTGGATTAATGATGTAAACAAGTCGAGCCTCCTCAGGGAAACATAGGCTGTCCCTCTTTAGTTTGGTGAGGGGAAACTAGATAGATAGAGGACGGAAATTATTTACTAAAGCCATTGGCTGGGTGTGTGCAAGCAATTAGTAGGTACGTAAATGAAGTTATCCTTTTTAGTACTATCTTATGTAGTTTTGCTATAGGTGATGTTGTAAGTAAAAAGAAACATAAATAAAACTTTACAATAATTACTGAAAAACGGAGTAGATTAATAAATCCATGATTCTGTCCTGCAGACATAAAGGCGAATAATATACCTGTCACTAGGTGGATTGGCTGATAAATTCTTAGCCATAATATTTAAATTAAAAAAAATACCAGTAATTTCTATTCGTCCACGATATATAACATGGGACATTAGTTCCACTTTGTACCAATAGATGACGCTAGGTGTCGATTACATCGCGCAAGCGTTTTGTGTTTTAGGATTACCTATAAGCGTAGCCGCGGTCTGTGGGATTTACCTCATTATTTTTTATAAATAGTATAGATATAATAGTAAGTTTGACATAAAAACTTTTCATTAAATAAACTGATGAGTAAGAGAGTTCAAGCATGACATAAAGTTACCGACCGTATAGGGTTGTCCTCTTATTTTTGTAAAATATTCTTCTTAGCTTGGGACTACTGGTTTAAGTAACGGGCCCTGATCGCAGGGTCCTAGGAGCAAACAAGGATCATCTGGTGCGTGTTAAATTAGAACTAATGATATTTCTTAAGAAATAAGCATAATACTAGCATACAATATTCGTACACAAAATGATCTCAATCTCCATCTCAGACTCGCCAAAATGTAATTGTGATCGTAACTCGTAAATTACAGCAGCCCAGCAGACAGCAGTAAATTTTGACTAAAATAGAAAGAACGTTCCTTAGATACACTTACCTTCCCCCCCCCCCCCCCCTCCCTCCAATCACATCACTTTAAAATCTGAAACCATTTTTTAATAACATACATAATAATGGTATCTACTTATTTTCTCTCCCAAAATAAAGTAAGCGGCACTTGAGTAAAACCCACAACCCTGACATTAGTTCCTACAATTGTACTCCGAAGGGACCTTAGAATCCGTGTAAAGTGTGCGTCTGTGTGCATATGTAATCAAGCATTTGTTCATAGTGTCAATACTGCTTGCGTATATATCTACTGTGGTTCAAGAGGGGTCGCCCACGGCGACTTCTTGTAGCGATGTAGTAGCGATGCTGTCGCGCGTCCGCATCGATACAGCCGCGAAGCGGTCGCTAGGTGTGTGTCCTGGGCTCAGATTCAGACGATTCAGACGCGATACAAACGCGATACTGTTGCGCGTTTAGTAAACGCGCGTTTGCATCGCTACAAAAAGTCGCCGTGGGCGACCTCCCTTAGACTAATTAATATTATATCCAAAATCTGAAAGTGTACCATTTTTTGCCCAAAACGGTTCATCACTTCAAACTCTCCCGATACCTAGTCATGAATGTATTTTGTTAATTATGTCTAAGTAACTAAAACGGTTATCAAAAATAGAAAGCGGTTTTTTTAAGTAAACAATTCTTGGGCAAAGATTATTTTCTCCTCAAAAAGAAAAACCTCTTAAAAGAATTATAAGGGATAATCTTCTCGTAAATCTTTTACACAGCCTTTGTCTTACACAAATTGCGGCTAAAATATTATTAAAAGAAAACATTCAATATTTTTACTACTTAGGGTTCCGCACCTTAAAAGGAAAATATCAGGTCATCAGGTCTGTATCAGGACCCTTGATTTCGGAATTGCGTGGAGATATTGACTTAAAATTTAAACTGTATGGGTACTTGGATCTAAGGTCCCTTGAAGGGCTGGAAAAATCAAAACTTAGTTAACTATTAAAGATATCACTATCAAGGAAATCAAAACCTATAGGGTCTTATTTCCTATTGACCTAGAACTATGAAATTTGACATTTAGCATTGTTATAGACCATACCATAATGGAGTATCATATGAGAGGGCTTTATAAACACATTGTTAATTATATTTCATGTTTTAAGAGACATAGACATTATTTATACTTACTGAAAAATAAAGAAAAAGTAATAGTTTTTAATAGTTTTGAAATATTAATTAACGTACAAGTCTTTTAATATATGTATACGTATGTTCAGAACCCTCGGAGAACGAGCCGCTCTTGACGGGTTTTGAAGGTTCTTTTATGACAAAATACAACTGACTATGATTGTTTGTAGCATGACGCTGTTAGTAGCATAAAAATAAAATCAATCAATCCATCAGGAACCTAGTGTCCGTCTACTGCTGAATATGGGCCTGCTTCATGCTCCGCCAAAGAGGTATATCCCAGGTTTTTTTCATTCAACCTTACTTCGTTTTCTTCCTTTGCTTTTTGTTAAAAAAAGAAAAAGCTCAATACCTATCTGGATGTGTCCAAAGCTGTCGTTCTGGAGCCAGGGTACAAATAGCAAATAGATAGGTACATCCAAGGCTGTCAGATAGGTAGATACAGCCAAAGTGGTAAAAAATATCGATACCCCCGAGACTCTCATATAGATAGAGATATCTTATTCGTCAAAAGCAACGGAACGGCATGTCACCAATCACATCGGCTCTACCAGGGCCACACTTATATGAAGACAGCCAAGTCACCGTATGTAACTAAGCAACATCCTCGCCATATACTTCGATACAACTGCAAAATGACACCCTTTGCAATCAGCATAGAGCTCAAAATAGATTACTAGCTGGGAAGTAACATCAATGTCAGTTATCTATGATTAAGAGTCTACCTCTTTCTTCTAAAACTGTGTATGTAACTATCTTTGTCATTTCGTGCGTGACATCATTGACGTATCTTTTTTTTTTTTATTATGTACTGTAGGCTAACGCTTGACCACAATCTCACCTGATGGAAAGTGACGATGAGGTCTAGGATGTAACGCGTTTGCCTAGGAGATGCCTGTTCACTCTTGCCTTAAAGATGTCCAGATTGTAGTGGTCCGGAAAAACAGACCTTGGCAAGGAGTTCCATTCCTTGCCTGTCCGCATTATGAACGTGGAGGCAAATCGCTTCGTGCGGATAAGGGGTAAGTCAACAACGTATGGATGAAACCCCTCGCCACGCCTTGTGGTCCGGTGGTGGAATGGGCTAGGGGGGATCAAATTATGCAGAACCTCCGCACACTCACCGAAATGAATCCGGTAGAAGACTGAGAGACTTGCCACACGTCTGCGGTTGTCAAGGCTCTGCAAGGCAGCCCCTGAGAGTACGTCATCACCGATAAGTCTTTTCGCACAGTGCTCTATTGAGTCCAAAGCATCCAGCTGATACCGGGCAGATCCATCCCAAAGGTGACAGCAGTACTCCAAGCATGAGCGAACCTGGGCTCTATAAAGATGTAAGAGCTGCTCAGGCTTAAAGTACCGTCTGACCTTCCAAAGAATGCCTAGTTTTTTTGCAGCTGTTTTTGCTATGGACTCAATGTAGCGACCGAAATTGAGACTGGCGGACAGATCCAAGCCCAGGAGCTCTAGGTGGTCCGTCACAGGTACCGGAACATTTCGGAAGGTCGGAGTCAGGTGGAATGGACTCCGCTTCGCCGAAAACAGACCGGCCTGTGTTTTATTAGGGTTGAACCCAACCAAGTTAGCGTCTCCCCAAATGGAAACAGTATTCAGGGTTGCATCAACACTCTCCACCATCGTTTCCCTCATTGAACCGATGTCTGCACTGGACCTCGAATCCGACAGGTATCTTTCCGGAACTGCGCTGTCATCAGCGTACCCAAAGATTCCGGGTGTTAAAAGCAAGTCGTTGATGTGCAGCAGAAATATCTATTGTAAATAGTAAATAATATCTATTGTAAATAGAGATTTCCTGTCGCTATATTTATGGCGGGTAACGGGTATCTATGTATTAACACGTTGTATCGATATATTTGGTCAGGCTGGGTTTATTCAATAATTTCACCAATTTGGCGGTATCGATGTTATTGGCCACTGTGACTGTTTTTATTTGACAGTCCTGGATGTGGCTATCTATTTGCTGCCGACTGTACGCTGACATTTTTATTCATCAATTAAGCGACTGCCGTCTGACCTTCGCAACCCTTTACAGGGGGACCAGACCAACTGCATCATGGTTCCGTTTCAAAAACTGTCTGAAACGAGCAGGTTTCCTCGCGATGTTTTTTCTTCACCGCGCTGGAAGGTACGTTCTAATCCACTGAGGTACTATCACGTGCTAAACTGAGGACCAAAATCTAAACCAGATGATACGACCGAACCGGAGTTCGAAGTGGAGTTTTGCTTAGTTAGTGAGGTCATCGGAGGCCCATATCCGGGGGGAAGGGAAGTTTAAACGTTAGTTGCGCACGTGTGATTTTACTGGTACGGATTTCCATGGACAGCGGCAATTCATTAACGTCAGGTGATCCGTCTGCTTACATTTCACCTATCATACAAACAAATCTGAAATACCAAATCCCTCCAACACCACCAATAATGATTCGCTGAGTAGATGATCGCGCTATAAGCGTGTATTTTTAGAGATGCAATACATGAACACACCTCTACATTTATTTATTTATTTATTTATTTATAATATACACACAACACATTACAATCGCAAATAAACAAAGTGAGAAAAACAAAGTGCAGCTTTGAACCAGATTGCAATCCAAAAACAATGTGTACATAAAAAAAAACAATAATTGAATAACTTAGGTTTGTCGCACTAGCCGCATATAACAATATGACAAACCAATAAAAGAACCCAAGCTATGAACAATGAAACAACAGAAACAATACTTTATCCCAGTTATATTTTAATTTAGAGGGTTAGCCCCGATGCTGAGCAGGCCCAGTACCGTGGCCAGACCCATTTGGCGTGGAGTAGAGGATATCCTTTAGTTTTATAATATATTTGGAGAGATTTGGAGTAAAAATATCATAATCCGAATTCAATTTCGATAATTCATTATATTGACGAGCCATTCTGACCAGGGGGCTGTAATATGACGTATTATTTTTGTGAGTCTGCAAGGCAAAAACATTTGTTTTGTTGGATCTTCGCGCGCTATATTTGGTGTTAAAAGATATTTCAGAAAGCAAAGCTGGTGTATCAATAAGAGAATGTAACAATTTGTAAAAGTAGACAAGATCAAAATATTTGCGTCGAGTTTCTAGTTTATCAACCTGGAATTTGTATAGCCTAGATTCGTAGTCGAAATAATTACGTCCATACTGTTGGCGGTAACACAACATACGCAGACACTTTTTTTGCACTCTTTCCAATTCATCAATATGTACCTTGTAGTAGGGTGACCAAACAGGACTGCCGTACTCCAAGACACTTCTCACTAGAGTGTAAAACAAATATAACAACGATCCAGGTTTCTTAAAACCTTTCGAAGATCTGAAGACAAAACCGAGAAGTTGATTAGCTTTAGTCGTTATATGTTGATAGTGTGCACGGAATGAAAGCTTGTTGTCAAATAGGACTCCTAAATCTTTCGCTACACTGGATCTTGAAAGAAGTTGACCGTCAATGGTATAATTGTTAACAGTCCAGGAGCGTTTGTTGGTGAAAGAAATAACAAAGCATTTTTTTATATTAAGATGCATATAATTTTCCTTACACCACTCCGAGATACAATTTAAATCTCTTTGCAAAATATTGCCATCCTCTTCCGAGGTGATGGTTCTAAATACTTTTAAATCGTCTGCATATAAGAGACATTCGCAAGATAACCGCTCAATAAGGTCGTTAATGAAAACGATAAACAAGAGAGGACCCAAGTGTGATCCCTGCGGTACGCCAGAAGTCACTGAAATTAGAGAGGAAGAAAAACCCTTAAGAGCAACTAACTGACTTCTGTTACTTAGGTAAGAAGTTATCCAGCGATACAAACTGTGTTTACGCATGTCGACGGCACGTAAAACACGTCGTATACACAGGCTCTTGGGAACAAACGAACCCTTTCATTTATCACACCATTGGACACGAGTACGGACAGAAAAACAAGTGTTCCGCATAATAAAGTTATCAGATCCCGACTGATACGACCGCGGTTTATAAACGATACCTAATAAATACTTGGTAATGGTGAAACGCTGTCCGCTACACTCGGTTATCTCACAAAATGGATTTGCCGCACAAAAATGCTCTCTTTTATTCCCGTTGTAGTAAGATATATTTTTTAGATAACGGAGGTCCGTTGATTTATGGCCGCGTATAAAAAATGTTCGATACACAATGGCTCGTAAGGAAACTGTCGGATGGAGATAATTTTCTAAAATCTAGCAGGAAAATCTTTAGATATTTTCTTCGGTGCTTCGGGAAGTGTCGTACCCACTACGTGGAAGAAACAAGATTTCAATCTTATAACCTTACTCCGGCTAAGCTAAAAAAGAAAAGGTGTCAATTCTAGCAGTAAATTTTGGAAGCGCAGATGTTTAGTTTTTTTTTTATTATAAAGAGTGGCCCTTTCACAGTGGTCCACATTTTCTTTTCAATTAAGGTTAGTTGACCCATCCCGATGTATGTTCCGCTTATAGTTTTTGAGATAAAAATATTAAAAAGTCAGATGAGCCGCCGCTGCGGGCGCAGTCTAGTTCCATAATAAAGTTATGCGCTTGACTTTATTTTAAAAATGTCTAGATCTCGACGAATCAAAGTTTCTATTGCTATTTGAATAAAAATAAGCCATACAAAATCTGCACACGTCCGCACTGTGGTGCTTAAATGTGGACGTAAGGGGAAGTTTACAATGAAGATATCTATCACATATACATTTTTTTGAGGAAAAAAAATGTATATGTGATAGATAACAGACGAGCAGGCTCTCTTAATGGTAAGCGTGTATTATACCCACCTACATAGCTGTACCTAGGTTACACTTAAGATGAATAACTAGCTATTCTGCCGTAAGCCGCTTTACACCCAAATGGAGTTAACGGCATTATTTAATATAACGACATTACGATATCGTATTTTTTTTTTTAAGTATATTTTTTAAGTGTTTGTGCTTTGTCTTACCTACTGTTTTATTCTCATCATTGTATTGTGTCTAGCTTTTGAGTGTTGTTTGTATCCATCTGTATGTTATCAACTAAATTCTCTTCTTCTTTTTTTTGTGTGTGTGTTTAAATATGTATTTTATTATATCTACCACATCACATATTGCCTATCTATAATAAGTACGTGTATATTTTTTTATTTATTTATCTACACCACACCATCACACTCGCTCGCAAACAGGTCCCGCCAGAATACCAGCGCTGCTACGGCAATGCATATATTGTAGTAGCAGCTAATGCTGAGGTCGGGACCAGATTGACCACACACTATCCACATCTCTTTGTCCCTCTTCTGTGTAATATTTGTTGTTTTAAGCCGTGTACCAACTGTATATGTTTGTTTCATGTGTATTGTGATGGTCAATAAATGTATTTTCTTTCTTTCTTTCTTTCTTTCTTCTTTCATTATACGGCGAACCGGATCTTGGTCTCAAAAACAAGAGAGCGCCACTTTCGTTGATCCTGCACTACTTCTTGCCAGTCACTGACCTTAAGTTCTCGCAGATCAGTCTCGACGACGACAGCCGGGACAAGACCGCGCTGCTGATCTCGCTCACCGCTTCACCCCTACCTGGCGCAATGAGCCCTTCATTGTATGATCGACCAGGACAACCGGTAACGTCATCTACCGCGGAGTCATATGCTGAGCTAGCCACTTCTCAGCAGTGGGTACGCTCACGTACTCCGAAGGCCCGTTTAATCGCCTCTTACGACATACAACTGTTTTGCAGACCTGAGGTTGACGTTGTAGCAAGTTCAACGCATGGTTCTGACCCGCCATACATCTAGATGCTGAGAATGAAACAATTATCGCTTGCGTATGGAACCAGAAGGGTACAGAAGCAAAACAAGGAATTCGATAAAGAAAAAATATTGCGTAATGAACACCTTTACACTCAAAAGTCTACTGTTTTCGTAATATAATCTTAAAAATGTATAAATTGCTTTACATAAAAACTTTATTTTAAATCTTAGTATTTTTTTAGGAACAAGTCTAAGAAAATTGTTAACTTTTAATTGCGAAAGTAATAATTGATCACGCAACTCTTTTCTCTGTGACATTTATTGTTTTGCCCCTGTACCCTCCGTATGGATTCAGCTGCAAATCTCTTGTAATTAAAAAAGGCCGTAACTTATTTTGCAAAACAATAAGGCTCAGTCTACACTGGCCTTTATTGTTTCGCAGTGGCCAGTGTAGGCGAGGCTCATCATATGCTCGTGCCTACTGCATATTTCATTGCAAGGCCCTAACGTCGGCACGGTGACGGTGGCAGACGCCCGAGCCACTTATTTGCTTACATTCAAACTGAATGTATAAGCCAATTAGTTTAGCTTTGCTTAGCGGTGACAATGTAAAAGGTAACTGTTATGTTTTTTTTTATTTTATAAAGCTACTTATTATATTTCATATACGCTCAGCTAGCTAGCGCTAGCTCAGCATACGACTCCGCGGGGGACGATATTACCGAGTGTCCTGGTAGGTCGTATAGCAATGAAGGGCTGCATTGCGAAAAAATGGACACCCCAGGGGTTTTGGTTAGGGTTAGAGACCCACACACTACCTTGTTCCCTACACGTAGCATGGTGACGGCCATGATGGTTTCCCTTTCTGCCTGAAACTAACCGCGACTGGAATGCACGGAACAAGGATAGTTTTTGTTGTACCGTCATTGAATTATTTACCTTGTATTTGTTTGCATTAATTGTCTGCATTTACTGTTTTAATTTTATTACAATCAGTAAAAATTGTTGGTGGCGCCACTGAACCTTAACAGGGCCCTTAAAACCCATTACCAAAATTTAGCTACACTTGTCATTATTGTTATAATAACCCTGTATGATAAATATTTGACTACCTACTATTTTTGCCTTTTCACATATTCCGGCGTCCTCACTCAATTTCATTTATCTACTAAAGCATACGTGAGGAACTCTAACTTTATTTACGGTCAAATTTTGTAGTCGAAAAGCTGGAATAAGCAACTTAAAATTTCAGTTTTGAACTTAAGCCCGCCAGCAGCAATAAAGCGGTGTAGAATTTAATAGGTAAATCCGTAAATATCTAGAATATTTTCCAGCTAAGCGGATTTCACTAACCTATTTACCGCGAGTGGTTTGAGGAGCTCGCTGCGAAAGAGGTTAAGTGTGGAGCCACATTCAGCCGGCCACGAGAGGCGCTTAGGCGGTGTCACAAAGCGCCCTGCCTTTGAGTGTAGCCCGCAGTGTTGCAGACTGCAAGCTAATTATTTACCGCACATTCTATTTTTGAAACAACTTGATAGTCGCTTATTCAGAAGAAGAATATATCTATATAACACTGAATGCGATACTTATTCGATAAACAAAGCGGACTGTATGACGATATTTTAAATGTTACCAAACGAAAAAGTGTGGAATAAAAGTAGGGCTAAACAGTTAAGTGAAAACGCTTACCTAGCTTTGCTGCTGATGAAGGATGCAGCTTGCGGTCACGGTAACTGGACAGGGTCCCAGAACTCTCAGATTCATTCGAACTCACCTTCAAATCCTAGTTACCTGTTACCAGCGTGTTACCGATATGAAGCCAACGCAATTCCCCGAACTGACCAGCATTTCCACACACAACAATAGGAATATTCAAAGCTAAGACGACATTGAGAAATGTCGTCTCAACTTTAACGAAAATTATTCTAAATTACGCGGTACAATGTGGTACAAAAAAGGATTTAAGACTTCTTAATATAATCTTTTTTTGCTCTAGTCTTTCAGTTAGTCTTACAATAATCTATACCTAGTATAATGCTGCTAATATGACGGATATGACAGCGTAATTCATAGATCTAGCCCTAAATAAAGATTGGTTGAATTGGTCCGTAGTGTACTCTCTCACAATTTGATTTTAAAACAAAAATGATAGTGGTGTTAATGATATATTCGTCTGAAGAGTTTAAATGGGGAGCTTATTTTAGTCCGGTCGTAATGAAAGCTTAGGTCAGTGTTTCCCAACCAAAAGTTTGAAAGTTTCGAGTCTGCTGCGATAATCATAATTTGGTCAAAGTATAAAAGTTTGCCAGCTACACATTTACCCTTCCTCTGTGGTGTAGGTTTTTTAAATATTTCCTTCTTTAACATTTAGATCTTGAAAAGTTGACTAACTCATTTTACAACATTTACTCTTATAATGTAGAATTGCAATCCTCAAGCGACAATGGGCGGGACACATTTTGTTTTTTGTTGTTATTTTTGTTGGGCCCGACAGGGTTCACAGTGATCTATTGTGTATACCTATGTTTAAGATCTTATAATGTACACTGTGAAATGCAAATAAAATATTGAGTATTGAGTATTGTTTGTTTTTTGTTATTTTTCATTAAAGATAATAAAGATGCTTACACGACTAACGTTAGTAAAAAGTGCAGATTCATTTTAAGGTTAGAGCTTAAAATAAAATGAAACAAAAGAGTATCTAAATAAGAACCAAAATTAAAACTAGATAGTGCAAGCTTACAATATTTTGGGGGACTGGAGCCTAAGATAGGTTACACCTGTATTTCAGGTGCTACATTGCGAGGAGAACAGACAGCCGTTAGGGTGGAAAGATCCTCGAGTGGAGACTGCATACGTGCCATAGCCGTAAAAGGTCCCCTGCAAGGTGGACCCACGGCCTAGTGAAGGTCGAAATTCCTTGGATGCGGGCGGCATAGGACCGATCTGTGTGGAAAACCTTGGGGAGACCTTATGATCAAGATCAGATCAATGTATGTGATGTTGTGAAATATTCATTTATTAAGTATTTATTTTATTATTCCGTACTAAGTTGTTTGCAATGTGTAGGATTATCGCATGATTTATTATAATATTCCAAAAATCGAAAGATTTTTAGGTATTTAGAATGTATCTACATTGTTTTAGTATAATACCATAGACTAAGATCTGTAAATTTTGTGCAATAAAGTGTCTATCTATCTATCTCGAGATTTGAGGTGATGAGTGATAATATCACTTTTTAATTTACGAACCCCTTCGAAACTACTCATAATAGGCCGAAGAGTTACTTTGACATGTTACTAAAGTGTTAAGCAACTTTTGATGCTGACCTGATGTACCTAAGTTCAGGCACACACCTTAATGTCAAACACGTTCGGATCAATATCATTGACGAATTTTGTCAGATTGTAGTAAACTAAAGGTTACAGTACTACAACTGTTTATACCTACAACTAACTAAAACTAGTTAGTTTATGTTAGGACTCCCATATTATTCAAAATAATTTTATTTTTATACCATTTTGGAATCATAGAAATGCCTTTCCCTTAAAAGAATATGCCTTAGACGTGTGTAACTCGTTTCTGAAACGACTTATTGATCCGACTCAGCAAAATGATACACTGTTCCGAATCTTAATGTTCGCTCCGAATGTATCATTCGACTCAAATGGATCTCGAGTTCGAGTGAACCGAATGTTCCAATTGAGCTGAATGATCCGATGAGCTGAATGAGCTGAATGATCCGAGTGAGCCGAATGATCCGGATGACCTGAATAATCCGAGTGAGCGGAATGAATCACGGATCTATCTGAGAGTCGATGTTCCAAATGAAGCGTTTCACTGTTCCGCTTCTCTGCACTGATCCAGATCCAAATGTTCTAATCTTTTGAAGGATACGTTTTTGCCAGATCTAATATGCCTTTTCCTTCGTATATCTTTGATTAATTTGAATAAACTTTAGGAACCCTTAAGTTAGGTATTGTCTCGAAGCACTCCAGCCTCTGAGTGTTATCCCAGAGTTGAAGACTACAAAGACTCTAGTTTATTATCTTCTCGCAGTTCAATAATGGTTTTGAGGGTTAACTATTATGATTATTGAGTGTAACCGAGAGCTAAAAAAAAGAGATACCAATAACAATATGCCCTGCCCCAACATGACAAGTGCCGACTTGCATGATTTATAGTTCTATAGAGAGTAGGTAGGTAATTACTAGTAAGTGTACCGATGCGGTATGGAAGGATTACTTATGATTTTTTTTAATGAAAGAGATCCACGATGGTGCAAGCTTACCCAAAAGCAGCTTATTAAATAATAAATAAATTCTTACAATATTAATACTTTTTTTCTTTTTTTTTTTGGTCAATAGGCTAACGCTTGACCACAATCGTACCTGATGGAAAGAGACGATGAGGTCTAAAAGATGCCTGTTCACTCTACTACTATACCTACCTTCGAGTATGTTGACCTTTTCCTTACTTATAAGCTTTAAAAAGGAATATAATATTAAACCAACCTTCTAAAAATTACCTTTTTGCACCCAAAAAAAACTTTTTTTTGATTGCACATCAAACTATGATTTTGATGAGCAATTATTATTTCTTAATTTGCAAAAAAGTTAGGTTAGGTTCACACATAACACTTATGAATGTTTAAATAGGTACATAATATCTACCGCTAGTTCGGAATGTCGATTTCTACTGAGAAGACACCAGCAAGAAACTCAGTAGTTTCTCTTTACAAATACTGATGATGTTACAGAGTTTCAATTGAGAAGAGAAAAAAATACAATTATGAAAGTTAATAGACTACTATGAATAACAGCTCAAAAGATTAATCAATTAATATGCCAAGAATACTTATCATTTAAAGTCTTATACACTATAGTAACCTTTCTTCATTAGACAGGTTTTAATATGAGACCTAAACTTATCCAGTGATACGTTAATGACATTTTGTGGTATAATAACGTGTAAAAAATTACTCTAAGAGGTAATTAAATAAACATTATGCAAATAAACATATTAGGTGTATATTTACTTACGTTGAATTCAGGTAGTATTTTTTTTAATATTTACTATTTGTTGAAAATAATAAATGTAGATGGACACCAAATATGTTATTTTTTAAGATTTTAAACTTTCGCGTTGCATTATACAAATTAGTAAATATACACCTAATATGTTTATTTGCATTATGTTTATTTAATTACTCCTTAGATTAATTTTTTACACGTTATTATAACTAATAAATCGAAGTCACAAGCATTCAAGCGTATGAGGCAGTGCAAATGTTTTTCGAATCAGCGTCTTTCGCGACTACATCATTCGAGTCCATGAGCTTTCGAAACTTTGAGGCAGTAGAAAAAAAAATCGCAACAGCATGCGTCGCGACAGCGGCATTAGAAACTACGTAGGAGATCCATAATTAGGCCAATCTAACAACATTCACGAATTTATTATGGATCCAAAACTGCCTGCGTCTTCACAGAAAGTTTTCGAAGCCACAAATGTGAGAAGTGAAAAGTTCCCAGAGATACCTCCCAAATAAAACTAATTTAAAAGTTGTGGACTTTCTTTGTTCTTGTTTATTAAATAATTAATGCTAGCTAACTTTGGTTGTACGATCTCGGGGTATATTGTTTCTAGGAATCGGCAATTCAAAGGTTTTTAGTGAGTTCGGGATTAGGTAAAGTTGTTTTAGTACTTACACTGATTTCATACGGCGAAATTATAAAGTGATATGTCTTAAATCTCGAGATAAATTTTAATGGACTACAACTCTCACGATTTTTGGAATAAAAAAGGAAATTATGCGATAATCCAAAACATTGCAAATTACTTAGTACGGAATAATATCGCCCACGTTTGTTGACTTATTGTATTGGATTAGAAAAAAGTTGTGGTTCTATAAGAGTAAGTAGACATTTGCATTGTTTTTTGGAATTTAAGGAATCAGTTTTATTAGAAAGTTTGCGTGCGGAAATTGTAACTTTTATTGTAGAGACATTAAAATATGGTGAAGTTAGGATATTTTGTGATCGTTTTGATTTACAAGCGTGTAAATCTCGCAAAAGTTGTCTTAAGTATATTTCTAAGGAAGATTCTGATGTGTATATATGCGTATTCGTTTGTGGGCGAAAAATACACCTACATTTCGTTATGATGATCCCTTTGTTATTGAACATCGGAATTGTTATAAATTTTTAGAGAAAGCGTTTATTGATATTAAGTGTCCGCCTGTTAATATTATATTTCATAGGGTAGAATTTGCTTATCATAATTGGACTATGGATGTAGCCATGTGGTGGAATAAATTTATAACTACTGTAGGTTATAAGCGTAAGCAGTTATATTTGTCCGGTCCGACTAATGTTGGTAAATCATCATTTATAGAAAGTATAATCACTATTCGTTACTTGCCTAATGTATATTATCCTGGTGTGGGTAAGTTTTTTATGCAAGAATTTAAGCCTGAATATCATAAAGTTATTTTGTTTGAAGAATTTTCATACCAGTATTGTGTGCCTTCTATGTTAAAACGATTATGAGAAGGTCGCGTTTATTCTTATCCTGTAAAGGGATCAACGTCTATTAATATTAAATTTAACGGTCCTATAATATTCGTTAGTAACGATTTAGACGATAAAATGGATGAAGCAATCAAAGGTAGATTTTGTTTTATTAGTGCTGATACGCCGTTTTGGACGTCGGTACGTGCGCCGGTGCCGAAAGAAGAAGTGGTTTACGAGACGCCGCCCAGTTCGTCGCAAGAGAGCATTGCGATTTCGTCTTCGAGCGATTCGGAGTAGGCCTCGGTTTGGTGTTCCTCGTAATCGAGGTTTTTTTTCGACTCCAAAAGTGTTGAAATATTGTTATAATGGTTGTTTCATGAAGACTAATAGTTGGTTTTTGGTGACGATCACTATGACAATTTATTTAAGAGTATGAACTTATTTAGTGTAGATGGTTTAGGAAATAAGAATTTTAATACTTTTATACATAATCAGTATGGTTTGGTTATTGTGAATAAAGTTGTATATAATATTGATAATATAGAATTAAATAGATATTATGATATAGGTAAGTTAGAAAAAGCAAATGGTGAATATTCAGATTTACGTGTAGACCCGCTATTTAACCAAGATTCTTTTGATGTTACTATGTTTTATATTTCGGCTAATCATGCATCATTTGGTATACCCGTTATCGATTCTCATTATGAAAATATCAAAGGAATTTCTTTAAAAAATGGTCGGTCATATAAGTGGACATATTATCCTCGCAAGAAACGTATAGAAACTAGTTTATTAAATTCTAAAATAAGAGTCGACGAACTGGCAATGGCTATGTTCAGTCCTGATATTGTAAATAATTCACATTCGGGTGTGAGTTTTATTGGATTTAATACTACTGGATTGCCTATTAAATCTAACCATAATTCTGTGTATGAATATGTAATTAATTCTCACAACATCTCATACATTGACCTGATTCCGTACTAAGTAGCTTAAGCACTTGTTTTACAAATATCAGACAAGCACCTGTGTTACGGATATCAGAACCAACAGCGGAATTGTAAATATAAACATAATAATACTTATCTTTTGTTAATACATACTAATAATCCAGGGAAAAAACCCAGTCCAATACAAACAGACATGTTCTTGCACACAAATGTTTGTACTGTGCGGCAATCGGATCGGGAATCAGTTCAATGTATGAGATGTTGTATGAATTCATTTATTGCCTACCAATACACAATAGGGTATTTGACTAAGTTCGAGATTTTACAAAATATAAATATTTTATCAAAATATAGGTAAATATCTGCCAATAGCAAAAATTCTAAATTAAAAATATAACGTCCAGCCGGTTTTATGGTCATTCAAAGATTCATGGGCAAGTCCCTTTTTACCCGACAAGGCAAAGCAAAAAGGAGGGTTATGATTTTGACCTGTTTGTTTGTATGTATGGTTGTTCATCTGTTCCCTCATAACTTCTAAACTAGTTATCATATTTGAATAAATGAGGTGTCGTTAGAAGCGTCTTGATTGTCTTGACGGTACTGCATACGACCACGGCAAAATAATTTCAGCAGAGAAAATTTCCTTGTTTCTTACTTTTTAGAGCGTGTTTTTTGGTAGTCGGGTTTTAGTTTTTAAACTTAATTTTTATAATAGTAAGAAATTATTAAAAAGTAATTATACCATTGAATATGTTAAACCTTCTTGGTTTACATAGACAAAGTCTACACTCGATTTAAGAAGACATCCTGTATGACAATCTATTCTGTAGTTCAATTGTCTGCTTACCAAAATATATCGTATGCAAATAAAAATATGTCAATTTACTTTGCCCCTCTAACGATATAAACAAATGGCAGCCCAGTTCCGTGCAGTGGGGTACGTCGATGCGGACTATGGAAACAATCTTGTGGACCGTAGATCATTCACAGGGTTCGTTTTCCTGGTGAGTGGCTCTCCTATCTCTTGGGAAGCACGCAAGCAGCGTACTGTTGCGCTTTCCACCACGGAAGCCGAGTACATGGCTCTAGCTGAGGCTTGCAAGGAGGCTATATACCTCCAGTCACTCATCAGCGAAATTTTCACTATCGCACAACCCATCGTCATCCACACTGATAATCAAAGTGCATTAAAACTCGCTCACAACCACACATTCCACTCACGCACCAAACACATCGACATTAGGCACCATTTTATTCGCGAATCACTTTCACACCACAACATCAATCTCATGTACATATCCACACATGACATGATCGCCGACATCCTCACCAAACCTTTGCCGAAGCTGAAGCACAACAAGTGTACAGTAGGGTTAGGTTTAGGTTAAGTCGCGTGTTATTTTTTCTAATCATGTTTTTGTGTAGATAATTGATAGGTGTGTAAAGTAGGTTCAGGTGTCTTTATATAGGTTTTTTGTGTGCGTTTATATATAGGGTGTGTGTGTAGTGTATATAGGGTATGTTGTGTTTTTTGTACTTGCTGTATATTTTTTGTCCAATTTTTTTTTTTTTATACAGGTTGTTGACTTTGCGGGGGGGTGTTAAACCTTCTTGGTTTACATAGACAAAGTCTACACTCGATTTAAGAAGACATCCTGTATGACAATCTATTCTGTAGTTCAATTGTCTGCTTACCAAAATATATCGTATGCAAATAAAAATATGTCAATTTACTTTGCCCCTCTAACGATATAAACAAATGAATAACCCATACAATGCACCAACTATTATAATAGAACCATTGACATAAACGAAACATTTGATATAGCTACCATACAAAATTCAAATGAAGTGCATATTAAATACATTGTTAGTGACGTCACATCTGAGTAGCCATATTTTGTATGGAGCGTTTCGGGTTTGCCCAAAATAATGTGATTTTAAAGTTGTGATATCTCAGTTACTTCTAATCAGAATAAAGTAATTCTTTCAACGATGTTTCTATCATTCAGAGGTCTTTTGATTCCAAAAAATAATAGTCAAATACCGTATTTTGCAAATCGATGAAAGAGATATTTGGTGTGATTTCTTAAATGGGGGTCGAAAATTCAGTAGTTGTGCAGTGATTTAGGAGATATTGGCCAAAATTTGATTTTGGGATATCAAATCAATAGCTCACCATCAGGTGATCCGCCTGACGTCTGCCACATATCACATTTCTTTTTTTACAAATCCCGAGAGTTTCAAAGGTTCCTTTATCAGACCTCGCGGGCTTGATTTAGTATCCCTCAGCATTCTTTACCCCATTCATCACAGAGAATGCTCCAAGAAACTGTTTGAACTACTCCCTGTATCTGAATTCTTACATCGAACCACACGCAAGAGATTGTCATTCCATCCCTCATCATCTTGATGAATGGAGGTCTACTGGAGTACTGTGGTTGGTCGTTTCTCGTGGAACTCTCTTCCACGTACATACGTACCTCAGTGGAACTGTATTAGCTGCATACGTATTTCCCGACGGCTACGATTTAGGCACCTTCCAAGAAACGTTCTCCTATTTAAAAGGATTGGCATTACATTAATATCTCTTTGATTTCGCAGATGTTCATGGGCATGGTTCATGGTTCATTTTGTACATTGTGCAATAAAGTTGTTCATATTTCTGTTATACCAAGGTTAATGTCTTAACCAAAGACACGTCTTACCAATGGGTCACTTTTGGCAAACCAAAAGGACCAACTGTGGCCACGAGCCGATCTTAATAATTTCAATCGGAACTGTTAAAGTTCTGCGGACTGCGTAATGGTGGGCCCCGGGTTTGCGATTGAACTGGCATTCGAGGGTTGAGTAATGTCACATTGTCTTCGAAAATTTAGTGGTACTAATACTTCACAATGGGAGGGTCTATTGTGAGCACTTGTCTTATAGGGATTGAAAAATGGCTCCTTTAAATAATTAGTTTGTGATGCCTAATACTTGTATGTTATTTGTGTTTTAAATTGTAGAATCAACTTCTCGTAGCGGTATTTCCGAACCGGTACGACATTCAGATCTTCAAGAAACGAGCCTATACCTTCCTAAAAGACCAGCAACGCATCTCCACTCAATCTGGTGTGGCTGATGTCCATGGGCGGCGGTGATCACTTATCATCAGGTGCTTGCTTATTTGTCACCCTTTCTGATAAAAAAAAAATAGATGTATACAAATCTGTCAAATATTTTCAATCGATCCTTACGCTAATATCGTATACGTTTCTATATATAATCGTATAAATTCTTCTGCGGATTTTAGCATTAGTCCAAAACGGATAAGACTAAAAACAAATTATAGACACCCAGCAAATGTAGGTTTGTATATAACATGAAGTTAGTATTGTTCCTATCGTAGATAACTAAATAATATTTGAAATGCGATAAGAAGCGCATACACATAGTTCAAACTATGTGTACCTACCTAATATTATTTTTTAATAAACGTCAGTCTGTTTCAAACTACTATCCGTGCGTTTTATTAGTTAGTACCAAAACTAAAACATACAACGTATGTTTGAATCCTTACAAATAGCTCATAAATAAAATGTTACCATCCCTAGTACGTGTCTTTCAAGCTCCAAGAATGGTATTGAAATTCAAATGCGAATAGTTAAAGTTCGCCAGATTGCTCCCCCGAGGGCCCAATTGAATGGCTGAGACGTCTGTCACACTCAAGAGGTGAATGATGACCTCGCTTCTCATATAAAAAGCGTCTACACTTACCCTAATGTCTTTTTCAGATTGAACCTCAAATGTAGAGGGTAAATAAACTTTGATGAAATCTTTTTGTTTTAGAAGACATTGCAACCGTCTACCAGGGAAACCAGACCAACTGAATCATATGATTTCTTTGTTATAGCAATAAATAAATAAACATTTCATAGCATAAAGTAATATTTTACTTCCTGTTACCCTTCATAGGCGTGTCCGACTCGCACTTAGCCGGTTTTTTTTTATCTGCGCACTCGGTTCGTAGTAAAAACGTCCGCATCTTGTCAGCCTTTCCGACCAGAATAGAACAAATGCTGCAAGGATTGGTTTATCGTCTCCCGTCTCGATGAATTTTGCATTTACCTTAGTTAGCACATTGTAAGAGCGATGGCAGTTCAGTCGATAAGAATTTGTGCCTTCCAAAAGGAAGATTGCAACATAATAAGAATACAACATACCAGCCCGCCTACCTCGCCATTCGATCAAAAAGATATTCTCCTTACCTCCAGCCAGAACTAATTTTGGTAATCACGCTCCTCTGGCCCGATGTTGTGGGACATACAATGAACTTCACCTGAAGGACATTGATATTTTTTTCGACTCCTTGCCTAGCTATAGGCGAAAGTTGATAAATTTATTATATGATAGGTAGCAAACCTCTTATAATGTAGTTTTATTTCAATAATTTTATCAAGTATTTTTTGTTTCTTTTTAGTTTATCTTTTGTGTTTTTACGTAGAGATTTTTAGCAACGTTGTGTACGCCTATAAAGGGTATATATATAAGACCTGTACTTTAACTAAGCATTTTTAAATTTTTCTATATGTATACTGTTGGTGTACCTTTTTAATAAATAAAAAAAAATCGTTTTGATGATTCTGAACGTGTAGCCATGTTGCCGTGTGAGCCATGTGAGCCATGTGAGCCATGTGAGCCATGTGAGCCATGTGAGCCATGTGAGCCATGTGAGCCATGTGAGCCATGTGAGCCATGTGAGCCATGTGAGCCATGTGAGCCATGTGAGCCATGTGAGCCATGTGAGCCATGTGAGCCATGTGAGCCATGTGAGCCATGTGAGCCATGTGAGCCATGTGAGCCATGTGAGCCATGTGAGCCATGTGAGCCATGTGAGCCATGTGAGCCATGTGAGCCATGTGAGCCATGTGAGCCATGTGAGCCATGTGAGCCATGTGAGCCATGTGAGCCATGTGAGCCATGTGAGCCATGTGAGCCATGTGAGCCATGTGAGCCATGTGAGCCATGTGAGCCATGTGAGCCATGTGAGCCATGTGAGCCATGTGAGCCATGTGAGCCATGTGAGCCATGTGAGCCATGTGAGCCATGTGAGCCATGTGAGCCATGTGAGCCATGTGAGCCATGTGAGCCATGTGAGCCATGTGAGCCATGTGAGCCATGTGAGCCATGTGAGCCATGTGAGCCATGTGAGCCATGTGAGCCATGTGAGCCATGTGAGCCATGTGAGCCATGTGAGCCATGTGAGCCATGTGAGCCATGTGAGCCATGTGAGCCATGTGAGCCATGTGAGCCATGTGAGCCATGTGAGCCATGTGAGCCATGTGAGCCATGTGAGCCATGTGAGCCATGTGAGCCATGTGAGCCATGTGAGCCATGTGAGCCATGTGAGCCATGTGAGCCATGTGAGCCATGTGAGCCATGTGAGCCATGTGAGCCATGTGAGCCATGTGAGCCATGTGAGCCATGTGAGCCATGTGAGCCATGTGAGCCATGTGAGCCATGTGAGCCATGTGAGCCATGTGAGCCATGTGAGCCATGTGAGCCATGTGAGCCATGTGAGCCATGTGAGCCATGTGAGCCATGTGAGCCATGTGAGCCATGTGAGCCATGTGAGCCATGTGAGCCATGTGAGCCATGTGAGCCATGTGAGCCATGTGAGCCATGTGAGCCATGTGAGCCATGTGAGCCATGTGAGCCATGTGAGCCATGTGAGCCATGTGAGCCATGTGAGCCATGTGAGCCATGTGAGCCATGTGAGCCATGTGAGCCATGTGAGCCATGTGAGCCATGTGAGCCATGTGAGCCATGTGAGCCATGTGAGCCATGTGAGCCATGTGAGCCATGTGAGCCATGTGAGCCATGTGAGCCATGTGAGCCATGTGAGCCATGTGAGCCATGTGAGCCATGTGAGCCATGTGAGCCATGTGAGCCATGTGAGCCATGTGAGCCATGTGAGCCATGTGAGCCATGTGAGCCATGTGAGCCATGTGAGCCATGTGAGCCATGTGAGCCATGTGAGCCATGTGAGCCATGTGAGCCATGTGAGCCATGTGAGCCATGTGAGCCATGTGAGCCATGTGAGCCATGTGAGCCATGTGAGCCATGTGAGCCATGTGAGCCATGTGAGCCATGTGAGCCATGTGAGCCATGTGAGCCATGTGAGCCATGTGAGCCATGTGAGCCATGTGAGCCATGTGAGCCATGTGAGCCATGTGAGCCATGTGAGCCATGTGAGCCATGTGAGCCATGTGAGCCATGTGAGCCATGTGAGCCATGTGAGCCATGTGAGCCATGTGAGCCATGTGAGCCATGTGAGCCATGTGAGCCATGTGAGCCATGTGAGCCATGTGAGCCATGTGAGCCATGTGAGCCATGTGAGCCATGTGAGCCATGTGAGCCATGTGAGCCATGTGAGCCATGTGAGCCATGTGAGCCATGTGAGCCATGTGAGCCATGTGAGCCATGTGAGCCATGTGAGCCATGTGAGCCATGTGAGCCATGTGAGCCATGTGAGCCATGTGAGCCATGTGAGCCATGTGAGCCATGTGAGCCATGTGAGCCATGTGAGCCATGTGAGCCATGTGAGCCATGTGAGCCATGTGAGCCATGTGAGCCATGTGAGCCATGTGAGCCATGTGAGCCATGTGAGCCATGTGAGCCATGTGCGTGTAACCATCCAGTTGGTCTGGTTCGACTGTCTGTGGGTTGCGAAGGTCAGACGGCAAGCGTTTCATTGTGACTAATTAGCACTTGACAAATTTTTGATCATGGTATTCATGGTACTTTGGATGAAATGCCAATTGAGAATGTTACGCTGAGATGACAGAAGAAAGACCAGAGTCTGCACCATCAATAAGGTCCCGTGAAAAGCGCGCTTCAGTCGCCATCAACATTCAAATTTGAGCGTTATCTCCATAGACACAAGCCCCTTATTATAAAGAATAATTCTGGAACTAAACTCGTGCCAGCTCTTTTGATTAAGTGATAGAATGAGATGGCATGGGCTTTAGTACGGTAATAACTTTAGATTGAATTTTGTAATAAGGTGGTACAAATCTAAAATATTAGTTCCGTGTTTTGCCACAGGACTTCTTTTGTGGCGCGGACTTTTCATTGAGTGTCAAGATTGTTACTCTGTGGTTTCAGTTCTCCTAAACCTTGAACTCTTTACGTAACTTGTACCTCATCATCAGCCCATTTAAGTCCCCACTGCTGGGGCACGGGCCTCCCTCAAACACAGGAGGGGTAATTGCCATACTCACCACGCTTGGCAGACGGGTTGGCGAGGGTTTTGATATAAATGCAGAGTTTTCCTTCTCTGGGTGCTGATGATCATGCCAGCAGTTTTACCTTAGTCGCCTTTTACGACACCTCGGTAAGAGTGAGGGTGGCCTATTCTACTCTGCCAGGGGACCATACCGGCAACTTGTACCTAAACTATATGTAATTTTAATTCAAGTTTCATACTCGCAAATTGATGTGTTATTAATAACAGTGCGGCAAAGCAAGGGTAATTTCAAGCTCGAGAGTGCGCCACATTCGCTCGAGCCATCTTATCTTCCTACGGTCGTGCATCAAGTATTAATAAATTAAGGCGAGGTCTATTTGCACGTAATGTGGATTCCACTTTACTAATACTTTACCTAGTTGAGTTATTGAGGGAACATAAATGGACAATACGACGTAAAACATATTCAAAACGAAAAATACTATTTCAACAAACAAAAATGTATGAAGAAAAAAGAAATAAAATGTGAAAATCCTCCTGACACGTCATTACTCGGCATGACAAATTAATAACGCTTTAGCTCTCGTTGATTTTAAAAAAAGGCAATCCATAAAAACCAAACATCAATTAATGACATAACCAGTCGCCTAAACTTTTTTTATTGTACATATAGCACCGACATCACAATACGTTGAGCCTCATGACTACATCACTTCCGGCATATCTATTAATTAATATTTTAAAATCATGACTACGTCACCTTCGCATATTAATTAATATTTTTAAAACATATTTCATTAAATACACACATTTAATGAAAACTAAAAAAATATGGGTCATCTTTTTTTTTATTCGAAAAGCTTATAATATCACATGAAAATATTTTTTTTTTCGTACTGTCCATAACTGATGAAAAATACCTCGAGAAACTTCCTAGAAAGCAGGCGACGTAATAGGACATACACACATCTAAAAAGTTTGAGATCACTCCATGATATTTAGGGATTATTATAGATCTTGACTAATATGCATACAAAAGACACCTTTCAAATGCTCGATATTCAATTATTTGGTGTTATTTATTTTTTCGTAAATTGATTGCAGTCTTGAAAAAGAAAGGTGTAAGAAAAATGTATGAAGTTAACTAAGTAGTTTAAAAATCTGCATAGTTGCTTAAAATAAAAGAATTCACAATATTAATAAAAAACACAGTGGAAATTTATTATTAAAGGTTTTCAAAGACATGACATTAAAAAAATGGACCGGTCTTTATGTCGCGAATTTTCGACAGGAGAGTTACTAGATTTTAAGTTTTCTTCACTAAAGAAAATATTTGATGCTGATACTCGTAAATAATGTTTCAAATCAAAGTAAAGACTCCAGATAAGTGTAGTAGACCCATTTATATTAATGCACCACTCAATTTAAGTACCACGTCCATTTCACCATTTTTCATTGTGTAAAGTACACGCATAGATGGATTTTAGACAACGTAGGTACCGATGGCTAATATAATAAAATATTCTAGGTAAATCTAGAGACAAGAAATATTAAGAAAACAAATTCTTCAAACCTTTTGATGACCGTGTAATTAAAGAATACAATTTAAATTATGTATGCATTTTGACATTCAATTAATTCAAATTTTATTTACAGTAATTACTAACATAGGTATAAGGTCACTGTTACTAACTTCTATACGGGTTATACATGTGCCCGGAATAAATGACTTTTGTTTTATTTTTTATCATAAAAATCTTCGTAAAGGACAATATCATAGGTATAACTAATAGCTTTACTTTGTCCGATGGTAGCCCAGTGCGTAAAAACGCGCCGTTCATACGGGGTTTTTGTTATGTGGTAGGTGGCAGACGAGGAGACGGAACACCTGATATTAAGCGATGGCCGACGCCCATGGACATCCGCGACACCAGTGGAGTCACAAGTGCGCTGCCAACCTTCGAACCCCCCTTTTTCCCGGATTGGGCCTCCGGTACCCTCACTCACGCAGCGAAACACAGCACAGTGCTGCTTCACGCCGGGTGGTCGCGGTTTGAATCCGAGCATGCAGCTCAGGATTTTTCGAACCTTCATGCGCATTTCAACCATTAACTCGGTGATGAAGGAAAACATCGTTACCTGCACATTCCGAATAGTCTCAGCTACGTAAAACCAATAAAATGTGATATGATTCAGCTGTTCTGTTCGCCTGTTAAAGTCGGACTGAAGATAGCTATTAGGTATACCAAACCAATGTACCTACAGTGTTAGTGTTTAATCCCACGCGAATATTGTGCCGATCAAATTTCCTAACCACATATAGTTCATCCCCCTAGCCTAGTCCCTAGATCAACGAGTCAGCTCGGCATCACACCCTATCGATATTGTTACACGCAAATTGACTAAACTTCATGTTCCGCATCTACTCGTAGATACTAGCGAGCTCAAGTTACTGACGTTATTAATTTATAGTATGTTTTACATTAGATAAGAGAGGTCCGTAGCCTGCATGTACAGTTTTACCAATTTTATAAGTTACACCAATGAACCTGCGCCTCTTATTTTCGAAAACTGAGGCAAATTCTTAACCAATCACAACGCTTCTTTTACGCGCGCCAGAAATTACAATTTATTATTGGTTGAACGTCAGCGCCATGTTCGGTGCGAGTGCGGTTTAGAGAGAGATAGCATTCCTCTCTGGATTTATTGTATTTCATCATCATCATCATCATCAGCCCATTTAAGTCCCCACTGCTGGGGCACGGTCCTCCCTCAATCACATGAGGGGTAATTGCCATACACCACGCTTGGCACACGGGTTGGCGAGGGTTTTGATATAAATGCAGAGTTTTCCTTCTCTGGGTGCTGATGATCATACCAGCAGCTTTACCTTAGTCGTCTTTTACGACACCTCGGTAGGAGTGAGGGTGGCCTATTTTACTCTGCCGGGGACCACACGGCACCTTGTTTATTGTTTTTAATCTTAACGTAATGCAATAAAGTCTGTATTTCAACTGCTTTCGCAATCGTAATCAGTCGGATTTAACTTGCTCTTCTGCGTAGACGAATTTTGCCGATGTAACTTATAAATACAGCTACAAATGTACGTACTTATAAAGGTACAGCGGTAATTATATTATAGCTTTCAGATAGGTGTAAAATTAAGTTTTAGACTGAGAGCCAGGCTTGGGCAAGAATGGGCCATCTCGCCTGGAGAGTTTCCTCACATAAACCAGCGAATAGGAACGGTTGGACTGTTAAAGAGTACTGGAGATGTTTTTTTTACATCAAGCGGACAAACGAGCAGACGGCATACCTGATGGAAAGTTATCACCGCCGCCCATGGACATCTGCAACACCTGAGGTATCACATATGCGTTGCCGGCTCTTAAGAAAGGAGTAAACCCTTTTCCTGAAGGTCACCAGGTCGTATCTGTACGGAAACACCACGGATGACAGCTAGTTCCACAGTTTTACTGTGCGTGGTAGGAAATAACGTGAGAAACGCACTGTAGTCGATATAAATCCATCCAGGTGATGTGGATGGAATTTGGCGTTCTGACGTGATGTGCGGTGGTGAAAAATTGCAGCTGGAATAAGGCCGAATAGCTCCTCGGAACGTTCCCTATTGTAAATGCGATATAAGATGCACAGTGATGCTACATCTCTACGCAATGACAGAGGATCAAGTGTGTCGGAAAGTGCCTGGTCGTCGACAATTCTGACCGCCCTTCGCCGAATACGATCCAGAGGAAAAAGCTGATATTTGGTACGTATGACTGTAATGGTCTTGCGGGTGTCTATGGGAATTCATCCAGATAGCTCACCTTTTTTATTTGATAGGTGGCAGACAAGCAAACGGATCACCTGATGGTAAGCGGTTGCCGCGGCCCATAGACACCCGCGACACCAGTGGAGTCACAAGTGCACTGCCAACGTTTAATCCCCCCTTTCCGCATTGGGCCTCCGG
Source organism: Marasmia exigua (assembly GCA_019059595.1). NCBI lineage: Eukaryota > Metazoa > Arthropoda > Insecta > Lepidoptera > Crambidae > Marasmia > Marasmia exigua. Next base: position 20,657,587 of record CM032471.1, read on the forward strand.
TACCCTCACTCACGCAGCGAAATACAGCACAGTGCTGCTTCACGCCGGTTTTCTATGAGGCCGTGGTATCACTCCGGTTATCTTTATTTTTTATGTAATTGATAGCAGCTTCGGCTCATTCAGCCGAAGCTGCTATCAATTACATAAAAAAATAAAGATAACCGTCCCCTACTAAATCATTATTAAACAGGATAACATGAGGTTTTGGAATAACCCGACATGTGGCTGTCTGTAAGATTATAGATCCATCTTGTGTACAATCAGTAGAATTTAGTGGTGGTCACCCTGCCACGCTCCAAAAGTCATGGGTTCATGTAATGTTGTCTGACAAGTGACAGGGGACAAACTCGCTCCCGTCCTAATTGGGAATGTGCCCGGGTTTCCGTGTGGTGCTAATTAGGCGATAATTTTGCCCAAAGAGCTTTGAAGTTAGACAGAGAGCTGATCACAAAAGAAAATGAAAAACAAATACAAAAACTGAAGATACGATACGATTATTAATCAGTTTAGAAACTTCTCAAGGGAAATTATAAAGATAAAAGCAATTAATTTTTCTCAAGGAGGGTTTAATAAAAAAAAAACACTTTCCCATTATGAGATCGGTTCATTGATGCAATTTGTATCGAAAGGCGATTTCTTTTTCGTAATTCACCCTTTATTCCTTAGAGGAAAATTGTTATCAAAAGTTTAGTGACCTGGAAAAGTTTCTAAGACTGATTAAAAGCACCTATTTTTATATACCTACTTTCCCAGTTCGTAGCGTAGCCTCCCAGGGCATAAAGAAACTGTCCCGTAAGATAAACCATTCATGGAACAACCGGCAAGCCTTCTACTAGTAAAAGTATTACTGTATACCTCCTCACATCCTTTCAGTAAGTTAGTATCGCAAGAAAATACGCATAATGAAAAAATAATCTGCTGCTACATACCTACAATATTTCTTAGTTAAAAATAAGTACATGTTCTGGTTTGAATGGAACAGCAGCTTTATAGTTTATTTTGTTCATAATTAAAATAGTTTTAACACTAAAAATTCAACTTTCATAACAACTTTACAATAATCTACGATGAAATTGAAGATATAACATTGAATAACAGCTTCAAGATCAGACTGTCTTACTATGTAATTGAAAACTACGTATGCTTAATTTCTCATATTTGGATTTCACGGCCGCTTACCATTAGGCCGTGTGGTCCCCGGCAGAGTAGAATAGGCCACCCTCACTCTTACCGAGGTGTCGTAAAAGGCGACTAAGGTAAAGCTGCTGGCATGATCATCAGCACCCAGAGAAGGAAAACTTTGCATTTATATCAAAACCCTCGCCAACCCGTCTGCCAAGCGTGGTGAATATGGCAATTACCCCTTATGTGATTGAGGGAGGCCCGTGCTCGAGCAGTGGGGACTTAAATGGGCTGATGATGATAATGATGCCATCAGGCGGAGTGAGGTCATCCTGATTGGCCTTTATATAAAAAAAAATACTCATATTAATATTTTAATGTAAGTGACTAATTTTCAGTCTTTTTGAAAATAAAGTTTTTAAACATAGACACTTGAAGATGCTTACTTACTTACTCCACTGGCTCCGTGACCCGAAACGAGTGTTGGCCTCCGAAACAAGAGAACCTCAATTTGATCGATCCTGCACTACATGTCGCCAGTCATCGGCCTAAAGTTCTCGCGGATCATTTTCGACGACGTCTTTCCAGCGATACCTAGGCTGGCCTACCGGGCGTCGGCCCATCGGTCGGCTCTGGTATGCTTTATATATGTTAGACTTGAAGATATTTAAAATCATTTACCTTTCTCATTTTCCTTGCTCAGTTCGTGACCATTGTACCGGTTATCGGTACGAAGCAATCACTGTATATTCAGTGCAGTGCCTTTGTTGATTAATAATAATAATGATGTCCTTCAACCGATTTCGACTAAGGCGGTCAATCTCGTATCTAACAGCCACTTACTCAGGATATACTATAGTGCTCAAGTGCGTGCACAAACAAAAGTGCACTCTTTACATCCTTGTCCTCATATTATGACGGGACACAAATGTGACACGAGCGGAGAGGGCCCGGGCGCAAAACCAACGGCTTAACGTGATTTCTGAGGCACCGGGGTACAAGTCTATAAGAATAACTCAGGTACGACTGTCTGGCCCGACCCGGGGATCGAACCTGGGACCCCTAGCGCAGCCGTCGCTTTAAAGTGCAACCCACTACCGACTGCGCCATCTAGGCAGTGATTAGTCATGCTATTATTAATTCCGCTATATTATCTCCTAACGAGAAGCCAGAACCAAAGCCAGAAACATACCGAATAAAACTCCTGGGACTCTCCCTCATCTGTCCATGAGTGGGTGAGTGTAACGGGACCACAGCTCGAAGCCTGGCACCACGACACCCCCCGGACAGGGAAGCCCGAATACACGGCTGGCACGACCCTTCTTCCCCCGAGAGCGGGGGGAGGGAGGGGGACAGCCGAAAGAGTCATGCCGTCCCCACCAGGCGTAGGAGGAGGTCTGTGCAATGCCGATCATGGGGCCCCATTCCCACGCGCTAGTGGACCTGCTCCTCGCAGTGGAAAGAGACGCAAGTATTGACGTCGTCTCCTCTCTCTACGTGCCTTGCGGAGCGCGGGGGCGAGAGGTTCAGCCTCTCTCATCACGTGCTCGCAATATGCAGCAAAGGCCGTCCAGGCAAACCTTCGCAACCCTAAGACAGGGGAACCAGACCAACTGGATCATGGTTACAAGTTCAGATACATTATTCTGGATGGGTGGAGATCAACCAACGTGCGCTTTACACGTCATTTTTTGCCACGCACCTCCTCATTGTGGAATTAACCTCCCTCAGTGGTTTTTCCGAACTGGTACGACATTGAGATCTTCAAACAAAAAACGAGCCTATACCTTCTTAAAAGGCCAGCAACGCATCTCCACTCCCTCTGTTGTGGCATGTGTCCATGGCCGGCGGTGATCGCTTACTATCAGGTGACTCACTTGCTCGTTTGACTGCCTTTCTCATATAAAAAATCTTAACTACGAGTACTATGAGTATCCACAAAAAGGAAATATCTGATACGTCCTTTTTTTTTATTGTTAACTCAAGATCGGTCACATAAACGTTTAATCTTAATGATTTAATGGCTAAAATTCATTCCGTTATCATAGATCCAAATTAAATGCAAACTCATACACGTGCCATTTCAAAATAACTTTTGTCACAACCCGTTAAAGTCAAATCTCGCAGAAAGGGTAGCAAAGTGATTAGTGGCGGTACAGTGTAAGAGATCTAGTAGGCAACAAGAGAGAACGTGATCATGCCGAACCGGTGACCTTTAAAACAAAACCCATGGTTACCTTTTTTGTACGAGTGCGTGCGGGTATAAGCAAGGGCGTCTGAACGTAGTACCTTTTTTTTTGGGTTGGTATGATTCTCCAACGGTAGCAGCCCTTCAGGCTACTTTACCTGGAAACGTCGGAGTAGGTATTTTTTATGTGATAGGTGGCAGACGAGCAGACGGATCACCTGATGGTAAGCAAGTACCGCCGCCCATGGACACTTGCGACACAAGTGCGCTGCTGACCTTTAAACCCCCCTTTCCCCCGAATCAGGCCCTTGGTACCCACACTTACGCAGCGAAACACAGCGCAACGCTGCTTCACGCCGGTTTTCTGTGAGGCCGTGGTATCACTCCGATCGAGCCGGCCCATTCATGCCGAAGCGTCGTTGTCCCAGGTAATATAGGTAACTTAAGCATAGTCCCAAGTGTGGTGTTTCCGACAGCGTGTGCGCTGACATGGGCACCCAAGGAGTTTTGTGTAGGGTATGAAACGTGGCGTGTGCACCTTTGTGAACACGCTACGTTTTTTCCACGTGTAATTAGGCTAAAAATTCCATCAAAATTTACGGAAAAAGTCCTCGAGTAGGGAAAATAATATTATGAGGTAATAGATGTGAGTTTGTGATTATGTGATATATTGTTGATGAATTAAAAAAATACAAACCCTTAGGGAAACACCCAAGTTTTACTATCCCTCGATCTAAACAACACCATAGAGTAGATCTTTACGAGCACATTAAGGTGACACCGCGATGGTACTAGCGCCGCCATAAGTCGACCCACTGGCATCTTCCCTCTGTGATAGCGTTAAAGTTCCCAGAACTTTATCTCGTGAACTCAATATTAATACTCTCCAATTAAGTTGTTCAACTCCTTATCATAACGCCTCAAATAGCTCAGGCACGTTTAGCTATGAGTAACAAGCTCATACGTCGCCAGTAAACTGGATTTGTAGGGAGCTCAGTGTGAGTATCGTGGGTAATTATTTGCCGAAACGTGGGTAATATCACTAATAGCTTATATCTAAGTTAGATCCTTGAGTTGTAACCACGGTCTCTTCTTAGTAGTGTTTTTAATAATTATTTATTTATTTCAAGCGACAAGAAACATTAAAAATATTTCTTTGGCCCATATAATAAATGCGTTACAGTTTACATTTTTAGAATTCCAAGATTGCCATCGGGAAATAAGCGGACAGACCGTTGTCAGCAAATCACCCAAGGAGTTTTGGTAAGTGTTAGAATCCCACTCACCACCCCCATATTTCCTATACGTGACAAGGTGACGGCTATAATGGTTATGCCTGTGAAAAAAAATGGATAAGAATATATGACTTACAAATGGGAGGTTGTACAAAAGTCAGAATCCGAGCAGGTAGGCACCTTCAGATTTTACAAATCTGTGTGCATTTATTCATTATTTTACCATTAGCTAGGCGAAGAAAGGAAATATTGAGAGAAGAAGATGAGGAATGGTGAGGCAGACACTACAAAAGGAATATATTTAAGCGCTAAATATAAGCATTAAATAGCATGATAACAAATTAAAAAAATTATGAGTTAATTGTAGTATAAGTAGGTTTATTGTATTATATACATAGTTATGTATGTATATTTAGTCATATTATATATTACTCACATGTATGTTTATGGATATAAATTTATTTAGCCGTCATACATATTTCTGCATCGCCTAATGATTGACTGGTAGAGAATGCTGTATAGCACTAAGTTCGCCAATTGTACTTTATTTTCTTGTGCAATAAAGAATAAATAAATAAATAAAAATTGTGGCAAAAGAACTTTTACCAGCACATAAAAATAAAAAGTAACATAAGAAAAAATGTATAAATAAGCACATAATATGTAGGAAGTTAGAAAATGTATGTATATAGGTAACAACACTAACTTCTTTTTTCATGGAGCAACAAATTACGCTACAAAAAATTTTGTAAACTAACAAACAAAGGCAAAGCTTAGAATCTGTAAATTAAATGTAACAAATAAAATGTGAGAAAATCTGCGCGTTTCAGAAAGTTTTTCAAACTGTGGGTACTTATAATGTTGAAATAATAGTTCTGGACGTGTAATATGATTCAGTTGGTCTGGAAAGTTAGTCGGAAAATTGATGACTAGACGAACCAACTTCTGAATCATGGTCCAAACGTACCGGGCTCCAAAGTGACGGTTTTTTATGTGATAAGTGGCAGACGAGCAGACGGATCACCTGATGGTAAGCGACGCCCATGAACACACGCGACACAAGTGGAGTCACAAGTGCGCTGCCGACTTTTAAGCACCCCTTTCCCCCGGATTAGGCCTCCGGTACCCTCACTCACGCAGCGAAACACATCACAATGCTGCTTCACGCTGGTTTTCTGTAAGGCCGTGGTATCACTCCGGTCGAGCCGGCCCATTTATACCGATGCGTGGCTCTCCCACGGTCAACGACATTGTTTGCATGATGTTTTCTCTCAATTCTTCAATCATCAGACCCGACAAGACCAAGGCTCGCTCTCTAATCCACTGAGCAACCATCGCTCATGGCTCCTTTTTTTTTCCAGGGGAAACCATCATGGCAGTCACCTTGCTACATGTATGGAACAACGTGGTGTGTGGGACACGAGGAGGCCGCCGCACCCCGCTCCTAACCTTTTTTTTTTTTTGTTTTCCCGGTGGTAAAATGCCGCCTGCACGATGTGCGATAGGCAGACGTAGGCGCCAGTAGGCGGCGCCGCCTTATGCACACCCGACCGCTGGGAGACGGCTGGGTAGTGTGGGGCTCTCCTCTTGGGCGCTCCCAGGGGCATTCCCTGCTACGTCCATGTGGGATGGGCTACGATAACGGGTACAAAACCATGTTCGCGGCCCACCCTCGAAGGACAAGAGGCTCGCCAGCACGGCCTCCCCCAAGACGGGCCTCACCATACACATGAGGCCTAGGGCCACTCCCATGACCCACCCCTCATCCTCTCCGAGAGGTGTCCACGTTGCTGGATTGCAACGCCGACGCCCAGGAAAGGATGACTGCAGGCCCCTCTCACAAACCCTTACCCTGCTGGCTGCAGGGCATAGATAGAAGAGGGTACCCACAGACTTCAACACCAGACCCAAACACCCGCCCGTTCGAGCATATCTACTGGGTTGCGGAGATGGACGACGGGACCTCAAACAAAACTCTTCGACGCGCACAATGACGCGACACAACACTGAGGATTTACTCCTCCGAGGATCCTCCACACTCCAACGCGCCCGAAGGCGCAAACACCATGAGGGCCCACGTCAATCAAACGCGCTCGCCGGGTGACCGCTGCGCAGCTCGCGCAGGCGAGACCGGACAGGGCCCACTGTGCGTCCGTCGGCTGTCGGATGACCAAAGTGGCAGAACACATTTTACCATCCGCCGTTGCCCGGGGAAACCGTACCCCAACTGGAAAACGTTTCCACCTGATACCAGCTGAAACTGGAATCAGGTCAGAACTGATTTTCAGTAGGGCCACACTAGGAGGTCGACGCACCTTAGCTCCCCACCGCTCCTAACCTAACCTAACTCACTGGGCTATTATCACATATATATTTATTATCACAGTGACAGGACTGTGACCCTATGGTCCTGGATCTTTCACAACGCCCTTATTGATTGGACAGTCGTATCTGCAGTATATTTCTTCGCACCCCAGCGAATCCGCAACACATGCATGTACGTGACCGATCCCTCGTTCCTAAAATAAACAAACGGCCTCTTGCATCCTTTTTCATAGTGCTGTGCTAATTTGACAGTGTTGCAGTGACCCAGTCTTGGTCGCTATAGTTCGCAGACTTGCTAGGCTGGCTCGGCGACCCTAAGTTGATTATGGCCAGTGACACGAGACTTCGCTTCGCCGTTCCAGTCTGTTCACAGACTTCGACTTCTCTTTTATGTCTTACAGGTTATGATGTCTTAATGTTGAGAAAAAATCCTAACAACAAAACATAAATCTACCTTCTACAAATTAAAGACAGTTTTTAGATTCATCTCATGATTTTTTTAAATTTGAATAGCCAGATATTCGGCCTTAATCTCACCTGATGGTAAGTGATGATGGGTCCGAGGCCAGGATCCAGTCTGTATAGTAACAGCCTATTCACTTATTTACTAAACATGTGTTTAGGCCTTAAAAAGGCTAAGCTTCAAGTATAATTTGGTTCAGGTGGATTATCACGAAGTTGTCGCCCTTGAAAACGTAAGGTAATATTGGCTATATTTGATGACGTCAGAACCCCAACTTGTTGCACACATGATTGGTCTACTCATAGTAAGTGGGAGGGTTAAGTATCACAACTCCCGAAGAACAGTTGCAGGCCAAATCAAGACCAGTTAAAGAAGTCTTGCTAATAGCCAACACTAGTTCTCCGTTTCACGAGGAAGGCCGTAAAAAGCGTCGTTGCTCTCGCAAACGTACACTAATGTTTGTTTTATGATCGCTACAGTTTTCGGGAACGATCGGGATTTTGATCCGCTGTTGTAGCGGTATTTGCCGTGGGCTGATGTGGTTTTGCATTTATTCGGACGCCGTGAAAATTGCAGACAACAGGGATAGAGAGGTTTGAAGGTGTCTTTCTATGCGAAAAAGAGACAAAAGACGAGAGCTTTCATTGCTCTAAAAAGTAAATAAATCATCACTAGTAGAGTAAATTTTCATCTAGAATAGACTACTACAAAAGGTAATAACGAAGTTTTTGTCCAAAAAGGACCGAATTCCTAAAATACATATTTTCTACTGACTTAGTTCAGCCTACACAAAATCGAAAACATTTACACAACCCTCGACCGTCAGACTAAAAATATTTCGTCTTAGAAAATATCAGACTTTCCGTGTTCGAAGATTGCAAGCTCGAACCAGGGCCCAATCTTTCAATAAAATAAACAATTTTGTATCTTCATAACAAAAGTAAACAGTGTTCGAAGGATGGTATAAAAATTGAGTGACGACCTTCCTTCAGGCGAGGCGTATTTTGCTCAACAACGGTCTCGCGACTAGGTCCTTTTATTACTGACTATGTGACTCTTATTTCTGAGGTCACAAAGTTTAAATTAGAACTGGTTTCTATTTGTGGTTGGCAAATGGACGCTGCGTGTAGCCAGTCCATACATCAATTTAAGTGCGGGTTGGTTTGTTTATCAACTTTGTGTCCGATCGAACACTATCTTTATGGACGTAAAGCCAGGAGCGGTGTAATTTACGAGAGGTCTCGGGGGACTTTTCAGAGCCTGATAGGCGTACTCTCAACCAATTGGATAGAGTACATACTTAATTGCAGGTAATTATATCGTTCAGTCGGTCCACCTTGTGGGGGCCTGCCCCGGCTGCGACAGATATGTCAGTGTCAAATCTATCAATGTCACTAATGTCATTGTCAAATCAAGTTTTTAGGGTTTTTCAAACTTTTTGTTATATGCTTATTTTCTTGGTAAAGGCTGGCACAATTCATGATAAGGATTATCTCAAAAAATAGAAACTTAATTACATCTTCCAACATCACTAATGTCAGAGATTCTGACTACTGGAATCTGAGTCGGTCACTCTGTAGAATAAAGTTTTTCACCACTCCAGTAATTAGTTCGTCCAGTTTTGCACAAGTTTAAGATTTAACGCTTAAGTAGGCGAAATAACTCGTAAGGAAAATTGTCAAATGATATTTTTACAAATGTGAGTAGGTCAACAGTCGAAGTCAGTCAAAGTCTCAGTCACTTAATAAAACAGGGCGCGTTATCGACCTACGGATTCAGCGAAGCCTGGAGTAGGTTTTAAGACTATCTTAGGTCCAAGCAAGTTGGTCACGTGACAACTCACTCAACACACAATAGCATTGTTTAAAACGATTAAAATTCAAAGATTCCTATATTAATATCCCCTTGCGGTACCTCACTGCACGAAATAACAACATGTAAGTTCAAATATTGTACCAAATGTTATTAACACCTGAAGTGACACAAGCTCAATACCAGCTTTTACTAAGTATTACAGATGATTAATTTTTTATTAAAGTGTCTTGTATTTTTCTAAATCAATAAAACTAAATCAGTAAAAGTCAATAAAATTACTTCTTTATATTATAGAATTAAAATTACCAATAAACGTATTATGTCGGCGTATGTTTTTAAGAAATAGGTATATTCTATTGTACGATCATTATAATGCAGTGGCAACATTGTAGTAGATTTTCTGGTCTTGAATTCCAGTTTTGGGTTATAGATGGTAGAGGGTTGGAGGCTGTCGCGTGCTGCCTACAACTTTGAAATATGTAATTCCATTTGCTCTTACTGCGAGTACTTTATATTAGGTATTTAACTTCCGTTAGATCTGCCTTTCGTCGACCACGATTCCCAGAAGGAAACTTAGCCAAACTAAGACCTTAACACCAGTGTGAAAACAAGCTGATCGAAACGTGGTAAGGGTTTCAGTAAACAATTTGACATCCGATATCCGTTGAAAACAAACTGGAAACACTGAGTTGTTTACCCTGGCTCCCTTGGTAAACAATCAGGACTGGCTTTGCCTTTGCCCCTGTTTAAAGTTTTATGGAAAAGTGCCGATCGATGGAAACGAAATAAGGGAGTCATTTTGGTCAGCGATTTATGTAGGTATTACGTTCTAAACAGAGTACTCGTTTTAGTGTATAATTTATCCTCAGGGCCGACGCTAGCTGTTACATCGCTCGCGTGCAACTCCAATTATTCCGCCATTACATACTTAGGTAGGTAGGTAAGGTTACCTACCAATTAAGAAGGAAGCTTAAAGGGGATTCCTCTAACACCTACCGAGTCCGAAAATCGTTTCGGAATCCATCTGAAAAAGTGCAGGTTTCCTCACGATGTTTTCCCTCACCGCCGAGCTAATCGTAGAAATATGCACATGGATTTCAAAAATCCAGAGGTGCACCGGATCGAATGATACCATGGCCTCTCATAAACAAATACGTGCAACTGTGTGAGGGCAATATGGCACAATTCGGAGGCAAGGGGCAAAGGCAGAGGCACACTTGTGTTTTTGCTGGTGTTAGCGCCGCCCATGGACGGGTGTCGCTTACCATCAAGTGGTCCGTATGTACGACTGTCACTTATGATAAGTCATAAAAAACCCGTCTCCAGTCTGGAGAGTCACCTATAAACCGCTCCCGGTTATAAAATGCATTGAGTGTCATATTATAATAAGATATGCCTACACAAGAGTGTAGGTATATTCGCTTATATTTTACTCTATATGAATATTATACAAAAAAAAATTGCTGTTTGACAAACTCTTCGAGGACATTAAGTATACTGATGATATCATTTTATTTCTCCAAGGAACAGAGACTAATATAAAATATACCCTACCATAAAATATGACATACCTATTATTCATAATGTCATCAAGAATTTTTTAAGATGGTTAAAAAAAATTTGGATTATACTTTTCTGTAGTACAATTAAAAATGATTAATGTTTAAAAGCCTTTAATTCATTTTAGATTAATAAAAAGCTACGCAAGTAGATTGAACCATTACCTTAAACCAACATGACCATGAATATATACTAAACTACTATCGGAGTATCTCTGAGGGACCGCATCAGAAATGATGTAATCCGACAGAGAACCCACCGAATAAGCAAAGTCCTTGAGTGGAGACCGCGACTCGGTAAGCGTAGTGTTGGACGCTCTGCGACAGGATCGGATGATGACATACGAAGGCTGGCTGGTGTGGGCTGGATGAGAGTAGGCCGAAAATCGGGAGTAGTGGCGTGCATTAGGGGAGACCTATGTCCAGCAGTGGACGAGTGTGGGTTGCTGATGATGATATTACCAAACGCGAAAACGAACTCTATAGACCATAATTAGTTATAGTAATATTATATACACCGTGCTTTTTAACCGTCTTACTCCATTATCGAGAGCATTATACTGATGAAAACAAACACTGTCCCCCAAGGGACATGGGGTTTTATCTCGAAAAAAAAATACCTTCCCATTCACAAGTAATCAGCATCAGCTGATTGGTGGAAATACTATTGGGAAGCATTTTTTTTTATTAGACCCTATGTTCCTTGGGGAAAAATGTTTGTAATCATCAGTATAATACCCTCGATAAGGGAGTAAGATGGTTAAAAAAGCACGGTATATAGTATAATATTATAAATATCATTTGTACATATTATGTAGGTACATACAAAAATTGTTAAATAATAAATGAAATATCATCATCATCGTCATCGTCAGCCCATTTAAGTCCCCACTGCTGGGGCACGGGCTTCCCTCAATCACGTGAGGGGTAATTGCCATACTCACTACGCTTGGCAGACGGGTTGGCGAGGGTTTTGATATAAATGCAGAGTTTTCCATGTCTGGGTGCTGATGATCATGCCAGCAGCTTTACCTTAGTCGCCTTTTACGACACCTCGGTAAGAGTGAGGGTGGCCTATTCTACTCTGCCGGAGGCCACACGGCAATTGAAATATATACATCTGAAAACTCATTACGAGGCCAAAAACCTGGTTTTCATGATACCAAGTTAGGTGACGTTTTAGTCATGATAAATAGATACGAAACTCGGGAATGAACTTAGGAAGTCTTATATAATTCATTGCTTCTAGTTCTTCCTTCGCTATTTCAGGAAGTTCAGAGATTTCCTCACAAATTCAGTCGTAGTTAATCACAAATTTCTATTGACTTGTCCGTTGCCGCGTTTACAGGCGATTTTTATAAATATACCTAAATTCATACATTGACGCAATCCAGTACTACTACGAACATACTTGTGTACAGAGTAATTATAAATATATCTACCTATTTAATACATAAATAAAAAAGTATCAGTCGAAACACTTTACCACTGCAGGGCAAAGGCCTCCATTATAGACATCAAGTTATCGCTACTATGATGGGATTAGGCTTAATCACTACGCTTGCCTAATGCGGATTGGTGAACACATATCGAGCAATGTTCGAAAAATTCGAAAAATACTTTTAAAACGGCCGAGATCACGGCCCGTTACTTAAACCACTAGATCAACAGGGCGTAAATTTAACCTTAACCTAAACATGCCTACAATTGCATCAATCAGGTTATCCAAAGCTGTCGCTTCGGAACCCGGGCACGCTTAGCCCATGAATCCGAATTTGGGGACTCTGGTAATTACAGTGAAGCAGTTCTATCAGACCTACATAACTCTTTTACAGAAAACCGACACCAACTGAATCATGGTTCATCATCATTTCAGCCAATAGACGTCCACTGCTGGACATAGGCCTCCCCCAATGTTCTCCACACAGATCGGTCCTGTGCCGCCCGCATCCAATGGATTCCGGCAACCTTCACCAGATCGTCGGTCCACCTTGTGGGCTCTGCCACAACTGTGACTTCCTGTACGTGGCCTCCACTCGAGGATCTTTCCGCACCAACGGGCCGTCAGTTCTCGCTGCCCATTGCCACTTGACATGCAATCCTTCGGGCTATGTCTGTGATCTTAATTCTCCTGCGGATCTCTTCATTTCTGATACGATCACGCAAAGAGAATCATGGTTACACGTTTCAAAAGCTATCCAAAACGTGCAGGTTTCCTCGCGCTGTTTGTCCTAACTGCCGAGCTAATGGTAAAAACGCATACAGATTTTAAAAATCCAGAGGTACACTCTCGGATTCGAACCTGCTAACTCTCGTAGGAAGGTGCGTTCTTATTCACATAGCTTCCATCGCTCAATATAGTACCTATAATATCAGTGACTGAGATTAATACAGCGCCAAATCAATTTCTACTCCCAAACAACTGCGCCAGAAGTTTTTAATTTGGATCCCGATAAATCATCGAGTGACAAGTTGACAATTTGACGGGCTTCGTAAGGGAATCTGAATGGTCCCCTAAATATTCCGTAAGGCACAAAAGAAAAAATAACACTTGCGCCGCAGATTCTTTAAAACATTCTTTTGTCCACGAGAAATAAAAGTACTCGTAGGTATAACCATTCGCGTTTGAGGAACTATTGACAGTCCTCAAAGCTGTAGCAATCAGTACTTATTCGGTGTTGAGTAACAGGTGCGCCATTGTGTATCGATTAACGAATCGATACTCACGAATTCATTTCGTTACTCGCAGGAGTTCCTTTTTTGGTAGCGTGTGGACTGTACCGTTTCCCAATACGATACTACTTAAACATAAGCACCGTGGGTAAGTAAGTATCAAAAGTAAAGAGTAATGCTACGAAAGTAACGAGTAAGTACCAATTGTTATAATAACAAATACATAGGGGGTAGCTATTTTTGTTACTTTTGTAACACTAATATAATAATAGTCTTTAATATTCCTTCTTACGAGTAGTATGCATGCAAATATTATGTATACTTGTATTACACTACACTTTATTATCTATACTCCTGTTTTAAACTTCAAAGAAAATCAGAGAGAAACACTTTAACTTTGGCAGTATGATAAATATAACTTGTGCTTAAAGTACAAATGCTTAAAAAACTGTTGCAATGTAAAAAATCGAAATATCATAAAAAATGCGCAATCAACATTCAAATTTGAGGTTTATGTTCATAGACACAAGAAATCTTACACTTTGGTTCCTCGTTTTTCCGCAGGACCTCTTTCGTGGCGCGGACTCTTATGGTAATTTTAATATTTTTTAAATTATTTTTAAAGCTATGTTATAGTATAACGTCTGTAAAAATGTGTTCACCTTTATGGTATAGTAGAAAAGTTCCACAATAGTTTAAATACGTTGGTATTGTTTTTTTATAAACATAATTAAGGTCATATAATTTAGTCTAAGTTAAGTAAGTTCGCTTTTTGCCCTTAAAAACTTTATTATCCTGTATTCAAAGTAACAAATGTTTTCGCATTGTCTGACAAAAATACAAACAAAATAATAAAATTACCGGATCCGATCACCAATTTGATTAATATACCCCATAACCATAAATTTTCGATTCGCCCAACCAAATGCTATGGCAAAAAATATCTTTACAGTAAATTCCTCAAATTGGTAGGATAATGTCCTATATTTTCGGTCCACATAATAGGTAGAGCTCGATCAGAAATCTTTTTTTTCTTAACAAGCAATTACGTAAAAAAAGTAAGGAAAACTGAACTGAAGGATTACAGGATCTGTTGACATATAATTTATAGTTCTGTTCAGAAATGAGTTCTGATTCCAAAAAAAAATATTAGTGCTTGCTACATCCTGCGCGAAGGACCAATTAACTGACGTTCAAGTCGCTTTTTCGTTCCGGTTTTATCTCTAGTTTATTTTAAAACGGGGAAAACGTATGCCATTAATATAAAAGATATTAGTAAAAAAATAAGGACGAGTAACACATCACAGACAGACGTTTTAATGAGACGTCTGTTTTTGGTTATGTGATAGCAGTTAAAAGTGTGTTAAAACATTTTATCTGAAAACTTTTTCAGTTTTAACGAGATAAAAACAACTTCCAACTCAAAGCGATACCACACCTCAGTATAAAGAGAGGCAGTAGCAAGCAAGGCTCTATTTAACTGTCGGAAAGTTATGCTTCGGTATGAATGGACCGGCTCGACTAGGGTGATAGATACGAGTACCATGGCCACACAAAAACTGACGAAAATCTCACAGAAAATAAAATGTTATTATGCGGTGGCATAGCTAATGACTACGTCGGTGGCGCAGTGGTTAGTAGGTCGCACTTTGAAGCGACGGTTGAGCAAGGGGTTCCGGGTTCGATAGAAAAATTTGCCGAAGAATTCGGTAGGAAATTTTTTGTGTCAGCCCGGAGTCTGGAAGTTGGCGGTATTGTACCCCCGTGCTTCGGAAAGCACGTTAAGCGGTCATGCACCCAATTCCTCTCCGGTCGTGTCACGCTGAGAGAGCACTTGTGTTTGCGTACTCACTTGAGCACTATAATATATCCTGCGTACGAGGCTGATCGTAGAGCTCGGGCGCCGTAGCCGCGAAACACAGCGCAAGCTCTGCTTCACGCAAATTATCTGTGAGGACCGTGGTATCAATCTATCAAGATCATGATGATCCATCCACTGGCTTTATTAAAACTATGTCAATGCTTAGCATATAAACCCTTTGACGACATCAAGGAGTCCACAATTGAAAGTCATTGCTTTTAACTTCACCGACAATACCTCGAGCCACCATTGTCTTAGCTAAACAAAAAGACGCTGTTAGGCCTTATCTCCGAGGAAACGAGTTAGACGAAAGTATTATGCAAAAAATTCACTCAGTTTGTTTGATGAATTCTCTCCCAACGCCAAGTTTGACAAACAAAACACTCGAGTAATCCCGATTTTATCATACAGAAATAAAGTGACGGGCTAAGCTTTTAATGTTTATTTTGTTAAATTAATTTCGTGATTGGTCCCGATAAACAGTATGGTTAATTGCTTTTAAGCGAAATTGGAAAATGACGGGGCTTTGAAACGGAATTTAAAGCAGCTACGTTATAAATGTCGAGGTATAAAGACAGGGTTTGTTGATGGACCTAAATTCAAATATAAGGGGCAATTTTTAAGTGATAGGTGGCAGACAAGCCAGACGGGTAATATATCATTTTTCTTTATTGACATAATATATTTCAATAATTATGATGTGAAGCCCCTGACTTCCATGATAGGTATGCAAACATGTGTTACAGAAACCAGTGCTCACTCCCAAACCTGGACATCAATAAATACTAACCCTCTTATTACAATAAACTACTCTGATACCGACTTAAATCCTAAACTAGCAAATTCATCATTATTACAAATCCTCTTAGATTAAATCAAAAGATCTAAACAAATCCTCGACTAACCTATAGACCACTTACTACTGCAAGATAGTGTCGAAATTGATCGAATCATTCAATCATTCGATCATTCGTCCAGTGACGTTTCGTTTTACATAACCTTGTTTTGTTGTCTGATATCAAAATATTTGCAAAATATTTTAGGCAACAAAAATTATAATACTGTATTAAATAAGGTGTCCAAGTAAAATGATTAGGAATTGCTTCTATTTTTGGGATTGAATCAAAAAAATTAAGTTGACTACTTTCTCACAAATAACTTACCGTAAAACGTGATGAACTGTCACATGGATAAACTGTCATTGTCACTGAAGCGATAATATGTTCAGGTTATTATTTTAGTACCTACTCATCTTCAAAAAAGAAGGAGGTTTTATGTTCGACTGTATGTCACACGTACAGCTTACCTTGACAACCCGTTTGGAACAGTGATAGGTTTCGATCGATTTATGTGCATGACATGTCTGTTTGTATTGGTCTGGGTATTTTCTATATATTATTAGTGTGTATTTACAAAAAAAAGTGTAAAAAGAGCTATCTATCTCGGAGTCAAATCAATGTACGAGTATGTGATGTTGAGAAATATTGATTTATTGATTTGATTTACAAATTTATTAGCACTAAAATTAAACTTATATTTGTGGTTATGTTATCAAAACTTAGTTACTTACTAAAAAAAACTTTTCTATTCCGCTACTAAAAACAGATTTATAAAAAAAAACATGAATTAAATTCATTACCGCGCTTTTTGTATAAATAATTATCTTTTTCCTTTTACGTCTCTACAAGCGGAAAGTAAGAATAACCATCCCCATAATTATAATTATCTTGGCTGCGAGCAAATGAATACATTTGACCAGCAGATGCCTTTTCAGAGTTGGTAGACGGGAAAATTCCCATTCCATCCCGAGAGTTTCGCTGCCCATTGAATGAGTTAAGTAAACTACCGAAGGAACAATGGATCCGAATCAAACATAATTGCTGGGGAACCAAAAATTGGAGATAACTTCTTTAACACCATCTGCAGACTATGAGTACATGAAGGGCTATTTCTAACTGTAGTTACAGAAAGCGTAATTAAGTAGATGATGCTCTGTTTTTCTTCGCAAAATGCCACTAACCAAGGGGTCAAGGTCTTTCGCCCGCTCAATCCCTCGTACGATCAACGGCGTGCCACATCTCAACTAGGGCTCCATCTGAAAAAATTGCCCACAGGCTAATAAGTGAGCAAGTTGTTAGGCCACTGCGAGCAGAAATGATCTTTTCCACGCACCTTTTGAATTTGGAATATCTTCGTGTTAAATATTATAAGAATCCAAATAAAGACTGGCTGGCTCATAGAAGCGCCGCCAAGGCTCGACTAAAAATGATAATAAATAAACACCTCAACTAGGGCCCCATCTCAAAAATTTGCTTACAGACTAATAAGTGAACAAGTTGTTACGTCACTGCGAGCAGAAATAATGTTTTAGTCGCCGTAAACATTCAAATTTGTGCTTTATCATTATAGACACAAGGAATCTTAAATTTTAGTTCCATCTTTTTCCGTGTTTATTTCATTCGTGGCGCGAATTTTAACAGCAACTATACTATTATTACTAATATACCTGCAAAATCACGAAATATACATGAAAGCCTGTTGTCATTTTATCAAAGGGAGAAATGCAAAAGGCGTTGTATTTTGAATCCCTCGCTATGTTCAGGATTCTACTAAAGAATCCCTCACGGGTGATTCTCTGAAGTTTGACCTTCCGGTTTTTTCGCTTCCATGGGCTCAAAAATATTGTTCAAATTAGAATTTTAAATTGAAAGAAGAACACTTAAAGACACCTACTCTTCTTTAAATTTAAACTTCTTCTGATTTCAATATAAACTTCTAATTGGATCAATAATTTTGAGCCCATACAAATTAGACGCGAAGAAACCGGAAAGTCAAATTTCGGAGAATCACCCTCACCTAGCCCTCGCTGTAAATATATTATTTTGCACCCTTATCACACAATCTACTATTGTTCTGTGATCGCAAAACATAAATTAATGAAAACTGACTGTAACCACCAAGAAGGGTCCGACCGGAAAGATCTTTCTTAACTTGCTATTATTAGGCCAAAGAAAAAACCTTGGCACATTTCGGGCGTCTTGACCCTCCAGATTTAAACGATTTAAAGCCTCCTAGCAAACAAGATAGATGGTTTTTTTCGACGAAGATAGTAGTAACCTCTTTATAAATAAATAGTCTGACCCACCCCTTACGTAGGTGCTTTGCGATAAATAAGGATATAGCGTGTCCCAACGATAAATTGCTTCGAGATACTCTGCTTGAATGTTTTGAATAAAACACTTTTTCTAGGTAAAATATTTTTATTAGTATGAGTATTGTGTAAGAAATATTTAAACCTTCAATCGTTCTGATCCATCTAAGCTATCTAGCCCTCTCCTGGCATTAGCGTGTAATTCCAGTTGTGTCCAAAGCTGTCGCTCTGGATCCCGGGGTACGCTGGACCATGATTCAAGATTTGGGGAGTTTGGTAATGTGGGTTTTAGCGTGTGAAAAATCCGCTAGATGAAGTACTATAGGAGCAGGTCCATATACAATGTGATTGGTTATTTTTAAACGAGATTTGTCAAACGTGTAAATCAAATCAACAAATCAATATTTCTCAACATCACATACTCGTACATTGATTTGACTTCGAGATAGGTAGCTCAAGCACCTGTGGGATTACAAATATATACATTTAACACTTTTTGCTGATTCAAGATTTGGGGGGTCTGGTAATGTGGGTTTTCGCGTGTGAAAAATCCGCTAGATGGCGTACAGTTGGACTGAGGTCCAACATCAACCACATTGGTGGTTTAGTTTGTCAAATCGACATTTTGGCAGATCACGTTTAAAAATAACCAATCACATTGTATATTGTAGTGCAGCTTTACACAGGGTTTTGGTGTCCTTCTTAGCAAACGCACAAAAATCCGTATCTACAAGACAGTAATACGTCCAATCTTGATGTACGGCTGTGAAGCTTGGACATTGACCCGCAAAAAAGAGACCAAACTACTTGTGGGCGAGCCCAACATTATTGGCGAGACTAAAGCGCATCAACTTCGCTGGCTCGGCCACCTAGAAAGAATGGGAGAAGATCGTGCGGTAAAGCGAGCGTATCAAGGACGTTCTAATGGCAAAAGTAAAATCGGCCGTCCGAGATTTTGCTGGAAGGATGAGGTCGAAAAAGACTTGTGCGGACTCTCGGCAGATGACTGGCAGGAGGTAGCGCAGGATCGACCAAGATGGAGGTTCTTATTATCGGAGGCCAAGACTCACTATGGGTCGCTGCGACAACCTAGTTAGTTAATCACATTGTATATGGACCTCACTCCTATAGTACTCCATCTAGCGGATTTTTCACACGCGAAAACCTTCAAGCGACTGCCGTCTGACCTTCGGAACCCTTCAACAGGAGATTCAGACCAACTGAATCATGGTTACACGTTTCAGAAACTATCCGTAACGTGCAGGTTTCCTCACGATGTTTTCCCTTACCGCCGAGCTAATGGTAGTAAGCTATCGTCGCTCTAACCATATGAATAAGTCTCAGAGGAAATCCTTGATAGAGTTGTACTCGGTACCGCTCTTTGGCTATTTAGTAATGGAAATGTGGATAGCAAACTAACTTTGATTAGCCATTCATCATTTATGAATATGGAAGCTTAAGGTGACTCATCGACAACACTAGTGCCGCCAATAGATTTGTATTGATTGTGGCGATCGCGGTACATTTTTTTTAAAAGTATAACCGTGAATCCATAATGGATAGTATAAAGAATATTTCAAGACTTTACAAGTAAGTAATCAGTATTTTTATAATATCTTAAAGTGACAACTTTAGGCAATAATAAAAATTATGGGTACTTGTAGGAAGATTATATTACACAAATACTTTGCGGATTCACCGTTGTATTTTTCTACTGGCGAAGTTTCATAGTTACATCGATGCGTCACCTTAAAACCAACCATTAACAGCAATATATCCTAGGTTTGAAATATGAGTTGAGAGGGTTATTAGTAATTATTTGAGTTTGTTATGAACCAATCTGCTCATTTTATAAAAGTCGTGAGGCTCTACTTGTACGTTGGATAGAGCGAAAACTAAACATTTTTGAAATATATTTACATTCAAATTTTTATCAGAACTGTGTGCACGTTTTTATGAAAGTCAGCTGGTGGCTCGGTTTATTTGTGGCTCAGTGTATTTATGCCAACGGAGTCATGCTTAAATTAAATGCACAGATAGCGTCAAGACGATTTACGCAGTGCAAAAATGTCTCAGACATAAGGACGGTCCAACGTCCAACAAGGCTAACTCCACGTGTGACGCCGTGTGTACAGTACAGCTTATTTCACTTTTTTAAATCTTATAATCGATTAAGAGAATAAGAGAATCAAGAGTCATAATTTTGCGTTTGCCTGATAATCATAATGCACCTCACTCTCCTCCCCTTGTAGTTTTTTGACTCTATACGGTGATAATGGCCCCCGCTAACTTCATTTCGTGAGGTAATTTTGCTCATCATCATCATCAGCCCATTTAAGTCCCCACTGCCGAGTCCACGGGCCTCCCTCAATCACATGAGGGGTAATTACCATACTCACCACGCTTGGCAGACGGCGAGGGTTTTGATATAAATGCAGAGTTTTCCTTCCCTGGGTGCTGATGATCATGCCAGCAGCTTTACCTTAGTCGCCTTTTACGACACCTCGGTAAGAGTGAGGGTGGCCTATTCTACTCTGCCGGGGACCACACGGCTACTTTTGCTATTAGTTCCAATATGTAGCAACAGATGGCGCTGAGTGTCAATTGCATCGCGTTAGTGTTTCGCTTTAGCTGTTTGCATTTAAGATTTTTCAATTTCTATAGAATTCACCTTTTTTTAAATAGTAAAAACATAATTCATAAAATAAGACACAGTGGGATTTTATACAATCTGATAGGGGTTTCTCCTAATTCGGCCAGAGGTACACCCACTAAACCATTCATCGCTGATAAAGACGAACTGTCGTGAGCACAAAATGAGAAGACTGCTGGCCGCTATCCAGAGGGTAATGTGCTTGAAGGGGCGATTGGAAGAACGGAGCTGCAATATCAGCGCTGATACCTACACACTGGTTGAGATAATGATTCTGAATAGGTAATCACGATCCAGGAGGCATTGCCCAGCGTCAAAAAGAAAAGATGGTCTTTGTGGCTTTTTTTCATACGGCAATATCTTCAACATTATCAAAAATTACCAATTCCAATGGTTTAAGTACGGACCCTTAATCGGATATGACTCAGTGAAAATTTTCATTGGTTTTCGCTCTTATGCCGTGACACATAAAGTTCAAAATCTGGTGGGAACTATTTTCCCATTGTCCAATTAAGGGTTTACAATGTTCTAGGATAAAACTCATATAACAATGGTATTTGGCTCGAGTGGGAAGTATTGTAACTTATTATATTGTATAAACACTGTAAATTATAAACTTATTCTATTGTATAAACACTGGGTCCAGAAATAAACAGAAAGGAAAGCGAGAAAGATTTTTCTTCCAAAAACATATACTTTAATATGACGGACACTTTTGTAGTGACAAAAGCTAACTATAAGCGGATTTTGCGAAATCCTTGCTCCAGAGATGCTTCTAATCTTTTGACCTTGCTATGTTTGTTCATCTGACTTTAGAAAGAAAATATGGGTTTATCAGAAAAGGGCTTTGTTGAAAGTTTGGGATAGTTTAAGAAAACGAGATGTTTTTATTTGAATAAGACCCGACTCACCCAATCTCTCATCGATAATATATCTATGGTATAACGCTGTCATTCCATACAAATCCGACGTTATCCCATATATTTATCACGGATAAATATGGCCAAATCGGGCCTGAGTAAATAAAAGTAAAGCCTATAAACTATGCCACTGCAGGGCAAAGGCCTCCATCATAGAAATCAAGTTATCGCTACTATGATGGGATTAGGCTTAATCACCACGCTTGCCAAATGCATTCGTGATTACAAACTCGAGCTATGTTCCAAAAATTCAAAACTTTATTTTTTCGGGATCGAACCCGGGACCCTGAGATCACCTAGTACTTAACCGCTAGACCAACAGGGCGTTGAGAAGTAAATACGGATAATATTAATTTCTGACCTGAATGAAGTCGAGAATTGTTCGAAAGATAAATATATCGAAAGATAAATATAAATATAAAATATAAATACACTAGATACACAAGACACACAAGGTTGAGGTCCGTGGCACTCACTCAGCTGGCCCTACTGAAAATCAGCGTCATGACCTTTTTCAGGGTCATGACATAGGCTGAGTGGGGACCATTTATGTTGGAGGTCACAACACACAATAAATATGCACTGCCTGGTTATTTTTTTTTTCCTTTTTTCTGTGTCTATTTTTTTATGTTTGATCCTTTGGAACTGACGTTGTACTCGTACTATATAGTGTTGTGATGTCCAAAATAATAAAAAAAATCTTTCTATGTTTCTTTCTTTCAATATTTATAGTATTATTCAACAACTCGACTGGAGGTCAAATATTTGTATAAATATTTCCACTGGATATTGTAAATATACCTACAATATTGATGACACTATCGAATCAAGCCTTACAAATTTCGTCGGCTTAGTAACGGCGTAATAGAGCATCCGCATATAGGTACTTCAAAGTAGTTTCATATCACAAACAAGGAACACCTTGGCCAAAATTCTAAACTCCCCATACCAAAATAATCGTACACAGTAGGTACAAGTATATGCTGGCTGGTAATAACCATCCTAAGCCTAACACACAGATAAATTATAGCAAGTAAACAAAACGCCGACTTAAGGTGACGAGTAGGGCACACTAGCGACGCCAATCGATTTTAATTTTTAACTAATAAACCGGATCTATTTTAAACAATTTCGAGGTTACAATCTCTCGGCAAAAACTTATACTATTTTACACTAGCGATTCTCTCTGATTTCGCGGATGTTCATGGGCGGCGATGATTACTTTCCATCAGATGACTCGCTTGCTCATTTGTCGCCTCTACCATAAAAAAGTCCTTCTATGCAATCAGTAAATTTTAAGATTCTGAAGTGAAGCTGAAGTTTTCGTGAACTGCCACGATAATGACATCTCTTCATGAGATTCGACCCAAATGGATCGAATCTCATGAATCACGTGCCGAGTAAGTCTCATGACAAAACTTGGTAATTGAAAATGCTCTCTTTTCATAGCTTTGGCGCATCGGGATTGCGTTTTTACGACCCAATTTTTCACGTCGCCCCTTCCTTCATTTACGTAGGCATCTTTCGATTTAATATTCCTCTTTTAAGGTGGAAAATGATTTATTAGCGTTGGAGCCTTTTGATAAGGTCCTAGTTGAATGCTGGTCGGTGTGAACAAACCAGATTGCAGGGTCATTGCTCTTACGATTTCTATAAAATTATGGTAATGGATTCGTTTACTCAATTCACGTAGATGAGTATTATGTCAAATTAGCAGGATGATTCTGTGAAGGCCGTAGAACTCATTGTCTCATTCCATTTTATTCTTGACTGCGGCGTAGAGATGCGCGGGGGAGGGAAGTTATAAGTGAGTAAGATGGATTTTTTCCCGCTTTTCCAGACATTATTATTTCCTTTCGTGGATGCGGACAAAGGTATTCAGCGGGCATCCGTTAAACCGAATGCGATAGTCAATTGTTGTATGCTTTACTCGCTTTTTTTTTCTTGATATCGCATAGTAAAACATGGCCGTCTCCGTGTGTTTACGGGGCGGTGACTCTAACCAATACCCCATGCGGATCATCTCTGCACGATCGCATTCAAAGTCACCTGACACAGTACTGGACCACAAAAAAGACAGTAAATAATTTAATACAACATCTGATATTACATTGGCCTGATTCCGTACTAAGCAGCTTAAGCAAGTGCTTAAACAACACAAGTGTGTTACTGATTTCCAACAACAGAGGGATTACGAATATAAACTTAAATACATATTACACCCAGATACTGAAAAAACACAAGTGTTCATCACACGAATGTTTGTACAGGGTGGGGAATCTACGACTTTTAGCGTATGAGGCAGGGTCAATATCTGAAATAAATTACATCGCGTGCTAAACAGGTTACGTAATCATGTAGCACAGTCATAGTAAGTCATAGTCACATGGATCTCGACATGGCTCGGCGATAGACAGAAACAAAAACACAATTACCTTCACTGCACAAAAAGTGCATTTACACCAATTCTTACGCTAATTACTAATTAAAATATGAGGTGGGCGCTAATAACAGCGACACAGTCTCTGACTATTGGCTATTAACGTGTAAAATATTTTTGTAAAATTGTTTGTTTTTCAAATATAGAGTTATTTATAATAGATATTTTTTAAAGCAATCTTTTGCAATTTATTCTTAAGTGTGTTATTTATAGAAGATTTATTTATTTAAAAAATTAAAACCTTTAAATTACATTAGTGGATACGCCGTTCGGAACTAACAAATAATAAATTCGTGACCAATTGAGGAAATTTCACAGCTTGTAATAACTCGATATTTGGCTGCCTGTACTAGTAAGGAAAAAGTCAATCAATCAATCAGCCTATAGCCGTCCACTGCTTGATTGTAGGCCTCCCCAAAGAGCGCCAACCAACCCGGTCCCAAGGAGTCTGCATCCAGCTCACACCAGCCATCCTTCTCAAATCTTCAGTCCATCGCGCCGCAGGGTGTCCAACACTACTTTTCCCCACGTGTCGACTCCACCTTTCATCAGTACGTCTAGAGACATGACCGATCCACCTACATTTCAGCGTGCTGATACTGCGTGCAATGTATATGACTTTAGTTCTCTGACGAGAAGTATGGAAAAAGTATTTTTATGTTATTACGAGTATAGTAAAGAATGTTGAAATAAAAGTTATGCATTTTGGTCGAGTTTTTGTTGTAGAGTTTAAAAACACGCAACTCAGTTTTTTAAAACTGCAAAAAATTCTGAAGTACTTATGTATGGGACAAAGCATTTTGTAACTACGACACCCAGCTCAAAACTGGAAGGAAAAAGAAAATAATGAAGTCATAGGAGTTTCGTCCCGAAAAGTTGTATTTCAAAACGGCATTTACGTTTAATTTTTAGTAACTAGTAGCTGTGAATATTATCTTCAGATTGACACACGTTGAATTACTGTACTGCAAGCTGTTTGACTTCTTTATACAAATTTCACATTCTTTATCCAACGTTAAACACTATTTTTTGGCTCAATATCAATATTGAGGTAACCCAGTACGTTAGTAGAGTGTACTTACGTATCCATGATAATAAAGTTTCCAGGTCAGGCCAAAACATTTTTGCCTCAATAAGCACGTTAAGCCAGCGCTCCATCCTCCTCGGGTAACGTCCACACTGTTTTCCGATCGGAACGTGAGGACGTTGATGAAGATATAAAAAAAATAAAGTGCCCTTTTGTTTCTGAAACTAGAGAACAATAATAAATGATTTATCGTTTAGATTGGCCATGTACAGTCTCGTGGACCTATAAGTATACAACCTCATTCATATATGACCGGCCGGCTCGATCGGAGTGACATCACAGCCTCATAGAAAACCGGCGTGAAGCAGCATCTCTGCGTGATTGAGAATACGGTGGACCAATCCGGGGAAAGGCAGTGTAAAGGTGGGCAGCGCACTTGGGACTCCACTATTGTCGCTGGTGTCCATGGCCGGCGGCAATCGCTTACCATTAGGTGATCCCTATCACTTCAAAAAAAAAATAGCATTACTCGTATTAACGCGGCACAAAAGTTAAGGTGTTTACATTTTATTGCAGAAGACTCTACCTACTCATATGTACAACATCGACAAAGTTCTCGGTAGACCACTTTTAGACCTTATTCCCAATACTTTAAGGTCGAAAAGTGGTCTACCGGAAATTTTGTTGTACATTGGTAAGTGTAACAGACTGTACGCAACCATAGGCGACAGAACAATTACCCCAAAATACAGCCGTGCACGTCGACTTTTTAATCACCTCGATTCAACAAAAGCAGAAATGCTTTATTGACACAACACCTGAACTGAGTCGCATAACTCCCAGCCCGGGTGAATTATGAAACAATACTGGGTCGTTAACCTCTCGAGCCGCCCCGTTCATACATAATGAGCTAGGGGCGGAATGTATTAACAGTGAGACATCTGTGTTTAACCTTGGGACATTAAATATGTTTTATGTGGAATAGTGCTGATAAAACGTAGTACCTACCTTCCCAGCGATGGTAGCTTAGTGGATTAGAAAGTAAGCCTAAATCCGAGGTAATTTTACGATAATTTCAAGGATAGTAAGTATTTGACTTTTATTTTGTGTATTTTATTTTACAATTTTAGGTCGAAGCACATAGTTTGAAAAAAAATTAGGCCAATTTAAAGTTTTCACTTATAGGAACAAGAATTTTTCTTCTTTTATTCAAAAGTCATTCGATTTGAAAGATAAATAACCAAAGGTTGTCTGGAAGAGATTGCTCATAGTGATAAGGCCGCCTCCGTTGTACATATCCTATAATACCTAGTCTTAAGTTTTCATACTGTACTTTGAGTGCAATAAAAGTATATTAATTCATTCAACCATTCATTCACTCATTCATTCATAAATTAAATAAGTATTTTTCTTTTGCTTCTTTTGAATAAATAAGTTAAACAACATCATAGATCGATTTGGTCCCAAGTGAGTAAGTTCAGCAGGCAAATGGACCGCATGTTTGTCTACCTATTTTGGGGAATAAAAAAAGGGACACTCAAATATTCAAATTGGCAAACGTAACGTAGGGCGCCCTCTGGCTAGGTGGAGGGACGATCTGCGCAGGATGGCTGCAAGAGCTGGATGCGAGAAGCCATGAATAGATCACGGTGGCGAACAATTGGAGAGGCCTACGTCCAGCAGTGGACTGCGATAGACTGATGATGATGATTATGATAATGATGATGATTCAAATCACGATTCTCTCTACACCATGTTTTTTTAACCGTCTTACACCCTTATTATACAGGGCACTAATGAAAACAATCATTTTTCCCGATAGCTTAATCTGTAAAAAACCTCTTCAGGAGGTGCTCCTGAAGTTGTCCTACGATGATACAGAGAAATTACTCATTGTCCCCAAATAACTATCACCTAATTTTAATTGTTAGCGTAGATGTAAGATTTTTTGTTTTATAATAATTCTCACAGCATCTCATACATTGACCTGATTCCGTACTAAGTAGCTTAAGCACTTGTGTTACAGATATCAGACAACAGAGGAACACAAATATATACTTAAATACATATATTACACCCAGACACCAGACAGACCGAGACAGACAGATTAAGTTTAAGTTGTAATTTATTGCTTGTATGATTCAAGTTTCTAAGAGCTATTTTTAAGAGTTATTTTTGTTAATATGTGTACTATTATATTATTGATTCAAAAGTTGTATTAGACATAAGTTATTTGAAATAAATATTTTATTTTTATTTTTTATTGAGGAAAATTGTTTGTTTTCATTAGTATAGTGCTCTAGATAAGGGTGCTTTAGATAAGGTTAAAAAAGCAAGGTGTATATTTTCACATCGTAACTCTGGGTCGTATGTTACTAGATCATTAAGAAACAAAAGATTTCGTAAACACGCACTATGAATGCGTAGACCCGACCGTAATTGACCTTGCCGTTATTTTCCCTATACTGTAACCCGGGTTTATAGGGTCGCCAAATGGAGCACATAAATATTAGGACAAATTATAGTTGTAGCCCCTTTAGTAGTGACCAGCAATTTGAGTAACTACCGGGTCAACGGAAGTTATTAGTTTTGGCGTCGTAACGAATAACTAAGAAGTTTTGGCCATTTCGTCAGTTATTTTAATGCTCAAACATTCGGTGTCCAGCGCCTGAGAGACTGAATCAGGATCAGTTATACCCGTCTTCCTCTCTCTGCAGTCGCACGTAATTGCACCTTTCTTGTGTGATCTGTCTCCACCGGTGCCTATTCATCGCGTCCCTAGCAACCGAGCAAAACTTGTTTTTTTTCTGCACAATGCTGCTTCGCTTTACGCTAAAAGTGGCCGCTATTAGCGGTAATCAATTTTTTAAAAATCAAAATCGACTGGCGTCGTTAGTGTGCCCTACCCGTCACCTTAATCCAGTCGAGCAGGTCCATTCATGCCGAAGCGTTGCTCTACCACGGTTTAAGGGTGCTCCTCTCCCTTGATCGGTCCATATGGTTGGGGATCGTCTTCGTGTTCGCTTACCCTCCATGTTCCCAGCAACAATCAGCTTTTCCCATCTTCCACTTCTAGATAAAGTATTTCCAGAGTTCTAAATTAACTAAAATGATAGAAAAGGATAGAAATAGGAAAGTATGGCGCGGTCATAGTATTCTGTGGCGCGGTGTGGCCAGAATACCCGGTCATGGGTGGCGCTAATCTCTTTCCATCAAGTGATTCATCTGCCATCTGCTCATCTATCACCTGCCACAAAAAAAGAATACAGCGGACAGAACTCTACGCTCTTCACAAGCCTTGTGACTGCAGAACAAATGAGATCCTTATCTTAGGGTGTAATTCCCGGTTGCGTCTAAAGCTTTCGCTCTGGAGCCCGGGGTACGCTTGGTTGACCATGATTCAGGATTTGGGGAGTCAGACCTTCGAAACCCTTTAACAGGCGAACCAGACCAACCAAATTATGGTTACACGTTTCAGAAGCTATCCTAAACGTGCAGGTTTCCTCACGATGTTTTCCCCTAACCGCCGAACTAATGATAGAAATACGCACATAGATCTGAAAAATAAAGAGGTACATGCTTGGATTCAAACCGGGACTCCCCGTATGGAAGATTTGTTGTGAACTACTAAGCTACCATCGCTTAAATAAACAAACGCTGTACAAAAATTATTGTCATTGAATTTTTTATCATAACTTCTTCTTCTTCTTTGAGTGCCTCTCCAGTTCTGAAGGTGGCCGTCAGCTTTCCGAAATCCTCTCTGTTCATTGCGAGACGAAACAGCCGTTCCACAGATGCGATGCCAGTCCACTCCCTTATATTACGCAGCCACGACTTTTTCCTTCTTCCAACGCCTCCCCTATATTTTGCCCATCATGATGAGTTCAAGCAACCTGTACCTGTCATACCTAAGTACGTGACCTAGGTATTCGATTTTCCTCTTTTTGATGGTATTCATAAAGTAACGGGTCATGGCGACTCGTTGGACGCGCCATACTTACCGTCTGCGGCAATTCACATTTACTTGGTTGATTTTAAATATCGAGGAAGGGTTACTGTCGACCTGTTGTGCCCCTGCAGGGTGTCGCAAGTAAAATTACTTACATTTGTAATAGGTAACATCTCAAACTGTAAAGTGACATGCAACTAGTACAATTATTTATTTAATCGTATGGCGTTTTACATTTTAGTAGGCATTAGTACAATGACAGCCACGGTGGAGCAGGTTAGTGGGTTGCACTTTAAAGTTGTTACGTTTCGATCCCCGAGTCGGGCCTAAATTTGTACCTTAGTGTTTCTGAAGAAATTCTCAGTGCCAGCACGGAATCTGGAAGTTGGCGGTCTTGTACCCCCTCGGAAAGCACGTTAAGCTGTTGGTCTTGCGCCTGATCCCTCTTCGGTCGTGTCACAGTGGTGTCCCATCGAAATATGAGGGTAAGGGAATAAAGAGTGCACTCGTATCTGCGCAAACACTTATGCACTATATTATGTCCTGCGTCGATAGCCGATCTCTGAGATTGGCTGCCATGACCAAAATATCGGTTGGTCCATTCCATTTACATCGGAACTCATGGGCACAACGCAGGCGCCGTATATTAAACCAGGGTCCATCGCTGATACAGTGACTGCTGCATCTGGCGCCAGAGTAATGTCCCGCGCGTGACCCGACCTGAGCTGGGACCTATGGTTTTTGAATATCTGCGACAGCTGGTGCCTTCCTAGACTAAACGTTTTGGATGGCATAATACTTTATAGCGGCAGTTTGAGGTTAAAGGGACATCTAGTGAAACATCCGGTGATAATCGGCATTAGTTTAATCAGAATCAGATAATTTATTGCCAATAAACTGTGTCAGTACATCAGGGGTGAATCTGTAATGGCCAATAGGTTAATTTTACAACAGTTTACCCATATCTCGGGTATGCAATTGTCGGGTATCCGAATAATTTGTATGTAGGGTAAACGTGTTTACTTAATAAACCAGTCAGTCGCTAGCCTCTGTTTCATTGACGTTGCACTGGCGACGAGGATGGGATTCGCATACCTACATATCTTTAAACACGTTATTGTTACGTAACAATGCCGATCGGTAATTTAGAACCATTTGACGTACATACTAAAAATTGGCCGTCATACATATATTCGTCGAGTGAAACAATACATACAAATTATTCGAATGTTTTTATTACCAAGTTAGATGCAGTCTCATAGACCAGGTACTTTATCCACGGGGACTCAGGTGCATCTACCTCCTCGAGTGGCCCTGTTGGTAATCAGTTCTGTCCTGATTCCAACTTCGGTTGGTATTAGGCAGAAACGGTTATCGCGGAGCACGGTTTTTCCTGGGCAATGACGGGTAGTAATTCATTCGTGGATTGCTACCTGTTAGCCGAAGGATGCACGCCCGACGGACCGGCCCTGTCGTGCGACCGCGCTGAAGCGCACTTCGCTACAGGGCCTACATTGTCGCGCCGAGGGTCTGAGGACCGGCGTTTTCGCGTCGTTCCCTGACGGTGCACTAGGGCCCATGAAAGCGGGTTAAACCATTGCACAGCGGGGTTGCAGGCGCCATTTTTGTCTTCGGACCTGGGGATGCTGTGTCCGGCCCCGCCCGCGCGAGTTGCGCGGCGGTTTTCCGGCGGGGTGCTTTGACGTCGGCATCCCCCTAGAGTGGAGCGCCTCCGGGCGCAGTGGCCGCAAGGCCTACGTTTGGGGACCTGCGCCGCAAGGTCGCAGCCAGCGGATTGCGGTGGTAGGTCGGAGTTGTTTGCGTCGCGGATTTCCTCGGCTCCGCAGCCAGCGGAGTCGGTTTCTGCAACGCGTTATTATGTTGAAAGCCTGCGGGTTTGTCCCTAACTCGCACTGCACTGCAACCAGCAGTGTATGTGCAGGGAGGGGTGCCCGCAGTCCTCCTCTCTGTGGTGCTTGCACTGCATCCAGCAGCGTGGGTGCTACCCGGGAGGTTGAGTGGGAGAGAGGCCGAGCTGGCGAGCCTCTTCGCCCCGACCGGGCGACGGATGAAGCCCCCGTGGCAGTCCTCAGCCCGGTCTGAGTGTTTCCTGGGCGAGGGATGGAAACGCCCCAGTGTTTTTAATGGGTATGCCTCCGGACGGTCTCTGATTAGCAGAGACCTAACCCGGAGGAGAGCCCCTCTCAGCGTGCATAAGGTGCATTTTCACTGGGTCATCAAAATAAAAACATGACCTCATGACAGAGCTTGGTTTTTTTTAATTATCTTTAACGCTAATGTTTACCTATAATCGAGGATAGAATTATACTATACGCACCCCACGAGTGCGACTATAGACGCAAATAGTGTGCGAGCGAGAAGTGAATAGATGCGCCGCCATTTCTGATCCCATTCTTTATCCGCACAGGTTGTACTTGATTTTAAGTAGTAGTATAAGTATAATATCAATAGAGCATTATGTCGTTATTAAATCAAGATTTTTCTGCAACTTAGTGTTTAATTGTGTCATTTTTGTCACTTTGTGTACGTAACTATTCAAAAGTACTAAAACAAATGTATTTTTATATGGTTCCACGGCCAAATGGCAAAAAATGACAATTCTTGTAGATCCATCATCTCAGTCTGTCTGTCGGTATGTCACAGCCACTTATAAAATACTTTTTTCGTGTTCTTTCTGAGAATTGTGTATTTCAAAATTCTCTCTCTTATTTTACTATCCACTCATGGATTGGACTTAGTACCTAATTCGCCTACCATTTCCATATCACCTTTCGTCCTTTCTGCATGCATTTCAAAGGCACGTACCGCATAGGAGTCTAGGCATTAATTATTATGTAAGTACAATTATGATAAAAGGATTACAAAAGAGTGGTACCTACCGAATTACCTCTCGTTTATTATCCTTTTTTATGGTGTACGTATTTTATTTAATCTGTGGATTACTACTCGTGGTTCTTATTGCGCGAGTAATTTTAGGGTTAAAGGGTTACATAATACAACTTTAAATCAAATCAG
The DNA here is from genome assembly GCA_019059595.1 of Marasmia exigua. Lineage (NCBI taxonomy): Eukaryota > Metazoa > Arthropoda > Insecta > Lepidoptera > Crambidae > Marasmia > Marasmia exigua. The sequence continues at coordinate 20,690,004 of CM032471.1, forward strand.
ATAATAAAATACAAGTAATGAATTATTGATTTAGCAGTCTCATCTTAACTGGTGGTCAAATATTTGTAATAATATTTCCACTGGATATTGTAAATATACCTACAATATTGATGAGACTATCGACAGCTCATGTTGAATCAACCACTTACAAATTTCGTCGGCTTAGAAACGCGTTCAGTGGTCTAATTGGTAGAACATTCACCCGGATTGTGGAAGGTGTGGGTTCGAGGCCCGCCTGAACACGAGATGAAATTTTTAAGTGTGTTATTTCCTTAAGAATAAATTGCAAAACATTGCTATGAAAATATTGACTACAAGTAAATGAATTATAAAACACAAGTAAATGCTTCATTTTCACTGATTTTCAGAAATAATTTGCATAACACAACATTTTGTAAAATAAAATGATTTTATTTTCAAAATTCAACAGTACCGACGGCATAACACTCCAAATATATACTTTTTAACGGATTTACATTTCACTGCAAATAGGCTTCGGTTGAGCGTGTGACAACATTCGATAGTACTGTTCTCGGTCCCAAAAATTTGCATAAAACTCGCATCAATTGTAGCCAAAACCTCCGGAAAAAGTGCCTCGCCTCCGTCATAAATCATTTTATCTCTAAAGAATGACTAATGAAGACGCAAAGAATATCCCAAGAACGGAAATAAAGATTAAAGTAACAATCTGTTTGAAGACTCGCGGGCCAAGTTTAGATCATCACTTTTATGGGCAGACTATAGTTAGCTAGCACCATCAAGGAGATTGAGATAATTAAATATAATGATGACATTTTTTGTTTCACAAAACAAGACATGGATACACAGACAAATAACTGTGGACCACTGTACCATTGTTCCAGTGGTAGGTAATGGAAATAGATTAAATGCAGAGTTACCAGATGTAGTAATGCAGAGGTAGATACCTAACCTAACCTATGTACGAACTTCCATTCGCGTGGCGCAAGTTCTTACCTAGTGATTTACTATCATCAGTTTGGGTACAATTTGGGTGATCTTTAAGTCGAGAGTGAAGTGAGTCACTTTCCATCAGGTGAAATGAGGTTAAGTGCAAACCCATTAATATAATATTAAAAAAAAACATTTCAGCCAATAGACGTCTACTGCTGGACATAGGCCTCCCCCTATGTCCTCCACAAAGATGGGTTCTGTGCCGCCCGCATCCAATAGATTTCCGTAACCTTCACCAGATCACTTATCTATTATAGATAGATTTACTATGGCTGTAATGAATTTATATTCTCATTACATAATTAATAATAACGTAACAAAATACTATCCTCAATTTAAAATAGAAAAAAAAAGATATGAAAACATTTATTCACAAGTTTTTTTTTCAAGTTGGTTCTGATTTAGATGGCAGAGTGGCTTGAGCTTTGCGCCCAACCTTAGAAGGTTCTATGTTCGATTCCTATTTTGAAATATTCTAGGTTTTAATTATCATCAGCTGCTGCATCTTCTAGCAAATGCAGCAGCTGATCATAATACTACAACTTGTAGTACAAGCAAAGACCTATACTATAGTCCATTCAGTATCTGAAGGAGAATTGGACAGTTCCATTTTGACATTACAAGTGAGACGCTCCTTTTAAACCTAACCGATGTTTTTAAAAATCGAGAGTATTTTCTTTATAAATCTAATCGACTTTTTATTTGTTTGATTTTTAATCAAAATCAATATTTTATTTACGAATTTATACTATATCAATATGAAATACAATATAATATTCTTTTTGTTACACAAGCAATAAATGACAAATAATTGAATAATCTGCATCTTATTCATCTGAAAAATAACAACTCTTGGTTGACGTGTCGGAACCACCTTCGCCGTAATGCAATCTATGCGGACATATTTTGCACGAGACAATAATCGTGATTCAATGGTAAGATGGCCGCCATACCGATTACTGATTTATTGCGATTGTTTGTGTCAATCCCTATGAGCAAAAATTTCGATTAGCGCATTATGCAATTCATAGGATATATTTTTTTTCATTTATAGGTAATAATTATTTTAAGTACTTGTTCAGATTAATTGAGTAACATTAGTACTTGCAATTTTGGAAGAATGAGAACACAAAAAAGTTAATGATTTTTACAAATTAATATTTTTATTTTTAGCAAGTTGGATGCGAATGGAAATGGAGGGCGATACGAAACGTACGTTATCTTCCTATTCACTTTGTCTAACGCTGAATGGCTTTTAGTTAGGGACTAGTTTATTGGTCTCAGCTATTTGGTACAGTCGTTTAGGAACAAGAGGAATAAAACAAATTATTGATGGCGCTAGTTAGGTTACCCCTAGGAGTAATTTTATCAGTTCAGGAACATCCGGGTTGGTGAGTAAATGCGCTTATGAAGGCTATGAAAAATTCATCAGTCATCCTTTTAATTTTATTACTCTCGAAATAGCCGTCCCTTTTTAAAATATCCTTTACGATTTATATCGATGTTTGAGTTAATAAAAATGTATTTTCGTGTATGCTTCGGACGTGTCACTGTTAGGAGTCTGGTTCTCGTGTTATTAGGTTGCAAATGTCTGACGGGGCTTTGTTATTATCTGCTAGACTGGACTTCCAAGCCCTGGATTGTGATCCAAACTTAGACCACCTTTGGCCACCTTTGTGATCAACACAGCAAAGCTCGTGTCATCTCGTTCCAAAATGCAATGTTAAAAGGGGCTGGGACTCATTTAGTTTAGGGACTGCCTTTAGTTTGGAATAAGGAGGCGAGGCTTTGAAGCGAGGATTCAGGACCCCAGATAGATAGATAGATATACTTTATTGCACAAAAAAAACACAACTTTAAAAGGCATTACAGAAACTTAATTGTACAATTTCGGCGGTCTTATCGCTGTTACGTCCAAAGGCCAAGATGACGATGATATAGTGCACAACACTAGTTAATAGACAACTTTGACTGCCTCGGTGGTTAGTGGGTGGCACTTAAAAACGACGGCTGCGCAAGAGGTCCCGGCTTTGATTCCCGGCTCAGGCCCTAAAATTTGTACCTAACTTTTTGGTAATAAATTCTTAGAAATCAGAATACATAAATAACATAGAAATAGTAATCTGCAAATTTTTCCTATGTATAAATGGTTTCCCTCTCCTAAACTGTGTTGTGCCCATCAGGATCCATGATTTTTATCCTATTCCTAGAATATAAATGAAGTTAATAACCAATGTAACTACAAATTATGAAATGTGTTTTCGGATTCATAATATTTCCGGCCCGCTTGCTCGTTTGTAGCCTCTAGCAAAAAAAAAGTTTTTGACACGTTTAACCACGATTCAGACGGTCTGGCGCCCTGTCTAAGTCTTGCGAAGGACAGATGGCACTCGCTTTCATTGTAATTACCAGACTCGCCAAATTCAAACTGTTTTTACCGTGGGAGGGGCACGCTTCGGCATGAATGAAAAGCAATATAAAAAAATAGTATGGAATATCGAGTGACAGCCCGGAGTCTGGAAATTGACATATTGTACCCCCGTGCCTCGGAAGCACGTTAAGCTGCTGGTCCTGCGCCCGATCCCTCTCTGGTCATGTCACAGTACTGTCCCATCGGAATGTGAGGATGGGGAAATAGATAGTGCACTTGTATTTGCGCACACACTTGAGCTCTATAATCGACTGACTGGATGGCGCAATTGGTAGTGACCCTGCCTCTTACGCCATAGGTCGTGGGTTCGATCCCCACCCTGGACAAACATTCGTGCGATGAACACTTGTGTTTGTTCGGTGTCTGGGTGTAATATATGTATTTAAGTATATATTTGTGTTCCTCTGTTGTCTGATATCTGTAACACAAGTGCTTAAGCTACTTAGTACGGAATCAGGTTAACGTATGAGATGTTGTGAGAATTATTATTATTATTATTATTATACATCCCGCGTACGTGGCTGCTTGTTGAGATTGGCCGCCGTAGACCGTGATCGGTTGGAAGATAAATATTATTACTATAATAGACAACAAGAATACATAAATATGTCCATATCTAAAGCATCTCAAAGTAGCGACTTTCCTTCTGTTTACATGAGCATACACAAACAATAATTTCGCAACCACGATGATACAGGTCGGAGATTCCCTTCGGGCCGGCTGTTAAGCTCATGGACCTTATAGTTCGCTCCCACGTGGCTCCAGTTTGCTTAGGACCACTATCATGTAATGAAAAGATAACATCGTACTCTCCTTTACCTGGGGTAACCTTGCCCAAGGGAGAGTGCTCATTATTTTCCCATACGGCAGCAGAAACAGGTTTTACCTCAAACTTTGTAAACATTGAACCCTTTTGACAAGGTTTCTTAGCAAAATAGTCTATTCTATATTCAGGATCAGAATTTGAATTACAAAAGATTTCGCACTAGATAAAGTCGGGGAGAGCTGGTTCGAATAATATTTGTGACTACGGATATATTCGTAGATGGACGCCATTTTGTGAATAATGAATTTAACTAGGGTAGGTTTTTACTGCAATATCGTTGCATAATGTATACCAACTAACCGCCTTCGTAGTTTAATTCTTGCAATGTTGATCTCACACAAAGAAATTCTTAGAACTTTTTTGACCGTAGGAGAGCCACGCTTCGACATGAATGGGCCGGCTCGACCGGAGTGGTACCACGGCCTCACAGAAAACCAGCGTGAATCAGCACTGTGCTTGTGTCTCACTGCGTGACTGGGAGTACCGGAGGCCCAATCCAGAGGAAAGGGGGATTTAACGAGTTGGCAGCGCATTTGTGACTCCACTAGTGTCGCGGGTATCTGTGGGCGGCGGCAATCGCTTACCATCAGGTGATCCGTCTGCTCGTCTGCCACCTATCACATAAAAAAATGTAAATCAACTAACCGCCTTAGTAGTCTCATTCTTGAAATGTTGATCTCACACAAAGAAGCTTCAATAAATATGAGGAATGCTTTTATACTATAGAGAATGCTCTGAGGAATTGTTCGGACTGATTCTTGCTGCTACATTTCGCTATCATTCCACTCGACATCAGGTTCCATCCACATCTACATCTAGATGGTTGGCAGCCTTCAACTATACGTTTCTCAAGAAACTTTCTACGTCGTAATTCAAACTATGGAATGAGCTATCGCCTGTGGTATTTCCAGATCAATACGACCTGAAAACCTTCAAGAAAAGAGCGTATTCCTTTTTAAAAGGTCGGCAGCGCACTTGTGACACCACACTGGTATTGCAGGTGTCCATGGGCGGCAGTGGATCGCCAGATGGTAAGCGATTCCGTCGGCTCGTTTGCCCCCTATATCATAAAAAAAATCATAGAAAACACCCTCACCAATACAAACAAACATGTTCATGCACACAAATGTTTGTACTGTGTGGTTTGTACCCGCAACTCTTAGAACAGAGGCAGCGTTCAATACCATTGATCCAAACTGATCGTCAAAATATTAATATCCATTTATGAATAACGTCGGTTTTATTCATTTAAGAAACTTTTAATTACTGTGTTCCAAAATAGCGATATTGATATTTATTACCAATTTTAAGAAATGTATCTTAGAATATTTAAAAAAATCTGTAGAATAAGTCGTATTAGTTTTTAATTTTCTTTTTTTTTATTGTTTTTTTTTAATATAGCAATGTTGTGCTCACCTTTAATTTAAGTACATAATAAGAAAAGTTTTAGTATTTGAAAATTATTTTAATATATATTGCCTGTATGTATTTAGTTGGAAAGCCTTATCTAACAAATAGATAAATAAATAAATTATTATTTTATTTTATTCGGACGACCTACAGCTATCTTAATACGGTAGCAATTACAATGAATGTCTTAAAGCTAATAACAGGTCTTCACTGATAGAATTAAAGTAGGTAACAATTTTAACATGCGAAGATCACGGGAAGGGTTACCTATCTTAAATTCAAATGTTTTTAGTACGAATTTCATTATAGCGAAAACGCTTAGCCACATTTTCCTTTTTCACATTTTAATTTGACCGAAAAAACGATTGACATATAGCTGATATTCCGATTTTCAAATAATATATTTTTTAATTCTATATCTGCGTTTTTAAATATTACTCAACCTTTGATAGATCAACAGATTTTAGACGAATCAGTTTCCAGAAAATCGTTTTCTATGTTATTAAAAGACAAATAAATTTATATAACAATTACTTATTATGCATGCATGCAGCATTCAAGCAGGCATGCAGCATGCATGCAACCGGGCATGCATGCAAGCAGGCATTCAAGTATGCAGCATGCATTGTTTCTGTCTCGGCTCCAGCGCTGCAAGACTTCGGCGGTCCCACGCGAGCTTATCGTCGCAGATGATTATCGCTCGACACCGCAGTAGGTTCTGATATCCGTACCGTATATCCGTACAGGTGCTTGAGCTACATATCTTAGAGTCAAATCGATATGTGTGATGTTGTGAAATATTTATGTATTTATTTGTCCAGAGAGTGAATTATACTCGATCAAGTATTAGGTATGCCCACTAGCAAATCTGTCAATATAATAGCGGCAAGCGTTAGCCGTGTGAATAGGCCACCCTCACTCTTACCGAGGTGTCGTAAAAGGCGACTAAGGTGAAGCTGCTGGCATGATCATCAGCACCCAGAGAAGGAAAACTCTGCATTTATATCAAAACCCTCGCCAACCCGTCTGCCAAGCGTGGTGAGTATGGCAATTACCCTTCATGTGATTGAGGGAGGCCCGTGCCCCAGCAGTGGGGACTTAAATGGGCTGACGATGAAGCGTTTTGTGTTTCGACAAAAAATATTGAAAATATCCTTAAAAGAGAGAACAGAGAGATAGACAAAAAATGTTATTCTATTATATCCCGTAATCGAACTCCGCCAGATGTACTTCAGTAAAATATTTTTCCGTGCTAAAACTCAAAGCGACTTTAAAGTGGCTATAGATAAGAACTGCTAATGTTTGAAACAAATTTGAAGCGATAGCCCCGAAGGCGCCCTAAACCAAGTTCGTACGAGCGAGTTTTATACCCCGATGCATGACCGTAAGGAAACTTTGATCATCGACTGAATTGTTATTATTTTTAAAGGACTTTTTTTATATAAACGTTCAATAAGCCTTTGTTGTTTGCCCCTATAACTGAATAGCAAAATTTACAAATCCGTCATTAGACCTGTTGCGCTGTATGGATCAGAACGCTAGACCGTATAGAAGACGGATGAAAGACGATTGCATGCGACAGAGATGAGAATGTTAAGATGGTTGTGTGGCGTGACGAGAGTGGACAAGATAAGGAATGAGTATACAGGGTGTAAAAAAACCCCTTAAAGAAGCCGGCGTCTACGCACTCAGACCATTAAAACCAGTCTTAGAACAAAAAAGATGGTAAACGAAGATGATTTTTCGGTGTCTTGATTTTAATCCTATATACGGACAACGCAATGAACAGCGTACACCGGACCGCGCCGGACGCGCGCCCGCGCCTTAGTCGCCGAGGCGCGTCCCCCGCACACCCCCCCGCCCCGCTCTCAAACATTACATTGCGGGCTGTACGTTTAATTACTACGAATTACTTAAAATTTTGAACAAGTTTCTTTGAACATAAAATAGGTAATAATGTTTAAAATTTATTTACATCAAAATCTTGAGATTTTTATTTTGACTTTGACCTTCAATAACTTGGAAAGTATTGAGTTTCCAGGTATGGTCTTAAAAGGAAAAAACTGGTCCTGATGATGTGCTGAATACCTGAGTTTTGGCTTCGTTCAAGGGTCTTTTTACACCCTGTATTATAGGAAGTATGAAAGTGACTCCCATCATTGATAAATTGAAGGCAATTCGTCTTTCCTGGTATGGCCATACAATGAGAAGAGGGGAAGTACATGTAACCAAAAGAGTGATGAGTGTAAATGTAAGTGGGAGTGAGGAACAGAGAACGGCCGATGGAGATGGATGGATTGTGTGAAGAATGACATGATGGGAAAAGGGGTGGATGATTCGATGACGAATGACAGGGATGTCTGGAAAAGGAAGACATACTGCGCCGACGCCAGATAACCTGGGAAAAGGGCAGGAGGATGATGTTCAATAAACCTTTGTTAACTAAAACTGATATAGATCACTTTTGACGATTCAAACAAAATGTTCGAAATAAGAATGAAAACTGCGTTATAACACCATTTTACTTAACAAAGGTTTTACAAACATTTATGAATAAGACCCTTAAATATACAATGCAATATAATATAACAGACTTTATTTGTAGCGACGTTGCAACTACGAGTATACCTACTTACTCGTAAGTGCTACGAATGCCTACGATATGCTACGAATGTAACTACGAAAGAGTCAAAATAAACGACGTAGCATTAAGCTTTCAATAAGTTCAACATAATGTATTCGGAGCTCGGGGTACGCTTGGACTATGATCCAGGATTTTGGAAGTCCAGCAATTACAATGAAGCGGCTGCCGTCTGACCTTCGCAACCCTTTGACAGGGGATCCAGACCAACCGAATCATGGTTGCACGTTTCAGAAACTATCCGAAACGTGCAGGTTTGATCACGATGTTTTCTCCTACCGCCGAGCAAATGGTAGAAATCATAGATGTGAAAAATCCGATGTGAAAAATCCCGTATGTAAGGCGTGTCTGGTCTACTGAACTATCGCTCTTTTTTATATAATAGGTGGCAGACGAGCATACGGATCGCCTGATGGTTAGCGATTGCCGCCGCTCATAGACACCCGCGACACCAGTAGAGTCAAAAGCGCTCTGCCAACCTTTAAACCCCCCTCTCCCCCGGATTCGGCCTCCGGTACCCTCACCCACGCAGCGAAACACAACACAGTGCTGTTTCACCCCGGTTTTCTGTGAGGCCGTGGTATCACTCCGGACGAGCCGGCCCATTCATGCCGAAGCTAGGCTCTCCCACGGTCAAAAATATCTATCTAAATATCTATTAGAGAGCAATATTATCAAACGTGTTTGTTGAGGATAAAATATGAGGCGCCTACCTAGCTTCCGTGGCAGCGGCACTACTAAGAGGGTAAGGGGACTCACCTATTGGGCGGCAGCATTAAAACGCATTAATTTGCAGCACAACTTTTAAATTGAAGCCTAGAAAACACCCTATCACCATGACACTTAAAATCACACTCAATAAAAATATGAATATCAAAAGAAAAGAACGGTAAATTCAAATATATAAAATCCTTATAAAACTATAGATAATAAAACCGGCCAAGTGCGAGTCGGGCTCGCGCACAAAGGGTTCCGTAGCAGCAAATATACATTATAAAGATTTTATATCATCGCGGATTTTTAAAGGTGTACAATACTGTAGTATATTTTTTGATCTATCTTATAAGGTTCAGCCATCGTTTTCAGTGTAAGCACAATAACTTAACCAAAATTACAGTTAAATCAACCTATCTCAAAAACTATAAGAGATACTTTGATCAAACCAAAAATCGTTGAAAGAGTTAATTAGCATGCATCACCTCTATTTTTTTTAGAATTTTATACCCCGTAGTTATAAAAATAGAGGGGGGGGACATACTTTTTACGACTTTGAGAGCTGATATCTCAAAAACCGTTCACTTTAAGAAAAATGTTTTTAGAAAACTTTATATCATTTTAAAAGACCTTTCCATTGATACCCCACACGGGTATGTACATCGAAAAAAAAAATTTCATCCCTCAGTTACATGTATGGGGGGCCCCACCCCCAATTCTTTTTTTTACTATTTAGTGTCATATTTTTGTAGCGGTTCATACAACACATATTCCCATCAAATTTCATCACTGTAGTACTTATAGTTTCCGAGTAAATCGGCTGTGACAGACGGACAGACGGACATGACGAAACTATAAGGGTTCCGTTTTTGCCATTTTGGCTAACGGAACCCTAAAAAAGAGGTCTATCGCCCAACAGTGTTTTACTGCTCGCCGCATTGCAGTAAGCGGCCATTATACATTTTTCTTCACTGGTTTACTTTAGCTGCGGTTTTACGCGGGCACTTTTAACGACGGGTAACTTCCCAAAACTCCGAGGATAACGGCGCTTAGTCGAAGGCGGTTATTTATATTACATCTGCTTTGTTAATGTGTTTGTTAAGTTGACGGTTTTGTTAACAGATGTGAGAAAAAGGGTCGTGACAAGAACGTCTTTGAGTCGTAGCGGATTACTTTTGGTGGAAGTGGAAAGTTTGCGATGGAGGTTCTAAGGGACTCGCGTTCACTTTTACTAAGTAAAAAACTTTTAATTATTTCGTAAATCATCATATCACCTTAAGCGTGTAATTTCCAGGTCGTCCAAAGCTGTCGCTCTGGGTACCGGGGTACGCTTGGACTATGATTCCAGGATTCCAGCAATTACAATGAAGCGGCAGCCGTCTGACCTTCGCAACCCTTTGACAGGGGATCCAGACCAACCGAATCATGGTTGTACGTTTCAGAAACTATCCGAAACCTGCAGGTTTGATCACGATGTTTTCTCCTACCGCCGAGCAAATGGTAGAAATCATAGATGTGAAAAATCCGATGTGAAAAATCCCGTATGTAAGGCGTGTCTGGTCTACTGAACTATCGCTCTTCTTTATATAATAGGTGGCAGACGAGCATACGGATCGCCTGATGGTTAGCGATTGCCGCCGCTCATAGACACCCGCGACACCAGTAGAGTCAAAGCGCTCTGCCAACCTTTAAACCCCCCTCTCCCCCGGATTCGGCCTCCGGTACCCTCACCCACGCAGCGAAACACAACACAGTGCTGCTTCACCCTGGTTTTCTGTGAGGCTGTGGTATCACTCCGGACGAGCCGGCCCATTCATGCCGAAGCTAGGCTCTCCCACGGTCAAAAATATCTATCTAAATATCTATTAGAGAGCAATATTATCAAACGTGTTTGTTGAGGATAAATATGAGGCGCCTACCTAGCTTCCGTGGCAGCGGCACTACTAAGAGGGTAAGGGGACTCACCTATTGGGCGGCCATTAAAACGCATTAATTTGCAGCACAACTTTTAAATTGAAGCCTAGAAAACACCCTATCACCATGACACTTAAAATCACACTCAATAAAAAATATGAATATCAAAAGAAAAGAACGGTAAATTCAAATATATAAAATCCTTATAAAACTATAGATAAAACCGGCCAAGTGCGAGTCGGGCTCGCGCACAAAGGGTTCCGTAGCAGCAAATATACATTATAAAGATTTTATATCATCGCGGATTTTTAAAGGTGTACAATACTGTAGTATATTTTTTGATCTATCTTATAAGGTTCAGCCATCGTTTTCAGTGTAAGCACAATAACTTAACCAAAATTACAGTTAAATCAACCTATCTCAAAAACTATAAGAGATACTTTGATCAAACCAAAAATCGTTGAAAGAGTTAATTAGCATGCATCACCTCTATTTTTTTTAGAATTTTATACCCCGTAGTTATAAAAATAGAGGGGGGGGACATACTTTTTACGACTTTGAGAGCTGATATCTCAAAAACCGTTCACTTAAGAAAAATGTTTTTAGAAAACTTTATATCATTTTAAAAGACCTTTCCATTGATACCCCACACGGGTATGTACATCGAAAAAAAAATTTCATCCCTCAGTTACATGTATGGGGGGCCCCACCCCCAATTCTTTTTTTTTACTATTTAGTGTCATATTTTTGTAGCGGTTCATACAACACATATTCCCATCAAATTTCATCACTGTAGTACTTATAGTTTCCGAGTAAATCGGCTGTGACAGACGGACAGACGGACATGACGAAACTATAAGGGTTCCGTTTTTGCCATTTTGGCTACGGAACCCTAAAAAAGAGGTCTATCGCCAACAGTGTTCTTACTGCTCTCCGCATTGCAGTAAGCGGCCATTAATACATTTTTCTTCACTGGTTTCCTTTAGCTGCGGTTTTACGCGGCAACTTTTAATCGACGGGTAACTCCCAAACTCCCGAGGATACGGGCGCTTAGTCGAAGCGGTATATTTAATTACATCTGCTTTGTTAATGTGTTGTAAGTTGACGGTTAAACAGATGTTGAGAAAAAGGGTCGTGACAAGAACGTCCTTTGAGTTAGTAGCGGATTTAATTTTGGTGGAAGTGGAAAGTTTGCGATGGAGGTCTAAGGACCTCGCGTTCACTTTTACTAAGTAAAATAACTTTTAATTATTTCGTAAATCATCATTATCACCTTAGCGTGTAATTTCCAGTCGTCCAAAGCTGTCGCTCTGGTACCCGGGGTACGCTTGGACCATGATTCTTGATTGAGAGAGTCTGGTAATACCATTTTTTTTCATATTCATATTCTTTATTGCTCTCCATAATGTTACAAAAGGTGGTAATAACATAGTACAGTACAATTATGGACCCTGTCGGGCACGGCATAGATAAGAGTAAGTAAGTAAGTAATTGTTTATTTGCCAGAATATGGTTACAAATGATCTTAAATAAATAAATTCCAACATATTCTATCGATGAGTCGATGTGCAAATGTCATTCAAAATTTTAATTTTACAATTCATAATTATTTTGATTAGTTTTATTTTTACATCATTATTCAGCAAGCTATCATTACATTTTCTTTTTTATTAAATTGTCAAATACATATAATTCACCAAGTCAAAATATATCTAAGTATGAAATTATCGTCAAAGTCAAAATTAAATTATATGTCAATATATATATATATATATATGTAAGTATGAAATTATGGTCAATGTCATAATTAAATTAAATGTCAAGAAATTTCAAATCCTATCATCCAGAAGTTCATTGATTGTATAATACATTTTGGAAATTAGAAAATTATGTAATGTCCTTTTAAATTTATGGTATGGTAACAATTTAAATAGGTCAGGTATTTTATTGTATATTTTTACCGCCATACAATTAATGTTCCTGGAATACAATGCCAATCTTTGATTTGGTATACATAATTTGTTTTCTTTTCTGCCTCTATAATTAGACAAGCAATTGTTTTTCTTGAATAGGTTTAAGTGTTTATGAACAAAAAGTCCAGTTTCATATATGTATAGACATGGTACAGGTAGGATGTTTAGTGTCTTGAACAGAGGTTTACAACTTTCAATGTAGTCTGCACCACAAATACTCCTAATGCATTTTTTCTGAACCTTAAAGACTCTAAGTATGTCAACAAAATTGCCCCATAGTATTATTCCATATCGTAATACAGACGCTACATACCCATGATAGGCTGCAGTAGCGGCTGGTTTTGAGACTAGTTGTCTGATTCTATTTAGAGCATATACAAATCTATCTATTTTATTTATTACTGAGTCAATATGAGGTTTACAATTACAATATTTGTCAATTTTTATACTTAGGAACTTAGTGGTCATTACATTTTCTATTTCATTATTATTATAGTGCACGTCAATATTTAAATGGGAACTTTGTTGAGTTTGGAATATCATTAATTTAGTTTTTTTAATATTTAGATTTAAATTGTTATCCTGTAGCCAATGTATTATCCTCTCTAAGGTTAAGTTAGATATTTCTCTCAATTCTTGTTTGTTTTTAGATTTTAATATTAGTGTAGTGTCATCTGCAAAAAGGATACATTTTTGATTAAGACCGTTTGGTAGATCATTAATGTACAGCAAAAAGAGTAGTGGACCTAGTATACTACCCTGTGGTACCCCACATCTATTATAAAAATAACTTGAAGAGAAAGAGTTCTTTTCACTATCAGACATTTTTGTTATTTCTATGCATTGTTGACGGTCTAATAAGTAACTTGATATCCACGATAAGGCAGTTCCTCTTAAGCCGTACCGTTCTATTTTAGCTAGTAACAACTTATGACACACAAAATCGAACGCTTTAGACATGTCTAAAAATATAGCTAGCGTATGCATTCCATCATCTAGATTTTTTGTTATTTCTTTTATCAAATGAAAGCAAGCAAGTGTTGTGGACCTATCTTTACGAAATCCAAATTGTTCATCTTTGAATAGTCCTTCCATTGTGATGAATAAGTATATTTTATCATACATTACTCTCTCAAAGATCTTAGATATTATTGGTATCAGAGTAATTGGTCTATAATTGCACATATGCTCATGAGAATTATTTTTATGTACAGGTTTTACAACAGATCACTTTAATTTCCTTGGACAAGTGAGAGGTTTATCAAATGAGTTAAGGCTTTGATAATAAATTTTGCACTCTTTTTCAAAATATCAGTTTTAATACTATCATAACCCGTAGAGTTAGTATTTTTTAGATTTTTTACTATCTTCATGACGTCATATTCATCGACCGGAGATAGATAGATGCTCTTGTGATGAATTGGTATATTTTTTATTATATGGTTAAAATCTCTTTTGTCGTCAATATTGTTATTTGTCAGGTTTATAAAATATTTTTCCCCGGATTGGCCTCCGATACCCTCACTCACGCAGCGAAACAAAGCACAGAACTGCTTCACCCCAGTTTTCTGTGAGGCCGTGGTATCACTCAGGTCGAGCCGGAAACAGTTTTTTGTCATTGGGACCAAAATATATGAAAGTCCGCTCGCTAAATTCAAATTTAAGAATATCTCTATTTACATAAGTTTGTATACTCGTACAGTATAGAGATAATTAATCTACGATAGCACTCCCAAATCGTCATGCATTAAAATATTTTTACTATTTAATTGTAAGTAAAACCACAAACAATCGCTATTTTTTGGCTTTAAATCTTGGATAATTAAATTGCCTGAGCTTAAAATAGTTCACTTTTTGGAATCGAACGCCAAATATATATTAATATGTTAATCGCATGCCAGGCCTTCACGATACAGGTTATCTTAGTGTGAGGACCAAAGGTAATTTACCAGGACGCCGTGTAAGCAACAAAATGTTTTGGTATAAGCACATATTACCATCATTTTGTTGGAAATAAATATTTTTTATTTTTTCATTTTTCATTAGTGTCAACCTTACCCGTATGAAAAAGTAATAGGTATGAACTAATGACTGCTTCTCCGAACCCATTATGCGACATTCGTGCACTACAAGGGACATTTGGTAACAAGCGCTTTTTAATTTACATCGATGAATGGCAAAAAGTGTATTTTATGTACAAATAAAGCAATGGTTTCACGAGGTCAGCGATTTATTTAATAAGGTATACCAACGATTGTTACAAACAATACTTATGTACTACTTACAGCCAAATACTTGTGATCTAATTGCACAATTAATTGAAGGTATACACAGCATGCTCAATTTTTTTTTAGTTTTTAGTGTTACTGTTATTTTTACCTACACATTACCATGTAACAAAGTGATCACAGATTATTTATATTTTTCAAAAGTAAATGACGATATCTGCCAAGCCACATGGAATATATATCAAGATCAACCGACATCGACAGACAAAGCGGTCGCTAAAGTTGTTAGTTTACTCATACCTATGTACATATGAACACTACCATTATCACTCGCGATTGGAAGACCCCAAGGTTGTTTTTTATGTGATAGGTGGAAGCCGAGCAGACGGATCACCTGATGGTCAGCGGTTGCCGCCACGCATCCGTAACACCAGTGGAGTCTCAAATGTGCAGCTAACTCTTTAATTTACCTTTCCCAGGATTGGGTTACCCCCACTCACATGTTTTACTCCGTGGTAAATAATAATAATAATAATTCATTTATTTTCACGTAATTCAAAACTCATTTACAACATTCAATATACAATATAAATAAATACTTCTGGACTGGGATGGACTTGGCATCAATATAAATGGCGAGTACATGACGCACCTTCGATTCGCAGATGATATCGTAGTCATGGCTGAGACCTTGGAAGACTTAGGCACAATGCTTGACGATCTCAGTAGAGTCTCCCAACAAGTGGGTCTGAAAATGAACATGGACAAAACGGAAATTATGTTGAATTCCCATATCGTACCCACTCTTGTAAAGGTTGGAAGCTCTACACTGGAAGTTGTGGACGAGTACATCTACCTCGGAGAAAAAGTCCTGCTTGGTAAGTCTAACTTCCAGAAAGAGGTCGATCGACGAATCCTACCAGGCCCATCTACCGCAGTGTCTCAAGACGAAAGTCTTCAATGCGTGTGTGTTGCCAGTGAAGGCATACGGAACCGAAACGTGGCCGCTTACAATGTGCCGATTAAGGAGGCTCAAAGTCACCCAGAGAGCCATGGAGAGGGCTATGCTCGGAGTCTCCCTGCGTGATCGTATCAGAAATGATGAGATCCGCAGGAGAACTAAGGTCACAGACATAGCCCAAGATTGCATGCCTCAAGTGGCAATGGGCAGGGCACATAGCGAGGAGAACAGACGGCCGGTGGGGCGGAAAGGTCATCGAGTGGAGGCCACGTACAGGAAGTCGCAGCCGTGGCAGGCCCCCCACAAGGTGGACTGACTATCTGGTGAAGATCGCGGGAATCCATTGGATGCGCGCGGGCGGCACAGGACCGATCTGTGTGGAGAACATTGGGAGAGGCCTATGTCCAGCAGTGGACGTCTATTGGCTGAAGTGATGATAAATACATTAAAAATAAACTAATACAAGTTTTCGCGTGTGAAAAATCTGCTAGATGGCGTACTGTTGGACTGAGGTCCAACATCAACCGCATTGGTTGTTTAGTTTGTCAAATTGACATTTTGACAGAACACGTTTAAAAATAACCAATCACATTGTATATGTGTAACACGTCGTTACCTATTTTAGCTTTGTTTATAATTCTATCCTAATATTTCTCCACTTCTAACGCCATCTAGCGAGAACAAACCTAATTTCTTTCCAATCTTTGACAGCGGTCACTCATTTGAGCATTGGATTTTCGTCAATTTTCTATAAATAAATATTTCTCATATTAAAGTAATTCATTGATGCCGCTGGTGCGTCACAAGCTTTATGTGGGCTTGTTTAGTGGTGATTTATTTTCTTCATCAGATAATATATCTGATACTTAAAGCACTTATGGTGCAGTATAACTTCGTTTTATAGGATGCTTGCGTCTGACGAATGTTTAAATTAGTGAGCGGATCGCAACTCGATAAAGAAGCCTATGCCGGAGCGGTTAGTTACTCCATAAATAAGCCTTAACTACTCGATGAGTTCTAAATTAAAGAGCGGATTGTAACTCTATAAATAAGCCTATACAGGAGCGGTTTGTTACTCCTTAAAAAAGCCTTGACTATTTAGTTTGTTTAAATTAAAGAGCGGATTGTAACTCTATAAATAAGCCTATACTGGAGCGGTTTGTTACTCCTTAAAAAGCCTTGACTATTTAGTTTGTTTAAATTAAAGAGCGGATTGTAACTCTTTATAGAAGCCTATGCAGGAGCGGTTAGTGACTCCTTAAATTAAGCCTATACTGTTTTGTTTTGTCTCACAGTCTTCTTACTGGCCAGCAATGGTCAGGGACAATAAGTAATTGTTTAATTGTGAGTTTAGTATATTTTATTTGGATTGATTTTGTGTCTTGTCCCTCTCCATAAATTGTTTTTTTTTCTCTTTTTTTTCTAAGGAGGTATTGTAACACGTCGTTACCTATTTTAGCTATGTTTATAATTCTATCCTAATATTTCTCCACTTCTAACGCCATCTAGCGAGAACAAACCTAATTTCTGTCTAATCTTTGTCAGCGATCACTCATTTGAGCTTTGATTGATATATTGAAATTGACAACAGAAAAATCCAATATTTTTATGTTGTCAATTTCAATATATTTTCGTCAATTTTCTATAAATAAATATTTCTCATATTAAAGTAATTCATTTTCAATAAACCTCGATGTTGGTAGCCAATTTCTATTTTTCTGCATCAACTGCGTTTCACCTTTTTGTTTAGTAAACAGTATGTTCTTAAATATCTCTGCCTTCGGTCTATGGATTAAAAAAAAAGTAGATTCCTTTATGAATTTTTGACGTCTGCCATTTTCTTCTCTTGGTGCGGTGCCTTGATGCACATTTAACAAAATTATAAATTGTGATTGTCTGGAAGGATGGACTGGGATACCTGGCTGTCTTTGAATGACGGCGAATGTCGCATTCCTTTTTTTTGCATTTAATTTATAATTATTTTTTTTGGGGACGCCATGTGTTGCCCAATGATGTCACCCATTTAATTACAAAAATATTTTTATGATGGGCTGAATATTACGTCACATCTTCTCATAATGGGCATATAAAGCCCTCTTTATGCATGGGTGTCGATCTGGTGAGGCAAGGAACACTCCAGGACTCATAACCGGTCAGCTGCTGCACTCCATGCGTGGCTGATACTTGGAGGGGACTCCGTTGCCATCGTAAGATTGCAACACCCATGTTTAGCATTAAGTTTAGTAAGATGCTTTATTAAGGTACACATTTATTATTTTCTTTTATTCCGGAGTAGAAGTTTTATGCATATGATATGATAATCTATTTTATCTTTGTAACTTTTTCTAAGAGACTATCCTCATGATAGGAGTCTTGTTACTTTGAACTTTTTCTAAGCGGCATAGACTAAGCTGTAATATTTGTATTTTTATCAGGATAATCCTCGGGATAGGAGTCCTGTTTAATTAAATGTGATTTTGATACGGCCTAGATTAAGCCTAGCTTTGAATACATTACTTGTTTAAGATCATTTAAGTTCTTACATAAAAATTTAACTTTGAAAGCCAGAAACAATAATTATCTTTTTAAAAAGCATGTATTTTGCATATTTTTTAAAATAAATATTCAGCCCTCATACTCAAACTCTTTTTATTCATCTCTCACTTTCTAGCTAGGTAGTTTAAAAGCTAGTGGCGCCCTCTCTCAGCTCTCTGTTAGAATCCTGCGAGCGCCTTAGAACCCACGGAGCTAGCATTACCATCAGCCACTCAACATCTTGGCTCAAACGGTTGGACCTCAACCCTATAGTACTAAATCTAGCGGGTTTTTCACGCGAGAAAACCCTTATTAAATAAAATAATAATCATTAGTCACATTATATTAGATTAGATTACATTGCATTAAAAATTACCAAATTAAAACAATGTCACATCACATCCAATTACGATTTCGATCATTATTGACTTTAGTTGATATTTTTTTAGCAATATTTTGCAATTTATTCTTTAGTAAATAACATACTTAATTTTCTTTTCATCTCGTGTTCAGGGTATTGTCTATGTACGCAATGTGCAGTTTGTAGCAATGACTTATATACGGGCAATCATACCTTTCTCCAATCGCAGGCAGCATGCTGTTAGGGCTCACCCGCACGCGTCGTACCAGCAAGGTAGCTTGCATTCGCAAATAGTATAGTAGTCATCCAATTCTTGACGAAGCATGGGTGTACAATACAAGTGATGCGCCTGCCACCTACCAAATAATAAAAAAAAACATAAACTGCCGACCCACAGTGTTTCCTGAAGCCTCAATTTCGGACATCCCCCTTTTTTTTAAAGCATTGTGTGGTGGTGCGAACCACCAGTAAACATATCAATAAGCCCTTATATTTTATTAATAGACATAAGTCTAAAAATCAACACGTAAACAAAATATTGAATTGTACAAAAAACTAAAGATGCTTTAAAACTTGCATAAGGCACAAGGAACAGTAAGTGGCCTTGCACGTGTGCAACTTAAGACAAAAGAGCAGGGTCTTCGCAGAACTAGAAAGCGATTGACAGTAAAAAAAGGATGTTTGTTTACTAGGTAAACCATCTAGAGCGATCTCGTGTAATGAAGATAGCTCAACCTTTTAAATATTTATTAATCAATTATTGTGGAAGTTTAAAACAATAAATCAGCTCTAAAGATATATCCATGTAGTACGGAACAAGGTCTGGTCAAAAGACTAATGGTCGATCCTCCTATTAAGAGTACATAATTACGACGCTTATAAACTGCGAATGCAATTAGATATAATTGTAGAATAAGTTGCCATGCGTTTAAATGATAAGTTGAGTGTACGAATCGTATCTCGCAAGAAAGATAAAGGCTTCACAGCTTATTCACATCTAGGTATATACTCAGTTCCTAAATAAAAACAAAGGAGTTATAACGTTTAGATATTGGTCAATTTTGCTTGGCAAAGGAACTGTAAAAGTTTAAAGTTTGGGAGAAGTCTGTCCTTTTCTATTCTTTTGTGTGAAACGATTTGAACACGTGCAAAGCGATAAGCAAAGCGTCGGCCCTTGCGAGGCGTGGGGTTTTTTTTGGCACCTTAGCGTCAAAATGCACTTTGCGTAATTATATAATATAGTTCCGAGGTACAAAGAGGGACAGTTGGTCACAAGGCGTCTTGCTGCACGGTCATGTTCACGAGAGACATGGTTCTTCGACTTGAGATATAGGACAAGGTCAGTGTCTGAGTGATTTTTTTGATCTTTGTAAGATTCTTTGTGGTTAATTGTGAGATATCGGTTCGCATACCGAGCTTAAAGGCATTCGGGCCTAATAGAGTTTTGTACTGGGCTCTAAGCTAGTTTGGGATACTGCGGTTGCTAATTGGTTTCAGAATTACCTAGTCTTTCTAAACCAAGGAGGAACAGTGGTTGAACAGAATAGCTAACAAGTACCGCAGCCCCGAAACGAGTTTCACGGAGCTTTGGGACCGTCGAAGTGGACCTAGAATAGGGTTCTGGTTTTCCCGCCAGACTCTCAGCAAAAGCTTTGTGGAATTCCTCTTTCGGGGGCGACCAAATACCTTCCTTTCCTTACATTTCCTATTGTGAGAAACCTTCCTAACCTGTAGGCCCGGTTTCTCGCCAGCTAGGGCGTTAGGAGTAGGTTAATTTTGCCACATTCACACACACCTCAAAGATTCGTGGTGGAAACTTTGAGACCAGGTACAGAACACTAGGGCTTAGCAGCTATAGGTACACACACACTTAGGCCGCGTAACACATTACGCTGGGGTAAATTAGTGATTATTCTAGTGAAGCAAAGTGATAGTTATTTTGTAAAAGTTTATAAAAGCGCGTTTTATTTGTGATAAAGTTTAAGCCTAATTCATTTGGAATTAGTTGCCAGTGTTAAGATTTGTGTGTTACGTGATAATAGCTGTGTACGTGGATCTAGACCGATTCTAGAGAAGCAGAGGCAAAGGGTCGTTGTTATTAGTAGAGGGATATCGCGGCAACGGTATTTATCTAACAATAACTTCGCAGTGGTGGAGCTATTATCAAATACATTTAAATATTCTAGGAAATAAGTTTAGAGGCTTTTGCAAGAGTTACATTGAATTAATGATATGCGCCAGCATTTTATTAATTTAATTGACTTGGAGGACTTCCATTTTTTTAGTAGGCTGGAGCCCGTCGCTTAGGTATATCAGAGCTGTTGGACATTATAAAGTAATACGACTCGGGTCGACAAACACAATATTATACACACATTTATCAAAAGCGCAAGAGTGCCGAATTTCATTCCGCACCAAATTCGTCGACGAAAATATTACAAAAGGGGGAACACAAACAGTGCCAGGGTACTATGTTGAGTTCACTCAACTTCATTTTAATCCATGGATATATAATTTATAAAACAATATCTCATTGAGATAACAAATTGTACGTACAAATCAAAACATAAAGTACCTGCGCAGGGGATAGCAAAGAGCTCTTTGTAAATTATTTGCGCTATATCTATAACTGGGGGTTCAGTTATTATTTATATCTTGACTTATGACAAGACTAGACCTGAGTGGCCGTGTTCGTATAATTTCCTTATTTGTTTGAAACTATTCCACTAAGCAATAAAAGTTAGTTTAAAGCACTGACTGTCATGTGATATTCTTGTTAGAACGGGCTGCGTAAAATTCTCATTTGGTATTAATATCTCAGCTTTTATTTCTATTTCAACAAAATACGGCCTAAAGTAACGAGTAGAAAGGTAATTAACAAAAACGAAATTTTAATTCTAGACGATCACAATTTTTATATGGAAAACTCGGGTTACGTTTTCCTTGCGGCAGGCTTATAATACTAGGGTATGATGTAGGGATTAGATAGTAATTCATAATTATTATAGATCCAGTATTTGAGCCGTAGTGGTAGACCTCCGTTCCTTCGATTCTACACGCGACTGCAGACAACTTTTTGCGTAGGGAGTAGCGAGTTAGAGTATAGACTAAGGAGTTAGGAAAGATATAAGACGAGTCGAGCAGGTGAGCAGGTCGAGTCGATAGTCGTAGGTGGGGGAGTCCGTTACAATTGGAAAGCCTTTACTGTTACAAATGCAAAGCAAGAACTCGCGTGTTTCAATTCCGCTTAATTACCGAGTAATATTTTTTTGAAATTGGATAGTTTTTGAACCCGGTAAACCGAAATTTATTTTTTATTAATAAAGGGTACGTGCTAGAAAACTATTTGCTTTTAAAGTATTTAGGGGAATTCTAACTAAAAATTTCAAATAATAATTTTTAAACTCATAGAGAGTATTAACTGCCATATGTTACTTCAAAATAAGTACTAGGTATTTTTTACCTATTATCCCGACTCCTTTCTTTTTACCCTCTGGAAAATAACAGGTACTTAATACTTCGGGGTGTTTGTTTGCTCTTAATATTAATTTTGAAGTGCGAGGATGTTCAGAACAATTTACTGTGTCATTAAATACTCCTTACCACAATACATAAAAAGGAGAAAAATATGCATTTTAAAACGGTCAATGTGAAATTGTCAATGCGTTGATCACTTAAAATTGGAGACTAAAGATAACTAAATCCGTATCTTCATCCACGTTATGAAAAACATTGTAAAATACCGGTAAAACAAAATGGTGTTTTGTGACAACCCTAAACAAAAACAAAAGAAAAAATTTCTTAACTTCCATGAGATACGCTTCTGGTTTTTTTCATGCGGTTAGTTTATGTTTTGAGCTATATTTCTTATTATATATAAAAAAAATAAGGAAAAAAAAACAAAAATATTTAATTTTATTATAAATACACTATTTATAAGTTTGAAAATATATTAAAAATTTGAAAATTGAAATTCTCTAAATATTTCAAAAGTAAATAATTTTCTAGCACCTACCCTTTTTTAATAAAAAATAAATTTCGATTTACCGGTGTTAAAAAATATCAAATTTCAAAAATTATTACTTGGTAACTAACCGGAATAGCATTTATAATACTTAAAAAACAGGGGAATGTCCAATTTTGAGGCTTCAGGAAACACTGTGCGACCACAGCACACCTTTGCTGCGGAACGCCTGAAGGGTACAATGCAGGTCCTCTATGACTTATGAGAAGCATAATAACTACTGGCGAAATAGCCTTTTCTAGCACTTAGCTATAATACGGTATCTTTCATTGGTCAGCTAAGGGCGTGAACTTTTTTTTTATCACATAAAGTGGCAGACGAGCAGACGGAGGCATTGGCAAATTTTGTTCTGTGAGGCATTGGTATCACTCCAATCGAGCACGGCAGAACTTTTTTGATATTCGGCATTTCGTTGACATGTCTTATGAATTTCGGTCTGTCGCTCGGTTGTATTTCGGTATTATGATCCGTACTCCGTTAAAAACATTGATCCCATGCCCCGCGCAAGAGAGGCCAATCCTATTATGCAAATGCTTATGAAATGTTCGCGAAACACGTCGTTCGCGCAGTTAATTGATGAGCAAATTTACATGCTAATAAAATCCATCTGCGCCGTACATTGCACATAATTGCAGCGAAAACGCGATGCAACGGCAAACTGTTTGTGAAGTAACACGGTTCTACGGTAATGTCAAAAGCGATAGTAATAGAATGGAAATTAAGATACGAACTCAATAATTCCCTGCGATAATACAGACATTACGATATTCTATGGCAGCCAATCTTCGCGGACGAAGCCCAATCAGTGGGGGAAGGGGAGTTTAAAGGTTGGCAGCTCACTTGTTACTCCACTGGTGTTGCGCATAGGCTGTGTTGCGGGGCAAAGCCTTTCGGCAGTTCTCGTGACACCATTCGTGTCATCGTGGGTCCCTCCTCTGAGGGCCAGGTCTGCTAAAGGGTGCCTTTCTCCTCCACTTTGGTGGACTACGTCGTGTACTGCGGATTGACACGCCTCCTCTCAGTATATATACGGGACAGGGAGCCTGGAGGAATGCCCTCCGGGCTTTCCTCCAGGGTTACCAAAAAAAAGGTGTGCATGAGCGGTGGCAATCGCATACCATCAGGTGATCCGCCGGTGACTTCACTTCCTTAGTACGAGTATAATACCTACACACTTTGTAGGTATTTTTATATCCTCCAACCGATTACGGCTACGACGGCCAATCTCAACGATCAGCCACGTACGCAGGATATATTATAGTGCTTAAGTGTGTGCGCAAACACAAGTGCACTCTCACTCCTGGGTTAAGAACTTTATTTATCTCACAAAGAATTTTACATTCACTTAGCATAAGATTAATTAATAACAACTATTATCTACATTAATTAGGGCTACTCGTACAGTTTCAGTTGATCAGATCGTTCTAACAATACCATAGTGCTGCAACATAAAGGTTAAACTAACAGATATATTATATTATTATTATTATCACTTATCCGAAAAACAGCCTTATTGCTGCTCGGCATATCTTGCCACATCGATCGCAAGGCCACCTTGTAAAATTTAATATATGTAAAAATATAATACATGCATAATATTGCAGACGTGAAGTCGGGGCAGTACGCTAGTATAAACAAAGTAGCGAAGTGACTACTCATTGTAATCACAATGATACATGATTACTGTATCCGTAATATCAGCTGCAGGGCATGAATATTTCGAAACTTGATATATAAACAATTTGCAGATATGTAAATATAATTTGTTTAACAAATTTGGCACACAAAAAGAAAATACAGACTTAATAAAACAGCAATAAAATCTTTCATATCATAAAGCGTAAATAACATAAATAAAACACATTGAAACGGCGAGATAAAGTACAGATTAACATTTGACTGTGAGCATAAAATAAAAGGGCCTTTAAACAATAATGTATGTAACCCTTTCAATCTGTGCCGAGGGAGGGGATAATAGCCGTTTTGGAACTACCAAAGCATCGCATTGTCATTACTTGAAATAAATAAATGTGTAACCGATCCTTTATAAGGGTGTTTTTCTTGCCTAATGCTTCTTTATGCTCTTTTGTTCGGTAAATATTTGGAGAGTAAAATGAACGTAACGGTTGGTGAAATAGACACAATACTTGCTAATTTGGTTTCTTTAGGGGTGTCAAGCGGAATCAAAATATAGTAAAATTAATGGTACGGAAAGTCTGCCTCGCACATTTACGTTTTTTTTTTAATTTTAACTTTCCTGCTATTTCCTACCTCTACCTTTCAAAACGATGCAACAGACCAAATTAAGAACTACTCCAAGCAATGTTGTTAGTAGCTCGGTGCTTTGCAAACAAATATCTTAAGTCTTCAGCTCAGAACTACTTTCCACGCTTCGCTGAGAACTGCTTTAATTTAGCTTTCGCATTAAAACTGCTTCTCCCGTTGTTGTTATTGCGAGTAATGTTCTACAGCTTGCTTCAGGTTACAGATAATAGAATCCAAAGAGGTCTTATCATATCACTTTATTTTGAAGTAATGGAAATGTAATGGAATGCGGAGTCACTAGATATTTAAAGTGCATAAAAAGGGTGAGCAACTTTTCGAGTTTCATGAAATCTTTGGTTCTTTTTGGACACTTTTTTTAAAAATTTATTTAATTACACAGGTCATTAAGCCTAATAACGTAATTAAAGACAGTAACAAAAAGTGAAATAATAAAACAATAACAGTTAGGCAAACACGTGAATTATTTTACATACTTAAAAAACTAGACTGATATTACTTCGAATTCGAAGAAAAACTGTCCGAAAGGAGATTCCATCTAATTGACTAGGATGTTTTATTGGCTTTCGGGAGCAGATATATGGGGAGATTGAGTTCGAATCCGAGCATGTAGCTCTGGGTTTTTTTTAATATATTTATGAGCTCGACGGTGAGGGAAAACATCGTGAGGAAACCGGCACGTTCCGTATAGTTTCTGAAACGTGTGGTCATAATTCGCTTTGTCTGGTTCCTCTGTAAAGGATTGCGAAGGTCAGATGGCAGTCATTAATTTGCTTCATTGCAATTACAAGACTTCCCAAAAAAAGAATCGTGGTCCTAGCGTTTAGAGCGACAGCTTTGGACGCAACTGGGATCTACACGCTTAGATGCGGATAAAAGATGGGCATATCCACGGATGCTTGCCGGAAAAGTGATGAATGTTGAAGTTTTCCGAGGAGTGCACTAGAAAGATTAACTCTTATCGACCTTTAAGCAAAGGAAAGTTGCCCACTCAGGGTTTATGTCACAGACTCGGTAAAAACGAGCTGCAATGAGGTATGGGATCAAAGGAAGAAATCATGGCTGCGTAGCATCCAGGAATGGGGATAGTGGGCTAGTCAGGATTCAAATATTTTTTAAGTAGTACCTCCTACGTTTCCTCTATAGCTCAGACATAAACAACAATTTACACAAACGCCCCGTTGGTATAGTGGTTGAAGTACCCGGCCGTGATCTCGGGGTCCTGGGTTCGATTTCCGGGTCGAGCAAGAGTATGTTTCGAACTTTTCGAACATAGCTCGGGTTTGTGATCACCAATCCGCACTAGGCAAGCGAGGTGATTAAGCCTCATCCCATCACAGTAGTGATGACTTGATTTCTATAATGGCGGCCTTTGCCCTACAGTGGGACAGTATTTAGGCTAATAGCTACTTATATAAACAAACAAACAAGCCTGTGCGCAAATGCACATCGTTGTAGCATGTATTCTCAGTAATGATTTTAAAAATATATAATATAAATTTTCCATTAATCTTGCTTACAATTCGTATTCGAATTCTATACAAAAGTTCGATTGGTCCCGTACAACTTTATCAGTCTCACCGACATACATTTATCAGTACGTACACAATGTTCACGCAGAGTATTAAAAGCCAATTCGTCCATAAACAATAATGGATATTTACAGTGCATCTCGATTACGGGAACGTTCCCGAATTCGAGGGAAAACTTTAAAATTGGTTTTAAACCGCAACAATTGTAGGCCGCGGACGATCGGGAATGTATCGGTGGTTATGCGACTAGGCTTGTGCAAAACAGTTCACTGAATAAAAACAATTATTTTAAATCCAAGAAACGATATCTCTCAAGTCAGGAGTGCGCTTTGTTCCACATGGAAAAAGGTGAAATAGCAAATAAATATGTTCTTATAACTTCATATCATCATCATCGTCATCATCGTCAGCCCATTTAAGTCCCCACTGCTGGGGCACGGGCCTCCCTCAATCACATGAGGGGTAATTGCCATACTCACCACGCTTGGCAGACGGGTTGGCGAGGGTTTTGATATAAAGGCAGAGTTTTCCTTCTCTAGGTGCTGATGATCATGCCAGCAGCTTTACCTTAGTCGCCTTTTACGACACCTCGGTAAGAGTGAGGGTGGCCTATTCTACTCTGCCGGGGACCACACGGCTTCACGACACGACTTCATATCATACTTATAATTTATCAAGACGGGAATTAACACGATATTTATTAATGTGATACAACATTGTGTACTCACATATTTTGTTCGACGTTTCGGCAACGTTACAGCAGCCTGTAGTCACGAGCTGGACTGGCGGAGGGAGCACGGCGTCGTCTGTTGGGGCCGAGCTGTGAATCTTCGGCACCCTCACATTTTTGGATATTAATTCCCCACTATGATGAATTGTCAGTGAAGCTACTCCGACACACTACACTAACAGTATCGATGTTTGTTTGCGTTAGTAACGGCCTAGCACGGGGTTTGCAACGCGAAAATCTAAAAAACTATTTATATCATACTTACTTCCCCGAATGTTGCATTTGGTGGTGGCATTACCTAACGCATACAATGCAATAACAATATTGTTGTACCTTTGATGACTCTGAGACATTTTGGAATTGTCTCCGAATCATTTGCTAACTTTAGTGATAGGTCAATAATTGTATTAGATTTTATGTCTACTAAAAAGGACAAGGAATTTAAATCAGCGAGTGAGTGAGTGGAATCAACATTGAGGAACTCCCCAATGTAGTCGTAGCTGTTATTTACAGCCGAGCTTATGCAAATGAGGTGTCTGATTGCGGACTTTTACCAAATGCAAACTACAGTTAACGACAGTGTAATCTTTTTTGGGAATTGCAACAATCCCCTTTGGGAGATATAAGCTTAATAAGGATGGATGTCCTGATGATTCGATTTGATTGTAGTGGGCATTAACAAAACGAATTACATCTCGAATCGAAACAGCGCCTGCGCTCTGTTTTGATGAGTGAGTGCCATCATTCACTCGATACCCTTACTTGAGGCTTGATGCGGGGAAAAGAGGAGTTTAAGATTTACCTCTGGTGTTGAGGGTGTCCATGGGTGGCAGCAATCACTTACGATCTAATGATCCAGAGTTTTGTTTAGACACCAAGGTCGCATTCGACCAATCTTATTCCGATACTAAATCGATGTTACAGGACTGTTATTCTATACAAATCTAACGTTATACCATAGATTTATCAACGGATAAGATTTGTCGAATCAGACCTGAGTACTAGTACAAATAATTTTATAATAATTATATCCTAAGGACAACAATATTTAAAGTACATAAATCTTTCGATTTATTTCAATCGACTCACACCGATTTGTAACATAGTCCAAGTGTACCCTGGGTTCTGATGGGGAGAGCTACCATATCTCACTCCAACAACGGTAGAAGATGTTTAAAAAGTTACATGACATGAATATCTAAATCGACTTACGCGCCATTTAATGTTCGAATTTGAAATATCACCCGTCAAGCTATTACGTAGTTCACCGAAGTGTTCAGATTAAATCGATACAGTTACTATCTTAATAGACTTTAACGATATTTCGTAATAATTTGCCGGAGTAACTCGATATCTCGGCGATGTTAAACTGTAGATCAAGGGATTCTCAAACTTATCGATGACGTAAAGGAGTCTTAACGTGATACTCGTACGTAAAGTAAGTAAATGAATGTAACTGTACCTATATTCATTTTTTTTAGTCTTCTGTAATATCTATAATGTTGCTTCTAATACCTATAAATACACAGAGAAGTTGCATATAACTGACCATGACATTAAAGAGTTCGTTTTAGTTATATCAGTATCATAGATATGACTGCCTCGGTGGCGCAGTGGTTAGTGGGTCGCACTTTAAAGCGACGGCTGTGCAAGAGGTCCCGGGTTCGATCCCCGGGTCGGGCCAAAAATTTGTACCTAAGTTTTCGGTAAGAAATTCTTAATGGCAGCCCGGAGTCTGGAAGTTGGCGGTCTTGTACCCCCGTGCCTCGGAAAGCACGTTAAGCCGTTGGTCCTGCGCCCTAATCCCTCTCTGGTCGTGTCACAGTAGTGTCCCATCGGAATATGAGGGTAAGGGAATAGAGAGTGCACTTGTGTTTGCGCATACACTTGAGCACTATAATATATCCTGCGTACGTGGCTGATCGTTGAGATTGGCCGCCGTAGCCGTAATCGGTTGGAGGATTATCATAGATATGCACCCTAAACAGACTTTTCATAGAAAGCCATACTTGAATAACTGCGCGAAGCCGTTAGTACTGGGGTGACGTGCTGGGCGACGTTCTTACTCTATCGCACCCGTATAGAATCTGCGTCAGAGCCTGTTGGATCTCTTGCACACTCTGTGACGTTTTCTCCGATAAATGGCACATTCCGCTGACTTCTTGTTCCATAAGTAGTATTTCGTATCGTGTCTTTCTAGCATGTCTCCTTCTGTCATTGGTACCATACCTAACTGAGATCACTGTAAGCGCGCATGTATGTGTGCGTGGTCTTTTTGTTCGCGATTTAGGCAGCCAGTGTTCTATCTATTATTACTCGTATTTTGTGCTTTTGCTGTTTTTTTTTTTACATTATAGCGGACAAACGAGCAGACGGCACACCTGATGGAAAGTGATCACCGCCGCCCATGGACATCTGCAACACCTGAGGTATCACATATGCGTTGCCGGCTCTTAAGAAAGGAGTACACCCTTTTCTTGAAGGTCACCAAGTCGTATCTGTTCGGAAACACCACGGATGACAGCTGGTTCCACAGTTTTACTGTGCGTGGTAGGAAATGACGTGAGAAACGCACTGTAGTCGATATAAATCCATCCATGCTGTGTTGAAATGGAGTGAATATGCTGGGATGGATCCGTATCCACCTCAGCATATCCACTCCATTTCAACGAAAAAACTGTGTGAGAAACTTACGCATTACGTGGCAGGACTCCATGTCCGTGATATAGCAGATTTGTCTGCTCACGAATATGGAGGCCGGCGTAGGTGACTGGCCTGCAATTTGTTACAGGAGAGTCATCTAAGTTGGTATGGATAGCTACGTGGGTACGAATAGCCATGCTATCACCAATGGGTCCTGGCAGAAAGGATCCAAAAAGGTGTGGCTTGACGTTAAGGGATGACATGCGTGCTAACAAACTGACCACTATGGAAACACAAGACCTTGCGAAGTGGAGGAATCGTAGTAGGATAGCGTACTCCGGGCTCCATAGTGACAACTTTCCGCAATCGGGATAAAACGCAAAGATGATGAAGACCGCGTTGCAATGACAAGGTCCAGCGGAATGCCCACTGGTATCGTTTACTCAAGCAAACATATGATTATTCCGATTTCCACACCACATTTCACATTCTCACTTGAAGCCACCTCGAGACTTACATTTAATTATTATTCCCAAACTTCTTCTGCTTTTAAATAAAATCTTTATTGCAGAATAAAGTTTTAGAAACAAATAGTAAAGTATATAAATGTTGTTTACATCATCAATTGCATTCAGCAATTATTACTAATTAATATAATTGGTCTTCCAACCAATTCACCACCAATGTTGGTTAAATGAACAGGTCATTGCGAGAGTCACCTTTACCTGTAACGCCTACAATCATCATCATCATCATCAGCCTGTATTTTGATCCCACTGCAGGGTAAAGGCCTCCTCCTGCGAGTGGCGAACGCCTACAATGCTTTTAATATATTCTCACAACCTGTGCGGATAAAGAATGGGATCAGAAATGGCGGCGCATCTATTCACTTCTCGCTCGCACACTATTTGCGTCTATACTCGCACTCGTGGGGTTGTACTATTGTTTGTATTCGTTGTGTGCGCCATGACAGCGCCCCTAGTGGCCGCAACTATTCAGAACTCAGTGCGTGTGGGGTACTATTGTTTGTATACTTAATTTGTCGTTTTGCTAATCAGAAGTGTTGATCCAGGTTATCACAGCAGGCCATGATAACATCTATAATGATATAAAACAACGAACTAAAAAAAAACAAAATCTCAAGACAAGAAAGGATTCAAAAACAGAATTGTTTTTCGAACTGTTTCAATTAAAATTTCTCCGAATCGGGAACTCGTTAGTCGAAAACGAAAGATTAATGGGGTCAGGTGAAGAGAGGCAAAGATTGAATCAACAACTGTTGGAATCGAGTCCCAAATTAACATCTTCAGTTACAAGACAATTATAATTTAGACGAGAAGGAATCGTCGGATCCTGTTTCTAGCGCTGGTCGCTATCCATCTTTTGCTTAGTTTAACAAGTTTTGTTGGTGAAATTTTCTTTGTGAATTTCTGGAAAATGTAAAAGTAAAAGCTAAGGGTCCATCTAGAGCGCCGACAAAATTTTCATACCCATTCCTTAAATGTGCTATGACGTTTTTTTATTTGGATGCGAGGGCTATGCTTCAGTTAGTTATTGGACGGTTTCGTTATAGGCTTCGATCCGGAAACTTACACGTTCAACGTTAGGGGAAAGTGGTCACCCTTCGTATGTGGGGACTATTCGTACATTAGGAATAACAGAAAAACTAAGCGGTGCACGAATATGCCTTTCCTTGAGTGCATAGACAAACCGGTCCACATCTTTCTAGCGGAGTGTCGCCCCAGGCGCGCCACGGTGTATCGGCTGACAAGAGGTAACGTGTTTCTGCTTGCGGTGAGTAAATTTTTCACCTATGTGTTATCGCGCTGGTGAGTAAAATAATTATGTTTTTTAGAAAATGGTGATAGTTAAGTAATGCTAATATTGTTTATTTCGAGCTTTAAGTGTTTATAGTTCTCAAACTCCATTGTAATTGGAATAAAGTTGTGTTTTAATGATATGCATGGCATGAGGAGCATTCAGACAGCTAACCACGGGTAACATTCGGATGCTACCTTTCCCCTATATTAAACCGGCAAGAAGTAAATTTGTTTTTTATTAAATAATATACAGTACTTAACCCTTACAAATTAAAATGTAGAAAGTACATTATCATATTTTTTCCTTTTATGGAGTATTTCAATTAAGTATATCTTATTTCTATTATTTTTTTTTATGTATCACGTAGGCAGACGAACAGACGGATCACCTGATGGTAAGCAATTGCCGCCGCCCATGGACACCCGCGACACCAGTGGAGTCACAAGTGCGCTGCCAACCTTTAAACCCCCCATATCCCCCGGATTGGGCCTCCGGTACCCTCGCTCACGCAGTGAAACACAGCACAGTGCTGCCTCACGCCGGTTTTCTGTGAGTGTCGACTAAGTTGCCACATGACAACTTGCTTGGACCTAATAGAGTCTTAAAACCTGCCATTATGTTTAGTGGTATCGGCGGAATAAACACTGGCGTTCTATTATGTGACTATGATTTTGACTGACTTCGACTGTTGACTACTCACTTATGACCTGAACAATAAATCTTTTTATTATAACATCTATTAAAGTGAAAGCGAATCCTTATAATTAACCAACGTACAAGGCGTAATTAATCACGAAATTAATGCCACAGTTTAATTAAAAACATAATTATATTAATTATTCCATCTTGGGAGATTATCTGGACATTCCCTGAATGTCACTCTAACGAACAGTTTGATCAAGGTTTTAGTAAACGATTTTTTTGCTATTCTGATAGAACTACAATTCAGAACAGTATTTTTTACGCATACCAATTCCAAAGATTGCTAATTACATTGCGTTGCATAACATCGATATAAAGCCTATTTAAAAGAGCACGCAAGAGCAAGGGGTACGATCCAGGATTCGGCAAGTCTGGTTATTACAATGAAGCGACTGCTGTCTGACCTTCGGAACTCTTGAACAGGGGAACCAGAACAACTAGATCACGGTTACACGTTCAGAATCTTATCCCAAATATTGTAGATATACACTATTTTGAGAAACTACCCGAGCCGTGCAGATTTCCTCATGATGTTTTCCCTCACCGTCGAGCTTATGTGCAAGTTCCATAACATAGGTATGAACTGAGATTAAAATTATTCAATCCAAAGACCAGAAGGCTATCATAATCGGATTTTTTTTTGTGTAATTATTATTTTAAACTTTCACGTTGCGCATAGTTAATATAATTAATGTTTACCGGACAATACGCGATTTTTTTAAAGTAAATACAAACTCGTACACTCTGTTTACGGCTGTTTGGCACGTGGCAAAAGTAATGCTGTTTTGACCATCGACGTACATATTAAATTCAAGGCTCACTTCCAATCAATCATTATAAGTGTATGTACCAGTATCACTTAGAATTTATAACTATTCAGGACAGCATGCTCCTATGATATATACCTACTATAGTTATATAATCATGTATTGGTCTTGAATTTTAAAATTGTTTCTGTGAAGATAGCAATGACGTAGGCGAATTTTATCTTCAATTACAAATACCACGTCCTCACAGAAAACCGGCGTGAAGCAGTGCATGTGCTGTGTTTCGCTGCGTGAGTGAGGGTACCGGAGGCCCAATCCAGGGGAAGGGGGTTAAAAGGTAAGCAGCGCACTTGTGACACCACTGGTGTTGCAGGCGTCCATGGGCGGCGGTAATCGCTTACCATCAGGTGATCCGTATGCTCGTCTGCCACCTATATCATAAAAAAAAAATAAGTATATAGGTACAAACCCATTTATCTAACTACGCGTCATCAGCAATCTATCTATCATAATAATACATAATATCTGCGTCATTGAAATCTGTCACCCCTTTTTGTAATCACATACTTATGGTAAATTAAGGGAAACCTTTATTGGCCTTATTATCATAATTTAGTACTAAATAATAAAATGTGAAACGCTGTTGGTTTTCTAATAAATTAATGAAAAAAAAATGGTTTTGACATTTTCGCACAGAAAAAACGTTTTACAACGCCCCCTGTAATGTCACTGCAGTGCCTTTTGATTGTGGTTGCACTGTTAGTAGCATCTACTCACAATGGAACTAGAAGTCAGCGGAATGTGCCATTTTCGGAAAAAACGTCCTCATCAGCCCATTTAAGTCCCCACTGCTGGGGCACGGGCCTCCCTCAATCACATGAGGGGTAATTGCCATACTCACCACGCTTGGCAGACGGGTTGGCGAGGGTTTTGATATAAATGCAGAGTTTTCCTTCTCTGGGTGCTGATGATCATGCCAGCAGCTTTACCTTAGTCGCCTTTTACGACACCTCGGTAAGAGTGAGGGTGGCCTATTCTACTCTGCCGGGGACCACACGGCCAAAAAACGTCACAGAGTGTGAAATAGATC
Source organism: Marasmia exigua (assembly GCA_019059595.1). Taxonomy (NCBI): domain Eukaryota; kingdom Metazoa; phylum Arthropoda; class Insecta; order Lepidoptera; family Crambidae; genus Marasmia; species Marasmia exigua. The sequence continues at coordinate 20,724,562 of CM032471.1, forward strand.
CAATCGGCCCTGACGCAGATTCTATACGGGTGCGGTAGAGTAAGAACGTCGCCCAGCACGTCACCCCAGTACTAACGGCTTCGCGCAGCTTTTTAAGTATGGCTTTCTATAAAAAGGCAGTCTGGTTAAGTTACATGTCTATGCTACTCACAGCTTGAAATTAATATCAAAAATTCGTGTTTTGTCCCGTGAACATTTTTATTTTTTCGTTTTGTGCACAAAGTGGTGAACAAAATATTGCGTGCTGGCGTAAAAACATGGTTTTATTAGTTTTGCTTTGGGGCCGTGTGGTCCCCGGCAGAGTAAAATAGGCCACCCTCACTCTTCCCGAGGTGTCGTAAAAGGCGACTAAGGTAAAGCTGCTGGCATGATCATCAGCACCCAGAGAAGGAAAACTCTGCATTTATATCTAAACCCTCGCCAACCCGTCTGCCAAGCGTGGTGAGTATGGCAATTACCCCTCATGTGATTGAGGGAGGCCCGTGCCCCAGCAGTGGGGACTTAAATGGGCTGATGATGCTGATGATGATTAGTTTTGCTACAATCTTTTTTTAACATTAAACATTGAATCTTTTGGCGTCGCCAATTCGTTAAGACTAAATGAATAGCTCCCTAGTACGATTAAGATTCTTAGCTCTTTTCGAAGGCCAAAATCTTTCATAGTTAAGTAATAAAACAGGGTATTCTTTCATTTTCATAAAGTTTGTGGTCATAAAGTGTCGCCACGGAGGCAGAGGGGGCTATTTGGCTCTTCGCCAGCCTCCATTAGGGTGATCAGATCTCATGTATTTTATGGGACACCCCGTTTTTTACGCTACAAAATTTAAATTAAGTTAGCTCTCAATTTGCTTCCCCATAACTTATTATGGCTTGGAAACTCATTGCGTGAGCAGCTGATTTGCAGCTATTATATTGTATTCGGACTAACAATTTAGTAACGTGGTTAAAAATGAGCTATCATGCAGTCATCGGCGTATCAATGTCAGAGTCAGTCGACGGTCTGTTAGCCGAGCACCGTTCGTTTAGGCAACATCTAATAAGCGACTGTTATTTAGGCAAGCAGCTTTCATCTACGAGTATGTATGTACCAGTGTTTGGAGCATGTGAGACGTGATAGATTGAGTCGAAATAATATCAGGAAAGGTTTTAAATTGGTATAGATTCACATACAAATGCACAGAATAAGACATTCGTTTTTAAGTGGCATTATTAACTTGAGATTTTTTTTTCATAAAGTTTGAGGTCATAAAGTGAAGTTTGACGCCCCGTTTGTAACAGTGATAGTGAACGCTGTCTTTGGTCCTAAGGGTTGCGGGTTCAATCCCCGCACAGTTCAAACATTTGTGTGCATGAACATGTCTGTTTGTATTGGTCTGGATGTTTTCTATGTATTATCAGTATGTATTTACAAAAGAAAAGTATTATATGTATATATTTTTAATCCCACTGTTGATTCTGATATCCATAACACAAGTGTTTGAGCTACCTACCTCGGATTCAGATCAATGTATGTGATGTTGAGTGAGGCTCGTGGTCACCCTCATGGGCGTCTTTACCTATAGTGTACCCAGTATATAAGATACTCTATGCTCTAGTGCAGGCTGCGGTGTAACCGGGCACCGGAGGTTAGAGGGCGCCAATAGCCCCTCGCTACACCTAGACCCTCCACTGTAACGTTCCGCAAGGAGCGGGCGCGATATGGAGCTCTATTTTTGATTCACTCGTATGACTTAGCGTCGTCGCTTGCGACGTAAGTCACATTCGCCTTCTAGGTGGCATAAAGCCGATTTCCCTATTTTTGAATCATTCGATTTCGATGTTGCCAATATAATACGGTAAATTGACATTCTAACCCTTTCATGCAGAATTTTATAAAAACCGGTAACTTCCGCATTGCAAACGGAACGTAAAAACCATAGATTATTGGCGGAATGTCTTTGCTTTTTTGTCTCACTATAAGACATTCATAGTCACCTGTCAAACCTGTCAAAATCAGTCAAATCAAAAGTTTTGAAATTTATAATATTTTGTTTATGCTATTGACAACTATTTTGACGTTGCTTCTATCGTTCGCTTTAAGTCACTCGACCAACGAGTGGGTGGGGTCAATCGTTGCAGACGAATGATTCAAAAATGCGGAATATCGTATGACGAAGGAAAATCAGTAGAAATCGTGCGCTCGTCGCGACGCTAAGTCATACGAGTAAATCAAAAATAGGTCTCCTGATCGTTCTCCTTATCCTAGCGTGTGATTCCCAGATGCGTCCAATGCTGTCGATTCAAAGCCCGGGGTACGCTTGGACCATGATATAGGATTCGGGATGTCTGATAATTACAATGAAGCGACTGCCTATAGGTAGTCGAACATGTAAATATTCCATTTTGTTCGCACAATTTGAAACAAGGGCGCCAGGTTATTGACTGAGCCCGGGCGCTTCTTCGTCTAGAGCCGCCCCTGGTCACCCTACTCCATATTACCCCAGGCCGGCCCTGACGACTCCTTCATTTCGGCTTATTACGATTTAATAAACGCCCGTAAGGTTTATGGGTCAGTGAAATTTGAAATTTGAGTTTGAACAGTAAAATAACGCTCCTTACTTCCTTGTTACAAATCTAGTTTTTTTTTATTTAATAGGTGGCAGACAAGTAGACGGATCACCTGATGGTGAGTGATTTCCCGTGGACGCCCGCGACACCAGTGGAGTTACAAGTGCGCTGCCAACCTTTAAACACCCCTTTTCCCCGGATTGGGCCTCCGGTACCCTCACTAACACAGCGAAACACAGCACAGTGCTGCTTCACACCGGTTTTCTGTGAGGCCGTAGTATCACTCCGGTTGAGCTGGTCCATTCATGCTGAAGCTCCCACGGTTAAAAACGTGGTTTTGGTCTTATTTTATTACAGGTAAGAATGTAAGGGGTGTAAGGGGTCCCGCTCAACATCTAACGGGGCCTAAGTCAACTTCATCTGCACATGGCGCACCCTGCTGCACAACGGAAGAGGCTCTGGCGTTCCCCACCAACCCGCACTGAGCCAGCGTGGTGGGTGTAGGCCCAAACCCCCCCTATGTTTAGTAAAACAAACACAAGGCCCTAAGTACCCGGCGGTACCGGAGGCCGAGCCAGCGATGACGGAAGCGGGCGAGGCGCCGGGACCAGGGGTGCCAAGAATCCCCGGGTGGCGAAAACAAACCGTCGAACGACCTTGGCCCTGGCAACATACAACACACGCACACTGCGGACCGAAGAGAAGCTGCTGGAACTAGAGGAAGAATTAAGCAGAGCAGAATTCGCTGAAGTATCGTAGGATTATCCGAAGTCCGACGACAGGGCGAGGATACGATGATCCTTAAATCCGGGAACCTGCTTTATTTCCGGGAGGGCGAAGATCTGTCCAAAGGTGGAGTCGGGTTTATTGTCCACAAGTCTCTCGTGAACAGCATTGTACAAATCGGAAGTGTGTTGAATAGGGTGGCGTACCTTACACTCAGAATTACCAAACGGTATTCGCTAAAGGTAACACAGGTTTACGCCCGACCTCGACACACCCTGACGAGGAAGTGGAAGTTATGTATAAGGACATCTCTCGGGCACCGGCACCGGCAGTAAGGCACCGGGTGATGATGGAGTCGCAGCAGAGCTTCTGAAAGCAGGTGGACGACCTGTCCTGAAAGCCCTTCAGAGGCTTTTTAACTCCATCATCACTGAGGGAAAGACACCCAAAGCGTGGCACTCTGGTGAGGTGAGGCAAGATCCCAATTGAAGAATTACAGGCTTATCACGGTGCTGAGTCACATATAAAAGCTGTTTTCGAGAATTATGACGAATCGTCTCGTACGCAGGTTTGACGACTTCCAGCCTCCCCAACAAGCTGGATTCCGAAAAGGCTTTAGCACCATAGACCACATACACACGCTGCGGCTGGTTATACAGAAGACCGAAGAGTATAATCTGCCATTATGCTTAGCGTTTGTGGACTATGAGAAAGCCTTCGACTCTGTCGAGACCTGGGCCGTGCTTCAGTCTCTCCAAAGGTGCCGAATAGACTACCAATACATACAAGTGTATGTATTGGCCTATTCTACTCTGCCGGAGACCACACGGCCGTGTGGTCAAAGCTACTGGCATGGTCATTAGCAGGGAGGCACAGGACCGATCTGTGTGGAGAACATTGGGGAAGGCCTATGTCCAGCATTGGGCGTCTATTGGCTAAAATGATGAAAAATGTAAGTTGTAAAGCAAAATATCACCTTATAGGTACACCAAATATTTTTGTATACTTGTGACACCACTGGTGTTGCAGGTGTCCATGGGCGGCGGTAACCGCTTACCATCAGGTGATCCGTCGGCTCGTCCGCCACCTACATCATAAAAAAACCTACCCTAGAAACTTCTCGCGAGCATTATACTAATACAAACAAACATTTTTCCCCAAGGAACAAAGGGTCTAATCTCGTAAAAAAAACACCTTCCCATACAAAAGCGATCAGCTTATTGGTGCAAATGTTTTATTATATTACATATAATTATATTATATATAATTTTATTTATTATTATAATTATTAATATTTTCTGAATGCGCAGCACTAATCCTACAATTTAAATAGGTAATTAATATAATTAATGTTATAAGTAAGACAGGTTTATGTAACTCTGTATTTAATTTAAATCGGTATCCCAAGGTACAAGCGTAGCTTAGTTTGGGTACCCCTTGAAATTAAGCAATTTGTTATTTGATTTATATTGTAAACTTTACTTATAAGTATTGTTTTTGAGCTATACCTAATAAATACATTTTTCATTTTCATGTATGTATGAGAAGGTGACTAGATGTGTGTTCCATGAGGAAAAAAAAATGATTAGTAATAATACCTTTATAAAGTTTTTGAGTATTCAAAAAATCGCGATGTATTTTTCTTAATACAGTGCACAAGCCTCCATCATAGAAATATATTTCATTTCAAGCGACTGTAGATACAATATAAGTAACCACCTCACACAAAAATGTGAAAAAAATATATTATTCATGTCTAGCTTCCGAAAATTCGCTTTGCAAAGCATACAAACTTATTTCATTGAAAGTACATTAGGTAGGTATAAAACATAAAACTACATATTACACGTTCGTTCTACAGAATATTACCTACATTTCTTTTTTTTCTATTCAATAAAATACGTACGTACAGTCACGATCATTAATTTAATGCCCATTGCCGTTAAATGTCCTTAGAACATTCATAACACAATAAGGTCCAAATTTTAGTGCAATAATGTTAAATGTCAAGTTGAGACATAAAATGACTTATCTAATAGAAACGATAATCTCCTGGCATAAAGCTATGATAACGATTTTCTAATTTTATGGACATATGTTGTGTCACTCGTATCAGTGTCAGTCAAGAAAAGCGATATTACTATATAAATAGAACACATGGCCAAAACATTATTATCCACGTAACAATTAGGTACTCGGAAAACATGGGTAATGATCGTATCCCCTCGCTCAATTTGACGTTTTTACACGGTTGCCCCTAGAAAAGTCGATGGTAAATATCATGACTTTGACACGTCAAAATATTAGCTCTTAATAGCGAAAGTTTGCTACCCGACATTCAACCTTGGGTGGGTCCCAAATTAAAGCTCGTGACCAAACGAGTAGATAGGTATGTACCAACACTAAGCCAAAGTACCATTTTGTATGCGTTGCTACTGTCTGCCAATAAATTTCCGTAGAGCCAAAATCCAGAGCGACCTGTATAATAAAGCAATAAAAAGTAAGTTGCAGCGTATACAGGATGCGTTAAACATGATTCCGGAACTTTTCCCATAAATATAGGGTGCATTCAGGCTCCCAGGACATTCCGTCCGACTAACTTTTTCGGTGTTGGCTTGAAAATATTTGCTGTCTCACTTCATAATGTTACCGGCGAAGTAATACGGGTATCGTAAAAAATACAGTGTTGTTTGTAACTCAATTGAAACAATGTATTTAGTAAACTGTTTTATTTTTAGCGTTTACTTTTTAATGACTGTAAAATTGATAACTATTGTTTTTTTTTATGGCTTGCTGTTGCTCTTACGAGACAACTCTGCCAATGTCAAGTGATTAAGGAGACACGTTCCTTAGAAAATTGGTTCACAATTCAAAAGTACTTCATTTGCATAGGCTTGTATACAGCTCTTACAAATAGTCATACATGAAAAACATAAATTATAACTACATGCAATCAAACATATATGTCGATCCAAAAAAATGTACTAAGAAATGAATAAATATAATGTGATTCTACAACCGGAATCAGAAAGTTGATTCTGACGTGAAGATCCGGCAAGAAACTCGCCTGTTACTCTTTTTAATCGCCAATTTTTTTATAATTACAATATCATGTGTGTAGGCGAACAGTTAATCATTTCCACAAATTCTTGTCGTCTAAGTAATCATCAACTGTATAATTGGCGTTTGCCATTAAATAATTTTTAACGTGTGATTTAAATTTATTCGTTAGTAAATCAAGAAAATTTGTGGTAACTTATTAAATATTTTAATACTAATTCCTACAAATGAATTACCAACGTTATGAAGTCTGAGATGTGGAACAGCAAGCTTGTGTTTATTTCTAGTATTAAGGTTATGGTAGTCGGATTTTTGAGGGAAATTTTCTATTTTTTTATAAACATACATAATACAGTCAAACATTTACTGTGATTCCAATGTTTAAATGCTTTTTTTTTTGTGTGGCGTCTATCGAATTTCGATTTAACTTTGAAAATGTTTATTTATTATCGTGGCCTAAGTCCGTATATGGCCCTGACAGCTCGTTTCTGTAGCACAAAAATAGTTTGAATATCAGCCACAGAGCCCCATAACAGTATACCTTAAGACATAACGCTATGGAAATAACTGAAATACTTATTTTTTGACTGCATGTGCAGCCGAACTAAGTCTCCCTGCCAGGGCTGCAATATAAGAACTCCACTGTAACGTGACGCCCAGAAATAATGTAGAATTATTTACTTCAACATTTTGACTATTCATATTAATCCTAGTGCTGACCTGTCTTACGTTGGGCAATGTAAATTTGACACATTTAGTTTTTTTAGCTTTGAGAAGTAAATTATTTACAGTAAACCAATTTACTCCCTGAGTGAGAACATTATTTACATCGTCAAAGTTATCTTTATGTTTATTCGTTTTAAAAAATAAAAAAGTATCATCTGTAAATAATGCTACGTCACAAAAGTTTTTAGTAAAGGAGGCCATTTACATTAAAAGTAAAGAAAGGTAAACTAAGGTCATTTACAATTTTTGGTTGGATAATGAGTTGGAATTACTATTAATAAATTGTCATAACAAATTATGGTTTTGAGGTTGTTTTACTTTAAAATGATAGTGTCGAGTGTCAGCTTGAGTGTCAGAGATTTTTCCTTAGCTATTACTTTTCCGTACCCAAGGGTAAAAACGATACCCTATTACCACTATTACCAAGACATCGCTGTCCGTCTGTCTGTCTCCAAGCTATGCCAAGCCCAAGTACCGCGAATGTTGGACACTTGAAATTCTCTCAAGATATGTATTTTTATTGCCGGTACATTAACAAAAGACATTAAAAAAAGACTCCCAAACATTAATCATAAATGGTAACAGGTAGGCACTTCAAATTTGCACAAAATAATTAATTATATATTTACTTTGATAATAAATAATTAAATCTATGGTGCGCGAAACCGACTTCCACTTGACCGATTTTATTATTTAAATATCAAATATGCTGGAACACTAAAGTAATTAAAACTCTTTTAAAGATTTTATTATAAGATGTATTTTATTTTATTATATATGTATGTTAGACTGTAAGGTATTTATGATATGGGCCAATGAAATATTTTTTAATGTATCTTGTTGCCTTAAATAAATAAATAATTATTATTAGGTATGTCAGTTGTTTCATAACCACGGACAATTATGTCCCAGACTTTTGGAAGGCGTGCCCGTAGAGGCCCGTTCAATTGACAGTTTCACTATAATGTGATGTGACAGCAGCCGGCGACTATCCCTGTATACACTACAGAAGTGTAGCCAAGGACAGTCCCCGGTTGGCATAAGACTATTGAAAAGAATGGACAACAAAATGAACTGGGCTATTGGGTTGAGGTGCTAGTGTACCTTTTAACTGGCACTATGGAGAGACTATGGCACCTGCCCGATCAATGATAAAAATCACGAAAAAATGGGCAGGTGGTGACTTGCCACTCACTAGATGGGCTTCCTATAATAAGCTACCAGGAAGCCAAGCAAAAGCTAGCTACTAAATAAAGCAAGGCAGGCAACATTAGTATTATTATTGTAAGTCAAGCCGGTTATAAATGGGTCACATTGACACTTCATCAAAATTGGACAACGTAACCAGGCATTGAATTCATAAATCTTGCTATGTTAAAATACCACAATTGCTTAAGCTTTTAAAATTATTTATTTGCATTTTACCAATCATAAAATACAATGTATTACATAAACAATACATAATTGCACTCTGTTATGGTATTGCAAAACATAAAGAACCGATTATTCACTTTAATCGAAGGTTTTTATCAGTCTAGGTAGCAGGTCACCTCTCTATGAAGCTAAAATTGAGAAACGTCAAACGTCGTGTTATTTTGGCTACACTTTAGTTTTGTTATTGTATTTCTACGAACCATGAACGTTTTGATATAGTAAGCATGACGACTTCTCGCAAAAAACATTAAATGGAAATATTTTAATATTATCTCCACTGCAACATTCGCGAAAACATTATATTACATTGTAATAATGCTCTCGCTAACCCCGACTACTGTATCCATCGTAATAAGCCGGTTTCCATTTTAGAAAATTACTTAGTTTAATGTACTGGAAATAATAAAACGATAGAATTTGGAATTTCATCGTCTAATAAAAATACCTTTTTTCCCCAGTCCCAGTTCAAACACCATTGTCTTTACCCTGAAACGTATTTTTGTCAAATTCCCATCAAGTTGGTTTCCGAGTCAATCCTCGTCTAGAGTCCTACGATTATCTCATCAATACAAGATGGGGACAAATTAATCTCAAAGTCTCGCCTTGTTTATTCGATTCCAATTTGTTTGTTCAAATTCGTTGCGCTAAGACAATTTTGGGCTGATGCGCAAATATTGCAATATGTTGGCGTAGTATGCTCCTACACGCGAGTTTACGGAGAATGTAATAACACAGATAGCGAGTATTCGAGCATAATGCCTACAATTTGAAATCGCGAATGCCACAGCGCGCAATTCGCGAAATATTCTACGCAGCTCGCCGAAATAACGGTTTTTTTAGTATCTCGAGACGTCTTTAGTAATCGCCGAGAAAACACTTTAGGGATGTGACATTACGAAATGAAATCAATTGAAATAGTGAAAGATATTGTTATTAATATAATGAATTGATTTTTTTAGTAATTGATAAAAACAATCAACAACTTCTTACAACACAGTGAGAAGTCTAATTTCTTCCAGTCTTTGAGATTATATGTTGATATAATTATGGTTGATGGGCGTGTGGGCAGACTATCAGACGCCCAATAGTATCTGGGCAAAAGAGGCCTTTTCGCAATAGGGTTGATGTGAACCTATTCTACTAGAGAATAATTGGTTCTCTACTCCTTAAACCCCTGCCGTCGTTTTGTCTGAAGTAGACCATCTAATAACTTCTAGGCGCCTGCGAATCTTTTTTTTTTATATTACCTACCTATTTACATAGCTCGCTCTATTTGTTTTTGTATGATAGAAACTGTTATGATTATTGAAGCGATACGCGTTTTCTTCAATAGGTAATGTAATTTGCCTTTAAAATACAAAATTGTATAACCACTATAACTGATAAATGTAGTTTGGATATGCTATTATTTGATAATTTGGTCCTATTTTACATGTTAACAGTAGTAGTATTACACGTAAAACACATGTAATACTACTACTGTTTATGAGAATAGCAGTGAGTGACCGTCGGGCAGTGAGTGACCGTCGCGCAGTGGGTGACTGTCGCTCAGTGAGTGACCTCGCACAGTGAGTGACCGTCGCACAGTGGGTGACCGTCGCGCCTTAAACGACAACCGCAGTAAGGGACCGTCGCGCAGTGAGTGAACGTCGCGCAGTGAGTGACCGTCGCGCAGTGAGTGACCGTCGCGCCATGAGCGACCGCTGTAGGAGTAACCGTCGCGCAGTGAGTGACCATTGTGCAGGGAGTGACCGTCGCACCGTGAGTGACAGCCGCAGTAAATGACCGTCGCGCAGTTAGTGGTCACCGCTCATTGAAAAGGGTTGAGCATTCGAATCCCACTCTGGACTAGCAAACATTTATTTGATGAACACTTGTTTGTGAGTTATTGGGCGATATACATCTGTCATCTGAAAACCAGCGTTGTAGTGATACTCCTAGCACACGCTGAGTGGGAGCCTATTTGGCACACTATTTTACTTATATTTTTTAATTTAAATACCAATGTGTATGATTTTCTTTTAGTTTTTGTGATAAGTGGCAGACAAGCAGCCTAATCACCTGATGGTAAGCGATTGGCGCCGCCCATGTACACCCGCGACACCACTGGAGTCACAAGTGTGCCGCCAACCTTTAAACCTCCCTTCCACCGGATTGGGCCTCCGGTACCCTCAATCACGCAGTAAAATACACCACAATGCTGCTTCACGCCAGTTTTTTGCGAGGTCGTGGTATTACTCCGGTTGAGCCGGCCCATTCATGCCATGGCGTGGCTCTCCCACGGTAACAAATTAATAAGTGACACAACATGACACCAGTCCGATAATTATTTCATATTGTTCATTATTTGTATTGTAAAATACATACCCTGTAATATATTATTATTATCAGTGCAAATGACACCTTTATGAACATTAGCAATTGGTAAATTTATAATAATAATATCCTCTAGGTAAATGCAGTTTAATAAAAACCCGTAAGTACAGACAGCCAAAATGTGTCAAAATTGCTCAATTGATTGCTCAATATAGAACCGAACGTGTTTAACATAAAGGTGAGAATCGACTGAAGAAATTTAACAATTTTGTATATTTTGATGCGTACTTCATCGGTAAGTTAGGCTAATAAAAAGATTCGAGCTTAGTTTAGAAAATCCCAAACATTCCAAAACCTACGTGCAAACGTCGTATCCTTCATTCATATTAACTCTACGTCTTATTTTTAAAGCCTTAAGTGCTAAAATTCCGCACAACGTGAAAATGTTATACCATTTTTATATGAAGGATGTAAGTAACACATCATGCTCTAACAAGATACCTTAAGCAGTTAAGAGTTTCAAGTATAACGAGAAAAGTTTACGCATTCATTCTCGCCTCGCGGTTTTATTTTGAATAAAAATTTCCTTTGACTCTTACACGTTTAACTTTTTTATTTTAGTGTTTTTTTATTCGCCAGTGTATATTATCAAAGTTGCCAGTGTCATGTTAGGAAAAACCGTCCATGTGTGAGTCAGACTCGCCCACGAAGGGTTCCGTAGCAGCAACCAAAAGTGCTCCCAAAGTGGTAAAATGTGTGGGGACACACACAAGCGGCTCTTGCGCAAAGTATTAAGTTTAGAAAAAAATAATATTAGAAACCTCAACATCATTTTTACCTAACCTAACCTATCATTTCAGCCAATAGATCTATTGGCTGAACCTATCCATAAATACCCCACATGTATGGGTTTCATGAAAAACAATTTTGAGTTTCAGTTCTAAGTATAGGGACCCCCCAAAAAAAATGTTTTTTTCCTATTTTTATGTAAAAATCGTAAAGCGGTTAACAAAATACCATTCCATACCATTACCATTCCATACCATTCACCAAGTTTCAATAGTATAGTTTTTGTAGTTTCGGAAAAAAGTGGCTGTGACATACGGACGGACGGACAGACATAACGAATCTATAAGAGTTCCTTTTTTTGCAATATGGCTATGGAACCCTAAAAAGTGGGTATTCCACATTAAAAGTCAGAGATTCTGGCGGTAGGAGTCAAAAACTCTGCGCGGACTGATGCAATTCAATTTTTTTTTATTAGTATCTAGTATTTTATTTTATGTGATAGGTAGCAGACGAGCAGACGGATCACCTGGTGTTAAGCGATTGCCGTCGCCCATGGACACCTGCGACACCAGTCGAGTCACAAGTGCGCTGCCAAACTTTAAACCTCACTCACACAGCGAAATACAGCACTGTGCTGCTTCACGCCGGTTTTCTGTGAGGTCATGGTATCACTCTACGTGGCTCTTCTACGGTTTCATTGAACAAATTTGGTGTCATTGAAATGCTGCGAAGTGATCCTGATAATAAGATTCCTTGAATTGTATCGTTTTCAACATTTATATTGTGTGTCGAATGAGTTGACACGTACATCTTGCTTAAAACCGGCAATTGTGTTTAGAGTGGTATCGGTAGAAATCGTAGGTCGATAAAACGTAAAACACCGGCGTTTTATTGAGTTACAGTGACTTTGACTGACTTCAACTGTTGACTACCAACTTATTCTCAATAAGTTACTTGACATTGGCAAGAAATCTTCTGGTAGAGCCATAATATAAAAAAAATCAAAGATTTTAAATTCGTTTTTAGTGGTTATAAGTGTATGTAGAATGAGCGATGATAGAATAGCTCAGTAGTTGAGAACGCGCCTTCCATGCGGGGTGTCCTGGTTCGAATCCGATCATGCACCTCTTGAGCTTTTCACTTCTATGAGCGTATTTCTACTGTAAGGGTGAGGCCACACGGTCGCGTTGCGTATCGATGACGCAGCGCAAGCTTTCGACGGAATGTATGCCACACGATCCGATGCGTCGGCGTAACGCAGCGCGCTACGCTCTGCTTTGTCCAAGCGTTGTCGTACGTTAATATTAGGTTTAGTTTGTGAACAACAATGGACGCGTGCGTCGTCGTTCCTGCGTCGGAGCGCTGCACCACTCCCCCCGCTTCGTCTCTCGCCTTCAAGTTCAACACGCGTGCGGATCAAGTTGAAAAAAAAACACGCGGTGCGATGACGTGCGTCCCCACGACGGACCGTGTGGTTTTTCAATTTGTGCAGCGCATCGCGTTCGTGTGGCCACTCTAAGCTAGGCGGTGAGGGAAAATCTCGTGAGGAAACCTGCATGTTTGGATTAGTTTCTGAAACGTGTAACCATGATTCAATTGGTCTGGTTCACCTGTAAATGGTTGCGAAGGTCAGACTCTTGACTGTGATTACCACATTCCCCAAATTCTGAATCATGGTCCAGACGTAATCTAGGCTCCAAAGCGACAGCTTTGGACGCAAGTGGGAATTCCACGCTGAAATGAGGGAGTGCATGTACAAATCAGGTGTTTTTTTGTGCAATAAGATGTTAAAAAGTGATGTTACTAATAGTCGAGCCAAATTAATAAACCACATTTGACGTTTCTCAATTTTAGCTATCTTGTAATTTAAGGTGACGGGTGGGGCACACTAGGGACGCCAAACGATTTTATTTTTTAACTACTAAACCGGATCTATTTTAAACAATTTCCGGGTTACAACATCTCGGCAAACACTTATGCTATTTATTAAATAACCATACACAAATGTTGAGTCCGTTGTTGTACGGGAAAAATGGATTCACGCCAAAAGTGGCCGCTTTTGGGGGTCCCCCTCAATTTTTCTAGAATCCCATCATCAGATCCTGATATCCTTTCATTGTACCAACCCGGGGCTATCAACTTTCCAATTAAAAAATAATCATCTAAATCGGTTCATAAATGGCAAATTCCTACATGATTAACATTGTATTCATTCAATTATTTGGGGTATGTACATACCTACACACCTAGAGCTTAAAAAGAAAAGTTGACAGATACAACATTGTACCAACGTTCAATTCTCTAGAAAATAAATTTTTTAATAAGTGAAATTATATTTTTTGTCTTTATTGCAATAGGTAATTGCAAACATAATTTTAAAAAGTTAAGAAATTGTGCATTTTTAACACAGAAAGATTGATAAATTCAATGACCGTCGTTACAAGGTTACGTTGTTGAATTTTAAGATCCTACTAGAAAAAAGCTATTACCTACAGTGTTTATGACTGCTTATCTGATAAAACGTTACCTATTTATTTTAATATTGTGTCATTAAAATAATAATCTTATTTAATTTATCCCAATGTAACAATATAATTTAATTTGACAAATGTATATTGTGACCTATTTATAAAGTGCTGAATGTATCCTATATAATGTAACGTAATCAATTAAATTTAATTTGCTAATAACCATAATAATGAACAGTAGCTCAATTTTCGTTTCATTCATCATAATTGTACAAAACTGAACAGCGTTTAAATACTACCCATATTATGCAGAATTGTCTAAGTTTTCAGATAAAAAAATGTATTTGTATTTTGTTGAAGTTTCAAATGTGGCATATTATTTTAAATCAACTATAAATCGAAATCATTGATGAGTCCACGAAAGCAGTCCCGTGAAACGTGTGCTTCAGTTGCCACCAACAATCAAATCCACAAACACCTGATGGTAAGCGATTGCCGCCGTCCATGGACACCCGCGATACCAGTGGAGTCACAAGTGCGCTGCAAACCATCAATCCCCCCTTTCCCCCGAATGGACAACATTTCAAAATTGCTAAGCTCTGAAACAAAAAATACCAATTCTTTGTTTACTTTTCCTCTGCTCGAATATATATTTATTAATTTTTTATATTGCTTATTTACTGAGAAAAAAATTAAAAACTAAAAAACGTAAGATGACGTCATCGGACGGCAGAATGTAAAATATTTCTTTGCTTAGCACATTATAGTTTTAAATTTACGAAATGCCAAACCCATGACATGTAACTGTCAAAAAAAGACAACTTGTCAACGTTGAATGTATGAATGACGTTGACAATGTTGACACTAGTATTATTTACCTTTGACAGTAGTACCTTTTTTTTATTAAAACAATGATAAGCAAAGGAATATCGCTGTATTCAGCCGTCCGATGACGTCATTTGGCGCTTACGTCTATTTAGAATATAAAGAATTTCAATAATTATTTTATGCATGAAAATGGCCAAATTTTGAAAAAAGAAAAAATATGGGTCTGTTCATTTTATGTCTATTTTCATATAAAAAAACAATATGGACATGTTAAAATTATGAAATGTTGTCCATTGGGTCTCCGGGACCCTCACTCACGCAGCGAATCACTGCAAAGTGCTGCTTCATGCCGGTTTTCTGTGAGGCCGTGGTATCACTCCGGTAGAGCCGGCCCATTCTTGGCGAAGCGTGGCTCTCCCACACGGTTGTGTTTTTTCGCGGGACTTCTTTCGTAGTGCGGATTCTAATATTGTGTTTCGAGTGAGTTGTCACGTGGAAAACTTGCTTGGCCTTATTGAATCTGAAAACGCTGAATTGAATCGTTAATAGCAGATTCGGCAGAATAACACACAGGCGATTTATTGAGTAACTGTGACTTTGACTGACTTCGACAGCTAGAGCCCACGCCACCAATGTCGTACCATGTTGGGCGCCACTATTATCACCGTCAACATTCCGAGCTTTATTAATATAGACACAAGGAATCTAAAATGTTAGTTTCGTCTTCTGCTGCTTTCGTGTTCGCTTTGTCACACAGAGTTGTCTAGGTGACAACTCAATGGAGAGGAGACACAATTGTACAATTCAATGTTCCTAAAATTATTATTACTAACACCTTTGTACACTAAAAACCACCAAAAAATTAAAACAATTTAATAGTATCATCATCTTAGTAGGTTTTATTTCATCAGCCTGCACAAAAACATTGGGGGTATATCAATGGATGAATCACAAAAGTTGCATTTGATTTACGATTGATTGTTATTTATTTTACCTGTTTTCAAACTAAACAATCGGTTTTATACTACTATCGGAAAATTTAATTGAGGACACGAGTATTTGGTATATCTATTTACGTAATAAAAATGAATGAAAACCATGGATACCGATTTATTTATCTAGAGAAATGTTGTATAATACACAGGTTCATTATTTTTTCTTTTGTATATTGTATTCAGCCCAGAGCACTTTAATCCCGTTTCTATTAGTGATAGCTACGCTTACAATATGATTGTTATGTTTTAAGCCTTCTGGGTCTGGTCTCTAATAACACATCATAATATTCATTTGTCACTGTCTGGACATGATTGAATATAGTTTTGTTTTTTTTTCCTTTTGTTTTATTTTTATGTATTTTTAATTGTTTTATGTTTGTGCCAAATTGTGTTCTGTTTACAATTGCTATATGTTCTGTGTTGTGATGTCTATAATAATAAATATTTTCTTTCTTTCTTTCTAACTTAGAAACTGTCTAAGGTCACTAACATTACAATTGTTAGAGACCTTAGAAAGTTTTTAAGTTTTTTTTTACGGGATTTCTACCATGTACCTTATTTTTGAATTTCCAATATTTCGCCACTGTTGCAAGCGCCATCGTCACGGACTCCATTACGAACTATTCTAAGATTATTTTACCTTTAACTGCTTTTTTGAGAGCAGGCTCCATGGGCGGCGGTAATCATTTACCATCAGGTGAACTGTCTGCTCGTTTGCCCCCTATCTCATAAATAATGTGCGTGCATACAAATCATCATCATCAGCCCATTTAAGTCCCCACTGCTGGGGCACGGGCCTCCCTCAATCACATGAGGGGTAATTGCCATACTCACCACGCTTGGCAGACGGGAGGGCGAGGGTATAAATGCAGAGTTTTCCTTCTCTGGGTGCTGATGATCATGCCAGCAGCTTTACCTTAGTCGCCTTTTACGACACCTCGGTAAGTGTGAGGGTGGCCTATTCTACTCTGCCGGGGACCACACGGCTAACAAATACTCTTTCAAAACTAAATTATTCATTTAGTTTCAATATTTGTAACAATAATTCCATCCATTGTAGGTATAGCTACAATGGATGGAAATGGAATCTTTAATATTGATTAGATTATCGTCAGCTTATGATCACGAATGTAGCACTTAAAAAATCTTTGGCTTATCACCGCGTCCAGTAGTTGAATTGGTAGATTAGCCTCCGGAACGTGGAAGGTGTAGGTTCTAACCCTGCCTTGGCACCTTGGTGAATATTAAGAGCGTAATTAGTAGTAGTAGTAGTAGTAGTAGTAGGTAGTATCAGCCTATATACTCTCCCCTCAAAGGTCTCCATCATAGAAATCAAGTCGTCGATACTATGATGGGATTAAGTTTAATCACCACGCTTGCCTTAATCACAAACCCGAGCTATATTCGAAAAATTCGAAATATATCTTAGCTTGACCCAGGAATTGAACCCAAGCCCCCCGATATCACGGCCTGGTACTTAAACCACTAGACTAACAGAGCGTTCATGAGCATTATTAACATGAGGAGAAATTAAAAAAAAAAAACTTTTTTACATAAAGTATTCCCTTTGAAAAAGCGAACACGAGAAAAGTCATGCGGCAGAAGACAAAAATAACATTTAAGATTCCTTGTGTCTATATTAATAAAGCTCAGAATGTTTACGGTGATAAAAGTGGCGCCCATCGTGGGACGCCAAAGGTAGTGTGGGCTCTAGCTATCAAAGTCAGTCAAAGTCACAGTTACTCAATAAAACGCCTGTGTGTGTGATTCTGCCCAGGCTACTATTGACGTTGCAATTGAGCTTGTTTAGATTCAACAAGGCCAAGCAAGTTCCCCACGTGACACAATAGCGGTATAAAAACGATGATTAGAGTCCGCGCCCGAAAAAAGTCCCGCGGAAAAACATGAAATAAAAATTTGAGATTCCTTGTGTTTATGAACAACAAGCTCAAATGAATGCGACTCAGGCGCGCTTTTCACAGCAGTTCTTTGGTAACACGGACTCTAGTACGGTCAGCATCAAAAGTGGCTTAACACTTTAGTACCATGTTGAAAACTTAGGTACAAATTTGTACCTAAATTTTCGGTAAGAAATTCTTAGTGGCCCGGAGTCTGAAAGATGGCGATCTTATACCCCCGTGCCTCGGAAAGCACGTTAAGCCGTTGATCCTGCGCCCAATCCCTCTCTGGTCGTGTCACAGTAGTGTCCCATCGGAATATGTGGGTAAGGGAATAGAGAGTGCACTTGTGTTTGCGCACACACTTGAGCACTATAATATACCCTGCGTACGTGGCTGATCGTTGTGATTAGCCGCCGTAGCCGTAATCGGTTGGAGGATATTACCATGTTGAAGTAACATTTTTTACGAACCTATTGGAAACTGCCTATAATAGGCAGAACAGTTACTTTGACATGGTACTAAAGTGTTAAGCTACTTTTGATGCTGACACGTACGTCGTACTTTGAAACCCTTTGACACGGGAACCAGACAAATGGGTTATGGGTACACGTTGATTTACAAAATTAGTGACGTGCAGGTTTCCTCACGATGTTTTCCATTACTTTATTTGGGCTAGTTATTCAACCAATATGACAGTTATTTTCTTAAAACTGTCATATTGGTTGAATCGGTCCTTAATCAAATACCAATAATGCTTATATACCAAGAAAGTGAAATCGTAGACACAAATTGGAGTCGAATAACAAGCCAAGGGGTAAGGGAAACTGTAATTTACTTTGTATTTCCTCCGCATTCTTGTTTTTGTTACTTAATGAGATGGATCCCTTGGTATGCCTCGATGTTTAGATATTGGAGATGGGCTGGGTTACGGATAATGATGTTATAATTGTTGTTTTTAACCCCCGACTTTTGGCAAAAACGACGGTGTGCGTGTGCGTGCGTGCGTGTGTGTTTGTGTGTGTGTGTGTGAGTGTGTGTGTGTGTGTGTGTGTGTGTGTGTGTGTGTTTCACAATTTTAATCGTTGCCGTCGTAATTTTTCCTCGTTTATCGTGGGGGAGCCACACTTTGGCATGAATAGGTCGGCTCGACCGGAGTGATACCACGGCCTCACAAAAAACCCAGCGTGAAGCAATACTATGCTGTTTCATTGCGTTAGTGAGGGTACCGGAGGCCCAATCCAGGGTAAAGGGGGGCTTAAAGGTTGGCTTGGCAGCGCACTTATGACTTTAGTGATGTTGCGGGATGTCATGTGCGGCGGCAACCGCTTACCATCAGGCGATCCGTCTGCTTGTTTGTCACCTATCATATAAAAAAAACTGAGAGATTTTTATGAAATATGTGTGACACTTGTAGTAGAACAAGATTATATTGTGTATTGTAGCAGAGAGTGGTCTTGAAATAAGGCGCAGAGAAACTTCGGAGACTTATAATTTGGGCAGAGATATATAATTTGAGAGAGCTGCGGCTAGTACAAGCTGTTAGTGTAGAATGAATACTGTGTACACATTGCTGTCGCTTTTATACAGCTTCGTTAACAACCTTAAAAGCTCCTGAGTTGACAAATTTAGTACATCCGGTTAGTTTCCTTAAATTAAATA
The DNA here is from genome assembly GCA_019059595.1 of Marasmia exigua. Taxonomy (NCBI): domain Eukaryota; kingdom Metazoa; phylum Arthropoda; class Insecta; order Lepidoptera; family Crambidae; genus Marasmia; species Marasmia exigua. Next base: position 20,744,011 of record CM032471.1, read on the forward strand.
ATTGTACGTCCGTTAACTTTCCTTAATTAAACAATTTTATTTTATAATTTTAATTAAACAATTGCAAAACTATATGTAGATACATTTATAAATATTAATAAGGATTTACGTAAATATCACATAATTATTCCAATGATAATTTGTAATTTATGATTAAATGTATATATTTTATAATACAAAACGGCAATTTCATAGATAAAGCCTATATTCATGTGTGAAAATTGTCTGTTATTAATACTAACTTTCAATAATAACCGAACAAATAAATACCCATATTATTGCCTATATATTTCAGATCATTGGAATCCTCGTATATTATTAGTAACGTCACGCCACGTTTTATCTCATTAATATTCGATGAACCATGGCATTGTTCTCTTTCTTTTGCTAGATAAATACAAGGCCATTTGGAGGGCCAATAATTGCTATCTTTATTAGGCAAACATTGACTTGGACTTTTCCTCAATCGGACATCGAACTAATATAATTGCTTGAGTACAATTTTTATTATAACGGTCCAAGAACGAATTCTGGACCTTCAATATTGGACTATTGTGACTTGAGAATGAATAAAGTAATATTTCCCATCAGCACAATATTATTTACGAATAGATTGGTAGGTAATTAAAATTCAAAGCTGACATTTCTCGATAGCCCTTGGAGTAATTTCCTGGCTACTTTAATACTAAACCTGATCATCGAAGTCGGTCCGATAAAAACCACGAACTGAAAAAGTGTAAAAGAATATTTTTAACACTTTATAATTGACTAAGTTTACGCGACTAAAGTAAGATTACGCGAAAAATTTATCACGATCATTTATAAATTTTTCACTTACAAAAACGGACCCAACATTTGAGCAAGGCTATTCAATAAATTGTATAAGTGTTTGCCGAGAGGTAGTAACCTCGTAATTGTTTAAAATAGATCCGGTTTAATAGCTAAAAATTAAAATCGTTTGGCGTCGCTAGTGTACCCTACCCGTCACCTTAACTCCTTACTGTTGATGATGGCAGCATCAGCAGAGCCACAAAATTAATACAATCAGGTGTAAATACTGGTGCACTTTTGAAAAAAGATACAAAAACATTAAATGTGCCTTTAAAATTTGAAGGTTCAATTTTTGCAGGATCCCATCATCAGATCCTGATATTCTTATCATGGTACCATTCCAGGACTATCCACTTTAAAACTAAAAATAATCATCTAAATCGGTCCATAAATGACAAAGTAATCGGCGAACAATCATAAAGATACGAGTCGAATTGAGAACCTCCTCCTTTTTTTAAGTCGGTTAAAAAGAGTATTATGCGTGGCTCTTCATCACGTTTGGTGGGCTCTGAGGAATATGTCATTCGGTCTCAAGTCACAAAGTCATTAGTGGTACAAGGGCGCGTAGCCACTTTTCACTCTCATAAAAGCTTCCATATATACATATCTCATATCCCCACACGACATTATATTTGAAAAAAAATTGTAACCAGCGCACATTTCGAGATAATAAAATTTTGCCCACCTACTCGTATGTATTGACGTAGAGACATTTTATGGGACAATAAAATTTCACTCTCCTCTTACATTTCCGTTTACAATATGAAAATTTGATTGCGAAATATATTGAGTCGAATGATTTCACTCGTAGCGTAGTTTTTTTTTTCGTGTTTCCCTTTTGTCATCGATGATTCAATTGCGAAGTATTTTAAATATAGATTTTTGTCTTGTTTTAAGTTGTTTGTTTTCGTAATGAACTTTATTGCTCATTGGGAAAATCGAGCTTCCTTTTCCTCCATCATTTTGAATATTTCAAGTAGCTAGCAATATTAGAAAGAAGTTGATCGACGAATCCAACTTGATTGGGCAGCATTCGGGAAGTTACGCAGCATACTTTCGGTTCATCTACCGCAGTGCCTCAAGACGAAAGTCTTTAATGCTTGTGTGTTTAATTGATGATATACGGAACCGAAACGTGGCCGCTTACAATGAGCCGCTTAAGAAGGTACAAAGTCACGCAAAGGGCAATGGAAAGGCCTGTGTTCGGAATCTGCTTGCGTGATTCTATCAGGAATAATGAGATCCGCAGGAGAACCAAGGTCAAAGACATAGCCCAAAGAATTGCATGCCTCAAGTAGCAATGGGCTGGGAACATTGCGAGGAGATCAGACGGCCGATGGGGCAGAAAGGTCCTCGAGTGGAGGCCGCGTATAGGAGGTCGAAGCCGCGGCAGGCCCCCCAGAAGGTGGACCGACGATCTGGTGAAGGTCGCGATAATCCCTTGAATGCAGACGGCACAGGACCGATCTGTGTGGAGATCATTGGGGGAGGCCTATTTTCAGCAATGAACGTTTAGAGGCTGAAGTGATAACAATAGTAGAGTCGGTAGAAATTGGCATTCCAAATCAGGTAGCTGATTCCATATTATTTCTCCCTGCGGTCGCTCACTCATGACTGAGGATCGTGGTCATAAACGGATGTGGTGCCATTCATACCACTTCGTTTGTGGCATCTGCCTATACCAGTGCATATTCATCGCATCTCTGGTGACCGAGAAAAAAATGTTTGGTGCATTAGATTAGATAACTCGCTAAGAAATACTTCTTCGAAACAGCTTTGAACTATTAGAGGCTGTATCAAACAAAGCTATATTCAGAAGGATGTTTTTTTTTTTGTTTTTTTATTATTTGTTAGAAATGGGGTGAGCCCTGCGTCTCATAGCCACTGCGACCAGTAGATGATCTATTGTGGCAGCCCCGTAACCTATTACAGCACCTCATGTAGCTCCAGTTCCAGGATAAACCCGAGAATGGAGCTGATGGGGGAGCTTTTGATCTCGTCTGCTGAGATCATGTGTGCTCCCAGGTGCCGGCTTCTGCACCGGTGCAGCGCTATGCACTCGCCGAGGACGTGGATAATCGTTTCCTCGTCCTCGCGACAGAACCTGCAGATTTTGGTATCTGAAAGGCCCATGTTGTGCAGGTGCTTATTTAATTTGCAGTGCCCTGTGAGGGTCCGAGTGAGTGCCCTAACATGTCCTCTGCTCAGTTTTATTATTTCTACAGCTCGTCTCTGATCGAACGCCTGTATCAACGCCTTAGACTGTTCTAGTCGAGGTAGTCTTTTCCAATATTCAGTGCTTTGCTTATGCTCCCACTCTTTTAACTCGAACCTGACCATGCAGGCTGGAACGCCACTTATTGGTTCCGGTCCGAGTAGTGGGCTCTCTGCCCCGGCCTTTGCTAGCACGTCAGCGACTTCGTTGCCTCTGATATTGCAGTGTCCCGGTACCCAAATCAGATTTACGATGTTGGCATTGCCAAGCTGGTTTAGGAGCAGGACACACTCGCTAGTGAGTTTGGAGTCAAGTTCACAGGATGTTAACGCCTTGAGGGCAGCTTGACTATCTGAGAAGATGAATATCTTCTTATTCTGGAGATTCATTTGCAGACTCTCTTGGACACAGCCAATTATTGCGAAGACTTCTGCTTGGTACACTGTGGTATAGCGACCCAGGTTGGCGAATTTGCGTATTCTGAAGCGATCATTACAGAATCCCGCCCCGGATACGCCTTGCCTCCTGGAACCATCCGTATACCAAACGATGTCATTCTGGTTAACATTTCCGGCAGTTCCAGCCTCCCAGTCTTGTCTACTAGGTAACAAGACTGTAAACCGCTTATCGAAGCGGTATTCACGGATCATGGAGTCAGAGGGCATATCCATGACCGGAATTTTCATTAGTTCATTGTAGAGGTTACCTATGACCCTAGATTGCCATCTCGTCCTTCCTCTGATTTTTGCTCTCGTAATGGCCATCCTCGCTTCCATCTGCACGTGAATGTGCAGAGGTGGAATGTTCAGGAGGGCATCCAGTGCTGCAGAGGGAGAGGACGAAAGAGCGCCAGTGGCTATAAGGCAGGCTGTTCTTTGAACTTTGCTGAGGTTCTCCACGCAGTTGAGTTGGTGCGTCTTCTTATACCACACACAGCAGCCATAAGTGACGATCGGCCTCACTATGGTTTTATAAATCCAGAGTGCGGCCTTGGGCCGTAGCCCCCATTTTAGCCCCACCAACCTACTGCTTGCCCCCATCGCTATTTTTGCCTTTCTAGTAATGTAGTCGAGATGCTTGTTCCATGTTAGTTTTTGGTCTAGAAAGACTCCGAGATATTTGACCTCGTTGGACAAGCATAGCTTCGTACCAAGAAGTGTTGGGGCGTGAAGCGCCTCTAGTTTCCTTCTTTTGGTAAACGGTATTAAGACCGTCTTCCGTGCGTTGACTGTTAGCACGTGTCTTGTGCACCAGTTTTCTACTATTCGTAGGGCCCTTTGCATAAGACTGGAAATGGTGCTCGGACATTTTCCTATGACCATTATTACTATGTCATCTGCGTAACCCTGAGTCAGGAATCTGGCTTCATTGAGCTCACAGATGAGACTGTCAACAACCAATGACCATTGAAGGGGTGATAGGACTCCGCCCTGTGGACACCCTCTGGTCACTCTATAATGAAGAGTTTTATTCATCAACGTTGTTGTTGCAGTTCGATTTTGTAGCATGGATCCCATCCATCTGGTGGTGGTATCGTCGATTCCGCGATTCACCATGCTACGTGTTATAACATCGAAGTTGGTGTTGTCAAAAGCCCCTTCGATGTCGAGAAAGGCACAGAGTGCAATTTCTTTGTCTTCTATGGCTTTCTCAATTCTGTCCACCAGATCAATAAGTGCCGTTTCCGTGGACTTGCCTGTTTGGTAGGCATGTTGTCTTGCACTCAGGGGTTTTTCAACGAGGTATGTTGCCCTGATGTGACTGTTTAACACCTTTTCCATCGTTTTTAGTAGGAATGAGGTGAGACTTATCGGTCTGTAGGACTTGGGCTGTGATTTGTCTTTGTCCCCTCCCTTGGGGATGTAAGTGACCCTCGCCCGAGTCCACGCTGATGGCAGATAACTCCAAGCAAAGCTTGCACGGTAAAGTTTTATCAGCGTTGAGATGATGATATCTTCGCCCCGTTGCAATATAGCCGGGAAAATACCATCGACCCCACCAGATTTATAAGGCTTGAAGCTCCTAATGGCCCAACTTATCTGTTGGGGACGAAAAATAACGGAAGCTCTCCTCCAGTCTTCATTCCGCGGTCTCCTGTCTGGATACTTACTGTCCTGGAGTTCTCTTTCGTTATTAATGTACACGGATTCCGGAAAGTGCGTTTGAGCAAGCAGTCTCAGTGTTTCCTCCGGGGATTCCGTGAAAGATCCGTCCGCTTTCCTTAGCAGGCCTAGATGGGATTCAGGTGTCTTGGCTAATATTTTGTGGATCCTGGCAGCTTGGGCAGTGTCTTTGATGGACCCGCAAAATTTTTGCCAGGATCTCCTTTTTGCTTTCCTGAGCTCCCTATTGAAGCGTGTTAGCGCCTTCCTGTAAGCATCCCAGTTCTTGTCTTTTTTTGCCTGATTAAATAAGGCACGGGCCTTTTGCCTCAGATGCTCCAGGTTTTTGTTCCACCAAGGCGCGTTCCTATTGCTCTTAGTGGTCTTAAGAGGACAATTTTCTAGATACGCTTTCATTAGGCTTCTGCCTAAGTCCCCTGCTGCGGCTTCCACTTGGTCCACAGTTTTAATGTATTTAAAATCTCCAAGGTATAACCTAAGGGAGTTCCTAAAGCCCTCCCAGTCTGTTCCCTTGGGGTCTCGGTACGTGTTCGGTTCCTTTGTTCCCGAGCATAGTATGTCGTACCTAATATGGGTGTGGTCGGACAAGGACGGCTCATCTGAGACGTGCCAATTGGTTACTCGGTGTGCGAGATTACCTGAACACCATGTTATATCTAGTACTTCCTGCCTAGAACGTGTGGTAAAGGTTGGTTTGCTACCCACGTTAAGAACAAATTGATTGTTGGTGAGCAAGTAGTCAAACAAGGACTCACCTCTTGCGTTCGTGTCGGAGCTGCCCCATGATGTGTGGTGGGAGTTGCAGTCGGTACCCACCAGCAGCTGGGTTTCTCTCTCCAGACAATATTCCACTACCGGTGTCACCTTGTTCACCGGATCCTGGTCCTCTCCGGGTAGGTACATGGAGCTGACTATGAGTGTCTCTGCACCTTTCCCCCCGGGGAGGTCTATATACGCTGCAACAGCATCGTCTGTACACAGCGAAGGGATCGGGAGGTAATTTATATCTCTCTTGAAGAGCATGCATGCTCTTGGCCTCACTCCGCAGGAGTTACTTAATATCTTACCTGCCGAGTTTAGCCCCATTACCGTGGTTTTGTTCACCCACGGTTCTTGGATCAAGGCGATGTCCAGGTCCTCAGAGAGGAATCTTTGGCAAAGGGCAGCTGTGGCTGCCTTTGAGTGCTGGAGGTTTACTTGTATCGCCTTAATCATTGTGTTGTTTTGGGGGACTGGGAGGGGAAGGGTTAGGGAATTTAGCTAAGACGGAGGGATGGGATAGGATTATATATAGGTGCCTAGGTTGTGTCTGTTTCTTTACGAAGGGGGGGGTTATGTGTTTTGTTAAGGATGCCACCCGAGCGCGGTTTGCATTCAATAAAGCTGGGGCCGTCACCATCGTCTGAGGTGTCAATACACTCCAAGATAGCACCTTGGAGCATTTCGACCCTCCCCTGGTCAATTTTACCCAGGGCGTCTATGATGCCGCACGTGACGGACCCAGTAACCTCCTTAAAGGTAGGCTTCGAGGTGGAAGGCTCGCCAAGTGTCGGTGCCTTGGTGGGATTACCTTGATTCGAGGTAGACGAGGTATTGAGAGGGCGCTTTGACGCCCGCTCCCTAGTTTCCACCTCCTCTCGGGTCCTCTGCTTGGCCTTTTCACTCATGCGCAGTTCTAGCGCCTGCTCGAAGGTCATACCCTTCGCTACAAGCCGATATATTAGTTTTCTATCAGCTCCAGAGAGCTTAACCCTGGGTTTACTCTCTGGCCCCTTGGTCGACGTGTCCCTTTGGTGCTTTGCGCCCAGAGGGGTCGACTCTGCATTGGAAGTACCTGGTCCCTCAGTCCCAGGTGCTCCGGCAGTGTTCGTATGCTCCTCGGTATCGCTGCCAAGGAGCATAGCCTCGGAGGTACCTAGTACCTCTTCGGTAGAATTTAAATGGTCGTCTATTATGTCTACAATATCCATATAGTTCCCACAAGAAGCTAGGGAAGTAAAGGTCCACCCCTGCAGAGCCCCGCTTGCAGGGGTAAGGCTAAATAGACCTCGATTTCGCCTGGTTTCGAGGCCCCTCCGTTCGCGACCGAGCATCCCCTCGGCCATGCATCCATCGGCACGGATCGGATGACACCTTGGATTGGGGTTTTTGGAGACGAGGTTTCCTCCTCCAGGAAAAGAGGGGAGGGATGCGGTGATTAGGGTGGGGATGATTGGGAGGGATGGGGAGGGGAGCATGGGATTGAGGTTAACAGGAATGCTCCTAGCCTGGGATTGGGTTTTGGAGCAGCCATCTATTGTCCGGGGTCAACGTGACACCCTCTCCCGTCCTCATGAAAAGAGGTGGGAGTGGGGGAGGGCGAGCTATCCGCAACCTGCTCACCCGCTCGGTCGCATCAGATGACAACTGCGCAGGTCGCATACACTATCAATGGTCACTGGTCCCATAAACAGTGCATGCACCAACCGAGAGAAGAAGGATGTTGGTATTGAAATGAAAATGAATTCAAATTCTGCGTGAGTGAGAGTACCGGAGGCCCAATCTGGAGGAAAGGGTGGTTCAGAGGTTGGCAGCGCACTTGTGACTCCACTGGTGTCGCGGGTGCCCATAGGCGGCGGCAATCGCTTACCATCAGGTGATCTGTCTGCTCGTCTGCCACCTGTCACATGAAAAAATATAATGACAGTCAAAAATGTTGCAGTTATATTGTAACTTAAAGGTTTTTTTATTATTATTGAGCTTAGGTATGTCCAAAATGTAGTGCGCAAGGTGTGCAGGAAACACAGGCGGCCATCGCGGAACGCAATTAGCGATAAAGTATTTCATTAAATAAATATAATTAAATGAATAAAATATGACACCGACTGCCACAAGTGTTTGCGTTTATTAAAGTACAGACCTTTTGCACGCGGAAGCTTTGCTTGATTACCTCTGTATAATTGGCTATTTTTTACCCGAATACAGCGTAGCACTAAGGAGGGTTATGATTTTGACCTGTATGTAATGGTTTTTCATCTGTTCCTTCATAACTTCTAAACTAGTTATCATATTTAAACAAAATATGAGGTGTCGTTAGAAGCGTCTTAATACGGTATTTGACTATATTTTTTATTTTTGTAATCAAAAGACCTCTCAATGATAGAAACATCGTTGAAAGAATCACTTGATTCTCATTTAAACTACCTGAGAAATCACAACTTTAAAATCACATTATTTTGTAAGTATATGAAGAAAAATAGTAATGTGTTTAAAAAAATACATCTATTTACCAAGGGTCAATAGTATATAGTTCTTATAGTTTCGGAAAAACAACGCAAACGCCGTGTGGTCCCCGGCAGAGTAGAATAGGCCACCTTCACTCTTACCGAGGTGTCGTAAAAGGCGACTAAGGTAAAGCTGCTGGCATGATCATCAGCACCCAGAGAAGGAAAACTCTGCATTTATGTCAAAACCCTCGCCAACCCGTCTGCCAAGCGTGGTGAGTATGGCAATTACCCCTCATGTGATTGAGGGAGGCCCTTGCCCCAGCAGTGGGGACTTAAATGGGCTGACGATGATAGTTTCGGAAAAAGTGAAATACGGGCGGACGGACAGACGGACATACAAGACGAATCTGTAGGGGTTCCGTTTTTATGCCATTTGGCTACGGAACCGTAAAAAAAGCGAAAGAACCCTTGCTAAAGCTGTGAACCGCGGTGTGGAAGGCATTCGCGCTTGCTCACATGTACACGCCTGTTCGTACCTTATTCTCCACAGAGTTCGTATTTGCGCCTACTTCAAAGAGTTCGCGGTACGAACGTAAGCGCAAGACTTCACACATGATTCTGCCTGCTTGACAAATCAAAAGGAAGGTAGCTCAATAATTCAGAACATTCATCAGGTTAGTATTAGGTCGTGGCTGCCTCGGTGGCGCAGTGGTTAGTCGGTCGCACTTTAAAGCCACGGCTGCGCAAGAGTTCCCGGGTTCGATCCACGGGTCGAGCCAAAAATGTGTACCTAAGAAATTCTTAGTGATAGCCCGGAGTCTGAAAGATGGCGGTCTTGTACCCCCGTGCCTCGGAAAGCACTTTAAGCCGTTGGTCCTGCGCCCAATCCCTCTCTGGTCCTGTCACAGTAGTGTCCCATCGGAATATGAGGGTAAGGGAATAGAAAGTGCACTTGTGTTTGCGCACACACATAAGCACTATAATATATTCTGCGTACGTGGCTGATCGTTGAAATTAGCCTCCGTAGCCGTAATCAGTTAGAGAATATTATTATTAGGTCGTGGATTCGGTGCATTATTATAACAATAAACTTTGTCTGCATACTCTTGACAATTAGGTACAGACAGCCACATATCAAGTTGCTACAATCTGCCATATTTTTCAATTGGTATTGAACCATAACATGTTTGACATAAAAGTGAGAAATGAGAGAGCTCGCAGTTGATCCGAGAATGCACCTTTGAGTTTTTCAAATCTTTGGGGGTATTTGGCTCGGCGGTAAGTGAAAACACATTTCGGATAGTTTCTGAAACGTGAAACCATGATTCAGTTGGTCTGGTTCACCTGTCAAGGGTTGCGAAGGTCAATGGTCCAAGTGTACCTAAGGCTTGAAAGCGACAGCTTTGGACGCAACCGGGAATCACACGCTGAGACGTGGCAGTGAATTTACAAATCAGGTGTTTTATTTGTGAAATAAGATGCCAAAAGTGATGTTACTAATCGAGGGAAACCATCCCCTCTAAAGGGTTGCAAAGGTAACAGTCGTTACACTGTAATTACCACACTCCCTAATCCTGAATTATGCTCTATCAGCTTTAGACGCAACCGGGAATTACATACTTAGATAAGGAAATTCTTGGAAACTGAAGACCAATAGTGAAAACTGCAGTTTTCACTATTGGTCTTCAGTTTCCAAGAGAGGCTCTCCTTACTTATTAATTTACTATCGTAGAATGTGAAATTAAAGGCAAGTACACTTTTTAACACTGTATTTCGATACGCAGTTACACCACATTCGAGCAGAGCTACCACCTAGACGACAGCTGTAACGATACTGGCCTCATTCAGAGTCGATTGCCGACATTTTATATCCCCTCTACTAATGGTCTTAGTCGCTGATTTGACTCTACCAACAGTCAAGTCGGGGGCTACGATATTCTACCGGAAGTTAAAATAATATAAATCTACCGGACGGAAACCGATTCTAAATATTCATTAAATCGTTTATAATAATAATAATAATCTCTTTATTTCGGAAATTACATCCATAGTACAAGTTACAAAAATAAAATACATACATACAATTAAAAACAAAAATCAAAAACAGTTCTGCGTAATTAAATTAGACCCATCACCTTCTGTACCCAATGTTTTTGGATCGGGCAGTCGAAACGGGCTGCTATGGTCCTAAGGATATTGTTGATATCGCTGTTTATAGTCGCTGCTTTGACTAAAGCATGAGTCAAAGCAGGGACTATGACAACCGGACGTTAAAACATTATTTATTTACGTCGGAAAGAAATCTATTAATTATTAAGTCCCTTTAGTGACTGTGCTAATTATGTTGGATGATACTTTATTTAATTTATAATTTGTGAAAACTTAAAGTAATGTTACAATAGTTTTGGCCAACGTCCTTGATGAAAACTACTTTCGACTGCAAAAATCAGGCAAAAATAGTTCTGACCGACGCTTTCAACTAAAAACCGTTCTGACTGGATTTTTTTTTATTGCGAATAATAGGCTGACGAGCATGCGACCCCTCTTTTTTTTTTTTTTTTTTTTTTTGTTGACCCGGTGGAAATGCCGCCGGCTCACTGACAGGAGCCGACGTCGGCGCCGGTTGGTCGGCGCCGCCTTATGCACACCCGGCCGCTGGGAGTCGACCGGGTAGTGTGGGGCTCTCCCCTGGATTAGGCCTCTGCTAATCAGAGGCCGTCCAAGGGCATACCCACTAAAACCACCAGGGCTTTTCCCATTCCACGCCCGCTAAGTCGGGACGGAGCGCGGGATTACCTCCAGGCTACCACCGCGAACCGCCCTGGGCGAAGAGGCTCGCCAGCACGGCCTCTAACCAAAACGCTGGTCCTTCGGACCCAGGGCCTCTCCCACGGCCCACCATCTCCACCCCCCGAATGGCATCCACACTGCTGGCTGCAGTGCAGAATACCACCGTGAGGGGGACTGCAGGTACCCCTCCCCACCCATACACTGCTGGCTGCAGTGCAGAGTGGGTTGGGGAAACATAACCTGCAGGCTTCAAAAAACGAAGCCGCCGCAAGTCTCAACTCCGCTGGATGCGGAACCAGGAAAATTGGCAACGCCGGACTGCCGCCGAGCCACTCTGGCTGAGAAACTCGACGCAGAACCTCCGATACACGGCCTTTCGGCCACCGAGCCCGCGGGCTCTCCCTACCGGAAGGGGTGGCACAAGGCAAGACGTGGCCAGAGTGGGAGGGCTGGACTGGGCACTGAGGCCCTCAGTCGTCCGACATCCCCCCAACTGCCACTAGTCCTGCACCACCTTAAGTGCGCGGACAAATTGGGCACAACCACTTTCGTGGACAGTGCCGAGGGCCTCCACCGGTCAGAGACGGCATGTTACCGGATAACCGCCGGTGAGAGACCCAGGTCCGCGCACAACCAACCAAAATTCCGAGGGTGGCAGAACACCCCCCACCAAACGCCTCGCTCCAGAAGGAGCGGTCCACTCAAAGACCTAGCAATAGGTCCGTAGGGGGGGGGGGGTTACGAACCCTAACCCCCCTTCCATGTGTGCAGCCGTCGGCCGTCGGGTAGCAATATGGCGAGCGCGCCAAATTACTACCCGCCGTTGCCCAGGGACGCCAGGACCCCTTCGGTAGCAGCTCCAAACAGAGCAAAAATACTACCGAAGGGGCCACACGAGGAGGCCGCCGCACCGTAGTCCCCAGCATGCGACCCCTCTGATGTAACCGCCTGTAACCTGTAACCGCCGCTCATAGACATCAACAATGCCGGAGCAAAAACATGCCACTGCCTGCCGTGAAAGATCTTTTCAAGCCTCGTTTAAAAAAGGACATGTCGTAGCGATCAGGGAACACCGCGGCTGGAAGAGTTTGCACGAGCGTGGGAAAAATGAGCGCTGGAAACGGAGCACAAAAGTGGTTCCGACCGGTTACGAGTAATTGAAGATATATTTTAGTTACATTTGTCAATTATGGCTTCCTTAATATTTTACGACATAAAAATATTACTGCTCAACTTTGGCAAAAGAAGTTATGTCGTAAATCGGCCGCCTGCTTGCTAGACGCTTTTGGCTACGCATCTGCGCTTCAACTTCTAACGACCGCACTAAGTATTTTTTGTAGACCCTTTGCAAATTCCTCTAATATATTCATGGAGAGCATTTTAATGAAGATAACAATATGTCTCGCTCGGCTTTCCTGGGGCTACAAAAAGATGGAACGACGGTAGCTTAGTGGGTAAAGTCAACCGTTGAGTCACACCATTTTGTATCACACTGTTACCCATTAGTTAAAAAAATATTGATTAGTAACACTGTTACTCGATACCACATTTTCCCCTTTTATACCTATAATAGCTAATACGTCTTGCGAATTGACTCCTTTCCACCCTTGTCTAACAATCAACTATTTCAATGCCGCAAAATCGTCGAACGTGGCTAACTGTCACAGAACCTTCTATAAATTCGATCTGTGCCTCGTGTATTAACTCATCATTGAGTTACAGTCTCAGTTATTTTTGATGCTTTATTTTTTTTTACTTTTGAATATTACGCACGGTATAAATGGGAATCTTCACATCAGGCATTTCACATTTTCTCATCAAAAAGACACACTGGCACTCAAGAGAAAATATATATTTTTTAATAATTTTAATGTTTTATAATTGTTTGTTTTAATTTTGTTTCACTTGTTTTGTGCATAGTTATAAACATCGCATGATATTTTTTTCTATTAGGTACTTATTTTTCCCAATGCAAAGGCCAAAGTCCAGCCTGAAAACCAGCGCTGCAGCTGTTGTTTGTGGCAGTTGCAGCATAATATGCTAAGGCTGAGCCTTGTTGGCCGCAACTGTTTGTAGGTACCTTGTTTTCTCTGTTTTGTTATTACGTTTTTTTTTAGTTTATTTACGATTTTTTACAATGATATTTTATATATAGTTATATATATTTTAATGATATTTTATACATAAACCTACGCTATGATATAAATTTACAATGATATTTTATATCATTGTAAATTTATATCATAGCGTGGGTTTATGATCACCAATCCGCATTTGGCATGCGTAGTAATTAAGCCTAATCCCATCATAGTAGCGGTGACTTGATTTCTATGATGGAGGCCTTTGCCCTGCAGTGGGACAGTTATAGGCTGATACTTTACGACCTGCAAACCTTCAAGAAAAGAGCGTATTCCTCTGGTGTTGCAGGTGTCCATGGTCGCCGGTAATCGCTTACCATCATATGATCCGTATGCTCATCTGCCCCTTCAAAAAAAGAACAAAAACTGACAACTAAAATAGTATTATGTGGCCATCACCCAGGGGTGTAGCTAGTCATCTGAATCATTGATTTATCTGACGCTGGTTTATCTGTTTTGTAACAGGTACATTCTGTTGTTGTTTTCATGTTACCAGTTAAAGTGAAAAACATGTTTTTGACACAAAAATATTGGAATAAAATATCGTGGATTATGCGTGACTGGTTGAACAAAAAATATGAAAAAAAAATATCTAACTTTTTTTCTTTTTAATTATGTAATAATTACAATATGGTTGCTCCGTAGTAGCACTGCGCTTGAGGGTCCCGGGTTCATATTACATTGTTGATGTGTTTAATAAAGCCTTTTATAATACGGCTTGTTTTATTATAAGGCTGCGACATAAAATCGCGTACATTTTTTTTATACTACTACATTTTGAGGTTTCATAAAATTACTTTTTGTTAATTTTTCAAGCGTGCTCTTTATTTTTACTTTAGCGACACTTAAAATTAAATAAATCTTTTATTTACGTCTTTCTACATTGTTATATTGTATTAAAACGTAAACCGTACCTAATGGGATAAGCCCGTGGCGAAAAAGTCGTATCTTGTAATATTCATATTACATACACGGTCGCTTTAGTATTCCAGAAAATGCAAATAGTGCCAAAAGCGGCATTTCATCCATTAAATAAATTGGAAGATTTAGACATAGTATTTATCGTGGCCAGAGCTAACTCAATTCATAGGTATATTATGTGCCAACGAAAATACCTACTCTAAAAAAGGTGCCGGTTTTATTCTTAGTTTATGATTCTAACAGAAATTTACAACTTTTGTCAATATATTATAGGATTGTGTGTAAAATTGGTAGCTAATTTATCACTGTGTGTATATCAATTTATAAGTAATTTGGTAGCCATAATATGCCATGATCACTGTGTGTATCAATTGACGGCGCACTAAGTTCGTTTCAAGCGGCCCGGGTTCAATTACCTTATTAGGAAACGCTGCAGGACCTACAACAGATGCTGAATGACCTGGCTGACTCTTCTAAATGCATTGGCCTACGGATGAACTTGGACAAAACCAAGGTCATGTTCAATGAACATGTTCTACCGGAACCGATTGCAATTCACGGTGCCGTCCTCGAAGTTGTTCAAAAATACGTATACCTCGGGCAGACTTTGCAATTGGGTAAAAACAACTTCGAGGATGAGGTGAATAGGAGAATCCAGTTAGGTTGGGCAGCATTTGGAAAACTACGTCGTGTCTTCGTATCGTCGATAACACAGTGCCTAAAGACGAAAGTCTTCAATTAGTGCGTCCTACCCGTCATGACATACGGAGCCGAAACGTGGACACTTACGGTACGGCTGGTCCACAAGTTAAAGGTCACTCAGCGGGCTATGGAACGAGCAATGCTCGGTGTCTCTCTCCGAGATCGAATCCGAAATGAGGTGATTCGGCAGAGAACCAAAGTTATCGACATTGCTCACCGGATTAGCAAGCTTAAGTGGCAGTGGGCTGGCCATATTAGCCGCAGAACCGACAACCGTTGGGGCAAACGGGTTCTGGAGTGGAGACCGCGTCTTGGCAAACGTAATGTAGGGCGCCCTCTGGCTAGGTGGGGGGACGATCTGCGCAGGATGGCTGGCAAGAGCTGGATGCGAGAAGCCATGGATAGATCACAGTGGCAAACAATTGGAGAGGCCTACGTCCAGCAGTGGACTGCGATAGGCTGATGATGATGATGATGATTAGGAAACTAATTTTTCAGAAATTGTATGGGTCCAGGTGTACTTACTAAGAGATACTTCTGGTGCTCATAATACAGGGCTGCCTCGATGGCGCAGTAGGTAGTGGGTCGCACTTTAAATCGACGGCTGCGCTTGGGGTCCCGGGATCCCGGGTCGGGCTAAAATTTGTACCTGAGTTTTTCTGTTAAGAAATTCTCAGTGTCAGCCCGGAGTCTGGAAGTTTGGCGGTCTTGTACCCCTGTGCCTCTTAAAGCACGTTAATCACGTTAATCCCTCTCCGGTTGTGTCACACTTGTGACCCATATATGAGGGCAAGGGAAAAGAGAGTGCATTTGTGTTTGCGCACACACTTGAGCACTATAATATATACTGCGTAAGTGGCTGAGAGATATAAGATTGACTGCCTTATGCGAAATCGGTTGGAGGATATTATTTTAATACAGGGCATTCTCTGTGTCGTAGTTTGATTTTGGGTGACTGTGAATATGAATCTAAAAGCCATTTTAGATAATGAACGAGTAAATCTTTATAAATAAATTGATGGTAAAAATACTCGTACCGCACCCAATGAACAGGGTTACAAACCAAATAAAAGGACCATAATTCTATATTAATAGGTGATTGAGCCCCGATACCCCAAACATCGCAAATTGAAAAAGGGGCAAAATCTCGTTCCCAGAATCGAGGTGATGTACTATGTTTATAATGGGAACTGAGAGCTTATCATTTTTTCCTTTATTTAACATGGGGATGGGGTCGAAACGTCTAGTGCAAATTGAATCTGATCAAAACAATATACCTATCCACAGCTTAAACCACAGAGTAGCTTATATATACAGAGATAGAGGCATCAGTTGCCTAGCCAGTGCTAGCGCCATCTAGAGAAAAACGACCAATACTCAACGGTTATATGTATAACGGCCACCTTCGAGAATCAGTAAGGGAGATGGTTAAGGCGACGGCTAACTAGCGACACCATTCGTCTTTAATTGTAAGCTACTAAACCGAATCTATTTTAAACAATTTCAGGGTCACAAGCTCTCGGCAAACACTTATACTATTTATTAAAAAAACATATAAAAATGTTGGGTCCAACACGTACGCGAAATATTGATTTACGCTAAAAGCGGCCACTTTTGGCGTGAATCAATTTTTCGCGTACAAAAACGTACCTAACATATGTGTGTGGTTATTTAATAAATAGTATAAGTGATTGTCGAGAGGCTGTGACTCCGAAATTGTTTAAAATAGATCCGATTTAGTAGCTAAAAATTAAAATCGGTTGGCGTCGCTAGTGTGCCCTACCCGTCACCTTAAAATCAAAACCTAGTAAGTCCTTGCAACAAAAATGTTCAAGAGAGCCAAAAACGGGTCGGCTACTTTCACTTATGGATTTTCAACTGGGTGTTTAAAAGGTCCATATCGATTCGGCACTGCTAAATATGTCAAAAAATAGCAAAAACCTTTTTTTTTCAAAACAGGTGTACTATGTTTTGAATTTGTTCAGCCGAAGTGTGTGCGCCAACGCAATTCGCTCTCTGTTCCCGTACCTCTATATTCTTGAGACACAAGTTAGATATGACCAGAGAGGTTCAGTCGCAGGACCAACAGCTTCTCGAACAGCTATGGATTGTGGAGGCCAAGCAGCACCGCCGGGAAAATGTGACGCCGCTAACTCCAAAAAACCCCAAAGTAACATTTAAAATAGTGAATCAAAGATATAAACTGCGCTTAAAAAAATGCACAAAGAGTAACAAAATGCCCCAGGGCACCCTTTTTTTTTGGTTTCCAAGGGCGAATGCCGCCGACTCAAAAGATGAGCCGACTATCTTATGCATACCAGACCACCGTGGGGTGGCCGGGTTATGTGGGGCTCTCCCAAGGAGAAGCCTGGCAAAGGCATACCCACTAAACCCCCTGCGGTTCTCCCTCATTGCTCATTGAATATCATGGTGATACAGCCGAAGCCTCCCTCCACGATGCCCCAGAGCACCCTGCTCTAAGGATGGGCCGGCTCGACGGGAGTGATACCACGCTGTCACAGAAAACCGGCATGTAGAACCACTGTGCTGTGTTTCGCTGCGTGAGTGAAGGTACCGGAGGCCCAATCCGGGGGAAGATGGGTTTAAAGGTTGGCAGCGCACTTGTGACTCCACTGGTGTCGTGGGTGTTTAGAGGCGGCGGCAGTCACCTATCACATAAAAAAAGAGTTAAGGGGAGTCATACCTATAGGTAATTTATTATCTACATTGTCATAATAAAAAAAATCCCGTGAATATGTTAAACTTCAACATATTCACAGGTTTTACTTTAACATTTAAAGTATGAATTTATGGACGAAAAGTTTGCAACTATTCGTACTGCGAAACAGTGGAATCAGTTGCCTGAAGAGGTGTTCCCTAGAGGCTACAATTTGGGGGTTTTCAAAGCGCGAGTGAATAGGTATCTTCTAGGTAATCGTGCTACATCTTAGACCATATTATCACTTACCATCAGGTGAAATATGGTCAAACGCTTAACTATCTACAGTAAAAAAAAAAAACTAACATTAAAGAATAACACATCTGACTTTAAAATTGTGAGTGCTTTCATAAGCCGTCCATAGTTAATAAAGTTAAAAACGCACAAAGACATAAATAAAATAATAATCCTCCAACCGGTTACCACCACGGCGGCCAATCTTAACGATAACGCAGGATATGACGACCCGTTTGGAACAGTGGTAGTGAACGCTGCCTTTGGCCCAAGGGTTGCGGGTTCGATCCCCGCACAGTACAAACATTTGTGTGCATGAACATGTCTGTTTGTATTGGTCTGGGTGTTTATTTGTATTATACGTATGTATTTACAAAAGAAAAGTATTATATGTATATATTTGTAATTCCGCTGTTGGTTCTGATGTCCGTAACACAGGTGCTTGAGCTACCTACCAGATCAATGTATGTGATGTTGTGAAATATTCATTTATTATTTATTATATTTTTAGGGCTCAAGTGTGTGTGAAAACACAAGTGCACTCTCTATTGCCTTACCCTCACATTCCGATGGGTCACCAGTGCAACACGACCGGAGAGGAATCGGCAGGACAAACGGCTTAACGTGCTTTCCGAGGCACGAGACCAAGACCGCCAACTTCCAAATTCCGAGC
The DNA here is from genome assembly GCA_019059595.1 of Marasmia exigua. Taxonomy (NCBI): domain Eukaryota; kingdom Metazoa; phylum Arthropoda; class Insecta; order Lepidoptera; family Crambidae; genus Marasmia; species Marasmia exigua. Next base: position 20,762,563 of record CM032471.1, read on the forward strand.
TGACAATAAGAATTGCTTACCGAAAGCTTAGGTACAAATTTTTGACCCGACTCGGGGATCGAAACCGGGATCTCTTGCAGCCGTCGCAGGAATATAATATGCAGACTTAATAAACCACATAACTTTCCCAAGGGTATGGGCTTTGTAACCAAATAACGCCTGAAAATTAATCGCTCTGAAGGTAACTTTAAAATGGCTGAAATCCCTTCGGGCTGAAGAGAAGGTACAGTTTCCAAAGTTATAACTTCGTTAAACACCGACCACTGGACGAAGCTTCCCAATTGAATAATAGCATTTAAATTGGCTTTTGAATTCACTGTCTTTGATACTAGCCATTTCTTCTCTTAATATTTCATTATACAGGTTGGTCTAATTAGTGACGTCAATATTTTTTTTAGATTCCTCACACCTGGGGGTATCCAAAAATACCCCATGTTCAGCGATTTTTCGTAGTTTTCGAGTTATATTTTTTAAGGTTTTTTTTAAAGTACTCTGCCAGCGAGGTTTAAAATCCATATCTTTTTATTTATTTTGTATTTCGCAATCCTTTTTTATTACATTTTCTAAAATGATATTCATAATTTTAAAAAAATTGGCTTCCTGAAATTACTTAATGCTACGGAACACTTTTAAAAGTGGGCTTTTTATTCCTGTCACAATCACACAATCATGTAAGTTATACTTGATAATGTAGGTATTGGCAATTTTTAGGGTTCCGTAGCCAAATGGCAAAAAACGGAACCCTTATAGATACGTCATGTCTGTCCGTCTGTCCGTCTGCCCGTCCGTCTGTATGTCACAGCCACTTTTCTCCGTTGGTATAAGAACTTTACTATTGAAACTTGTGCGCCGTGTGGTCCCCGGCAGATTAGAATAGGCTACCCTCACTCTTAGCGAGGTGTCGTAAAAGGCGACTAAGGTAAAGCTGCTGGCATGATCATCAGCACCCAGAGAAGGAAAACTCTGCATTTATATCAAAACCCTCGCCAACCCGTCTGCCAAGCGTGGTGAGTATGGCAATTACCCCTCATGTGATAGAGGGAGCCCCGTGCCCCAGCAGTGGGGACTTAAATGGGCTGATGATGATGATTGAAACTTGGTAAATGGGGACTCAGGTGTATCTACCTCCTAGAGTGGCCCCGCTGGTAATCAGTTCTGTCCTGATTCCAGCTTCGGTTGGTATTAGGCAGAAACGGTTACCGTGGGGCACGGTTTTCCCCAGGCAACGGCGGGTAGTAATTCATTCGTGGATTGCTACCTGACGGCCAAAGGATGCACAGAATTTCCGGCGGACCAGCCCCGACGCAGTGGATCGCGTGCAGCGCACACCACTCGGGGGCTTTCATTGTCTGCTGAGGGCTTAGAGGACCGGCCTTTCTTTACGGATCTGAGCACAATAGGGCCGGGCACGGAGGCTGCCTTCTTTATCCAGCCCCCCCTTCTATCGTAGGTTGGCGTTGGGGTGTGGTGGTACCCACTGTCGGGCGCTTTGGCGTGCGGTGGGCCGGTGTTCCTGGTGTGATGGTGCCGCATGGGGGCCTTTTTGTTCTCGGGCCTTGAACTGTCGCGCCTTCTGGCGCGTTCGAATGTTGGGGAGTTCCACGGTGGTGGAATTCCTGCCAACAGTCTGTTGCGCCCCGATTCTCGGGAGCGCTCTCCCCGCCTTTATGGTGGGGGCTTTGTTGGTGGGTCTGTGTTGAGTCCCGCAGCCAGTGGGATGCAGCTACGACTCGCCACCCCCGCTTTTCCAGTCCCGTCGATTGTCTCCGCAACCCAGCGGGGATGCTCGAACGGGAGGGTTTTCGGGTATAACTTAAAAGTCTGTGGGTGCTCTCTCCTCTCCATCATCCCCCAACCCATACCCTGCTGGCTGCAGGGCAGACCCGGCAGCCAGCAGGGTATGGGTTGGGGGAGGGGTCTGCAGTCGTCCCTTCCGGAGCGTCTGCGTTGCAATCCAGCAACGTGGACGATTCCGGAGAGGGGGGAATGGTGGGCCATGGGAGTGGCCCTAGGCCTCGTTTTTCGGCGAGGCCCGTTTTTGAAGAGGCCGTGCTGGCGAGCCTCTCGTCCTTCGAGGGTGGGCCGCGGACTTGGTTTCGTACCCGTTACCGTAGCCCACCCCACACGGACGTAGCAGGAAATGCCCCGGTGGTTTTTAGTGGGTAGGCCCCTGGGAGCACCCCAAGGGAGAGCCCCACACTACCCGGCCGTCTCCCAGCGGTCGGGTGTGCTTAAGGCGGCATTTTCCACCGGGAAAACAAAAAAAAAAAAAAAAAACTTGGTAAATAGATGTGTTTTATTAGCCGCATTACGATTTTTACACAAAAATTGGAAAAAATAAAAGGGGGGTCTTCATACTTGAAACTGAAACTCAAAAATTTTTTTTTCATTAAACCTATACGTGTAAGGTATCTATGGATAGGTCTTTAAAATGATGTTGAGGTTTTTAACATCATTTTTTTTTAAAACACAATACTTTGCGTAGTAAGAGACGCTCCCAAAGTGGTAAATTGGGTCGTCCCCCCCAACTTCTATAATAAATGAATTAAAAAACTAAAAAAATTTAAAAAATATATGATGTACATAATCATGAAAACTAACAACGAAAATTGGTTTGAACTAGATATAGTGAGTAGTTTTTTTTAATACGTTATAAACCGTAAACCGAAATTTGCCTTCCATATATCTTACTTGCTGTTACGGAACCCTTCGTGGGCGAGTCCGACACGCACTTGGCCGTTTTCTTTTTACTATTAAAAAAGTAACTGTTATATTTTTTGATGTAACGCTACATCGGGCTACACTGAGTACTCGTAGGTACTTCTAATTGGGCCAGATAGTCTCCTTCCAAGAAGAGACAAAAAAAGAGATCGGACGCCGAATTCAAAATCCCTGGAAGAGCTTCTGGTCCATGAAAGCGTACTTGAAGGGAGACCCTGAAACTTAAGCGCAAACTCGTCGACGTCTGCATTTTGCCCATCCTTACTTACGATGCACAAACCTCGTTAACGTAAAATCAGAAGTCCAAACTCAAGATTTGCTAAAGAGCTATGGAGCGTAGCATTCTAGGGATCAAAAGATCAGATAGAGTGCACAACTCTGACATTCAACCAAAACGGGAATCACGGATGTGGGACAAAAACTGCGAAGCTAAAATTGGAGTTGGCAGGCCATGTATGTACAAAAATCGACACCCAGACTACGCGGCCGGCAGGCCCTAAAAAATATGGTATGACGATTTCAGTACATATGCCCAAGAATAACAAATAAGGGCATTAGATAGGGAGGTATGGAGAAACTTGGAGAGGTCTTTGCCCAGCAGTGAGACTGCAGACTAATATAAAAAAATAAAAAAAAAACGTTTCAACAGACAAAGCATCTAGACATCAGAGGAAAATGTTAGATACATGTATAGAAACGTCGAACAATGAAGGTAAGATTGTCGATCTATAAAGGAGACCGGCGAAAGAGGACTCAATATTTTTCGAGAGCGATCAAAATTGGAAACATACTATTTTAATTAAGAAACAAAATCTTTATTTTATCTAATTGAAAGTATATTTTTTAAGGATGGGAATAAAAAGTTAAATTATTTTCAATTTGCAAACAATTCATTGAACAAAACGCACAGTGCAGAGTGAAAACAAAACGTTTTGAGAGGATTCGATCTATCATTCGATCTTTCATTTCAATTTAAGCTGTATTAATAATCAAAACCACACTCTTAATTGTTATTTACCATACAAGTTAAATTAATAGTATTTGACTAAGTTACAACGAACAAATAAACAATTAAGGCATTGATAAAATACATTAGCCCCTTAAATTAAATGATTTAAAATATATTGCTTCCTATGTTTTGGCTGTACAATCAAAGATTCTTTTGCCTCTCAAAATAAATGAGTGATTCAATGTCACTTTGATTGATAATTTAAAATCTTTTTAAATGCCATCTACTCGCGAGTTAGGTAGGTAGGTACCTACGTTGCAATAGAAAGTGTAATGTAAGTACTCTGTAATGATGGTAGGTAAAATTAGGATTTAGGTTTCATATTGATAACTCATGGTTATTTTTGTGTGACATACGGTCTGTTAATTTAAATAAACAATGCTCAAGTTTTCAATATTCGTACTCGAACGTGACGTTATTTAAAAATAAAATGAACAAAAAATCCTAACCTAAATATTTTTAGTTCATTAAATAACTTTTTAATCCCATCTTTAAAAAAGTGGCAACAATTAACTTTTTTCTTAGTTTAGTGTTCTTCTTCCAGTATCATTATTTTGTTTCCACGCACGGGACCTTCAAATCGGAGTCTGAAAATACATAGAACTTTGCCGGTCTCCTTTTCGAATAATATGCTCCAACTTACAACTACGTCGGCCAATCTCAACGATCAGCCACGTACGTAGCATATTATAGTGCTCAGGTGTGGGCGCAAACACAAGTGACCTCTCTATTCCTTTACCCTCATATTCCGATGGGACTGTAGTGTGACACGACCGGAGAGGGATTGGTCGCAGGACCAACGGCTTAACGTGCTTTTCGAGGCACGGGGTGCAAGACCGCCAACTTCCATATTCCAGGCTGACTCTAAAAATGTCTTACCGAAAACTTAGTTAGGAATTTTGGCCCGACCCGGGAATCGAACCCTGGCGGGACCTCTCGTACCCACTAAATACTGTGCTACCGAAGGAGTAAAATTTTCGAATAAAAGTGTTTCAAACTCACATTAAAGAATCAATAATAACCTATACTATCTATAGTAAGGAATAGAGGTAAATCCTACTGACAGCGGCAACGCTTATAGGTAATCAGAAAACACGAAACGCTTGCGCGGTGTAATAGACGCCTAGCGCCATCTATTGGTACAAAGTGGAACTAATATCCCGGAACAAGGGCGGGCGTGAGGGCAGGCTGCTAGTTATTTAATATAGGTTTTCAAACCTTTGTGTCCTGACATGAGTGCAGATAAAAGAATAAGAAGAACTCTTATACCCAATGGCGGTTTAGTCAGAATGAAACGAACTTTCAGCTCGCCTTCCGCACCAGTGCCCGTTGTTCTAACATCAAGTTATTACCGAACAAGAATGAGTTTTAATTTTAACTTTTTCACCGATTCTCGTTTAGGACTTCTTGTTTAACAAGATCCTGTGCTCTTTTGTAGTCGCTGCAAGTAGGGTTGCCATCTACATGGCGTACTTGTGAACATTTTCAGCCTTTCACAACATTTCATTTTAACAAATGGCTTAGAAGACACAGTAAGGTGGCAGATGTAGTCAAAAGGGTGGCGCAACTCAAGTGGCAATGGGCGGAACATATAGCCCGAAAGACAGACTCGTGGTGTAGAGAAATGCTGCAGTGGAGGCCATGGGATCAGAAAAGACCTACCGGAAGGCCACAAATGGGATGGAGAGGTGACATAGCAAAGATTGGTGGGCACAACTGGACTTCAACTGCAAAAAATAGAATAGAATGGAGAAGATTGAAGGAGGCTTCCACCAAATTGATTGAAACGGTTTAAGATGATGATGATTAACCACGTGTTATACTAACCATTTTGTAAACAACATGTTCTATGACTTTTCAAAATCCATGACTAAGTGTTCAAACTCACAATCCTTACTAAGATTTTTTAACGCGGTGACGTACTGATTGATTGTTTCGTCAATTATTTGTTTGCGTGTAAAAAAATTTAATCGCAGAGAAGTGACGTTCTGTTTTGTACCGAAATGTGCATCAATTTTTTTTTTCAAACACAATATGATTTTTTTTACATCCCATACAAATTAAGCAAGGCACGTGACTGACTTTGTATGAAAAGTAGATTTTTTTCAAGCGAATTTCCTAAAGTCATAGCACAGTAATGTTGTTCAGAATGGATGGTGTAACTATGTATTGTATTATTTTTTACGACAGACGACCACTGGAATCACAAGTACCTTCCTTTAAGCTCTTCTTCCCCCCGGATCGGGCTTCCGTTACCCTCACTCAGCGAAATACATCGCTAGGGTGGTTTCACTCCGATCAAGCCGGCACATTGAAGCATGGCTTTCTTACGATAAACACTTAAGTACTTAGGGAAAAAGTTGTGATCTACCTATTACGTAATAGTACGTACGACGCCAGTGCACTTGTGTTTGCACACACCGTTGAGCACTATCTTGCGTACGTACCTGATCGTTAAGATTTGCCGGTGTAGCCGTAATCGGTTCATCATCATCATCATCATCAGCCCATTGAAGTCCCAACTGCTGGGGCACGGGCCTCCCTCAGTCACATGAGGGGTAATTGCCATACTCACCACGCTTGGCAGACGGGTTGGCGAGGGTTTAGATATAAATGCAGAGTTTAATCTTGAATTGCGTAATCGGTTGGTGGATATTATTATCAGGACTCCCCAAATCCTGAATCATGGTATAAGCGTACCTTGGTTTCCAAAGTGACAGCACCGACGCAACGGAGAACCACACGCTAAGATGACTTACTTGACTTGACTTAATGTCCTATGTCCCCTAGGTAGGGCAAAGGGCGTTCACAGTGCTCCGCCATCTCGAAAAGTCTTGAGCTTCGCGCTATACTTCGCTTCTACAGTGATAGTCCGCCACCAAATTGTTTAGGGCGGCCAGGTTTCCGTTTTCCTTGGGGGTTCCAGTCTAGGGATTGCCTCGGTATGTGGTCCGGTTCCCTTCGGGGGTTTGATCGTTCCAGTTTCATTTGCGACGCTTGATCTGATCTGGTTGACTGGTCGATCGGAGTCTCACTGCAGCGATCCCACAGATCTAGGTTCGTGATTTTCTCGGGTCAGTATACCCCGAGAATACGGAGAAGGCAGCAGTTTATAAAGACCTGAACGGGGCGCGAGATTTCCTTGGTGACCTTACACGTATCACATCCGTACAGCAATATTAGCTTGTAAATTCACTTACCTCGGAAGTGTTGTGTCAGTAAAAGGTGGGACCAAAGAGAACATCGCTTCGAAGATCGCCAAAGGGAGAGCAACCTTCGTGCAACCAACGTTTTAACGTTGGACTAGAATATTTTGAGTTTTACTCTCCTAGTCTGTTTTCACGATTGCCATACGGAACGGAGCTGCGCGAAGGTTGCTCTCCCTTTGGCGATCCGCGAAGCAATGTTCTCTTTGGTACCACCTGTTACTGACACAACACTTCCGAGGTAAGTGAATTAAAGAAAGTTAAGATAGGATTACATATTTTGAATGTTAAATATTATAGCTATTGAACAAGGCAACCCTAGCATCAACTTCAGCCAGCTCCAAAGGCGAGCCAATTTTAACTTGTTTAATTTGAAAAGAATCGTCTCTTGTTGCAAATCAGCTATGAAGAGTAGCAAGCTGAAAAATGGCAATTGGAGAAAATACGTGAAATGTAAAAATCCTCCTGTGACGTCATCACTCTTCATGACAAATTAATAACTTTTGCCTACGTTGATTTTAAGAATATAGTGCGACCACGATCAGAAAGCACTTCAGTTACATTCTTTTTATTACATTCATTCTTAGTTTGTGCAGTTAATTTAAATTTGTTATGTGATTTGAACATCCAAACGCCAATAAACAACAAAACGCAACACGACTCAAACGTCACGTTGAATTGGAGAAATATTACCAAAATCACCGTGATATTTCATATCGTATGGTCAAGACCATACGATACGTGTCGCACGAAAATATGTGACATATGTCACCATTCGACATCGCGAGAATAAGCAAAAACGTTTTCTTACGATATCCGCCAAGTATGGTTGATATATGTCACATATTTTCGTGCGACACGTATCGTATGGTCTTGACCATACGATATGAAATATCACGGTGATTTTGGTAATATTTCTCCAATTCATAGTTTTTTTGTATGATTTTCAAGTGATATCCGCCATGTTTTTGAAATGTCACTCGGGCTCGTGACATTTCTTTTCATACGATATATATCACTAAAACATAGTTTTTTTGTATGATTTTCAAGTGATAACCGCCATGTTTTTGAAATGTCACAAACCCGAGAATTGGGCTCATGGTTTTCAGGTGATATCCGCCATGTTGTCAAAATATCACGAGCACGAGAATTGTGCTCCAAGTGACATTCGGTGATATTTTTAATCTGTTTTTCATTAGTTCCCACTTTTGCTGAGTGCCAAATGACTGTGATCGAACTATTAATGTTGATGGTGACTGTAGCGCGCTTTTTAAGAGACTTCTTTTGTAACACGGTACTTACCGGTATTAACCACGAAGCTATGCCTTACTATAGCTACGTGGTATTAACACAGTAAAACACAGAAATTACTTGTGAATTGGTATATCTAAAGTCATAACATATCTACATATTTATTAGTGATTTCGAAGTATGAAGTAGATAATACCAACCAACCAATACCAACCAACTAATACTGACGTTTCAGATTGTAATAACATTTACCGAATACATTTTATATGAGATAGTTGAAACATTTTTTTTATATTGGCACAGTAAATTGACTCGCCTGATGGTAAGCAAAATGAGAGTCCCATGATGCAATTACAACCGACGCGGTAGTAAATACATATGATATTAATAAATTGTGGCCGCATAAAGCCGCAGTCTACTTTACGTAAAACGATAAGGCCCACCCAATGAGTTTATGTTAATAGCCATCGAATAGTTGATGAGACTGCCCCCGATCGTTGGTCGCGGCTTAATGCGTGCGAATAAAAGTTGCATGCAGCGAAATTTGTTGCAACAAGCTTTAATAAGTCATACACACGCGTACATAGAACAACAAACCTAAAGGTAAACCGCACAACAACTTCGCGTCCCGAAGCATGGCTTTCTTACTAATAAACACTTTAATATTTTGGAAAAAAGTTAGACCCGGCGATGCTCGGTGCGTCACTTAGAGTTATCATAATGTGTATGAAATTGGATGGTATTAAAAAAATTCGTGCCGCAGCGATATATTCATTCCGGGGAAACTCTGCCACGCAGCGACGCGTGCGCCGCTGTTCTCATCTTAACGCGTAATTCTCGGTTGCGTCGCTCTGAAGCCCGGGGTAACGGTAGGACTCATCATCATCATCATCAGCAGCCCACACTCGTCCACTGCTGGACATAGGTCTCCCCTAATGCACGCCACTGCTCCCGATTTTCGGCCACTCTCATCCAACCCACACCAGCTAGCCTTCGAATGTCATCATCCCATCTTGTCGCAGGGCGTCCTACACTACGCCTACCGAGTCGCGGTCTCCACTCAAGGACTTTACGGCACCAACGGCTGTCAGTTCTGCGGCTAATATGACCAGCCCACTGCCACTTCAGTTTACTGATTCGGTAGGCTGTCTGTGACTCTGGTTCTCTGTCGGATTACATCATTTCTGATGCGGTCCTTCAGAGATACTTTGAGCATAGCCCTTTCCATAGCTCTTTGAGCGAACGGTAGGACTATGATTCAGGATTTGGGGAGTCTGGTTATTAAAACGAAGCTGGCAACGATGTAATGTGGTTATTTATTTGTATTAATTGATATGATTTCTAGAACACACGCTAGCATTTTTTCGTAACTGTAGACATTGATGACTACTAACGGTCCCCTAAGGAACGATTCAAATTTCAACTCGATTCCTTCACGTATTATGCTGTTCGATTGCAATAGTTTTCTTGTAGGTCTACAAAGATTATTTAAGATATCATTGGGGGTCTGGCTCACCACATGCTCATCACTCATTTCAAAAATGTTTGAGTCTGAGAAAAAACTGCAGAATGTGCCTGGAATAATTTCGTGACCTGAATAATTTGTGACAATACATTAGCTATTTAAAACGACCCGTGCATCTTAATTTGTAATCATACTTTAACCAATTGCTGCAAGACAAGCATTGCTTAAGAATGTAGTTAGGTACTCGCGACGATGTAATGTAGTTATTTAATTATATTAATTGATATTAATTCTAGAACACGCGCTCGTATTTTTACGTAACTGTAGATATTGTTGACTACTTTAGGGGACCGTCGTTACCCTTAGGTATATATTTGATACGATTCAATTTTCAACTCGATTCCTTCACGTGTTATCGAAATAAAGACGAGCGTCCCGCCTTCCTCTTTTGAGGTAAGTAGGTACATTTCAAATAGAAATGACGATGTTAAATAACTATGATGATTGTTACATGTGTAACGTAATACTGACATTCTCGTTGTTATATCTCAAAAATTACAAATTCTTTTCTATAGGACACTACGAAAAGATATTTTTATGAAACATGTGTAAGGCAGTCTCAAATCTCTCAAATAATACGGATAAAAGTTACTGTCCATCCTTTCATCCAATATTTTCACACTGAAGACCACCGGCTGGTGTTAACAGACCAACCCTTGTAACATGTAAATAAGTGCGCATTAAAGCCATCACGCCCACACTTCACAAGTGTTCGGGCAAAGGGTGGTTTAACACTTGCTTACTGGTTTCGGAAACCATTTAATTGGTAAGGTGTTTTTGTTCTTTATTTACGGTTTGTCGAATAAGTCGTAAACCATAGTGGCATATTTCGGACGTGTACAGGTGCCTGTCATCGAAAATTAAGGTGGAAGAAATGTGGTTCATTCTATAACCAATCAACTTAAATACGTAAGTATAGAAAATACTGAGCGATGACGTCACGCCTCGTAGTGTTTGGTCTATGTAGCGTTATGATTTTCAAATCGTTATTTCACTGTAAGTTTTTAAGATCATAATTTTTTTTTATATGAGAGGTGGCAGACGAGCCGACGGATCACCTGATGGTAAGCAATTCCGCCGCCAATGGACACCCGAACACCAGTGGAGTCACAAGTGCGCTGCCTACCATTTCCCCCCCATTGGGCCTCCAGTAACCTCACTCATACGGCGAAACACAGCGCAGGCGCTGCTTCACGCCGGTCTTCTGTGAGGCAGTGGTATCACTCCGGTCGAGCCGGCCCATTCATGCCTAAGCGTGGCTCTCCCACATTTAAATTTTTGTGTTATTTAAGTTTTTGTGTTAGAGAAGTATTTCGATAGCCATATCAAATTAAAATAGTCATCATGCCTGTTCTATAAAATGAGTGAATCATTTCAAAGAAATCCTTTTACTATCTCTCGGATATAAAATGTTACTAGTAACGTACCACACGGGTGATTCCCACTCGGAAAGTTCATAAACCGAAGCGGCTCCGGAGCGGATAATCCTTTCCCTCTCAGTGCAGGTGATGTTAAATTGAAAACCCGTGTCGGGGTAGCCGGTTCGATTAGATTTTTAACTATGGAACAAATTCCGAGCTAATCCGCAAGCTGAAATTTCTATATCGGTTCGAATGGATATCGATTTAGGGAGTGGTTTTATATTAAAGCTCATTGAACCCTTTATATCGTTAGGTGCAACTCCTAGTACCTAGGTACTTTCCAACGAGACTAGTATTTGCTCACATGGTTTTTAATTATTGAGTTCCTATTTGATCCCAAAAACTAATGAAGGCGACGGGTAGAGCACACTAGCGACGCCAATTAATTTCAAATTTTGGGTACTAAACCAGATCACAACAGTTTAGGGCTGCAGTCTCTCGGCAAATACTTTTACTATTTATTTAATAACCAAATACAAATGTTGGGTCTGTTTTTGTACTCGAAAAATTGATTCATTTTGGAAAACCGGTAATCTAAAATTATATTATATTATAATAAATAGTATAGGTGTTTACCGAGAGACTCGAGCCCCGAAATTATTTAAATATATCTGGTTTACTAGCTAAAAATTTAAATTAATTGGTGTCGATAGTGTGCCCTACCCGTCGCCTTAATTAGTTTTTAGGATCCAATAGGAACTCAATAATTAAAAACCATGGGAGCAAATACTAGTCTCTTTGAAAAGTACCTAGGTACTAGGAATTGCAACTAATAAAAATCGTTATAAAATTTAAACTCTCACTAAATCTGTTTTTTTTTTTATATGAGAGGTGGCAGACGAACAGACGGATCACCTGATGGTAAGCAATTCCGCCGCCAATGGACACCCGCAACACCAGTTATAATTTTTTTGTGTATACCGCAATAATTATTCAGCGTTTATTAAACCATTTTGAGGATGCACTTCTGACCAGAGCAATAGTAGATCAGTGAATACGAACGTAGGACGTAAGGGGACCCACACAACATATTCGGGTTCCAAGTCAACCTCTCCTGCCTGTGGCGCGTCCTGATAATCAACAAAAGATGCCCTGGCGAACCACCCACCAATCCGCACTGGACCAGGGTGGTGGGTTATGGTCCAATCCCCCTAATGAAAAAGACAATATTGCCCCGGCCCCCAGTTCCTGGCAGCCCTGCTATTCCGGGCCAAGGCGGCGGTCTCGGTAACGGCAGGGCAGGGGGTGCTAAGAATATCCGGTATACGGAAGGCTTTCATACCACACTGACCTTGGCGACGTTTAAGGTGACGGGTAGGGCACACTAGTGACGCCAAATGATTTTAACTTTTAGTTTAAATCGGGTCTAATTTAAACAATTTCGGGGTTAAATCCTCTCGGCAATCAATTATCATCATCATCAGCCCATTTAAATCCCCACTGCTGGGGCACGGGCCTCCCTCAATCACATGAGGGGTAATTGCCATACTCACCACGCTTGGCAGACGGGTTGGCGAGGGTTTTGATGTAAATGCAGAGTTTTCCTTCTCTGGATGCTGATGATCATGCCAGCAGCTTTACCTTAGTCGCCTTTTACGACACCTGGGTAAGAATGAGGGTGGTCTATTCTACTCTGCTCGGACCACACGAATCAATTATACTAAATACGAAATGCATAAATGTTGGGTCCGTTTTTGTACGCGAAAACGTGATTACCGCCAAAAGCGGTCACTTTTAGCGTGAATCATTTTTTCAAGCACAAAAACGGACCCAACATTTATGCAGGGTTATTTAATAAATAATATAAGTGTTTGCTGAGAAGTTGTAACCCCGAAATTGTTTAAAATAAATCCAATTTTGTAGCTAAAAATTAAAATCGATTGACGTCACTAGTGTGCACTACCCGTCACCTTAACGGACGCACGCCATGACTCGACTCACATCTGGCTTTTAAAATACAGGATGTATCTGTGGACATTTACATCCCTTTAACCACGTGTTCTACCAACCATTCTGAACAACATTTGTTCTATGACTTTTCGAAATCAATCGAAAAATTTTTCGACTTTCCTTGCAAAATGACCAAGTCACGTGACCGACTTTGTATGAAACGTTGAAATTTTTTTATGTGAATATCCGAAAGTCATAGAACAAATGTTGTTCAGAATGGTTGGTAGAACACGCGGTTTGAGGGATGTAAATGTTCACAGATACAACCTGTATTTGGTTTCATGGAAATCAGGTATATAAAAATAAGAATAAAAACTAAACTGAACCACAGTGGATATATACGCAAGCAGTATGGACACTACGAACAAACGCTCAATAGCGCACGCACACAGACGCACACTTTACACGGATTCTAAGGTCCCATCGGAGTACAATCGTAGGAACTAAATTCAGGGTTGTCAGTTTTACTCGAGTGCCGCTTTCTTTATTTTGGTAAAGAAAATAAGTAGATACATTATTATGTATCTTATCAAAAGATGGTTTTGGATATTAAAGTGATATGATTGGGGGGGGGGGGGGGGGGACTGGTTACTATTTTAGTCGAAATTTACTGTTGTATGCTGTAATTTACGAGGTACGATCACAATTACATTTTGGGGGGGTCGGAGATGGAGATGGCGGGACCTCACTGTGTCTTGTCCCGAGCAATCGGGTGCATGACCAATACCATAACGTGGTTTGCAAGTAACGAAACAAAACCTAACGAAAAGTATGTCTCATTTTATATCTTTGCGTAGCTTTTTGCAACTTTAGGAATCATTTTGCTTATTTCTCAAGAAATATCATTCGTTCTAATTTAACACGCACCAGATGATCCTTGTTGAACCTAGGATCGCAATCTCGGCCCGGTACTTAAACCAGTAGTCCCAAGGTAAGAATAATATTTTACAAAAATAAGAGGACAACCCTATACGGTAGGTAACTTTCTGTCCAAAATGGCTGAGTCTCGATACTGCTTTAGCGTATTTATCTACTGTGACTGAACCAAGATCAGATGGCACTTCCAGAGACAGTGACCTTTTTTCAATGGGAAAATTTCAGAAACACTAACACTTTCTAATTAAGTTCCGCCTTTTGCCACGAGCTAAATAACCGTGATCAGACTATAAGGTTTTTTTTATGATATATTGGGGCAGACTAGCAGACGTATCACCTGATGGTTAGTGATGATCAACAGGAGGATGGTTTAGTTAGTGACGACTTTTTGATTTGAAATTTATGTCTTCCTTAGATGTCTCCTCACGCCTGTTTTTTTTAACATTATAAGTGGCAGACGAACAGACGGATCACCTGATGATGGCAAGTGATTGCCGCCGCCCATGGACACCTACGAGACCAGTGTAGTCACAAGTGCGCTGCCAAACTTTAAACCCCCTTTTCCCTGGTTTTCCAGTACCCTCACTCACACTGCGAAACACAGTGATGTCACAGTGCTGTTTTAAGTTTTCTGTGAGGCCGTGGATCATTCCATTCGAGCCGGCCCATTCATACCGAAGCGTGGCTCTCCCACGATTCCTGTTTTATCGTTGTCTAGATAATTTATAAGTGCGTTGGGCCTTCAGAACTTTAAGACGAAAAAGGCAGCATTCTGTTAACCCTGAGGGCTCGTAAAATAAAAGTACTCATCAAGGGAGCAATTTATTAAGAGGGCACTTTTATGGGACTATTCCTCACCAATATCATGGTTCATTGCACACCATTGCGTATGGGTGAATAGACCGAGGGTTTAGAATAGAAAGGTTAGGGATATGACTTTTCGGATCTGGGATTCGGATACGGATATGGGAATAAAAAATAACGGTTACGATAATTGGACGTGTGGTCCCCGGCAGAGTAGAATAGGCCACCCTCACTCTTACCGAGGTGTCGTAAAAGGCGACTAAGGTAAAGCTGCTGGCATGATCATCAGCACCTAGAGAAGGAAAACTCTGCATTTATATCAAAACCCTCGCCAACCCGTTTGCCAAGCGTGGTGAGTATGGCAATTACTCCTCATGTGATTGAGGGAGGCCCGTGCCCCAGCAGTGGGGGCTTAAATGGGCTGATGATGATGATGATGATGGTTACGATAATACGTTACGTTCGATAGTTTCAGTTACGGATATCAGATTTTAAATCTAAATGATTTTTTTATTGACCGTGGGAGAGCCACGCTTCGGCATGAATGGGCCGGCTCGATCAGAGTGATATCACGGCCTCACAGAAAACCAGCGTGAAGCAGCACTGTGCTGTGTTTCGCTGCGTGAGTGAGGGTACCGGAGGCCCAATCCGGGGGACAGGGGGGCTTAAAGGTTGGCAGCACACTTATGACTCCACTGGTGTAGCAGGTGTCCATGGGTGGCGGCAATCGCTTACCATCAGGCGATCCGTCTGCTCGTCTGCCGCCTATCACATTTAAAAAAATCTACAATAAATAAAGATGGCGCATGTCGCGTTTGATTTCTACTTTGCACCAAATGCTGTGATAATTTAGTAAATGGTTATCTTTACGTTATTTTCTTTAATTTTGATACTCATAATACAAGAGCTCAAGCTACTTATTTTGGGATCGGGTCATTAAATGTATTGTGAGATATTTAAGAGTATAAAATAGATAAAAATATCCATATTTATACAATAAATGTGAAAGTGTGTGTATTTCTGTGTGTTTGTCCGTATTTCACGGCTAAACGGGGCAATTGAATAGAATATAATAGAATTCATTTATTTCAACCATAGGTCATATTGAGGGTACAGATATTATTAATAACAATAAACAAGATTAATTTCATTTCATAATTACATTACACAATTGTCAAAAATTAAAATACAATTAAATTTAAAATACTTTAAATGTGGCAGAGCCACGCTTAGGCATGAATGCCGTGTGAGTGAGGTTACCGGAGGCCCAATGGGGGGAAGGGGAAAAGGTTGGCAGCGCACTTGTGACTCCACTGGTGGTGCGGGTGTCCATGGGCGGCGGAATTGCTTACCATCAGGTGATCCGTCTGCTCGTCTGCCACCTCTCATATAAAAAAAATAATAATAATTAGGATATCAAATTACAATTTTAAATAAATTATAGAATATAATACAATTAGAATTAGAATCGTGAGATACTATACTACCTACTGTTTTATTATTTTAATAATTTGTTCATTAGTCAGTACATAACATGGTTGATGTACTGACAGTCATACCTAAGCGCGAACATTTGCAGGATGATGTGTGACTGCTCCGGACCCTGCTCACTAAAGATGCACATCGCTTCCGTAGGGTCGTGTAAAAACAGTCTACACGCCACTCAGCAAACTCAGCAATAGAATGTCGTGATTTTTAATTGAAGATAGTTAGCCTATCATTAGTTAGAAGGGATGGAAAGTGACAAAGGCTACTTTTGGTGTCTTTCTCAGAGTGGCGCTTATTTAAGTTTTGAAAGAAAGAAAGAAAGAAAAATCGTTTATTTTTGCACATTTACACAGTTCTCACTACATGCATGGCTCAGCTTGTGCTGTGGCCGACAACCTCAGCGCTGATCTTCCGCGGGTGCCTTATTTAATGTAAAATATAAAATAAAAATAAAAAACAAAAACATTTTTTGCATTTTGCATGCTCGCGTTGCATGAAAAACTTAAATAAGCGCCACTCTGCAGGTGCGTCGACCTAGATTTAACCTAGATTTTTTTATATTATAGGTAGCAGACGAGCTGCTGGATTCTACTTACCGGAAATTTTGCGAAACCTCACCGGTTACAGATATTTAGGTACTTCGCATATCCGATAGTTCCGGCTACAGAGCTGCATAGCATCCCTAGTATCGACCTGCAGGCTTAGTATATAGCGTCAAATAGGACATAGTCAGAATTTTTACACTCTAACTTTGATACAAGCATCTGTATAGAAATCGTAAACTTCTAAAGTCTTTCGTCTGGTATAAGGCGCTAAATAGTTAGAACGGTTTTGTATTACTATTTACCTACTTTCATACTATTCGAAGTGAAAATCCAGATAACCCATACTTATTGAGCGATGGTAGCTCATAATAGTAAGATAAGAACGCGCTTTCTATACGGGGTTCGAATCCGAGCATGAACCTTTGCATTTTTCAAATCTACCTGCATATTTCTACCATAAGCTCGGCGGTGAGGGAAAACATCGTGAGGAAACCTGCACCTCTTGAATAGTTTCTCACGTGGATACCTGTAATATTTAAAATAATAATTCTGAACGTGTTACCGTGATCCAGTTGGTCTAGTTCCCCTAAGGGTTGCGAATATCTTACGGCAGTCGCTTCATTGTAATTCCCAGACTTGCCGAATCCTGGATAATAATTCAAGCGTACCCTGAAAGGCTCCGCCTGAAAACCAGCGCTGCAGCGGCTTCGGCCACTGCAGCAAATGCTTGTTGGGTTTGTTGGCTACAGAATTTGTCCTAATTGTGTATTTATGTCACTCATTTATTATTATGTCACTTATTATCTTGACGACATGTTTGGAACAGTGGTAGTGAACGCTGCCTTTGATCCAAGGGTTGCGGGTTCGATCCCTGCACAGTACAAACATTTGTGTGCATGAACATATTTGTTTGTGTTGGTCTGGGTGTTTCCTATGTATTATAAGAATGTATTAACAAAATAAAAGTATTATATGTATATATTTGTAATCCTACTGTTGATTCTGATATCCGTAACACAGGTGCTTGAGCTACCTATCTCGGAGTTAGATCAATGTATGTGATGTTGTGAAATATTTATTTATTTATTTATGTGTTTCAATTAGTGTTCTGTGGCCAATAAAGACATTTTGATCTTTTTTTTACCCTGGGCTCCGAAGCGACAGCTTTGGACGTAACCACAGAATAAATACAGGACTGATGAATTACAAGTTAAGATGAGAAGGAGGTACTTGACCACTGTGATTCAAATCCAAGCAATGCAGGGATATGTAGCAAGCTTTTGTAATATGATCATGATCAATGTATGTGATGTTCTTAAATATTTAAAAAAAGAAACATTGTAGAAGGGGTAATTTTGAATCAAAGATGTTTGCTTTATCTGACGATCAATTTAATGAGTCTTCTGTTACAACAATACTATCCTGTTCAAAAAAGTGAGCTCCGGCTTGACATTCAATAGGTACTGGTCGACAGCGGCCGGGATGACCCTACTATCGTCCACGTACACCACGTACTTAAGTACCAACCGGACTCGGTCGTTGTTGTCGAGATATGGATATATCGACTGTCAACGTCCACAGACCACGAGGTACTATAATGTAGGTTTCCAATGCTTCTACCTGAGCTTAGATTGACAAAAGTTCATTGAACCTTATAATAAATCAGAAAATAATAATGCTTGCGCGATGTAATTACGCATAGGCGCCATCTGTTGAGATTAGGAGGAAGTTTTACGTAAACAGCCGATGGTTCATGGTACAAAAAAAATAGTTTGTTACAACATTACATTTTTCGAAATGGAGACGTCATCTTTTTGATGACGGAGGGATATCGGACGAATAGTTCAACGTCTCCTGAACTGAATGAATCGAAAACCGCTCCGAGTGGGTGAGGGTATCGGAGGCCCCACCGGGGGAAATGGAGTTGAAAGGTTTTGCAGCGCCTTTGTGACTCCATTGTTGTTGCGGGTGTAAATGGGTGTTATACCTACCAATTTTAAACTTAAGTTAAGGGAATGCTGTCTTATCAATTGCTAGGATAGTTGTATAAATTAGTATCGCTACGTGTACTCATATTATTACCTAGTTAATCATTTCTAATTCCTAAATATAAGTTTATTAAACTCATAGCTCACGATAGCACAAGACAAACCTCTGTGGTTTTGTTTGCTGTTTTCTAACATTCGTACATATATAATATGTAATATAATAATTAATTAAGACGGGAATTATCACGAAGTTTGTTATGTGATACAACAATATGTAGGTGCGGCGGCGGTGAGTCCGCTTGTAACCACGGCTGCTGTAACGTAGCCGAAACGTCGAGCAAAATATGTGAGTACATAATATTATATTGTAAGCGCTATCATCACGGAATACCCTATAATAGGCTTACCATATCTAGATAGGGTTTTAGAATTCTACCATGCTATCTTAATCACTACGCGCAAAGCATTTGAATCAATATTGCGCTACTCGCGGCAGCCGATTGGTCGGATTGAGTTCGGTCGTTTGACAGGTCGTGGAAAAGATATATAGGGTAACCCTTACTATGCGGTAAGCGTTTGTAACCCTATCAATAGGTTTACCAATACAATAAGGTTACATATTCAATAGGGTAACCTACTGATTTAGTAAACTACCAATAGAGTTACCCTATCGATAGTCTTAACTCTGAAAAGGGATTTTCCGGTCCCTGCTCTAGATAAGCTGGGAGTGTAAAGCTGGCATTCCCAGGGAAACCTAATACGCACCTGCGAGTGTTTGCATAACTATCACCCGCGCGTGATTCATACTCGAGCTACTGACTCCAGCATTAATTAATATGCTGGGATAAAATAGATGTAAGACACATCGATATAAAGTAAAGTTAAAAACTAGCTAGATAGAAGATGAAATGGATGTCTGTGTGAGGTAAGTGACATTAAAGTTAGTACAGTTTCTTTCTTGTCTTGACTATGATCAAACCGAAGTTCTCATCCCAAACTGATAGATATATATGTCACCGGAAAATAACAAGATCCGTAAGTTTAACAATTTACTAGGAAGATTATAAACGTTCGTAGGCTTCTAAACGGTAGATAAATTGTATTATTTTAGGTCCACATTTTCGTACATTGATAAACTTTCTGAACTCACTCGTAAAATAATAAGTAAGCAATGTCCAAACGCGCGTAGCGATCGGATTGGCATTGCCACTGTGAACATTAACCAATCAGAGAGCAGTGTGTTATTTTACGTATTTCAAAGATTCGTATTTTTAAAACAGTTTCTGTGATTGGTGATGGTTATTCGAACCATATAAAATTTTACGAAAAGATATCCATTACTTTATAAATTCACCGTGTGACGTCGGAAATTGATAAATTTACGAAAGTTTGGACGTAAAATAATACAATTTTTCTCTCGTTTAGAATCATATGAAAGTTTATAAACTTCCTAGTAAATTGATAAACTTACGGATGTTGTTATTTTCCGGTGACATATACATATAATGACAAACTCTCGTATTACTCATTAATGTGGAATAAGATCAATATTATATTATTGCTACATAATAAATATAACTCTGTAATACAATGGTAATTAGTTTCCCAAGATACAAGCTTTGCTTAGTTTGGGTACCCCTGGTAATGAAGTGATTTTGAATATTCAAGCATTTGTAAACATATTTCCAAGTTAGTTTTTAAGCCCGTTCAGTTCCAATAAAATAGATTTTTCATTTTCAAAAGGTCTTTCTTCGGCCTCATGTGTGCGAGATGATGGATATAAGAAAGATATAGTATGAGGAATGAAATTGCGAGAGGCATACGTGATAGAACTGGAATGAAAGGTTAGCAAAACAAATATATCTACCATTTTAAAAATGCTGGGATAGCCTTAAACCGTTTTTGACAGTGGGAGAGCCACGCTTCGGCATGAATGGGTCACCTCGACCGGAGTGATACCACGGCTTCACAGAAAACCAGCGTGAAGCAGCACTGTGCTGTGTTGCGCTGCGTGAGTGAAGGTACCGGAGGTCCAATCCGGGGGAAGGGAGGTTCAAAGATTGGCAGCGCACTTGTGACACCACTGGTGTCGCGGGTGTTTATGGGCGGAGGCAATCGCTTATCATCAGGTGATCCGTCTGCTCGTCTGCCACCTATCACATAAAAAAAGCTCGTGCGATGTTTTGCGCCTAGCAGTTGTAGTTATTGAGATAACGTCACATACATTTTCTTGGTCCCAAAATAAGATATTTCCTATGGAAACCAGAAACATCAAAGGTACCACAAATACCCAAACCCAGAATTGAGACCTAGCAACGTGCCTTTCGGTCTGGAGCAGGGAAATCCGGACGTAAATGAACTGGGTCACAGTATCATCCATGAGCCAACCTCGGAGCGTCACTCTGTATAGTGAGGCGGAAATCAAATTGTCGCTACCGATCCATGGGCGGACACGTCTACTGCAATCTCGAATATGCAACATTTATATTTGTCATCTACTGCTATTTGTGCAAAATATACGAGGGACGATAGCCCAGTGGCCCAGAACGTGTTTTGAATGCGAGTAAGCACCTCTAGACTTTTCAAATCTAATGTGCGTATTTCCACCATCAGCGGTGAGGGAAAACATCGTGAGGAAACCTGCACGTTTCAGATAGTTTCTGAAACGTATAACCATGATTTAGTTGATCTGGTTCCCCTGTCAAGAGTTGCGAGGGTCAGACAGCAATCGCTTCATTGTAATTAACAGACTCCTCAAATCCTGAATCATGGTCTAAATCTTCAGAGCGAAAGCTTAGGAATTACACCAAAGTGTTGTCAATCTCATCCTCCTCACCTTAAAGCCGTGCGATGCGTTAAGAGCTTGCATCCGTCGCGGGCATCCGCGACGTGCTGCGTCGTGGAAAATAGCCAGTCTGCAGATATCTGCAACGCTTTCCCTTTAACGTAGTGCCGCCAGTCGCCCGCGAAGCGTGCTCGGTCGCCAGCACCACTTGCCACGGGAGACCATCTTCACGAACATTGCTCTGAGGAAATGACATGAAACAGCTCGCCGCTCGGAAAACCACGACGTGCGCCCGTTTAACGCAGCGCACAACTTAACGTTTGATTCCCAGTGGCGTCCCAAGCTGTCCCTTCGGAGCCCGGAGTACGCTTAAACCATGATTCGGCTCGTTTGTCACCTCTAGCATAAAAAAAGTTTAGCTAAAAACAAAAACTGAATAGTTAGGAATTTCCTGTTATCTCCATTATGTATGGCATAACTACAATTAACCAAATGTGTAAGTAGCTATGTGTGCCTTATATATGAGAAAATGATAGCGCCATATGTCTACAGCTGAGTCAAAGTTTCTGTACCCAATTAATTGTTAATATTTGTTTAAGATGTCTTACATATAGTCATCATCAGAGATACCGATGTTATGTTAAGTAAGATATTACCACAGCCCCGTGTTCAGTTTAATTTTGTAAATTAATAATTTCGAGATGTTTTGATATCGTCATAGGTAAATGTTACGTTAGTAAACGAAACCTTGAATGTGCTGAAGTCATACCCCACTACGTGTGGCGATAGATTTTAGCTGAGCTAAGAAAGAGGCATTTGTAAAAGTTATTTTAAACTTTTGTAAATTAATAATTTCGAGATGTTTTGATATCGTCATAGGCAAATGTTACGTAAGTAAAGGAACCTTGAATGTTTTTTTTTTTATATGAGAGGTGGCAGACGAGCAGACGGATCACCTGATGGTAAGCAATTCCGCCGCCCATGGACACCCGCAACACCAGTGGAGTTACAAGTGCGCTGCCAACCTTTTCCCCTTCCCCCTATTGGGCCTCCGGTAACCTCACTCACACGGCGAAACACAGCGCAGGCACTGCTTCACGCCGGTCTTCTGTGAGGCAGTGGTATCACTTCGGTCGAGCCGGCCCATTCATGCCAAAGCGTGGCTCTCCCACATTTACAATGTGCTGAAGTCATACCCACTATGTGGCGATAGATTTTAGCTGAGCTAAAAAAGAGTCATTTGAAAAAGTTAGAAATGCGAACTTATGTGAATGTCATTACTTTAGCTCACTCGCTAAATTTTATTGCAGACACTTTTATCTTTGATCAGAAAACTTTTAATTTTTATATAGATTAACATTTAATATAAAAATTACAATTTGGAATTCGGGAATATTCTGGTTTCAGCCTCTACTCCGTAATACATACACACCCACACACACACACACGCGCACATGAATCACATCTCAAAGGGCTGTCCTAATGACTCCAAAACAAAAAAATTAAAGGATTCCCCTTAATTTTTTTCTCTTTCCCTAAAGTCATCGTCTACATTGTTCTCAATTTGAATAAAATGAGGCTTTACAGTAACAGAACTACAGAGTGAAAAATTTGTCAGAAAATTTGATACCTATCACAGAGCGACTATTGAATCAGAGTGTGTATGTGGCTAGTGCCCGACCACCCACCAACACAGTTTTCCTGGAGCTTTATTACATTACAACTCACCTCAGGCCTATAGGAGCTAGTTTTGGTCACATTACTTAGAAATGCTTTAAAAATTAACATTTAGAAAAGAGTAACAAGCAAAAAGCTTCCCAAAAAGGTCCTGTTTTATTTGTCTCTATGAAGAAGTTTTGAAAATATAGGCGTGATTTTTTTTTATTTATTTTGGTATGCAAAACATATTAAAATCTTATATGAGTACCTAAATTATTTTGTAATTACATTATGTTCCCGACTGCAATACAACAACAATTCACAGACAAAATATCACAACCAAGATAACAGTTAAAATATAATAAAAACTAGAACTAAAATCCACAGCTAACCTACTCACATGATGATACACAAAATTGGATATAGAAGAGGCACAGAGTGTTCTAGAATGTTTTTTTTTTATTTATTTGTCTTTTCAACAATAAGTACACTATAACATGCTTAATATTACAAAACATATTCTTATATCTAAGTGCCTCACCACTTACAGAAAAGCACTACATGCACTAATTATTGTGTTTACAAAGTGTTCAGTCATCATCATCATCATCATCAGCCCATTTAAGTCCCCACTGCTGGGGCACGGGCCTCACATGAGGGGTAATTGCCATACTCACCACGCTTGGCAGACGGGTTGGCGAGGGTTTTGATATAAATGCAGAGTTTCCTTCTCTGGGTGCTGATAATCATTCCAGCAGCTTTACCTTAGTCGCCTTTTACGACACCTCGGTAAGAGTTCAGTAACATCCTTTTACTAAAAACACAAAATAGGTTGAATAAAAATATAAGAAAAAGCTAATGTTTACATTTAGTTGTAGAAATCTTCCATAAGTTTCAAACATATGGATCGTTTCTGCAACCGTACTAAATTACTAACTACCTAATTAATTAAATAAATAAAATTGACATAGTCTAAGATCACCAACTACTCGGCGTGCAGAGTGACCTTTTTAATTCAAGGTACTGACGTAAAATACAAATCAATATCCTTTTCATATTTCTTGTACAAAGAACACATCGGCGACAACGAACTATGTCTTTTTAAATTAGTGCGGCTCAATGGCAAGCAGAACAGTTTCCCATTAGGTCGCCTAGGCAGATTATGGGGTATATTATGTGCGACTTTACTAAGCACCTTTGGACAATTGAGAGTGCCTGTTACAAGCTTCTTGAGAAAAACCAGATCCATTTCATTCATTTCCCTACGTTTTTCTAAAGAAGCCATTTGAAAATATTTCAGTTGTTCATCGTATTACTTAAGTATTCTGCCCATATTGCAACTGTAGGTGAGGTGCCACAGAAACCTTTTTTACAAACGTTCAATCCGTGCAAATGCACTATAAATGCATTGTAAAACCTACCTCTTGAATTGACTAGGATTGTAACGGTAGAGATTCATATACCCATGTACTTAAACGGCTAGTTAACGTTATAGGTACGACACATCCTGGCAATTGGATTATAAAAAGAGGTTCTGATAGTGTATAATAATAATATCCTCCATCTGATTTCAGCTAAGGCGGCTAATCACGACGATCAGCCACTTATGCAGGATACATTATAGTGCTCAAGTGTGTGCGCAAAACACAAGTGCACTCTCTATTCCCTTGCCATCATATTCCGATGGAACACCAGTGTGACACGACCAGAAAGGGGTCCAGCGCAGTAGCAACGGCTTAACGAGCTTTCCGAGGCACGGGGGTACAAGCCCGCCAACTTATAGACTTCGGGCTGACACTAAGAATATCTTAACAGAAAAACTCTGGTACAAATTTTGACGCATTACCCACTGCGCTAACGAGGCACTGTATACTTGTAGTGCGAAAGGGTTCCGGCACAGTAGATATTAGCGTATATATCTACTGTGGTTCCGGTCCCTGTATCGGATGTTAAAATTCAAGACAGTTAGAAGGGAGGGGCAATCAATGTAGGAATTAGTAAATTTATAAAGATAGACGATATGTACGTTGAGATAGATAGATAGATAGATAGATACTCTTTATTGCACAACATACAAAACTTAAAAGCTAGGTATACAGAGATACAATGTACAATTATTAATTAATTATTTGTACACGTGTACATAGAACAACAAACCAAAAGGTAAACCGAACAACAACTTCGCGTCCCGAAGCATGGCTTTCTTACGGATAAACACTTTAATATTTTGGAAAAAAGTTAGACCCGGCGATCCACGGCGCGTCACGTAGAGTCATCATAATTTGTATGAAATTGGATGGTATTAAAAATTTTCGCGCAGCAGCGAAATATTCATTCCGGGGAAACTCTGCCACGCAGCGACGCGTGCGCCGCTGTTCTCATCTTAACGTGTTACTCTCGGTTGCGTCTTAAACTGTCGCTCTGAAGCCCGTGGTAATGGTAGGACTCATTATCATCATCAGCAACCCACACTCGTCCACTGCTGGACATAGGTCTCCCCTAATGCACGCCACTGCTTCCGATTTTCGGCCACTCTCATCCAGCCCACACCAGCCAGCCTTCGAATGTCATCATCCCATCTTGTCGCACTACGCTTACCGAGTTGCGGTCTCCACTCAAGGACTTTACGGCTCCAACGGCTGTCAGTTCTGCGGCTAATATTACCAGCCCACTGCCACTTCAGTTTGCTGATTCGGTGGGCTGTCGGTGACTCTGGTTCTCTGTCGGATTACATCATTTCTGATGCGGTCCTTCAGAGATACTCCGAGCATAGCCCTTTCCATAGCTCTTTGAGCGAACGGTAGGACTATGATTCAGGATTTGGGGAGTCTGGTTGAGTGGTATCTTATTACTTTATCTGAGAATAAAATCGATGGTATTACGTTATCAATCGTATAGTACGAGAGCGGTATATCCTAAATTTATTCTCGTATAAACATTCGACGAATCGGGCCAAAATAGTTTGAGACCAGACTATTAACGTTGTGCATTATTTAAAGCATTTGTTGACATTTAAATTACGTTTCCCAGTCGTTTGAATTTTATCAGACCATGCGCTTTTATTTGCTCTACTCTCCAACTGAAACCCTAAAAGCATACGAATACATTATTGTGTACTTTGCAAAATGCAAATATTTGGTGTTCGGTTCCCGCAGCAATCCATGTTTGTAGATAAAACAATCCTTTGGGCATCATTGTTTCTAGCTTTCATGGTATTGTTTATTGTATTTTATTTATCAGCATTTCTGTAATAAAATAATAATATCCTCCAATCGATTTTTTCAAAGGCGACCAATCTCAACGATCAGCCACTTACGCAGGATATAGATAAATGTGTGCGCAAACACAAGTGCACTCTTTATTTTTTTTTCTTTTATTATGGCTCTACCCGAAGATAATTCGCCAATGTCAAGTAACTTATTGAGAATAAGTCGAAGTCAGTCAAAGTCACTGTCACTCAATAAAACGCCGGTGTTTTACGTTTTATCGACCTACGGATTCAGCGGATATCACTCTAATAGCAATCGCAGGTTTTAAGACTCTATTTGGTGTAAGCAAGTTGTCACTCGACACACAATAGCATAATCCAATGATTTTTATTATTAGGATCACTTTGCGGCACTTCACTGCACAAATAAACACCAAATTTGAACACTAAAAACCACTAGACACTAATTTAAAACCTTTGAATTGCATCAGCCCATGCGGCTTGTTTTAGCCCTACCCGCCGAATCCTTTGTAGCCACTCTTTATTGCCTTGCCCTCATATTCCGATGTGACACTAGTGTGACACGACCGCAGAGAGATCGGATGCAAGACCAACGGCTTGATGTGATATCTGTAATCACATGTTAATTATATATACTTATAAATAGTTTTAAATTAATTTAATATACGACAGTTTGTAAGTGCTGTGTACAAACAAGCTAATGCGTTTTTTTTTAATATGATTCTGCTACCCCTCAGGGAAAAGATAGTATTATACTGTTTTAAACTTTCATGGTCACTAACATTAGATATTGTAAGTGTTGTGTGTCTAGAACAGGTGCGAGAAAATAGTGAGTTAGTGAACAATACTGCAGGTGCGCATAGTAAAAGACTGTGAAGGAGGGTAGACCGATTTGTCTGCCAGTAACTACTTACCTGCAAAAATTTCAGTTACTCCGTGACCATAGCGCTTGCAACAGTGCCGAAATATCGTAAACCCAAAAATAAGGTACAGGTAGAAATCACGTAAGTAACTATTATAAGACAGTATTAAATACATGTAACACCTTCACTGAAAGTCTTTAATGTTTAAGGGGTTATGAGTTAATCCCCATTGAACGGCACTCTACATTGGAGACAAAGTGTTCTGATGGACTTTAACCGCTTAAGACCTACGATTGTTTTTCATTATAAAATCAATCACCTTCTTCAACATTATCCAACGGCACTAAATTGAAATGCAATGTGCTTACGTACTGCTATAAGGACTGTAGCATATATGCAACCCATTTGGTAAAGCCGATATCATTCCGATGCCATATGATTCCAAAGTGCCCCTGCAACGATGCGATCGTAGGCCCTTATTGCCAACACTGATTCCGACTACGTCTTGTCATCATCATTTCAGCCAATAGACGTTCGAGACGAATGTTCTCCACACAAATTGGTCCTGTGCCGCCCGCGTCCAATGGACTTCTGTAACCTTCACCTTGTGGGGGCCTGCCACGGAAGCGACTTCCTGAAAGTGGCCTCTACTTGAGGACCTTTCCGCCCTAACGGCCATCTGTTCTCCTCGCTATGTGCCCTACCTATTGCCACTTGAGACATGCATTTTGGACTATGTGTGTGACCTAAGTTCTTCTGCGGGTCTCATCATTTCTGATACGATCACGCGAAGAGGACTCCGAGCATAGCCCTCTCTATTGCTCTCTGGGTGACTTTGAGCTCCTTAATCCGGCACGTCTTGGTAGGTAGGTAAGTTAGGCAAAGGTATATAAATAGTGGGTCTGCCATGTGATTTACCATTAGCTGACCCCACAGAATATTTAGTTCTGTGGTTGACCCACTTGCCCATTAGCCGTCCTCAAAAAAAAAAAACTCATGTCCTACTTCACGCAATGTTGGAGGCGCCTTGTGACCTCACAGACCGGGACAATACACATCGTGCTCCAACGCACTGAAGTCTACAAAGGCTAACTTTTTTGGCCCATGTCCAACACAAAGATTCATTTAGCACTATCATTTTTAGCTGCAAATTCAGCTAACATTCATATAACATGTTCAACCGCATTGAATCACCTAGCAACTTTTTAACAGCATTTCTGCTTCCCAGAGCAGTAATAACATTGTTAATTGGATTGACAAGACAAAAACGAGCGCGCTCGATCGTGTCCAATGGAAAATTCGTTACTGGTTTCATTCGGAAAAATGTAACACGCATTCGGTTCGTGTACAGTACAACAGCAAGCATAAACACTGTTCATTCAAATCAGCCAACGGTCGGCAGAATTCAATTTTGAAATACGCTCGCAGTTCGAAACATTGTTTGCAAGACCTATTTCCATTTGTGCTGCCAGAAAAAGTGACAAGCGTTTGGATTTTATGCAAATACGAGCGATCATAAACAAAGGCTTTAATAAACGCATTGTTTAATATTCCAACAAAATGGGCCTTTTTCCGGCGCGGTTTTCTCGTCGTTTAACGGCACGGGCGATGGAAAAATTACAAAGAAAGGTAATTTAAAATTGGATGATGATATTAATGATGGTTTAAAAATAGCATTTAAATTGTTGTTGTCAGAGACTTGCACTCAAAGTGCGAGCCTGATGCGTGTTTCAGTCTCTTTGAGGATTATGCCTGGAGTGGTAGCTAGGGACGGCACGATTCGCTTCGAGGAACAAAGTCAAGGAAAACGCTGCGTTTCACACCCATGTCTTTGACTGACGATGCACGAATGAGTTTTAAAAATACCGCAGAGTATGATAGACAAGGGTATTGAAATGATAAGGATTCTTGGTCATGCTAATCGATTAGTCTTGTGAGTTGTTATTCATAGTAATCTGTTAACTTTGACAATTGTATTTTTTTTCTTCTCAATTGAAACTGTAACATCATCAATATTTGAAAAGAGTAACTACTGAGTTTCTTGCTGGTGTCTTCTCAGTAGAAATCGACATTCCGAACCAGCGATAATATTATGTGTACCTATATTGTGGACGCCGTGTGGTCCCCGGCAGAATAGAATAGGCCACCCTCTCTCTTACCGAGGTGTCGTAAAAGGCTACTAAGGTAAAGCTGCAGGCATGATCATCAGCACCCAGAGAAGGAAAACTCTGCATTTATATCAAAACCCTCGCCAACCCGTTTGCCAAGCGTGGTGAGTATGGCAATTACCCCTCATGTGATTGAGGGAGGCCCGTGCCCCAGCAGTGGGGACTTAAATAGGCTGACGATGACGATGATAGACATTACAACTCTAACATTGAGCATATAAACATTAGATAATACTTTTTCTGTGTATTTTTATCTTCATAGGCCTGGTACATTAGGGAGATAAAATATGAAATTAGCCGTTTTTTTCTAGACACAACAAGACTAATAATTCCTTTAGAACCCTAAAATATTACTGTGGTATATTTTTATTTTGATTAAAGACCATATTTTTAAGGTGTGTAATGTGCAGATCAGATACAATTGTATTCTTGATGCAGAAAAAAAAATCTTGAAACTGATTCTTTTTTGTTAGTCAGAATTGACGCTTTCAGCAATCATAACTTTTAAATAAGCAATGCTTTTTTCTGGAAACCTATTGTGAATGTACCTAAACGTTGTCAATTAAAGCACAGTTAAATATGAAACAATATCTACCATTAATATTTTCTTTGAAAAATAAAAATAATGAGTTATGATTAAAAAACACAGCTCTTAAAAAAATCTCCATACCAATCGGTAACTTCATACTTTAAGAAGAACCGAGATCTGACTAGCGCCGCCTATCGATTTGCGAATTGTAAATATGGGATAATACCTATTGCAAAACATGGGCAATGAGATTCTAAAAAAAAGTATTTATGATTTTTCAAGATATATCTGCCACAAAATATCTCTTTAGAAGTAACCAAATTTTTGTGAATTGCTAAAAGTGGCCACTTTAGGCGGAAATCAAAAATGAAGTTACTTGTAGAGGGAGACACAAATACTTTTTTTTAGAATCTCATTGCCCTTTTTTTTCAACAATATCCTAAATTCGTCACAATTAATACAAATCGATTTGCGGGCTAGTGAGATCGCGGTGTCGCCTTAACCCCTTAGTCATATTATACCTATTATAATCATACTGCTAATATACCTCTTAACTAGTTACGAGTTGTATAATCTTTACCTTTTAAATACCTATTCAAATACTCGTTAAAGCAAAATAATATTTTGAAACAAATTAGTCCCTAACATGAAAGATTTTTTTAGGATCCACTTCCAAAATTTACTTAGGATGGGGTAAGAAATCAAACAGTAGTACAATAAGCAGAACGAACGGAAGTATTCGCAATTACGTCAAAATGAAACGACCATTTTAATCTGTAAATTTTATTATTATCGTAAAGTTAACAGTAATAATTTCATAGCTTCCCTTAATTATTTAATTCCATGAAATTACGTTTGTCAAATAAATACTTTACACGTTTAAATTACTATATTCTAATAATTAAACATTCTTAATAATAATTCGCTATCTTCATCCTAATTGCTTAAATAGCTAAAAGAGGGAAATCGAGTTACTATTGTAATACAGAATAATAATAACTACCCTGAAAATCTGTCACTGGTGACTAGATACATCAAATCCAGTCCTAACGAATCCAACGCAGCTAAAACATAATGAGAATCAAAAGTAGCTAAGCGCCAAACATTTCTTTGGCGCTTATCTGCTTTCGAGTCTAGAGGTCTCATATTCAGTACAAATCCATGAAATATCTACAACGATATGAAACATAGCATTGGTGTCTTTGTAAGACGAAACTCACCTAATTACTGATATGATAATTCTTCTGGAATGTTAATATTTACATAATGGCATAACCCCAATAAATCTAAACTATTTAGAACCACAATATACGAAGCGGTTCTACCGATATATTTTATCGTCGTGCGGCGGCATGCTGATGAAGTAGGGAGCCGGCGGCGGTGGCGCTAAGTACCGGACTGAGCCTGGCCCGGGCTGAACCTTGTGTGGGAGCGTAGCGGTGGACAGCGAGGCGGGAGGCAGCGTCGCCGCGTATCCCGGCCACGCCGCGCCCCACAGCGGGGCCCCCGCCGTCGCAGGACTGCTCGCCAGCGGGCCCCCCCGGTACGACGTGGTCGTCATCCGCAACCGAACCACACATATCGCAATTATCAATATCGCTATAAACGCCACAACCCCACCTACTATCCCAATTATCAGGTTATCGTCATTAGTCGATGATGCCATACCAACTACTGGTGCACCTTTAGGCTCTCCGGGCATCTTTGGTCGCTCATGTGAAGGAGCAACTGACCAAATTATATCAGGTTCGGCTGAAGTTCGATGTACGAGACGAGGTGGCATGGTAGTGGTCACCACGCTTGTGGATGAAGATGGTAATGTGGTCCGCCGCCTTGTTTCGCATGACAACTCGTCGTCACCTATTTCGACCAGCAAGAATCCAGATAAATGATCAGGAGAATCGCACCGAACGTTATCTATTCCGACATTTGGTAGCCACCTGCGTAACGCACGAGCGTTGCAATCGCATTTAATGGGATTAGTTTCTAATCCGAACATTGATAGGTCAGCACGTCGATCGTCTAAAGCTACGAGCAGTTGAGGTTGTAGCGTATTCAGCTGACTGCCTGCAACGTCAATTGTAATTTGAGATGATCTTGGCAATGGGAACAGTAATGCTGGTGGGAGACTTGCAACTGATGTATTTCGGAAACGGACAGTAATTGATGGGGCTTTTAGTCCAGCAAGCACGCCCGATGATACTGTTTTCAATCGAGTTCCTCTAATACCTAGCTCTTCAAGACGCGGGTGCAAAGTAGAATGCAATTGATCAGCGCCTATATTTGTGTCTTTGACCTCTACATCTAACTTTTCAAGTGCTAATACAAATTGTAGCATACCTTGCATATCGAGATATCCTAGTCTTGGAAAATCATAAGCTCTTAGTTCAACTAGATTGGGCAGCGATCTGAACGAATTTTTCTCAATTCTAGTACATTTATCCAGATCTCTCATATCTAAAACTCGTAATGATGATAATCCTTCGAAATTGCCATCAACAATTGTTACAATCGGGTTACTTGAGATATTTAGTACTTGCAGGTTTTTTAGTTTCGGCCAAGACATAGCGAGCGATCCAGTAACATCAACAATTTGGTTATGTGATAAGTCCAAGGACTCCAGTAATGTCGTTCTTGTAAAAGTTTTCTCTGATAAACCTGTAATGTTGTTGAAAGATAGATTCAAATTATACAAGAAAGGAGTCTCAAGTTGACCCACCCATTTCATTCCTGTTCCTGCCAAGTTCAATTCGCGTACAGTCTTCGGTTCTGTCAATACATTATTGATGGTTTTCTCTGAAAGTGGATTAAATGACAGATCCAATTTCTTAATATTAACCATCACACTATCTTCAGCTGGAATATCCACAATGATGTTTTGTGACAAATCGACAGATGAAACGAAGAAATATTGTTTCTGCAAAGCTTTCAAAGGAGCGTGCTCGAACAAATTCCTGCTCAAGACAATTTTCTCTAGCATATGTAATCTTGAGCGATCGAAAATGTTATCTGGTAATTCAGTAAGCGAGTTGCCTGCCAAATTCAGAAGTTCCAATCGAATAAGCCCTTCAAACAGCCTGTCACCGAGGCGGTCGATCTTATTGTCTGACAGATCTAAATATTGTATTTGCGTGGAGTTATGGAAAGCCATTTCGCTTATTGTTTCGAGCTCGTTCCGCGCGAGCAAAATCGTTCTTAGTTTTGGAAGTCGCGCGAAGTCTAATTCGTCGACGTTTTTCAAAGTGTTTCCGGACAAATCCACCAATTCCAGATACTGCAAAGTGCTTATAAGTTCCGAAGGGAAGAAGTTAAATTTATTGTCGCTTAGTATGATTTCGCGTAAACGGGGATGAATTTTGAATGAAGATGGGAACAGATAACTTAGCTGGTTATCCGAAAGATCTATAATTTCTAAACTCGTTCCAGTGTTGAAGAACTCCCCTTTAAAAGCATTTAATTGATTTCCTTTGAGAGACAAATATTGAATAGACATTACGTTTATAAAGGCGGGTGTCCTTATATTAACAATGTTATTATAGGATAAATCTAGACGAGTCAAGTTTTTAAGATTCTTAAACGTATTTTCTGAGATTTCTTGTAAAAGGTTGTATGATAAATTGATTTCCTCTAGATTGGGAGTTTTCATGAATAAATTAACTGGAAGCGCTTTTAATCCGACATGGCTTAGATCAATATTCAGCAAAGCTGGGTTGTGATTGAAGACATTTTGCGGCAAGACACTAATGTGCGAGTTTCGGCTTAAATTCAAGTGAGTTAAGCTCGGGATGAATTCGAAAGCATTGGCTGGTATTTCTGACATTTGATTTCCTGATATGTCTAGGAACCAGAGACCTACGAATTTGAGTTGTTGGCCGGTGAAGCCAAGGATTCTGTTTTGGCTTAGAGATAAAAATTGCAATGACCCTTCTAATCCGCTGAAGACTTCTGCTGATATTGAGTTCAACAAGTTGCCGGAGAGGTCTAAATGGTGTAACATTTTGAAGTGTTCAAAGGCGGCCGGTGGTAGTTCCCTGATTACATTTCTGGATAGGACTAAAGATGTAACTCGATCGGACACGGCGCGGAGGATATCACTGGACAATGCGGTTACTCTGTTGAATCCTAGATGAACTGACACCAAGTTGGGCAGGCGGGACAGTGCGGTTGCGGGAATGAGGAGAATGTTGTTGTCTCGAAGTAGAAGAGTTTGAAGGCTTGTTAGGCCGTCGAATGCGTCGTCCTCAACCTGAAAATAAAAGATTTTTTATGTATTTATAGTCTATAAAACTATTAAAACTATATAAGCAGACAAAGTTAAAGGTAAAACCACCAGCATTCTGGACACGCAGAGTTGCGAGGTAGACAACTATGTTTTGTAAATATTTTCATTTAATTTTTAATTTGTAATTTATTTTTTTAATTCGGTTAAAAAAACAGGCTATTGAGTTTTCCTGAGTAAATCAGTGGATAAGATGCGATTACATGCGGGGTTCGAATCCGAGCAGGCAACTCTGGATTTTTTAATCTACCGCCAAACTTTTGGTAAAAATACGTAGTCACATACCTACATGTGCGTATTTTTACCAAAAAATTGGCGGTGAAGGAAAAACATTGTGAGGAAACCTGCAGTCAGTCATGAGATTTATGAAACAGTTTTACAGAACTAAATACAATGTTTTATCCACTCAAGCGCATTTGATGCATGACGCACGCTCCATGCCTACAAGCATTTGGGGTGTCTGTGTACTTACAGTGCGAAGAGAATTGACTCCAACGTCCAAATATCGCAATTCGGTGAGACCAACGAAGGTGCCAGGTGAAAGCTTCACCAGGTTGTTTCTGCTGAGATCCAACACTTGCAGGGAGACCAAGGAGCTGAGGTGACTATTGTCGATGTTCTGTAACAACGAGTAACGTAAATTAAATTAAATTAATTAATATTTCACAACATCACATACATTGATCTGATTCCGAGATAGGTAGCTCAAGCACCTGTGTTACGGATATCAGAATCAACAGTGGGATTACAATTATATACATATAATACTTTTCTTTTGTAAATACATACTTATAATACATAGACAACACCCAGACCAACACAAACAGATACTATATGTTCATGCACACAAATGTTTGCACTGTGCGGGGATCGAACCCGCAAACCTTTGCACCAGAGGCAGCGTTCACTACCACTGTTCCAAACGGGTCGTCAAGTTTTTTGTCGTCAAATTGTTTAGGACAATAAGTTATACAATTCTATGGAATTACTCTTTTTTTTAATAATGGCTGCTACTGTGTCTTGCAACACATCTATAATTCTGCCAATGTCTAGTGATTAGAGAGACACGTTATAATATTAAGGAATAAAACGTGGTAAATAAACCTTATGGTTATTAAAATAAAGTTCTAATGACATGTATCATTCTAATCAAGCATTATTTTTCGGACTTAATGAAGAAGATACTACCGGCAACTGAACGACCAATTATAATTGCATGTTCCATATTTCAAATTTTCTTGTGTGCGTAAATACACGTACTGAGATGGGGCGCGTCATTTCAGATTAGACGATCTCTAACATTTAACAAGATACAAGAACAACAAAAGATACGAGAAGCGCGCCTTATTAGTGCGAATTCTTAAGCTCAGAGCAATAAATTAAAACATTTCTTTGGGATTCAAACTTAAGTTTTTTAACAAACTTTCAATGAAAAGAAAATCATCTCTTTTCTCTCATTCAAATCAGCATTTGTATTCATTCCTGATGTTTCATATTTTAATGAGATCTGGTTTTTAAAAGGAAAGGCTTAACTAGAATCAGCCTATATTTGCTCCTTTATGAGTATGAACGTACTATATTTAACCCCCGACATAAAAGCAATCTGCATTTAATTTACGTTTTCTTATAATGCCTACCTATTTTATAAGGTATCAAAAGAACAAAAAGTAAATATTTAAGTATACCAGGTATAGCTAACTATAAATAGCCGTACAAAAGACAAAGCAGATCCTCGTTTGATAGCGATCAATCCATCAATAAGAGAACGTCTCACACGTAAAAAATCCTCGCGGAATTCTTCGTGACACTTCGGCTTTATCACCCATCCCCCGGGACCCTAGTAGGGATGCATCCGAGATTATTTTCGAGTTCTAATCGAGTTATTCTGATCGATGGGAATTTAATTGTTTAGGCGTTTTACACTCTTTCTAATAATCTAGTGCTTAAACGGAGTACACTTGGCTCATGATTTGAAAAGTCTGGAAACCTGTAATCCACTAATGGTCCAATTGAGTCACTTTAACTGATAGAAAACGATAGCGTAGCGATTGGGACCACCATGTCCGGGAGTGCACTCAAGTGGAACTATAAATAGAGCTTAATGGAGGAATCTAGAACCCAGTAAGGTGTATTTTAACATTAATTTATATTCACCATTTACAATCACCCATTTATTTACAATATACCCCAATATATACATTACAAGATATCTAATAACTTACAACTTACATAATATTATTAATTTAATTTTATCTGAATCACAATTATGAAATATATTCCACCCATTAATGACATTTCCAATTACTTTACAATTTTTAAATTGTTTGTATCACACTGTGGTTTTCTTTTTTACACCTTTTGTCACACCATCACAATACAAAAATTAACAATTTATTTTTTATCGAAATTTGTAGCACCTCGCCTGGCGTGGATAAAATCTGAGGCCGCCGTCTGAAAATCAGTGTCATGGCTTTGCTGTGACATGACTGAGACTGAGAGGCTGAGACGGGGACCATTCTTGCTGCAACATTGTTCACTTAATATTATTCTTATAATTTGTATTTTATTAATTGCTTCTACCTATCTGACTATGACTATTATTAGTGTTCACAACTTGATTATGTAACTGTATAATTTGCAGCAGAATAAACGTATTATCTATCTATCTATGTACTAATTCACAATATTATAGTACCACTCAAGTGCTTGTTAACAAAATCTGAACTCATTCGTATTTTATCTTGGCGGAGGTGAATTGAATTTGAACGTCTAAGCTGCTGGCTGAGATACTATGCGACAACTTTAGTTGTCGACACTTTTTTTCGATTAAGGCCCGATTCGACCGATCATTATCCAAAGACAAATTTATGGTATAACGTGAAATTTGTATAACGCTACACGAAAGATTTAGTTTCGGAAAAAGGTTGGTTGAATCGGCCTTTACAAGTTAAATAATTGATTGACTGGCAATATTTTTTAATTCGAATAACAATTTCTTTCGATATTACTCTATTCACTCGATTAAAAGTTGACTCGTAGCATCACTAACCCCCTGTTCCCTTTCTAAGTGGGCAATCTTTGAAATAACTCGGAATTTTGGCGAAGTTTAGAATAGAGTTAACATATCTACAACATTTTTGGCTAGGGACATTCTGTAGTTTGGGATTCCGCTTTTTTCCTTGTAGATGGTAATTTCATCGAATAGTCCCCAGTTCATTTCCCTAGTTGGGCCAAAGTTTTGGTACCGGAGTTTTTCGGTTACCAAATTCTCAGTATCGCTCTTGTAGGTACCCCCACGCCTCACGCCAGAAAGCACGTTTTCTTGTACGCGATCACTCTCTTATTATATTATGCTCGTATTCATATTCCGAAGGAATAATAAATAAATATTTCACAACATCACATACATTGATCAGACTCCAAGATAGGTAGCTCAAGCACCTGTGTTACGGATATCAGAATCAACAGTGGGATTACAAATATATACATATAATACTTTTCTTTTGTAAATACATACTTATAATACATAGCAAACACCCAGACCAATACAAACAAACATGTTCATGCACACAAATGTTTGTACTGTGCGGGGATCGAACCCGCAACCCTTGTATCAGAGGCAGCGTTCACTACCACTGTTCCAATCGGGTCATCAAGGAATCTTCGGAATATGAGCCTTACGGCCACAATGGCAACTAAGATTCACAACAAGTTGCCGATAAAGAACTAACATTCTTGCTACTCAACCAGTTGCCAAAGACGATAGATTTTTTTTTCACAACTGCCTGATTGTGAAACTCACAGTTGCGAAAGAAGAACAAACTTTCTTGCTTTTTTTGAAGAGAAAGGGAGGCAAACGAGCAAGCGAGTCATCTGATGGTAAGTGATCACCGCAGTCCATGGTCATCAGCCACATCAGAGGGAGTGGAGATGCGTTGTCGGCCTTTTAGGAAAGTAAAGGCTCGTTTCTTGAAGATCGCAATATCGTACTGGTTCGAATATACCGCTGCGGGAAGTTGATTCCACAATGAGATGGTGCGCGGCAAAAAATGACGTGTAAAGCGCACGGTGGTGGACCTCCACCCATCCAGATGGTACGGTTGCTACTCAACTATAGTTATTTTCTTTCTAGCGTTATTGAAATAAGATTTTTTTGTATATTGTATGGTTCTGCTGACGTTATGTAAGTGGGATAGAGAGTGCACGTGTGTATGCGACACACTTAATAATAATAATAAGTTATTTCCATAAGCAATTTACAAATGAACACTTAGATCTAGCGGCTCTGCACTAAGCAACATGCCTGTATCGCATCAGCCAGTAATCGAATTACTTTTACACAGTTGGACGTGGGCGCGCAGTTCAACTTTGAATAAACTTATTGGTAAGTAAGTAATACAGAAAACAAATCATTTGAAAATTATATAATCAAGACCATAACATTTTGGGGTTTACTATTGAATTAATTATTAAGAGGTCTTTATGAACCCAATTTAAATTAACTAAATTATTAATTAATTAAGGGAAATAAAGGGTAATTTTGTGTGTATGAGTGAGTGTGTGCGTGTGTGTGTCCTTGTGTGCGTATGTGTGAGTGATCAGCGGATCCAATCCAGGAGGCTTGTGCATTATATTATACTGTTGGTCGTAGCTGATGGTTGA
Source organism: Marasmia exigua (assembly GCA_019059595.1). Taxonomy (NCBI): domain Eukaryota; kingdom Metazoa; phylum Arthropoda; class Insecta; order Lepidoptera; family Crambidae; genus Marasmia; species Marasmia exigua. The sequence goes on from CM032471.1 coordinate 20,801,521, forward strand.
GATTGGCCGCTAAAGAATTCATGTAAAGTAATTTGTATAAATTTTGGTCTTTTCCGACATTAACGCGCTTGTCGTGCTTCTAATAAATATTTCAAACATCTGCTTTGCATAACTACCAATATTTGTCTGTTTCCTTACGCCAACTTTGGAGCCAATCAAGGCAAGGCCACACCCCTCAAAAATAAAATCTATTAAATCTCCAACAAACGAATAAAGCCAAATCAATCGTCCCTCCGTTGCTCGGACAGTCGGAACTGTTCAAATTAAAAAGTTTCGCCTGACCGTGATCTTGTTACCACGGATTCAAATGTCGGAGCGAGAGATCCGACAAAGTTCTCGGTGGGGTGTAACTTCTTAGTAAGGTTAAGAGGCTTGGGACGATTCAGGTCGACTATTCTCCTCTTAAACATTAAAATATAGATAGAAACATTATCCTTATTTCAGAACATACAAAACTTAATAGCTAAGTATACAGATATACAATATACAATTGGTACGACTATATAGGAAATCATCTTTAACGATAGCATATTATGATAAATTAAAATATAATAGTTAATGACCGCTGATCATCAAGTAGATTTAGTTAGACAAAAAAGAAGAGGATAGGTAATACATAGGTATTACCTATCCTCTTCTTTTTTGCCTCTTAGGTATTGGTATCTATTAGGTATATAAAAAAAACTAACTCTAGAAGACGGGACGAGCGTAAGACTGCCAAGGTATGAGTGACCCCTTTAATCTTGCTTATTTGCGGCTTGGGGAGTTGGCACACTTGCGGATTGCGAGTGTTTTCAAAGCGGAGCTACGCGGAGCGAACATGTTGCGGCTGCGCAGCATTCACGCCGCGGCTGCGCAGCATTCACGCCGCGGATGCGCTATTGATGCGCGACGGATTCGCCGCGGATACAAGTCTGAACGCCACTGTTTTTTTGAAATCACTCGCAATCCGCCAGTGTGGCAACTCCCTTACGATTAGATGACCCTCTTCCTCGTCTGTACTGGACTGGACTGGACTGTCACCTTATAGCACAATAAAGAGTCACTACTACACACACACTAGGTACACAAGACACAGAAGGCTGACGTCCGTGGCACTCACTCAGCTGGCCTACTGAAAATCAGCGTCATGACCTTTTTCAGGGTCATGACATAGGCTGAGTGGGGGCCATTTATGTTGGAGGTCACAACACACAATATATTATATGCACTGCCTGGTTATTTGTACTTATTATTTTGTTTTCCTTTGTTTGTTTCTTTTTTTTCTGTATCTATTTTTTTTGTTTGTTTGTTCTTTTGTATACTAATGTTGTACTCGTATGTAGTGTTGTGATGTCCAAAATAATAAATTATTCTTTCTTTCTTACTTACCGTAATCATATTACTCGACAAATTCAAATGCCGAAGTGCGACGAAGGACTTGATTGCTACAGTCGGGAAGTCCGTTATGAAGTTCTCGGAAAGGTCCAGCTTCTCCAAGTTCTCGATGCCTTGGAACACGTCGCTGTTGAACTTGGACAGCCTGTTGCGGCCCAGGTCAAGGGTCAGAAGGTCGCTAAGTCCGAGGAAGGCTCCACCTTCGATGGTGGAAATCATGTTGGCATGGAGGTCGATCTCTTCAAGCGTCTTTTGGGCGAGGAAGGAGGCTTGTCTTATAAGGGCTGTAAAAAAAAGTAAAAAGTAAAGTAAAGTATCAGCCTATATCTGTCCCAGGGCAAAGGCCTCCATCATAGAAAACAAGTCATCGCTACTATCATTGGATTAGGTTTAATCACCACGCTCGCCTAATGTGGTGATCACAATCCAGAGCTATGTTAGAAAAATTCGAAACATATTGCACGACCCGGAAATCGAACCCTGGCCTGGTACTTAGACCACTACACCAACGGGGCGATAAAAATAAGGGCTGTAACAATGTAATTTAAATCTAATTATAGTATTTACATCTGATTATACTATCTACAATCTCCCTCATCTTAGCGTGTAAGTGTTTTGACCGTGTGAGAGTCACGCTTCGGCATGAATGTAGTGAAAGAGAAAACATTTTTAAATCACAGAAACGATGTATTAGGGCCATGTGTGGATTAAAGAACATTGAAAGCTGTATACCAGTATTTAGGTCACTTAAATTACTAACATTACCGTCAATGTACATTTTCGAAATGTGTATATTTGTCAAAAGCAATATTCATCTATTTAATAAACTAATTAATACAACAACTAGACCAGTACGATCACAATATCGCCCTCTACTTAGAACTGGAGGTTTTCATACGGCCCTCTTGTGTAAAAGTGTATTTGGCATGGGTCCTATAATTTATAATAAAATACCTAATGACATTAAAAATTTAAACATGCATTTATTTAAAAAGAAATTAAAGCAGTTACTTATTGAAAAAATGTTATTATTCAATTACGCAATTTTTAAACGACAATTTGACACGCTAATAATATTATATAAATTTTATTTTGACATCATTTTTATTTGACATTTACTTTATATGATTACTTATTTTGACATTTGCACTGTGAATTCTATTAATATAAATATCAGACCCGATTGGAATAATGTAATACAAATAATATTAACTGTAATAATGACATTCCTACGCCTATTATGGCAAAATATGCTGAACATTGTATGTACCCTAAGACCATTTCTGTAACACCATATTTTAAAGGAATAAACGATTCTATTTAAAAAAAAAAAAAAAAAAAATGGGCCAGCTCGACCGGAGTGATAACCAACAGTGGGATTACAAATATATAATATATTATATATTTGTAATCCGGTAAAGCCGGTGGCCAATACTATTTATGTTTTCCTGATGGTTAGTGATTACCTCCGCCCATGGACATCTGCTACACGTCGCCATGATGGGGATGTCAGAGGTCGGATTAAAATGTATCTCGAGTTGAGAGATATAATGTCAAGCAACTGGCTATATGAATACTATGTTATTTTTCTAGATGCTCTTCTCCCCAGCTTTAGAAACAAGTAAAAGGAAATCTTTTTCCGTCCATCTGTATTGAAATAAGAAAAAAACTGGATAAGTTCGAGTTTAACTTGCTTATAGGGTTCTGACTGAACCTTTATTGATTTTATCTATGCTTCTTAAGTTGCTTAGAATCTTTAAACTTAATCGGTCTTAGGGTGGACCTGGACACGTTCTTGTTAAAAGGGAACAGCGCCGTTTGGTATTTGGTCCTCATCTCTAATAATAATAACTTCATCATTATTTTATTATACTGACTGACTGGATGGCGCAATTGGTAGGGACCCTGCCTCTTACGCCAAAGGTCAGTGGGTTCGATCCCCACCCTGGACAAACATTCGTGCGATGAACACTTGTGTTTGTTCAGTGTCTGGGTGTAATATATGTATTTAAGTATATATTTGTGTTCCTCTGTTGTCTGATATCCGTAACACAAGTGCTTACGCTACTTAGTACGGAATCAGGTCAATGTATGAGATGTTGTGAGAATTATAATAATAATTATTATTATATATTACTTATTATATTAGGTCCTGGGTTCTATTCCTGGGTCGAACGCCATATTGGTCTAGTGGTTTAAGTACCGGGCCGTGATCTCGGTGTCCTGGGTTCGTTTCCCGGGTCGAGCAAAAAGTATGTTCCGAATTTTTCGAACATAGCTCGGGTTTGTGATCACCAATCCGCATTAGACAAGCGTGGTGGTTAAGCCTAATCCCATCATAGTAGCGTGATTTCTATGATGGAGGCCTATATGGACCCTGCAGTGGGACTACTGTCCCACTACTATGGGCAATTACCAAGATGAAATGTAGGTATAATGTAATAATGTTTGCATAAAGATTTCTTATCTTTTAATCATCGGTTTATATTTTTTTCCCTTATTACCTTTTTTCTTTTTCATTTATTATTTTAATCATTTAATTTGAGGGAGGCCCGTGCCCCAGCAGTGGGGACTTAAATAGGCTGATGATGATGATGATGATTTTAATCATACGCCAACATTTGTGGGTTCAATTTTCCCTGCCTAGTTTACATCTAATAGTCCGCAGCTTCTTGCATGCTTTAAATTCTTCTTTTACATTTACAATGGACAATACGACAGAAAATCATTTTCTTAGACACATCAAAATTTAAGAAAAATAATTTCACATTTTAAACAGATATTTATGGAGAAAAAAAATATGTGAAAATCCTCCTGTGACGTCATCACTCGGCATGATAAATTGATAACGCTTTTGCTCACGTTGATTAAAAAAAAGTAAAATCTCTGATCTAAAAATGACAAGACAAAATAATGACAGTGACAGTAACTTAAAGTTAGCTTGCTACATAGTGATCTGTGCTTAAAGTCACATAAACTTTTTTATTGGGCACATAGCACCGACATCACAATACGTTGAGCCTCAGGTCTACGTCACTTCCGGCATATCAATTAATAATTAAAAAATAAATATATTCATAAAAACACACATTTAACGAGAGCTAAAAATATGGGTCATCTTTTGTCTCTTTCTTTATTTGAAAAGCGTATAAAAATGCTATTTTTTTTTATGAGAAAATGAAGAGTGACAGATGGAAGCAGAAGTAATCCTTTAAGGGTTCGATTTTGAGTAATAAAATAATTTCGGAACCCTAAAAACACAAAATATCTGAATAAAAATGCGATATTCCCAGCGTTTGCTAATATTTTTTCCTTATCTCTAAGGAATGCTTCGAGTGAAGGTACGATGGGAAAAACAATTGAACGATTGTACTGCAGGGATGAATACTATGCTGACAGAATACCAGATAAAATATTAACGATATTAATGACGAAATAATAATGTATATCCTTGCAAGCGCGGATCCATCATTCAAAAAAGGTTGTGGTCACAGCATTCAAAGTGACATTATTGAATCCAATCATGGTGAAGTTGGACCTCACGGCTACGTTACGCCATCTAGCGGTTTAAAAAATTTTAAGCACCCTCATCAAGTAGCGCCACAGACGCCTCGCTACGCGGCTCGAAGTTTTGGCGGCACGGCAATAAGTTGTCAAAAATGTGACATAAGTCATAACATGTCAGCATATCGTCTATGGCTCTTTGCTGCGTTCCAAATCACGCACGTTTCATGATTCATTGTGTTTTTTAAATTTTATTAAGGCTTATCGTTCATTATCATCAGCCTATCGATCTCAATAGACCGTAAAAAGGTGACGTCACAAGTCTATTAAGGTTGTGGGCATGCCCATCGTGCCCACAACGGTGGATCCGCCCTTGTATCCTTGCCGTGGAAGAATCACGGTTTGGCATGAATGGGCCGGCTCACAGCGGATGGCCTCACAGAGAACCTTCTTGAATCCGCGCTTGCGCTGTGTTTCGCCGAGTGAGTCTAATTCGTCGGAAGAGGAAAACAAAAAAGGTTGGCAGCCCCCTTGTAACGGTGGCAATAGCTTACTATCATTATATACCTACGTTTGCTTGTCTGCCAAATCATATAAAAAGCAGCAAGTAAGTTATCACTTAATTGTAAAACAATTAAGTTCACTAAATAAGAGGTAAATTGCGGTTTACGATTTATAAGGTATTAAAAAAATTTACTTACTAGATCTAGTTCAAACCAATTTCCGTTGTTAGTTTTCATATATTTCTTTTAGTTTTATAATGCTTTTATTATAGAAGTTAGAGAGGGGGGGGGGGGGGGTCCCATGTCAACATGTGTATGTTACCACTTAGGCAGCGTCTCTTACTCAGAGTGTTAAGTTTAGGAAAAATAAAATTAGAAACCTCAACATAATTTTTAAATACCTATCTATAGATACCCGTAACGTATGGGTTTGATTAAAAAAAATTGTTTCAGTTCAAAGTATGAGGACACCCCAAAAATATTTTTAAATTTTTAAAAATCGTATTGCGGTTAATATAGTTCATCTATCAATAATATAGTTCTTATCGTATAGTTTCGGAAAAAAGTGACTGTGACTTACGGACGGACGGACAGACATTAATCTATAATGGTTCCGTTTTTTGCCATTTGGCTACGGAACCCTAAAAAGCTTCCCCTGTCTACGGAATGAGGATGAGATGCAGTTTCAGTATTTTAATTACCAGATTTCCCAAATTCTGGCTTGACGGCTTTTTTATGTAATAGGCAACACGAGTTACAGTAGATTCACAAGTGAGCTATTAACTCTTAAATCCCCGATCCCACCGGATTGGGCCTCCTTTATTCACTCCAACGTTTTTGTCTAGCCGTGGTATCACTCCCGAGTTATACATCGACTCGTGGGAGCTTCGGCATAAATGGGCCGGCTCGACCGGAGTGATACCACGGCCTCGCAGAAAACCCGTGTGAATCGCTACGTCACGTAGTGAGGGTACCGGAGGCCCAATCCGAGGGAAAGGGGGGATTTAAAGGTTGGCAGCGCACTTTTGACTTCACACTTTTGACTTCGCGGGTATCTATGGACGGCGGCAACGCTTACCATCGGGCGATCCGTCTGCTGGTCTGCTGCCTATCACATAAAAAAATACCGCGGCTTCGACCTAGTAGAACTCCCCGTTGGTCTAAGCTAACGCCCTGTTGGTCTAAACTAACGCCCTGTTGGTCTAAGCTAACGCCCTGTTGGTCTAAACTAACGCCCTGTTGGTCTAAACTAACGCCCTGTTGGTCTAAGCTAACGCCCTGTTTGTTTAAACTAACGCCATGTTGGTCTAAGCTAACGCCCTGTTGGTCTAAACTAACGCCCTGTTGGTCTAAGCTAACACACTGTTCGTCTAAACTAACGCCCTGTTGGTATAAGCTAACGCCCTGTTGGTCTAAACTAACGCCCTGTTGGTCTAAGCTAACTCCCTGTTGGTCTAGAACGCGCTGTTGGTCTAGTGATTTAAGTACTGAGCCGTGATCTCAGGGTCCTGGGTTCGATTCCCAGGTCGAGCGAAAAGTATGTTTCGAATTTAAGGACATAGTTCGGGTTTGTGATCACCAATCCGTATTTGGCAAGCGTGGTGATTAAGTCTAATCCCATCATAGTAGCGATATAACTTGACTTCTATGATGCAGGTCTTTGCCCTGCAGTGGGACAGTTTTACTTAAGAACTCAGCTATATTTAACAACTGTTATTCCCGCATTTTTATTTTTCCTTAAAGCTGATAAGAGTACTAACGACAGCCAAATGTCCTTACCTATTCTGTTTTCTCTCAAAGATAAGACTTTTAAAGCTTGCGGCCCATTTAGTGAGGAAGATGGCACTGAGTTGATGTTGTTACGGTCGAGACGGAACACCTGGAAAGAATTAAATTTATCAGTGTTTATCCAAAGATTTCAATAAGACGTACCTTCAAATGCAAATATTTTTATCAGTTTGAAAAAATGTATCTAGGATTGGCTTTTTTTTAATATTCTGTTTTAATTTAGGGACAATAACCCTGTTATATAGGTGTAGATAGATACACTTTATTGCACAAAATACACAACTTAAGTAATAGACATTACAGATTTTTTAGTACAATTTCGGCGGTCTTTTCGCTGAAAGCGATTTCTTCCAGACAACCTTAGGGTAAACCATGTAGCTTATTATCATTTTCATCACATATTAGTAACACAAAAATTGTACTTTATTTTTAAATTAATGGTGACATTTTGATAAAAAGAAATTCAGAAGAGTAACTGCTAAGTTTCTTGCTTTTTTATGAGATAGGGGGCAGATGAGCAGACGGATCACCTGATGGTGACCGATTACCTACCGCCGCCCATGGACACCTACAACACCAGAGGTAGTTACAAGTGCGCTCCGACCTTTTAAAAAGGAATCTTGAAGGTTTGCTGGTGGTTTCTTGGCAGAAAACTATATTCGGAACTAGTAGTAAACACGTCGACATTCATACGTGTTCTGTACGGACCTAAATTGAACAAACTATTTTCATTTTTTCATCTTTAAGGAACTTAAGAATTTTCATTATATTACCTTCAAAACATCACATCCAATCAGCAGTCCCTCCTCTATTCCTCTTATACTATTTCCACTTAGGTCCAACTCCTCCAAAGCGGGCAGGTTGTGAAGCTCAGCAGTAGAAAAGATGGGATTCAGATTGTCTCCAAGAAGGTTGTCAGCGAAGACCAGCCTGCTGATATTCCCTCGAATCCCGGCGAGTAGGCGGTCAGGAAGCCGCCGGAGACTGTTGTGGGAGAAGTCCAGCTCTTTCAATGGTAGACCGTGGGATGAGAAAATCTGGAAAAGAAAAATGGTTGTTAAAAAGACGTAGCTAAAATACATCGACTCACTAGCCAGAAGCAGAATGTGTCTTCTAGGTAACGCTTATTCTGAACCAGAAGACTACAGGCAATTCATTCCGAAAGACATCGTGACGCCGATGAAACGAATCTTTCGTGAGTAGGAGTGCAAAGGATAGGGGAGTTCACTAACGGTGAAAAGACTGAAAAGGATGTAGAGGGCAGATGAAGCATTGGCTCCTTTGCCTACAAATGATACAAATGATATTTGCCTACAAATGCACTGAAGACATTAGCTTATAGTCTTGCAACTGATTGGCGATTATTAAATAAAATCAAAATAATAAAACGGTTGATTGAGTGTTTTTTGAATAGAAAGACAAAATCATATTTTTTTTAAGTCTAGAAGTTCCATCAAATTTATTATTTATGAATGAGCGTTGACTGAGATGTATTTGCCGATACTCCATGTAAATTTTTTAACTTTAATTTGAATGATAAGTATATCGTACAAAGCATTCAATTATTGAAGATTAATACCCCCTAAACGTCTAAAACTACCTACATAAGCAGACCAGCTTATATTTAATGTAAACATAATAAAATACTGATTAGCTGGATCTTATAATAACTATCCAAGGTTTGAAATGCAAGTAAAACACGCCACTAGCTATTTTAGCAATCAAATGAACGCTAACATTAAAAAAATAGCACAAAGCATTGAAATCCAATGCCATTTAATAAACGAACGCATGAAAAAGAAATTCAAAAAAGTTCTGAACATTTTCATTCCCTACGGACTCTTTATGTTCATTCCAAAATGTTCTATGCATAACATTTTATTATGTTATAACAGAACACACAGTAGGGTTTCATGTCCGAATGCTTTATGTTTCAAAGTCAAAGGAATTATAACAAATGAACAACATCCAACGGGTTCCATGTTGGGTCGGAATGTTGAAAAAATATTTCGGTGAAAAATAACAGTACTGCGATAGCCAGAGGTCTCAGTACCTACTGGCTATCGTTAATCGTAAATTATAAATATTTGCCTAGCATAGAACGTTTTCGTCAAGTGCTCTAGCGACTTCTGTAAGAAACTTAGAGTTGCAAAACCAGTGCCACAAAACAAGTATACCTTATTTTTATTATGTGCCAGGTGGCAGACGAGCAGATCGATCGCTTTATGATAAGCGCTCATAGACACCCGCGACACCAATGGAGTCACAAATGCGCTGCCAACCTTTAAACCCCTCTTTCCTCTGGATCGGGCCTTCGGTAACCTCACTCACACAGTAAAACAAATCACAGTTTTGTACCGGGATCTCGCATCCAGTTCCTTCCAACCATCTTGTGAAAATTGTCATTATAATAATGTGACAACTTCGTGCGCGACCTTCGTTTGGGGTAAGAAGCGGGGGCCGGGACGAATGCTTGATCAGGTGGTGTAGCAAGTCAGGAAAATTCGTGTTACTGCGTGTCATTATCCGACAACGCGCAAACGCATGGCTTGAAACCTATTTCAGCGCTGGCCCCGGGAGATACTAATCAAACTTAAAAAACTGAATTATCTAGGTATTATGATACCTACTTAAAGTTCACACTCGGGAGTCATCATCAGTCGACACAGAAATTAGACGTGTGTAACTCTTTACTGAATGATCCGACTCAGCCAAATGATACACTGTTCCGAATCTATAATGTTCGCTCCGGATATATAATTTGACTCTAATGGACCTCGAGTTCGAGTGAATCCAGTGATCCGAATGAGCTGAATGATCCGATGAGCCGAATGATACGAATGAGCTGAATGATCCGAGTGAACCGAATAAGCGGAATGATCCGATGAGCCGAATGATCCGAATGAGCTGAATGATCCGAGTGAGCCGAATGATGCGAATGAGCGAAATGAATCACGGATCTATCTGAGAGTCGATGTTCCAAATGAAGCGTTTCACTGTATCAAATGAAACGTATCTTTCAATCTTTTGAAAGATACGTTTTTGACAGGTCTAACCGATCTAATCAAAAAGCGCGCTATCTTTCTATTATTTTAGTGTGCTGCCCCACCCTGTTCCTATGACTGCCCTACCCTGAGCCCATGGCCGGCTGCGCCCATTGCTGACCCTAAGAGTATATTGAGCCACTAGTTAATATAGCACTATGCTCTACATTCTACACAACCCTATGAAATATGAAAAGGCTGGTACTTAATTAGATAGCTTTACAGAGCGCTTCTCAATTGGAGCATAGATCTAATAATCCAAATTTTATGCAAAAAGCGCAGTTGATCCCTAATGCGATATGAACAAAGCTCAAAATCGTTCAGTAATTGATACATGAGTTGATGATTTCAGTTAGGAAATAGGTTGCATCCGATAACTGGTTTAATGATGCTTCAATAGGGTTAAAATTGATGTAGGGGAAGCAAATTAGCAAGCAGCAGAATTTCAAAAGCCACATGTGTCAGAATGGGAATGCAATAGGTTTGGGATGATCTCATATTATGAGATTGAATTAATTTCGATATTAGTACGGGAGCAGATTTCGAGCTTGAATAGATTTCAATTTAGATCTAGTTTATTTGACTAATGAATATGTCTGTGCTAACTTCGGTATTAATTTAAAGGTAATAGATTTTCTGTCTGTGAGTTGTGACTACCAAACCTGCAAATGAACGACTTAAATACAGGCAGTTTAATACTTCCTTCATTTGAATTATGATTGATAAAATAAAATTGAAATTTTCTTCTGGGTTTAAATACTGTCTCAAATCTCGATTTGCAGAAATTAAAAGATAAAAAGAAAACATTTTAGAGTAAAAAGTATCAGCCTTTAAACTGTCAACTGCAGGGCAAAGGCGTCCATCATAGAAATCAAGTCATCGCTACTATGATGTGATTAGGCTTAATCATCACGCTTGCCTAATGCGGATTGGTGATCACAAACCCGAGCTATGTTCGAAGAACTCGAAACATACTTTGATCGACTCGGGAATCGATCTCAGGACCCCGTGATAATGCCCGGTACTTAAACCGTTAGACCAAAAGAGCGTCTTTAATTAGTTAGATTTGCTATACAGAATGGAGAACCTATTCATCTTTTCAGTTCATTGGTCATTGGCCCAGTTTTTCTTTAGTGATTTGTGGTAAAATCAAACTGAATTATCTCATTCTAGATATTCGAAAACTGTCCTACGCGTCTAAACGCGTACCTACGTGTATTTTTAATCATCCAAAATGATAGCCTAAAAAGATTTCCATAAATGTTTTCTGGATGAACGCGACCGCCTGTTTACACTCTTTTCTCTCCTTATCAAAATAAGGAGCAAACTCCTTTTCATATAATAACAGGAAGCAAGCAATTTCGTTTTACTACAAACTGGAAAATAATAAACAAACGTCATCAAGGCTAATATTCTTACAAATAAATAAAAATAAACATCGTTGTCTGATGTTAAAAGTCTGGTTGTTATTTGTTTAATCTGGTGACTTCAAAGTACTGCTTCAAAAGACACAATTTTTAATATTAATGTCTCGCTGAGGCTTTTACGAGTATGCGAAGCAAAATCCATCACTGACGGAATATAGAACGGTTGCATAGTGAAAAAAAATGCCGTGACGAAATAGGTCCAAAGCTCGCTCGATCTAAGCGAAAAACTGTTTAAAAGCTAAATAATACAATATAAAAACTTTGTTAAGCTATGTAGCGCAAAACAAGCGCAAAAAAAGCGCAGGTGTAGAAGTATTTTTTTAAATAGTATGTAATAATTCCTTATAGTTAGTTAATTTTCGAGATTGTCTACATTGATGTGTCAAAGTTTCAATAAAGAGTTGGTTATAATGTTATGCTGAGAAGATGTTCCTTTTATGTGTCTCAAATTATATACTATCATAATTCCCTAACAATTAAAATAGGCTTCTCAAATGCATTTTAATAATTACAATTTTAAAATATATATTTTTTTCATTGGTAACTTTATTACGACATTGTCGCCCCCATGTCAATGTCATTGAAGTGCTTTCTGATCTTGGTCGGTCTGTATCTTTCATGGAACTAAAAAACGCGCGCTTTAAACGGAATGTGCCATTTTCGGAAAAAAAAAAGAGATCCAATCGGCCCTGATGCAGCTTTAATGCATCTCTACACGGGTGCGGTAGAGAAGGAACGTCACCCAGCACGTCACTCCAGTACTAACAGCTTCGCGCGGTCTCGCATAGATCACTATATATGTAGCAAGCTACGGTCTCGCAAGTATGGCTTTCTATGAAAAGGCACAGTCTGTTTAGAGTGCATGTCTGTGGTATTTTTGAATAGTTTATTTTTCTCTAAGGTCTGTACATTATGACATTTTGAATTTTGCAAATGTATAGGAATAACACATTGACATCTGTCAGTATACTCCGTCTAATTAATAATCCGACTTTAGATTAAAATTATGTTTAAATTTTTATGCTTATAAATACACTTAAAGAAAATGTTCATAGCCGTGAGGAACGCGTCATATGAACAGCTGTTACTTTACTGTCATTTCTTTGGATTATGGCCGGCGTTTTATCTGTATCATGTTGACATAACACTCAGATTTACAAGGCGGTCTCATCGCAACGTGGATGCAGCTTTATTGTTGAACGAGAACTTGTCAGACCTGGAGATAAGACATTGAAAGATCTCCTGGAATCACTTTCTTGGTTTCAAATTCCTTGAACAACATTAGTGCTTGCAACTGCGCAAACAAGTCCGTGGTCTTGCAAAACTAAGTGGTGTGTGTGCTCTTCGTGACCATGTGTTGGCATGGCGTGTTGTGCCATCAAATGATTTTACACTACGTTTGCGCTAAAACTAGTTAGGGTACCCATAAGTACCTACACCCAACAATGTCAATTTTTTCTTTACACAGATTAAGGAACTCTACATAATGTATCATCATCATCATCAGCAACCCATAGTCGTCCACTGCTGGACATAGGTCTCATAGGTATAATGTATAATTATTATTAATATACACAAAACGGTTTCCGTAGTTTTAGACATTCTTAGATTGCAAGAACTTGTAAGAAAACAATTTGAGTTAATTTAATATAATAATAGACTTTAATCTCATCTCATCTCAGCAGCCCATCAGGGTCAGGATGGCATACTCCATGGGTCATCATCATCGTCAGCCCATTTAAGTCCCCACTGCTGGGGCACGGGCCTCCCTCAATCACATGAGGGGTAATTGCCATACTCACCACGCTTGGCAGACGGGTTGGCGAGGGTTTTGATATAAATGCAGAGTTTTCCTTCTCGGGTGCTGATGATCATGCCAGCAGCTTTACCTTAAGCTAAAAATGTAAAATTACCATAGCTTGAACTTCAAGCTATGGTAATTTTACATTTTTAAATGAAAAATGTAAAATTACCATAGCTTGAACTTCAACTTGGTCGCCGTGTGGTCCCCGGCAGAGTAGAATAAGCCACCCTCACTCTTACCGAGGTGTCGTAAAAGGCGACTAAGGTAAAGCTGCTGGCATGATCATCAGCACCCGAGAAGGAAAACTCTGCATTTATATCAAAACCCTCGCCAACCCGTCTGCCAAGCGTGGTGAGTATGGCAATTACCCCTCATGAGATTGAGGGAGGCCCGTGCCCCAGCAGTGGGGACTTAAATGGGCTAACGATGATGATGAACCATTGAGTATACCATCCTGACCCTGATGGGCTGCTGAGACACACGGCGACCAAGTTGAAGTTCAAGCTATGGTAATTTTACATTTTTAAATGAAAAATGTAAAATTACCATAGCTTGAAATTCAACTTGGTCGCCGTGTGGTCCCCGGCAGAGTAGAATAAGCCACCCTCACTCTTACCGAGGTGTCGTAAAAGGCGACTAAGGTAAAGCTGCTGGCATGAGCATCAGCACCCGAGAAGGAAAACTCTGCATTTATATCAAAACCCTCGCCAACCCGTCTGCCAAGCGTGGTGAGTACGGCAATTACCCCTCATGAGATTGAGGGAGGCCCGTGCCCCAGCAGTGGGGACTTAAATGGGCTGACGATGACGATGACGATGAACTTCAACTAACATATAACAGGATCTCTGAGTAAATTGGTTGTTTAATTTTGTCACCACTTGGAGATTATCCCTACTTCTCTTGCGAATAAAAGTACAAATTTCCCCGACTACACTATCTAGAAAAGAAGTAAAGGGGTCGGATTGGCGCCTGAAAATCAAAATTATATGTATATTAACATTTTTACTTTTATCCCACACCCTCAGTACATCATATTGAAAGGTAAAATACTTTTGATTTTTCTAACCCCACCAAATTATTTTTTTAATTTATTATTCCAATTGGCCATAACCTCTCAAATATTTATAACTGCCCAGTCAATCTTCCTAATCCTTTTTATTAAATCAATTGATATTAATGAAACTGCGCCCATTATTTGTCAGTTTTGTCACTAGCTGTCAAAGCTCAAACAATTGTCAAGGGTCCTCAACCCGAAAAGTGAGACGTCACTCATCGCGATGGTTCCGCACTTGTCAAACTTTAATCTTCAGATCTGTAGACCCGTCCCAATCTGAAGATTAAACAAAAGGGTAGACAAACTTGGGGAAGTAGAATAATATTATACTGACATAAATTAAATAATGATATTCATGCGGGTATTATTATGGTTGGAATCATTTAATTATATATAAAATTTAATCATTACCACCTGAAGAACGCCCTGTTGGTCTAGTGGTTTAAGTACCGGGCCGTGATCTCGGGATCATCGGGAGCGTCGCACTTTAAAGCGACGGATGCGCTTGGGCTCCCGGGTTCGATCCCCGGGTCGGGCCAAATTTTTTACCTGAGTTTTTATTTTAAGAAATTCTCAGTATTAGCCCGGAGTCTGGAAGCTGGCGATCTTGTACCCCCGTACCTCGGAAAGCTCATTAAGCCGTTGGTCCCGATCCCTCTTCGGGTGTGTCACACTGGTTTCCCATCGGAATATGAGAGCAAGGGAATATAGAGTGCACTTGTGTTTGCGCAAACACTTGAGCACTATTATATATCCCGCGTACTTGGCTGATCTTTGGCCGCTGGAGGATATTATTATTAAATCACGAGTAAAATAGTAATCGCCGTGAGCAGAGTAGAATAGGCCACCCTCACTCTTACCGAGGTGTCGTAAAAGGCGACTACGGTAAAGCTGCTGGCATGATCATCAGCACCCAGAGAAGGAAAACTCTGCATTTATATCAAAACCCTCGCCAACCCGTCTGCCAAGCGTGGTGAGTATGGCAATTACCCCTCATGTGTGATGGAGGCCCGTGCCCCAGCAGTGGGAACTTAAATGGGCTGATGATGATGAAAATAGTAATCAAATAATATTAAGCACCCTTAAATTATGTCACTACAAAGCGTCAGAGTTTAAATATTAATAGAGCAGAGGCATTAAACGGCCGTAATTGCGAATAAAATTAAGTTAATTTTATCAAAGCGCCCATTGCGTAAATTTTGATTAACTTGTTCTATGATAATTGACTTCAATATCCCTCTAATATGGAAATTACTACGTACCTTTAATACCTAGCTGTGTTGCTGTTAGGCTGACAGTAAGTGGAAGACTGAATCTGAGTGGGTATCGAATACCTGTCAAATTAGCAACAAGCAACCCGCTGAATGTGACATAAGGCCCGATTTTGTTATCAGTAGATGCCATTTGGTTAAATTAACTGTCTATATCTGAAATCGAAGCCTCATGTGGCAATGGACAGGGCATATTGCGAGGAGATCAGAAGGCCAATGGAGCAGAAAGTACCTCGAGTGGAGGCCGCGTATAGGGGGTCAAAGCCGTGGCAGGCCCCCCACAAGCTGGTGCGACGTTCTGGTGAAAGTCGCGGGTATCCCTTGGATGCTGGCGTCACAGGACTAATCTGTATGTCCAGTAGTGGACGTATATTGGCTAAAATGATGATGATTATGACGACTACTCTTTAACTAATGTTCAACTTGACGGCCTATTTCATATAATATAAATATTGTTTAAGCTAATTATTGCTCAAAAACACTTGTTGCCGATATTTAACCATTCGTTAATATTCCTTTAAACCATTGGTTCACTTTTATTAGCTATGTACTGGTCAAAAAACCGGCCCTAAGCAGACTCAACTATACACAAAAACTAAATAAATTAGGAGCCTAATATATATTGTCCTACTCACCAAGATCTCCCCATCATTGGAATCAAGTCAATAAAACTATTCGAAATTGAAAGTCATCGCTACTATGATGTGATTGGCTTGCATAATGTAAATTTGTAGTCACAAACCCGAACTACGTTCGAAAAATCTGAAACATACCTTTGCTCGACCAGGGAATAGAACCCAAGACGCCGAGATCACGACCCGATAACATTTAAAAGATTGAATGTAATATTTATATGGAATTACCGCTGTTTTTATGGAGTGTGTGCATCTAGAAAACTGGATTAGAATTCAATTCATTTTTTGTCTCCTCCCTTTTTGATAATTTTGATCTTAATGTCATACTATTTGCGAATGAGTAGCTGCTAACTGTTAGCGTAATGGGTTCACGACTTAAATGCCACATGGTGTTTAGGAGTTTTGTAATTTTGAAAATTAATAGCAATAATGAAACTTTAGGCAGTAATAAAAGCAAGGAAATTAAATTAAAGGAGTTAAATTAAAGGAGAGCGATAAACGTAGTTAATAAAGAACTTCATCAAAGTTGATTAAGAAAATCTATGAGGGTAAGGTTCTAACATTACAAAGGTAAGTTAAGCTGACAGAGATCTAATATGGACTCAATTTTGTTATTGTTAGGATAATAATAAATAATAATAAATAAATATAAATATTTCACCACATCACACACATTGATCTGACTCCGAGATAGGTAGCTCAAGCACCTGTGTTACGGATATCAGCATCAACAGTGGGATTACAAATATATACATATAATATACTTTTCTTTTGTAAATACATACTTATAATACATAGGAAACAAACCAGACCAACACAAACAGACATGTTCATGCACACAAATGTTTGTACTGTGCGGGGATCGAACCCGCAACCCTTGGACCAAAGGCAGCGTTCACTACCACTGTTCCAAACGGGTCATCGAATAGTTTACGAAGGATAGTTTACGAATATAAGTTTTATAAAAATTGGTGGCAGTGGAACCATTCAGATCAATTGGAACACGGTTACATATACGTTCAGAATCATTATCTCAAATGAGTGAGTGAGGGTACCAGAGGACCAATGCGGGGTAAAAGGGGGCTTAAAAGTTGAAAGCGCACTTGTGACTCCACTGGTGTCGCGGGTGTCTATGGACGACGGCAATCGCTTACAATCAGGCGATCCGTCTGCTCATCTGCCACCTATCACAAAAAATATAGTGTAGTAGTAGATAGTTATACTATTTGTTTTAAGAAACTATTCGGGACGAGTAGGTTTCCTCGCGATATTTTCCCTCACCGCCGAGCTAATGGTAGAAATATGCACATCTATTTGAAAAGTAGAAAGGTGCATGCACGGATTCAAACTCTGACCCCGTTATGGAAGGCACGTTATCGCACATCTATTTGAAAAAACCGAGCATGCACGGATTCAAACCAAGAACCCTCCCTTATGGAAGGCACGTAATCTATGGAGCTATCATCGCTCGCACTTTACAAGTAACTGTCAAGGTAAATTTCGGGAACTCCCGAGGGGCTGTGAATATCGCTAACTTACCACTTAACCGGGATCAAGTTACTGTAGATTAACAATCGGCGGGTTTAAGTGATCTATCATTAAGAGAGCATGTTTGATCTAGTAGCGCCATTTAATATTTTAATCAATATTCTAAACGAGATCGTCCGACTTTCATATACACTGTTATTTTTTATCGCTTAAATCCCGAAAATCACATAAATATCGTGAATCAAGATCATTTATTTAGCATGTCAGATCAACAAAATAAGTGAAAATAATCAGCTCTTCCATACAAAATTGAATTTCCATCCGACGCGACGATAATGTATGGAACAGCTAAATTTTTTTTTCGCTTAGTTTATTGATTTAACATGCTAAATGGACTTAATTTACGATATCTATTATGAGGTTTTCGGGATGTAAACGATAAAAAATTACGGTGTATTTTTGGTTCAAATATGAAAGTGCCAGCCATAAATTCTTTTGCTGTGTTTTGTTAAGACTTGTCCCCTGAATTTCCCCTGATGTTCAAATATCAATATTTGGCATAAGAAAAATAATTTTTTTTCGTTGGTTAATTCACTGAAAATTTATGAAGATGTTGATTTTTTAATTCAAATAAAACCAAAGATAATGGACCATACAACTTTGATGTAAATACTCAGGAAAACAAGTTGTACAGAATACAACAAAATAATTTTCTGGCCGGCACTTGGACCAAAAAAAAAGGATGTAAGTACTTTAAGATATTAAAGAAAACGTGTTTTTTTTTAAAACAGTATTTAAATCGGTTCAATTTTTATTTAATTATTTAGGTTCAACAACAGCACATCTAACAAAAATTTTGGAGAAGACAAATGTGTGTATACCAAACGTTGTTTTTCTGTACTTCCTCTACAGTGCCATCTCTATCGCGCTCTGTTGGACGAGGTTTAATAATAAATAAATATTTCACAACTATCACATACATTGATCTGACTCCGAGATAGGGTTAGCTTAAGCACCTGTGTTACGGATATCAGAATCAATCAGTGGGATTACAAATATATACATTTAATACTTTTCTTTTGTAAATTCATACTTATTATACATAAGAAAACACCCAGACCAATAAAAACATACATGTTCATGCACACAAATGTTTGTACTGTGCGGGGATCGAACCGGCAACCCTTGTACTAGAGGCAGCATTCACTACCACTGATCCAAACGGGTCGTCAAATTAATGTTATGGAAACGAGGAATAATGTAGTATATCACCAATCGCAATTAATATAAATTGCAGCGCTACTGGACCGAACAAGCAGCCTTAAAGGCATTTTAAATAATTTAAAGGGGTTTCGGTTCACTTAAAACTTTGAGAACCCATTTCGATTGGCCGTCATTAGGTATTGATTTATGAACCAAACAAGTTTGATATAGTCAATCATTACCTTTTTTAAGTGAAAGGTGGCAAACGAGCAGACGGGTGACCTGATGGTAAGCGATTGCCACCACTCATAGACACCCGCGACACCAGTAAAATCACTCATCATTATAATTTCATAAATAATAAATAAATATTTCACAACATCACATACATTGATCTGACTCCGAGATAGGTAGCTCAAGCACCTGTGTTACGGACATCAGAACCAACAGCGGAATTACAAATATATACATATAATACTTTTCTTTTGTAAATACATACGTATAATACATAGAAACACCCAGACCAATACAAACAGACATGTTCATGCACACAAATGTTTGTACTGTGCGGGGATCGAACCCGCAACCCTTGGGCCAAAGGCAGCGTTCACTTCCACTGTTCCAAACGGGTCGTCATTTCAGCAAATAGAAGTCCGCTGCTGGACATAGGCCTGCCCCCAATGTTCTCCACACAGATGGGTCCTGTGCCGCCCGCATCCATTGGAAAAATGGTAGTAGATAAAATTACTGGCTTTCTCTAAAACCGACTTTTGCTTTGACTTATCTACGTAACTTGAATTGTTGAAGGGCGATGGTAGCTCGCACTTGCCGTGTGGTCCCCGGCAGAGTAGAATAGGCCACCCTCACTCTTACCGAGGTGTCGTAAAAGGCGACTAAGGTAAAGCTGCTGGCATGTTCATCAGTACCCAGAGAAGGAAAACTCTGCATTTATATCAAAACCCTCGCCAACCCGTCTGCAAAGCGTGGTGAGTATGGCAATTACCCCTCATGTGATTGAGGGAGGCCCGTGCCCCAGCAGTGGGGACTTAAATGGGCTGACGATGATGATGATGATGATGGTAGCTCTGTGGATAAGAACGCACCTTCCATACGAGGGTCGTGCTTCGAATCCGAGCATAAACTTCTGGATTTTTCAAATCTATGTGCGTATTTCTACCATTAGCTCGGCGGTAAGGAAAACATCGTAAGGATAAGGTGCACGTTTTGGATAGTTTCTGAAACTTGTAATCATGATTCAGTTGGTCTGGTTCCCCTGTTAAAGGGTTGCGACGGTCAGACGGCAGTCGCTTCATGGTAATTACCAGACTCTCCAAATCCTAATTCATGGTCTAAGATTACCCCGGGCTCTAAAGTAACAGCTTTGAATGCAACCGGGAATTGCACGCTAAGTATAGTAAGGGTAGTAAAGAGGACAGTAGCAAAATAAGGACTTAAATTGTTGAAGTGAAAATTTCGAAACTATGAAAAGAATGGACAACATTTCAAAATTGCTGAGCTATGAAACAAAAAATACCAATTCTTTATTTACTTTTCCGCTTCTCGAATATATATTTATTTATTTTTTATATTGTTTATTTACTGAGAAAAAAATTAAAAACTTAAGATGACGTCATCGGACGGCAGAATGTAAAATATTTCTTTGCTAAGCACATTATAGTTTTAAATTTACGAAATGCCAAACCCATGACATGCAACTGTCAAAAAAAGACAACTTGTAACGTTGAATGAATGAATGACGTTGACAATATTGACACTAGTGGGTATTCTTTACCTTTGACAGTAGTACCTTTTTTATTAAAGCAATGATAAGCAAAATAATATCGCTGTATTCAGCCGTCCGATGACGTCATTTGGCGCTTACGTCTATTTAGAATATAAAGAATTTCAATAATGATTTTTTGTATTAAAATAGCAAAATTTTGGAAAAAGAAAAAATAAGAGTCTGTTCATTTATGTCTATTTTCATATAAAAAATCAATATGGACATGTGAAAAATATGAAATCTTGTCCATTCTTTAAAATTGTAGACCATGAAGGTTCTATATAAGTAACAACAAGATGTTTTAAAAATTGATAAAACATTCTGGTTATTTTATTTACATTTTCTTTATTCGTATTCGTATTGAACGGATCAAGGATCGAATTACGAGTCTTTGACAGTCGTTGGTCCTCGACTGAAAAATAAGTAGCTCACTGGAAAGGATCGTTTGTTTCCGTGCGCTTGGCGCCTTTGACACAATATTTTGTACGGATATAAAGATCTAAATTTAAACCAACTGAGAGTAGGTTTGACCGTGGAAGAGCCACGCTTCGGCATGAATGGGCCGGCTCGACCGGAATGATACCACGTCCTCACAGAAAATCGGCGTGAAGCAGCACTGTGCTGTGTTTCGCTGCGTGAGTGAAGGTACCGGAGGCCCAATACGGGGAAAGGGGGTTTCAAGGTTGGCAGCGCACTTGTGACTCCAATGGTGTCGCGGGTGTCCATAGGCGGCGGCAATCGCTTACCATCAGGTGATCCGTCTGCTCGTCTGCCACCTATGACAAAATAATAAGTTATTTTCTTGAAACAACATGAAACCGACGTGTGCGCGTGAGATCATTTTTTTTTCTAACGTAACTCTTAAGGTGTATTCGTGAAATTCGTGTGGTCTCCGGCAGACTAGAATAGGCCACCCTCACTCTTACCGAGGTGTCGTAAAAGGCGACTAAGGTAAAGCTGCTGGCATGATCATCAGCACCCAGAGAAGGAAAACTCTGCATTTATATCAAAACCCTCGCCAACCCGTCTGCCAAACGTGGCGAGTATGGCAATTACCCCTCATGTGATTGAGGGAGGCCCGTGCCCCAGCAGTGGGGACTTAATTGGGCTGACGATGACGATGATTCGTGAAATTCAGTGCGATTTAATACGCGCTTTCAACTCGAAATATGACACCGATTGCCACGAGTCTTTGACAAACTGAACAGTTTTTTTTATTTACTTTAAGCTTAAATAAGACACAGCTGCCCAGCTGTGTCTTTTTCAGACTAATATCAATGCAACCAGATTCATCTATTATTGTGATCATCAGAAGTTTAATAACGT
Source organism: Marasmia exigua (assembly GCA_019059595.1). Classification (NCBI taxonomy): domain Eukaryota; kingdom Metazoa; phylum Arthropoda; class Insecta; order Lepidoptera; family Crambidae; genus Marasmia; species Marasmia exigua. The sequence continues at coordinate 20,823,728 of CM032471.1, forward strand.
TTCATGTATATGTTAGACCAATATGCTTTATTGACACTTGAATTGAATTTAAAAAATAATGTAAAAATGTAATGAAATAATATCTATAAAACTATAATCTAAACTGACAAGTTGCAATGTAATGATTTTATATGGGTCTCTGAAAAATTAAATAAATGAATTTTATTTATTTATTTTTATTCTTTATGACTATATAAAATGTCAAAACCACTTACACTTATAAAGGAAATAGAGGTAGTTCAGAGTTTTGCCACTAGACAAATAACCGTGAACGGACTATAAGGCACAATTTTTGTCAAAAAGAGTAGGTACTTTATTGTCCTTTATTTATTGTTATAGATTATATAGTACAGCTATACGACATAGAGTACAATACTCTATTTCAGAGTACTGTTGGCAACCCTAGCCCAATGAGTAATGTGCGAATAATGTAGCACATTTATCGGCACTCCCGATTTACTCCGCTCGTGGGCATCACGGTTTATTTGCCTGCTCTCGTGTGCATATGGTTTTAATCATTCATTTCGCGAATGAGCGGCGCACGCTGCAAATACCACAGGTTTAAGTTATTAAGTTCCACCAAGGCGGATACAGACAGTCACACATATCTGTCTTTCCTCAATTGTTATTGAACCGAACGTCCTTTTTTTAATGTGATAATATCTTCCAACCGATTACGGCTACGGCGGCCGGTCGTGACGATCAGCCAAGTACGCAGGATATATTATAATGCTCGAGTGTGTGCGCAAACACGCACAACAAGTGCACTCTCTATTTCCTTACCCTCGTATTCCGAAGGGACACTAGCGTGGCACGACCGAAGTGGGATCGGGTGCAGGACCAAAGGATTAACGTGCTTTCCGAGGCACGGTGGTACAAGACGCCAACTTTCAGACTCCGGGCTAACACTAAGAATTTCTTACCGAAAACTTAGGTACAAGTTTTTGGCCCGACCCGGGGATCGAACAACGGACCTCTTACGCAGCCGTCACTTTAAAGTGCGACCGTTAATGTGATAAGTAGCAGACGAACAGTTGGATCATCTGATGGTAAACGATTGGCACCCCGCAAGAACACCCGCAACACCAGGGGAGTCCTAAGTGCGCTGCCAAACTTCAAACCAACCTTCCCCCGGATTGGGCATCCGGTAGTCCCACTCACTCGGCGAAATAGCGCAAATGGGGTTTTCTGTGAGGCCGCAGCATCGCTTCAGTTAAGCCGGGCCATTTATACCGAAGGAGAGCCACGCGGCTCTCCTTCGGCATAATACTTATATGCTTCACCATCTTAAAATTATAACTTCTTTTATCTATTCATCAAGATTAAACTTAATTCAAAAACAGAAGAAGTGACTCTGCGGAACTATCTACCACGTGCCTCAGTTCTGTGGAACGGCTTGGCTGCAGAAGTATTTCCCGACGGCTACGACTTAGGAATCTTTAAGAGAAGAGCATACTCTTTTTAAAAGGCCGACAACGCATTAGCGATCTCTCTGATTTCACAGATGCTCATGGGCGGCGTTGATTACATACCATCAAGTGACTCGCTTACTCGCTTGTCGCCTATAGTATAAAAAAGACCCGTTTAAACCGTCAATTGCCTTACCTTACTCATTCACAAAACCACAGACACAAACAAAGAACGTATCTTTGTTCGTATATAAAATTCCAGCGTACGGTATCCAGTACTTATTGTTATTGTCCGCCTAATCCCTAAAATGTTACAAAGAGATCTCCCGCGCAGCCTGAGAATGGAATTGGCATTCCCAAGGCCTTTATCCACTTCGCACGATACTATGTGATTCGATAAAACGCGCGAATGATACCTACGATATGAACTCATGTGCTTTATGTAGCGCACAAATCAATTTTCCTAAATTATTCCATTAAAAAAGACTCTTTGGTTTAAAAATAATAATTAAGAAAAAAAAGTCAAAAGGAAAAAGATAGCGGATTAGGGAGAGAGGCAAAAAGGAAACGGACAACAAAGGACTGTTGTAAAAATATTATTCTGAAAAATGTTGTTTCCAGGATTAAAAGGCAATTTGAAACGTAAATAGTTGTTTAATTAATATTTATGTATTAAGAGATACCGCTAGGTCGTGTGGTCCCCGGCAGAGTAGAATAGGCCACCCTCACTCTTACCGAGGTGTCGTAAAAGGCGACGAAGGTAAAGCTGCTGGCATGATCATCAGCACCCAGAGAAGGAAAACTCTGCATTTATATCAAAACCCTCGCCAACCCGTCTGCCAAGCGTGGTGAGTATGGCAATTACCCCTCATGTGATTGAGGGAGGCCCGTGCCCCAGCAGTGGGGACTTAAATGGACTGATGATGATGATGAGATACCGCTAACATATTGCATACCTCATAGTGCACCTCAGACCCCTTATGTGCGCAGTACCAACGGTACCAAATGGTAACAAACCAAGTGACACTGGGGTAAGGCCACCAACTTCAGGCAGACCATGACAATTGAGGACCTAAAACTACTACACGGAATGATGAAACGCACAAATGAATTAATGGAACGGCAGGGAATGCTCGACCGAATCTTTATCCCCGTCCCTTTCACACGTTTTGCGTTTCATTTTTATCACAGTCACAGGTCACAGTATAAAAAAGCTTTCCTTACAGTAGTTTAACGGAGACGTCTAGACAGACAGAGCCGTGCCCGGTGAGACGCGGGCGGAAGGAGCCCAACCTGCCTACTTCGCCGTCCCTAGTAGCTTGGGACCCGTATTCTAGGACCATTGCATTTTAACATTTTGATGAGAAGTTTTCCAGTAGGTATTAATGAACTTCCAAGTTACTCGGTAGTCGATGTAGCCCATAGTGTAAGGTAATAATAGTCCGGTGGGTCCTGTAGCTACTTACCTGTGCTACAAAGTAATCTACTAACTGTTATTTTATCATCATAGAGGAGAATATAGAGTATGCGAAATACGCCCGCCCGCGTTCCGGTCGCGTGTCGATTAATCAGTAATCTGTCACAGGAGGCAGACAACGCATGTTCCGCTATGGACGATTGACTGTACCGAAATGGATCGTAATTAATATCGTGTAAGGGCGTCAAGCGTGTCAAGGAGCAAATACCGTTATATTGAAAGGTTTAATTGAGAGCCACGCTTCTGCTTGAATGGGCCGGCTCGATCAAAGTGATACTACAGCTTCTCAAAAAACAGGCGTAAAGCAGCGTCTGCGCTTTGTTTCGCAGAGACTGAGGGTTCCGGAAGCTCAAAAAGTTGGCAGCGCACTTGTGACTGCACTTACCATTTGTATGTCCATGGGTGGCGGTATCGCTTACCATTAGGTGAACGGTCTGCTCGTCTGACACCTATCATATAAAAAAAGATGTATGAGTTGTATGAATGTAAGTAATACAGGCCACGTCCATGAAGTAGCAGCCGTGGCAAGCTCCCCATAAGGTGGACAGACGATCTGGTGAAGGTCGGAATCTATTGGGTGTGGGCGGCACTGGACCGATCTTTGTGGAGAACATTAGGGGAGGATTATGTCCAGCAGTGGACGTCTATTAGCTGAAATGATAATGATGATGAATACAGGCATAGCCCAGCTTTATAAGTTAAAGTAGTATCCAAGCCGCGCGAATTGCGTTATTGCTGTGGTTAGTGCAACTACTATTACCTTACTTTATTCGTTAGTGTTAGTAATAATATCCTCCAACCGATTACGGCTACGGCGGCCAATCTCAACGATCAGCCACTTACGCAGGATATATTATAGTGCTCAAGTGTGTGCGCAATCACAAGTGCACTCTCTATTCCCTTACCCTCATATTCCGATGGGACACTACTGTGACACGACCAGAGAGGGATTGGGCGCAGGACCAACGGTTTAACGTGCTATCCGAGGCACGGGGGTACAAGACCACCAACTTCCAGACTCCGGGCTGCCACTAAGAATTTCTTACCGAAAACTTAGGTGCAAATTTTTGGCCCGACCCGGGGATCGAACCCGGGACCTCTTGCACAGCCGTCGCTTTAAAGTGCGACCCACTAACTACTGCGCCACCGAGGCAGTTAGTGTTAGTAATCTGGGTATAAAGGGCATGTTAAGAAATGAACTGGATGGCTAATTTCTACTTCCTTCCTTGCCCGCCTCATAGACATGAGCTGGGCAATGAAGTTTAAGTTGATTTAAGCTAAAATGTATACTCATACGTTCTATAGAAGATGGTGAAAGGAATTATTGGCCCAATCCAACGATCGCTTGCAAGAAAGATCCTTTGAATTGCATCGTGCGCAGTGGGCAAAGTCCTTAGAACAAAAGCTAATACCAGACCCGATGCAAAGGGAATGCATAACACCCGTCATGCACGCAAAAACTGCAACGAAACAACACTGCTCGATTATTTACAAGATAACTTTATTGCAATAATGAAAAATGGACTTTGAAGTGGGAAAAAAGTCCTTATGAAAACAAAGATACCTTTTACGCTAACAATATGACAATAACCTCGACTTTGTCTGCCTCAGTGGCGCAGTGGTTAGTGGACTTTAAGGCGACGGCTATGCAAAAGGTCTCAGGTTTGATCCCCGGGTCGGGCCAAAAATTTGTACCTAAGTTTTCAGTAAGAAATTCTTAGTGGCAGCCCGGAATCTGGAAGTTGGAGGTCTTGTACCCCTGTGCCTCGGAAAGCACGTTAAGTTGTTGGCCCTGCGCCCGATCCCTCTCCGGTCGTATCACAGTAGTGTCCCATCGGATTACGAGGGTAAGAGAGAGTGCACTTGTGTTTGCGCACACACTTGAACACTATAAAATATCCTGCGTACGTACTTGTGAATCGATCAAATTCGATCAAATCTAAATTTGTTGTAAAATCGAATAAAAGATTCTTTATAATTCCTTAAAAGAGCAAGACTGATTTTCAACCAATTGTTCCATTTCCGACTATCCGATTTGTATTCAATTATTCGATTTGTAATCAGTTATTCCCTCCACTAAACTCACGACTGGCACAGAAATATCAGTTTTAATCAGACGTGAAACACTCGTGTGGATATCGGGTTTTCCGTCCAGCGCGCGCCGTTTAGGGTTGTGGAAAAATAAATCATCGAGTATTAAAATATCGATTGCTTTACAAGATTTTTTTGGTGTAAACAAGTAGGTACACAACTCAACCCATATCGCCTTATCGATTATCGCCTTGTACATACTTAATAACTAGTTATTAAGTACATAAGCACAAGGCACGATAATCGGGTGGTCAAAACCCCTGCGCTCACGCAAACTGCAGTGCAAGCGATTTTTCCGACTAACTGGAAACATCTCTACGTTTGCTGACCGTACATGCTATAGTCCAATTTCAAAGACTTGGTTTACTTGCGTATTTTTTGTTTGTAATGATTTTTTTGTGGTCGGAGCTATACCTATACAATATAATGTATAGTTTATTTAAGAATACCCTACAAGTTTTATAAAAGGTCATCAACGCACCTACACAACTTTTTACTGATTTGGTGATACTGATTACTTTTCAATAGATAAATTATGTATATTACACCCAAATCTATACAGTACAAGCACAGACGTGAATTTTTGTCCTGCGCTAGAATCGAACCCACGACCCTTCTTAGCGCATAAGAAGTGTCTTGACCAAATCTCTATCAATCCCGTAAAACTTTAAGAAAACATTCCTGCGCAGCTTAATAGGTCGCGTCATTGGCCGTCACTGTGGGGCTCGATATGCAATTGACCTAATTGCTTTGTTAAAATCGATTATTACTACTTTCTTTTGTCTAGACTACCACATCCCTAGCGTGGTTATCAGATCATGAATCGCGTGATGCACATGGAACTAGAAATCTATCACACGTCAGATAGGTTGTCTACATGGTTTCAATCTGGGCTTTGATTCGATGTGGTTCTTCCTCGAAATCGTACTGTTGTGTTATGAGTCTGTTCCTGCTCTCGTTATGTCATTTGAGATATGTTTATGTTTAAACCACAAGATTATTCATTGCTGCGCGAACACCGCGATTTTAAAGTGTGGTTAAAAGAAAAACCGCTATGTACTAAGTTAGCTTTGTATTAAGAAGGTCTTTTTATAGTTACACAGTATATTGGCTCTCCACAGCCTGATGGTAAGCAAGAGAAGAGCCCACGTTGCAATTACAACGGAAACGATGTCAGGCATCACCTCCGTTGGGACAGCCATACTGGTCCGCGAGATGGTCCTTCACGCTTCGTTTGAAAGAATCCATATTGTAGGAAGGAGGAAATACATGCGCCGGCAACGAGTTCCATTTTTTGATGGTGCGGTAGAACTAGGTAATTACTTCTTTCATAATAATTCATAATACATAATAAAATTGTAATGTGTTTTTCATACGACAAAGGAAAAAATATCTGTGATAACTAATTCCAACGCTGGGCAAACTTACTGACTTGCATCGATTTGTACACTTATGCACTGAACAAGTCGTCTTTTTGCGAGAAAATGAGTTATTAGCGGAGATGTGTGCGCAATCGAATGCAGTAGCATACTGATTGCAACGGGGGAGGGTGACCCGACATTTGAACATACTCCGTTCCACCGGTATGCGGTGGTGATAGCCACACTGTGGTGCTCTGTGGTTTAAACTTTGTCGGTAATGTATATGTATTTAGAAGAGATCAAGAGCATGACAGCTCTTACTCTCATTTCAACGTTTTTTTTTATGTAATAAGTAGGCAGACGAACAGACGAATCACCTGATGGTAAGCAATTGCCGCCTCCCATGGATACCCGCGACACCAGTGGAGTCACAAGTGCGCTGCCAACCTTTAAACCCCCCCTATCCCCCGGATGGGGCCTCCGGTACCCTCAATCACGCAGCGAAACACAGCACAGTGCTGCTTCACGCCGGTTTTCTGTGAGACCGTGATATCACTCCGGTATAACGTGTAATTCGGTTGCTTCAAAAGTTATCGCTTCGGAGATCAGTAGCCCAATGGTCGGGCTCGAGACATATCATAATCCGACATATATCACTAAAACATAGTTTTATTTGTTTTAAATTTCTTGTGACATCCGCCATGTTTTCAAAATATCAAGAGCATTGAGCTCCAGTATTCGCTTATGTATACCATGATATTGGATTTGGGGAGTCTGATTACTATGAAACGACTAGTACCGTGTTACCTTCGCAGCGCTTTACAAGGAGACTGGGCCAATTGAAACATGGTTAACTTTAAGAAACTATCCGAAAGTTGCAGGGTTCCTCACGATGTTTTCCCTCAATAATGTCCTCGGAACCGATATTTCGGTTATGGCGGCCAATCTCAGCGATCAGCGTGCACAAGTGTTTGCGCAGACACAAGTGCACACTCTATTCCCTTACCCTCATATTTCCATGGGACACCAATGTGACACGACCGAATTACTTTTTTACACTATTATTTATCCCGCGTACTTGGCTGATCTTTGGCCGCTGGAGGATATTATTATTAAATCACGAGTAAAATAGTAATCGCCGTGTGGTCCCCAGCAGAGTAGAATAGGCCACCTTCACTCTTACCGAGGTGTCTTAAAAGGCGACTAAGGTAAAGCTGCACATGATCATCAGCACCCAGAGATGGAAAGCTCTGCATTTATATGAAAACCCTCGCCAACCCGTCTGCTAAGCGTGGTGAGTATGGCAATCACCCCTCAGGTACCACAAGTTTTGACCCGACCCGGGGATCGAACCAGGGACCCCAATGTCAAGCAAATGGTGGACATACACAGATAGGTTTGAAAAATCCAGAAGTGCATGCTAAAATTTGAACCAGTGACCTCCTGCATGGAAGGAGCGTTCTTATCCACTAAGCTACCCTCGCTCCAGAGAAGATCGCTGAAGAGCATGATAGCAGAAGAGTGAAAAAAAGAACGACAAACCAGAAGACGGTTGAAAAAGATATGAATTATTTTCACTTAACATCAGGTGTGATTGTGATCAAAATGCTTCTATGTCTTAACATGAAATAAAAAAGATTGTATGAAGTTTTATAAAGAAACTTTATCCATCCACTCAACAGTTTTCTATCAGAAAGTCAATATACACCTATCTATTAAGAAAAAGAATATCAAAGGCCTTGAGAGATCATGATGATACTTGTTGTACCCATCAAAAGAGCACATCCCATGTGAAAGGGGACGTGAACAAAAAATCGGTTGTGCCCTAAAAAGCTGCGGTCAGACGCTTGTATCTCATAAAGTACAATAAGATGAAGGTCTTGTCCTAAACGAGAAATGCGACCTCCACATTTGGGTAAAGGGCCTCGTATGTTACCAACGTAGCTATTTGGATCACGCCCCGAATTCCTCAACCCGTTCCCGTGTACAATGCTAAAAGTATGAGAATGACAACTTTTTGAAAAGGGTCAGTCTTTGGTATACCTACCCTACTTAATAATAGCTTAGTATCTAACTTTGTATAACATTGTTCGTAGAACAAGGCCTGTTGCGGTGTTCAAGAAGGATCTACCTATTTATAAGTTTTGGCCTAACGGCAAAGTAAAGAGGTGCGTACGATTTTAGAATAGTTATTTACGAGATTTCTACCATGTACAGTGAGCGTCAGATCAAGTTACCCCCTGCAGTGGAAAAATAGCACTTGCGCCCCAGACGGTCCAAAGGTCAACTTCGGTAACTCGACGTGACGTCGTGGTACATTATTATTGAGTTTCTGATATTTCGGCACTGTTGCAAGCGCCATGGTCACGTAGTAACTGAAGTTTTTACGGGTAAGTTGTTACTGGCAGACATATCGGCCTACCCTCCTATTGCCTACGAAATCAAAATATAATTTAGAAAATACTTATTTATTAAAGTTCCTTTAAATCACAGAAAATATAAAAATACAAGCAAAGAATTATTCGGCTACCAGCTAAAGACCCCGTTGCTACGCATAGCATCGTCAACAATCACCTAGCAACATGGTTACCAGATCTATCATCGCCAACACCTCCTTCGCAGTCATATACTATGCGCAACTACGGTACCCCTGTTCACTTACTCACTATTTAAGGTATGTGGTAGAAAACTCGTAATTAATTAAATAATAATAATAAATATTTCACAACATCACATACATTGATCTGACTCCGAAAAAGGCCGCTCAAGCACCTGTGCCACGGATATCTGAACCAACAGCAGAAATACAAATATATACATATAATGCTGTTCTTTTGTAAATACATACTTATAATACATAGAAAAAACTCAGACCAATACAAACAGACATGTTCATGCACACAAATGTTTGTACTGTGCGGGGATCGAACCCGCAACGCTTGCACCAAAGGCAGCATTCACTACCACAGATCCAAACGAGTCGTCAGTGAATAATTATAGGTATCTGTGCTTTAAATTGTACAAAAATAGATGTATAAAAATCCGTATAATATCTTCAATCGATCCACACCCTAATATCGAATACGTTTCAATATCAGTTGGTTGATACATAATAATAAATAACTGTGCGTCCTGTGAAAAGTGGTACAAGTCGACTTACCTATATCGAATTTGATTTTCTTCTTGCTACTTCATCACAAAAAATCTTCTATTATTCTTTCTGATCAGACATGCAAAAAAAAACTCCATTTTTCTGTCTGATCAGAAAGAATAATAGTAGATTTTTTGTGATGAAGTAGCAAGAAGAAAATCGAATTCGATATAAGTCGACTTGTAGCACTTTTCACAGGACGCACAGTATTCTAATGTTAGTGACCATGAAAGTTTAAAACAATATATGGATACGATTTAAGCTTATTATGAAGTAATTAGACTTAAATTATGTTTCTATGGTACACTCAAACTATTGTAATCTTCTTGGGCTTCAAATCCGGCCATTGTACAAGTCTAACAATAGTACTAAGCGTAAGCATTATACAGGGTGTATCTGTGAATATTTACATCCCTTAAACCACGTATTCTAACTAACCACTATGAACAACATTTGTTTTATCACTTTTAGAAATTCGCATAAAAAAATTCAACTTTTCATACAAAGTCGGTCACGTGACTTGGTCATTTTGTATGGAGAATCGAAAATTTTTTCGACGAATATCGAAAAGTCGATGAACAAATGTTGTTCAGAATGGTTGGTAGAACACGTGGTTAAAGGGATGTAAATGTTCACAGATACGCCCTGTATTACGATAAACACCATTTAGGTAAGTATGTGTAAGTATATATGTGTGTATGTGTAAGTAAATATGTGTAAGTGTTATGTTTATTACTAGGTATTATTGTTGAGTGTAACTAAAGACTGAGTTTGAGAAACAAATTATATCATGCTTATGTTATGTTACAAGACACAGGTGAGTGAAACAAAGCCAAATTCTGGTAAATAACTGCCGAGGGTTGCGATTGAAAATAATAATAAATAATATCGTCCAACAAGTCTGTGCCTCCAACCGATTTCAGCTAAGGCGGCCAATCTCTACGATCAGCCAGCTTACACAGGATATATTATAGTGCACAAGTGTATGCGCAAACAAAAGTGCACTCTCTATTCTCTTGCCCTCATAATCTGATGGGACACCATTGTGACTACGACCGGAGAGAGATTGGGCGCAGGACCAATGGCTTAACGTGCTTTCCGAGGCACGGGGGTACAAGACCGCCAACTTCCAGACTCCGGGCTGACACTGAGAATTTCTTAACAGAAAAACTCAAGTACAAATTTTGGCCCGACTCGGGAAACGAACCTGGGATCCCAAGCGCAGCCGTCGCTTTAAAGTGCAACGCAATACTCACTGCACAAACGAGGCAGTCAATAGTGCTAGCAGTCATCATCATCATCATCATTTCAGCCAATAGACGTCCACTGCTGGACATAGGCCTCCCCCAATATTCTCCACACAGATCGGTCCTGTGCCGCCCGCATCCAATGGATTCCTATGTGCTAGCAGTAATAGCTTTAAAAGCTATATTACAGAAAGAAATAGGTTTTGTTACATCTTTACCTCTGTCATAAAGTAAGTTGTAAATATGTGAGGATACTCACTACAAATTGAATCAAGCAAAGTAATCAAACTTGCTTTCGTTCCTTCTACCATCGGAAAAAATCTGAAGATCTTCAAGCACTACCACTAAGAATACTTAATGAGCTTTGTTACTTTTCAATCAAGAAACAAAAAACTAAATCTGTTCATATGTTCATATATCTACGAAGCCAGACATCTAGATAGAGCCTATACACACAGACACACTTAAACTTATAACATCCCTCGTCTTTTGGTTATAGGTCGAAAATTAAAATGACTAACCTGTGTAGGCAACGTCTGCTGACCAGCCCACCGTTGACTGAAAGAAATGATAGGAGCTCCATAGGGCAGGCTCGGGAAGTCTCCAGGAAAGACCACTCGATCGCAATTCATCAGGATTCTGAGCTGCAGGGTTCGGTCGACCTGCACTCGACATCTGTAAGCAAGTGAATAAATGTACAAGGGCTGTTGAAAACAATAATTGTCTTTCTAGATTTCCCAATCAATGAATTAATGTAAGAAAAGATATTTTTGACGATAGTAAGAATAAGGAGGTATAATAATAAATAAGTTCAATAATTAATAATATACTTAAGTAAAGTATCAGCCTATAAACTGTCCCAATGCAGGGCAAAGGCCTCCATCATAGAAGTCAAGTTATCGCTAATATGATGGGATAAGGCTTAATCACCACGCTTACCAAATGCGGATTGGTGATCGCAAACCCGAGCTATGTTCGAAAAATTCGAAACATACTTTTCGCTCCACCCGGGAATCGAACCCAGGACCCCGAGATCACGGCTCGGTACTTCAACCACTAGACCAACAGGGCGTTACTTAATTAAGTAATGTTATGAAAGTACTTTTTGTATAATTTTTGAACTAATTGAACTGCTCAATATATTTGATAATGGAGAAGATTTTTATGAGGCTAAAAAGAAGATCTACTCATATTATTGCTATACCTGCAGGGGTATCGAAGGTCATCGTTCAGCTCCGAGCAAGGCACCCACGGCTGTTGTCCGAAGACTGGCACCATAAACAGCAAGAGAAGGAGCCACATGGTGATCTGGAAAGAACAGTTTTCTCTCATAAATGGTATAATAAAGCTAAAGCACGTTTGAGGACACAAAATTATAAGTTACAAAATTTTTGGTAGAAAGTAGCTACAAACAAATAATTACTTAGATAACTCTTTAACCGTTTCGAAGAAATCGGCTGTGTAACTTGTCAGAGGTATAACAGGTTATTTAACAAAATTTACTAAAACTTTAAACATTTACTATATTTTTATCTTGCCTATACTACGAGCTATTAATATTAACCTTTACATTCAAGAGATAATCCAAAGCAAGAATAGTGTGAGTAGTAAAAATATCATGACTGAAAAATATCTAAAATAGGTCATAATCACTTAATTACTTTTCAGTGCTGCTGTAATAATAATGAAAATTGCTATTACGAAATGAAATGATGATGATGATGAATATGAAATACGAAAACAATTGGAGGAAAGTTATCCTACTAGTATTATAAACGCGAAAGTTTATGAGGTTGTATGACTGTACATGTAGGTAGGTATGTAAAGATATTTGCTGCTTTTGCATGCAATAACTGTTGAAAAGATTTTATCTACAATAATATATAGTTTACATATCAGAATAACACATAGACAACAACTCAAAAAGATAAATTGTATATTCTTCAAAACGATAATTCTACATAATATACAAACAAAACCGCGGGTTCAGCGAGTTAATATGAAACCTTCACTTAGCGGGTGGTGCCAACGATACCTATGTGACTTTTAGGTTCACGTCCTAACATTAGGTTTTATATTTGAAATTCAGTCAAACGCAGCGCACCCTTGTTAGTTCTTTATAGATTCTAAACCCTCGTCAAAACCCTTACTCACGTTAAAATATCCACGCCGACTCTATTTCATAAACCTTCATCAAAACAAAAATGGCCGATAATATTTTACACCATTTTTATTCGTTTAGTTTATTCGGGCCGGGGCACTTTTATTTAAAGCGTCAATCTCCATCAGTCCGCCATAAAGCGCTGGGCTGCAATAATACTTCAAAGGAAACTTAGAAAACAACAAAAGTAGTTGTCCGTCCGCACATTACCATCACAATTCGGCATTATCATAAACGAAACCTCGACGGCCGATACAGACGTAAAGACGAGGGCTGAACAAGGCTTTAACGGACGAATTTACACGGTCCGGATTTGGAAAGTATTCCTTGCAGCCCAACCAATTTTAACCGAACCGTACTTCCTTGTAGCGCAACGCTTGTAAAGTTCCATTTTAGTAGTAATTTAAACTCAAACGTGTTACGAAAAATTGTTTAAAAACGTTCTTTAAACCTTTGTGATTTATGATGCAATGGGCAATATGACAAAAAAATATATTCGCATATTTATACGCTTTTCGAATAAAGAAAGAGAAAAAAGATGACCCATATTTTTTAGTTACCGTTAAATGTGTCTTTTTATTGATTTTTTTTTAAATTATGAATTAATATGCCATGCGTCGGTGTTATATGCCAAATAAAAAAGTTTAGGTAGACGACTTTAAGTAACTTACTGTCACTGTCATTACTGTCTTGTCATTTTATAATAAGAGATTTTACATTTTTTTTTAACTAACGCGAGCAAAAGCGTTATTAATTTGTAATGCCGAGTGATGACGTCACAGAAGAATTTTTACATTTTATTTTTTTTCTCCTTAAATATCTGTTTGAAAAATCTGGAATTATTTTTCTTAAATTTCTATGAATCTAATCTAGAAATAGTATTTTAGTTTTTTGTCGTATTGTCCATTTTCATTCTTTTTTCGAAAATGTCATATGTTTTTTTTTAGTTTCATACTTCAAAACTGCTTTATAGAGTTGTTTCAGCAAACAAAGGTTTATTTATTAAACGTTTATGAATGAAACCCTAAGTGTACAAAATAAAGCGCTCTTAAAAATTACCAGACGATGATACCGCCACGGGAAAATGTATTATTACCTACGATGTTTAACTTTATAGGCTGCTTTTTCTAAAATGAAGTAAGTACTATGATAAATTAAATTCCTTGAAATATTCTAAAAAATATCAATTTAATTTTTCACAGCTGTATTGATAACAGATACATTAATTAGCGATCATATCTCAAAGCTGCAATAAGACGTGCCGTGTAAATCCTGTCCAGACAGGGTATTTATTTACGACTAGACCTTTAAACATTTCATTCGTGTTTTCTGAGCTGAATTCAACACTTATCCTTGTATAGCGTTTTACTGGCTTCACTGGAACAAGTATTGGGAATAAATATTTTATTTACATTTAGCTTGTTTTAAAAATTATGTGGTTTTAAGTCATTTTAGACTTACAAAACAATGTTATGAGACAAAAAACACAGGTAGGTAGAGATGTATGCATTTTGACATAACTAATGATGCGTTTGGTTACAGGTAGGTAATAATGCTTCAAGACCATAAGCTTGTTTCTTAAGAATGAACTGTTTATTGCATCGAAGTGATCATATCTTTGCTGATAAATAGGTAAATGGATGATTGAAAGAAAAACCTATTTCAAAAACTCTAGGAGCCCGATTCTCGGAATTTTCAATATGAAAGACAACATATTTTTTTATGTGATAGGCGGCAGACGAGCAGTCGGATAGCCTGATGGTAAGCGATTGCCCCCGCCCATAGACACACCCGTGACACCAGTGGAGTCACAAGTGCGGTGCCAATGTTTAAACCCCCTCTCCCCCGGATTGGGCCTCCGGTGCAGCACAGTGCTGCTTCATGCCGGTTTTCTGCTTAGCCGTGGTATCACTCCAGTCGAGCCGGCCCATATCGCATGAAAACTATACAAAAAACTAAGTTTTTCCGATTTAAAATTGGTATTTTAAATCGGAAAAACTTAGTTTTTGTGTCTTAGCCCAATTCTTGCGACGTGGTCGTCGCAAGAATTGGGCTCCTGGAGCCCAATTCGTGCGTGCGACATCCGCCATGTTTTTTCATAATTATCGAAGTCCCTAGAATTGGGCTCCTGCTATTGTACTATGAGTAAACTGATAACGTTCCCATTACAAATTAATAACCTAATTTATGCTGACTTATCAAATAATAATTCAGTTCAATGCCCCTACAAACTTGGCTTGTTTAATCTCATCCCCGAGATATTGCAATAACCTGAAACAAAATACGGCAGGCTTCAGATAATAAGTTACGGAACTTATAAAATTTTCTGATACTCGGAACCTACAGACTCTACACTAATGAGCCTTCGGATACTTTCCAGCGAAACGCTTCCAACAACCTGGATATTATTAGTAGTAGGTATCTACCTACTGTATTCGTTTTTACCTCTTGCACAGCCGTCGCTTTAAAGTGCGACCAGCTAACCACTGCGCCACCGAGACAGTTCCCGAGAGTTCGAGGCCCTGGTTCGATCCCCGGGTCGGGCCAAAAATTTTGTACCTAAGTTTTCGTTAGGGAATTCTTAGTGGCCCGGAGTCTGGAAGTTTGCGGTCTTGTAAGCACGTTAAGCTGTTGGTCCTCCGCCTAATCTCTCTCCAGTCGTGTCACATTAGTATCCCATCGGAATATGAGGGTAAGGAAATAGAGAGTGCACTTGTGTTTGCGCACTCACTTGAGCATTGTAATATATCCTGCGTAAGTGCCGCCGCCGTAGCCGCAGGCCGTCGGTTGGAGGATATTATTATTATTAATCGTTTTTAGTTTCCTTATCGTGAGATGGTAAAAGTATTCCAATTCAGCCTTTGCCTGGTTTGTCTGTCTACGCTCAAATCTAAAAGTCTTAAATTTCCAACTTTCAAACAAATACCCCAATAAAATTATAATAACCAAAAAGAGTCCATAATTCTAAGATACAAGCGTACTCCTTTTAAAAGGCTGGCAACGCATTAGTGATCTATTTGATTTTGCCGATGTTTATGGGCAGCGTTGATTATTTACCATCAGGTGACCTGCATGCTCGTTTGTCACTTCTAGAAAAAAATATGTCTCATCCAAACAAAAGAGACGCACAGCGCATGTGAAAGGGGAATAAAGATTCGATCGTAAATCCCGTTGTGTATTAGGCCTGACACTGAACATACATGAAGTTCATCACAAAATTATTTTTTCAGGGTCAAATTGAACCTTCGACAATAGACGTATCGACAATGTTTTAGTGATATATGTCGTATGATGATAAATGTCACAAACCCTTTGAAGGAGAATTGGGCTCCAGGAGCCCAATTCTCGCGACGTGGTATTTTACATCGTAAAAACTTAGTTTTTTGTATGGTTTTCATGCGATATGGATATGAATGGGCCGGCTCGACCGGAGTGATACCACGGCTAAGCAGAAAACCGGCGTGAAGCAGCAGCAGGGGTTAAAGGTTGGCACTTGTGACTCCACTGCTGTCACGGGTGTGTCTATGGGCGGGGGCAATCGCTTACCATCAGGCTATCCGTCTGCTCGTCTATCGACAGTGCACGATCAAATACTCCATTTTAGTCTAGTTCATCGTCATCAGCAGTGGACATCCACTGCTGAACATAGGCCTCCGCTATTGACTTCCAGAGTATACAGTCGCAGGCTGCATCTAGCGTGATTCTGCAACTCTGATCAGGAACCCAATTCTTATGCACTCGACATTGAAGTCGAATTACATATTTTATGGAATTTCCATCGCGATCCAGCGGAGTAATGCTGCCAGCATTTTGGGGGCATTGCCACGGGGACCTACTCTGTTTTATCTTTCCTTATAATTTACTTTTAGCTTAATTTTATTTCTCATTTACTGTCTTAATCTTCTTGTGTTTTTGTTCTTTTGTTCAATAATTATTTTTATGGACAAATCTCTAATTCGATTTCAATTTCGAGTACACGAATACTTGGTTCCAAGTCCGCGTCAGCCCAATGCAGAGGGCCAATGCTCGAGCGTTGAAGTTGAGTTTAGAGATTTGTATGGATGAAAGTTTGATATCTCTGAATTCGACTTCAACATCGAATGAGAATTGCCCCTCAGTTGGTTGATCAGAAAACAATGCAAAGAGCTATCTTTCCCTAGTCGCCTTTACGTTCGTCCACTGAAAGTTGTTCAGCGCGCTCACCAATGGGTAAATTATTAACGAAGCTCGATTTATGTGTAAAGTTGGACGATCTCGTCTGAAACTAGAATAGTTGAAAACTTTGCGGGACGCCCATCATCGGCTTCTCATCGGAACTGCTTTTGATATCTTCAAATATAAATTTACGAGTGTTGTTTAACTCCGATGGCATTCGAGAAGTTGGCAGTGTTGATCGTTTACTACAATAGGTCTGGAAATCTTTCCTTTTAGAGTGTAGATAGATAGATATACTTTATTGCACAAAAACACGATTTAAAAATACTAGGCATTACAGAAACTTAATTGTACAATTTCTTTCAATTTGTAGGTTTTCTTTTATAACCACAATCTCACCTGATGGAAACTGACGATGAGATCCAGGATGTAACGCATTCGCCTAGAAGATGCCTGTTCACTCTTGCCTTAAAGATGTCCAGTCTGTAATGGCCCGGAAAAACTGGTCTTAGCAAGGAATTAGCTGCCCGCTAAGGAATGGATCTATAAATTATGGCATTATGAATGGAAATAACAAGATCTAGACTGTTTCTTGATCATTGATATTCAAATGAATTTCGTAATTATGAGTTGTCAGGACCGTCTTCATTACAACATGAGGTGTTTTGTTTTCTTTTTTATAAAATCTAAGAATTGAATAAATTATGCAAAACAGAGGGCCTAATTTAAAACAGACGTTAAGATGCGCTGTATGTCTCCTTTGATTGCGACAGGTATATATCCTCGTGCGTTACGGGACGGCTTAAAATTAAGCCACCAGGAGTCAATACATTTTAATTTTTAACGGATGGCTATGCAGCAATTAAAATAAATTATCAATTTATTTCAGGCTACAAAATATCACTGTACCTACAGAAAACAAAATGTTGTTGACCTATTATTATTCAGACTAGTAGGTATCACTGCGATGCACACGTTCGCCGAGTGTCCAGACTGGGACTCACAGCGAGATGTCTTGGTGCGCGAGGTTGGAAGCGACCGCACGCTCCCGGCCTTGATCCGTGCTTTGCTGGTATCGTAACAGATCTTTACGGCCTTTGTCTCGTGTCGGCAAGTAGGGGGAGGAGACGCCGAACAGGTGCGCGTCCCCCTTCTCTCCGCAGAAGAGCCCAGTTGGCGACCGATGCGGGGGCATCAGCGTCGACATTGCACAGGCCTCCTTTGCAGCCTGGTAGGGACAGTTCGGTGGTCCCGGCTGTCCGTATCGCTTCCCCCACTCAACTCGGGGGGAGTAGTGTCGAGCCCGCGCCGTAAGCGGGCTCACGCCTGGGGAGGGACATGAAGGGGGACTTCTTAGTCAGATTCTCATGTCCCCTCCCCACGGGAACACCCCTGGGTTTTTATTCGGTATGCCTCTGGCCGGCTTCTCGCTAAGAAAAGCCCTCGCCAGGGGTGAGTCCACCATAACCTGTCCGCCCCCTGGCGGACGGGTATGCGTAAGGCATTTAGGATAGGCAAGGATAAAAAAAAGGTATTACTGCGATATATCCAGGTCGATTCTTAAATTAGTATCAAATCAAATAAACAGCATCGATATTCAATACAATGTATTAGGTACCACGGATTTGATTGCAAAACTCCCGATTATATAAAAGTTCAATGTAAATAATAATAAATAAATATTTACTTGCCAATAGTTTACAAATATTATACATTACCGGTAGCTCCGAAACTAGGTAATCCTGTCCCTTGGGGACTAGAGTTGATGTTTTACATTACGGCGTTGTTAGCTTATTTTAGATTTATATACATAGTTACATTTATATTGAATATACCTATGATAGTGACACAATCTAATATATATTTAATGTACAATGTGCATTTTCCCAAACAACTATAATATTATGTGCCTATCAACTCCGAGCAAACAATTAAGGCTTAATGATGATGATGATAACAACATAAAATTAGATGAAGTAAATGATAATAAAATGTATTTTAAGTATTCTGATGTGCTTATTGGTTCTTGTTTATTACTTGGATTGTATTCTTCTGTTATTTTTGAAGGTTATTGTAAATTATCTGTGACTAAAACCTATAACCTATTGACATAATGCATAGTCCGATCACGGTTATTTGGCACGTGGCAAAAGTTGGAACTAACGCTGTTTTCTTTTACAAGTGTCAGTTGATTTTGACATTGTCCCATAGAAAACATATTGCACAGCGCCCCCATGTTAAAGTTACTGAAGTGCCTTCTGATCTAGGTAGGTCTGTGTGTGTAATAATGTACTTATCCTGGTCTTATATTCCCCACAAGGTGGACCGACGCACTGGTGATGTCGCGGGAATCTCTTGGATGCGGGATACAGTACCGATCTGTGTGGAGATCATTTGGGGAAGCCTATGTCCAATAGTAGGCGTCTATTGGCTGAAATGACGATGAATATTCTAATGCGTCTCGGATTCATATCTGTTAGTTTGTAAGATAACTGAATCATAAATAAATAAAATAGTATACCGTAATCGTGGTCCTAAAACTAAACATAAAATTTCACTGAGCCTCATACACTCAACAAAGTAAGGACAAAGTAAGGTAATCCTAATACAAAGGCTAATAACACTTAAAATATTACTCAAAATGATATAATTACTACTGAGATAACGGTTTATTTACTCCCCTCAAAGGAAATGAATATACAAAAAGATAACCAATTATAAACACCGGGTAGTTGGGTACGGCCACAGTGCAAGTAATCCCAGTAGCAAAATTGGTGTTGCAGGTGTCCAGGGCGGAGGTAATTACTCATCATCAGGTGATCCGTCTGCCTGTCTACACCCTATGTATAAAAAAAAACAAAAGGTTTAACGAGAGCCAATCCAGTATTTTTTAAGAGCAGTCTTACGGCTGTAGCACATCTCCTCGCTGCGAAATACGATTACGGATTCCTCTGGGCGAATGCAACCAAAGATTAGGTACCTAATATTGTATACAAGAAGAAGGAAACTTTTTGTTAGCAGCGCCCTCAGTGTCTTGATTACAAATTTAACCTTATTACACTTGTCAACATGATATACGAATATTGTATGTTTGGATGCATGATAAATTTATTGAGTTTGGTACTTTGATTTCCACTTTCGATTACCTACTTTATCTATTATTTTTAAATGACATTGGCAGAAATCAGAATCAGAAATCATTTAATGCAGGTAAATATGGTTACAGTAAGTTACATAAAATTATCGTTTAGATTCTCACATTTAACCTTATGGACTTATTTGTTTTTCTTTTCGGTTTATGAAGCAAAATGGTCAATTTATCAAAAAATATCTGAGCGCTTGCCCCGGGTATTCTATAAATACACATTAATATAATTTTGTAATTTATAATTTCTACACCACAACACTCAAAAGTGAACTCAGATGATAATTCCCTTATAAAGGGCAGTTCCCTGGTTTCGATCGAATTATGGCTCAATCTACATACACCACCACGTTTTTGACCCATCCTACAGAATACTGAACCTATATTATAGTTTTTTAGTTGAATATTTAACTGATGGCTATTTTGAATGAATGTTTCTGAAAGACATAGCAAGTCCATAGGTTGTTTGTATTTAATGGATAGTTCATGCAATGTTACTTCTAATAGTTCTCTTTTACTTTAAAAAACCTGCTATGTTCTGATCCATGATTTTTATCGTATTATTGCCATTCATAAAAATGATCTCTGTAATTTACGATTTGAATTGTTGGCATTAATAAAGAAGAAAATAAAATTCGTAGGGTAAAGTACAATTCTATTAAACATACATAAATTGTCAATTATATTTAGTTACAAGTGAACGATAATGACCTTAAGCTACTAAACGTTGGGTCGTCTGACAAATTCTACAATATATTCTACCATATTATCTAGAACGTTTGGCTCAATATGATAGATTGTAGTAATCTGGTAGCTTAATTTAAAGCCGTCCCGTAACGAACGGAACACCTATCGTATCCAAACAAAAGAGACACACAGCAGGTGTGAAAAAGAGGGAAACTCCGATTCGGTCGTAACGTCTGCTTTAAATTAGGCCCTCTGGTTTGTGGTTGTCTTAAGTAAGTTA
Source organism: Marasmia exigua (assembly GCA_019059595.1). Classification (NCBI taxonomy): domain Eukaryota; kingdom Metazoa; phylum Arthropoda; class Insecta; order Lepidoptera; family Crambidae; genus Marasmia; species Marasmia exigua. The sequence goes on from CM032471.1 coordinate 20,844,892, forward strand.
AGCTACTGCGCTGTCAATCTTTACGCTGTGGTAGGCTTACACAAAGGGAGGCTGTAGCATAAACGTGAAGAAATTATGGACGGGTTTGCCCTATATAGAAAGGGACGAATCCCCTTTTAAAGTTTCAACACAAAAGCTTATAAAATGATGGAATTGGGGCATGATACACGGGGGCATGATACGAACGTTTCGGGCTCATGAAAACGTTTTGTTTTGATAAGGCGTCGGTAGTCCAATCAGTTTAATAAAAAGCAAACAAAGATTAAGCTATCTGAGATTGGATTCGTGTAGGACTGTAGGTATTGCTTTGCGTTTACCTTTTAGGCCGTTTTTAGGGTTCCGTAGCCAATGGCAGAAAACGGAACCCTTATAGATTTGTCATATCTGTCCGTCTGTCCGTATGTCACAACCACTTTTTTCCGAAACTATAAGAACTATACTATTGAAACTTGGTAAATATATGTAGTTTGTTAAACGCATTACGATTTTACACAAAAATAAGAAAAAAAAATTTTTTGAGGGTGTCCCCACTCCCTATGCATAGAACTGAAACTATTTTTTTTTCATCAAACCCATTACGTGTGGGGTATCTATGAATAAGTCTTTAAAAATGATGTTCAGGTTTCACTTTTTTTTTTCTAAACTTAATACTTTGCGCAAGAGACGCTCGCAAAGTGGTAAAATTGTGTTACGTAACAATAATTCTACAAGGTAGCAGCTGACTAAGATATCTGAAATAGATAAGACACCTATCTGAGTACCTTTGGACATAACTACAACTTTAAAAGGAAAGGTCATTACGTAATAATGCTTCTACTAGGTACCAGCTAAGACATCTGAAGTAGATAGGTACATCTACCTTTGTACATTATGTGAACTTTATAGAGAATCCTCGCAAAGTTTAGATCACCCTTGAATAAATGTCAATTCCCTGCGACAGTGCTTTAACTCCGAAACTCATTACAGGCTAAGTTGGAAACTTTCTTCAAAAGACCGAGACAAGTGTACTTGTACCGACCAAACTACACGTATAAGAAGGTGTAGCTTCGCTATGTTTTAAATTTATCTGTCTTTAGCTACGTATGTAATTTAAACTTTCCTCATTTCAAATATACCGTAAAATTACAAAAAAATGTTACATTTTTTTTAAGAACTATTAGGCTAACGCTTGACCACAATCTCACCTGATGGAATGTAATGATGAGGTCTAGGATGTAACGCGTTCGCCTAGAAGCTACCTGTTTACTCTTGCCTTATAGATATCCAGATTGTAGTCGTCCGGAAAATTAGACCTGGGCAAGGAGTTCCATTCCTTAGCTGTCCGCATTATGAACGTGGAAGCAAATCGCTTCGTGCGGATAAGGGGTAAGCCAGCGCGCCTTGTTGTCTGACTTGTTGGCCTCATTGTCCGGGGCAATTGAACCCGCAAGATACTTAGTAATGTGTTGGTAAATGATAACCGCTGCTGATGGACATCGACAATGACAGAGAACAGTCATGTCGCTGCCTACGGTCGAAGAAGAACTCCTTTCAAAAGCGATCGCGGTCATAGCGATCAGGAAACACAGCGGCTGGGAGCTCATTTTAGAGGTGGCACGAGCGTGTAAGAAACGAGCGCTGATTGCTTATCGTTAGGTTCCAGATCTAGGCGATAATGGTGACCCTGACTACCTCGGTGGCGCAGTGGTTAGGGGGTCGCACTTTAAAGCGATGGCTGCGCAAGAGGTCCTGGATTCGATCCCCGGGTCGGGCAAAAAAAATTGTACCTAAGTTTTCGGTAAGAAATTCTTAGAGGCAGCCCGGAGTCTGGAAGTTGGGGGTCTTGTACCTTGTGCCTCGGAAAGCATGTTAAGCCGTTGGTCATACGCCCTAGTCCTCTCCGGTTGTGTCCCAGTAGTGTCCCATCAGAATATGAGGGTAAGGAAATAGAGAGCGCACTTGTGTTTGCGCACATACTTGAACACTATAGTATATCATACGTACGTGGCTGATCGTTAAGATTGGCTGCCGTAGCCGTAATTGGTTGGAGTTTGAACAGCTCCTTGAAAACACTCCATGGAAAAGGAAAAAATATAATAAGATTGTAATTTATTGAAAAATAATGCGTTAAATTGTAATCTGTATGGTAACGGTCGTCGCTACAATCCACTGTTTGTCCATTATTTTGATTACACAATACAAGTTCCTCAGAGATCGAGTGTACAAATCTTAGAAGGGTCGGAAACGCATTAGCACCCGATGGACTGCGAAAACTCCTTTCTATTGAAAAAGGTTTATTCAGTTATTTTTTTATTATGTTGCAAGTATAATGTAAGAAAAATACACAAAACACAGTTTTTTTACTTTGCGTGCAAGAGAAACCAAGCGAGACCACGCACGGGTCGCAAAGTGAAATGAAAAGTTAATTTAGAGATCACTCACAGCGAGACCGTCATTGTACCTAGATAGATGAAAATCCTCCTGTAGTTTAAAACCCGCTTAAAACTTCATCATTTCAGCCAATAGACGTCCACTGCTGGACATAGGCCTCCCCCAATGTTCTCCACACAGATCGGTCCTGTGCCTCCCGCATCCAAAGGATTCCCACGATCTTCACTAGATCGTCGGTCCACCTTGTAGGACGCCTGCCACGGCTGCGACTTCCTGTACGTGGCCTCCACTCGAGTACCTTTCCACCCCAACGGCCGTCTGTTCTCCTCGCTATGTGCCCTGCCCATTGCCACTTGAGGCATGCAATCCTTTGGGCTACGTCTGTGACCTTAGTTCTCCTCCGGATCTCTACATTTCTGATACAATCACGCAGGGAGACTCCGAGCATAGCCCTTTCCATTGCTCTCTGGGTGACTTTGATCCTCCTTAATCGGCACAATGTAAGCGGCCACGTTTCGGTTCCGTATGTCATCACTGGCAAGACACACGCATTAAAGACTTTCGTCTTGAGACACTGCGGTAGATCTGCCGAAAAGATGCTGCGTAGCTTCCCGAACGCTGCCCAGCCAAGTTGGATTCGTCGATCGACCTCTTTCTAGAAGTTGGACTTACCAAGCTGGACTTTTTGTCCGAGGTAGATGTACTCGTCTAAAACTTCCAGTGTAGACTTAAAACTTATGTTGGAGATATGTATGTCATATGTTTTTAGGCAACGGGTAGCCTTAAGTAGCAACACCAATAGATTTAAATTGTTAGCTACTAAACCGAATCCATTTTAAACAATTTCGGAGTGAGAATCTCTAAGCAAACATTTACACAATTTATTTAATAATTGAGCACTCCTATTTATCTGTTGCACTCGAAATTTGGATTAACGCCACAAGTGGCCGTTTTTGGCGGTAATTCAAATTTCAAGTACCTACAAAAGCAGACCCAAAAGTTAAGCATAAATATTAAATAAATAGTATAAGTATTTTCGGAGAAGCTGCAGCTTCGAAACTGTTCAAAAGATATCCGGTTTAATTGCTAACGATTTAAATCAATTGGTGTCACTAGTGTGCCCTACCCTTAAGCGGCCTTTTTAAAAAGAGTAAAGCCAATGTGACATGATCTAAAAATCCAATATTTTCAACAACACCAAAATAAGCTTAAGACCCAATATTTTCAATATTTTCACTGATAGATCAAACTGTAAAACACCGTATCAATCCGACGTCACTTCGACCATCTTCACAGACCTAAAATACTACGTTCCTTAGTAAAAGTCAAAGGATCGCACTAGAAAGCCGTTCCATCTCCTCGATCGAAAAGGATTCGTCGTCCCGACTAGGGACGGTATGCTTCTGGTTAAAACCGGTTAAATCAAAGAATTTTGTAGCGTATACGGTCAAATTAGTAAATGTAGCGGCTTATTCCGGTATACTCCCACTCCCATCATCCCAGGGGGTACATATACATACACTTCTGAGTTTTGCGTGGGAGCATAGGAATTTTAGGAGGTCAATGAAAGACACTGAGTGACCATACGACTAAGAAAGTATGCTTAAAAATACTTATAACCAATAAAGTAGGTATATATTTGTAACACCTTAACTTCATTCATGAATGCAATAAACGTATTTGACTTTGACTTTGAAAGACTCTACACTACTAGTGTCCCCTATTGTTCTTTACACCCCTAAAGACTAAAGGTTTTGTATGATCCTACTAGAATCATTGGAGGGGAGCATATATATATAAGCAATCGTATCTATAAAGTTCTACGACTCATCGGACTGCTGTTTTGGTAGAGCCACTACTGACGGGGAAATGATGAGGAAAGCTTGGAATGAACATCTGTGTAGATGGCAAGCATCTAGTAGGATACCTACTGTTTTTCTATTCAACAATAAGTTGTTCGTTATAAAGCGCTCAAAGCTACCGCAAACTACGCTAACTTTAATGGTTACTTAAGAAAAAATATTGACACTTATTTCAATACACATGAAGACCATCCATAATTAAGTTAATGATTGTGGACAGTTAGTCACAGTTAAATCGTTAGCTATTATTTGAATGGGAAATGTTCATAAAAAATACAAGGTAAAATATAATTATCCAGGTAGGTATTTTTTATTGCTTATAATAGACAGACGAGCTTACAGGCCCATCTGATGGTAAACGGTAACCGCCGCTCATAGACATCAACAATGCCGGAGCACGGAGGATAACATAAAACGGGCATAATAAATATGTTAACCTAAAACCCTCATGAAAGATTGGATCTATCCGATTTTCGGTTTTAGAATCTTGTGACCCTAGTCTCAGCGTACGTGGATGGATCAGCAGTTTCCGCAAGTGTAGCTAAATTTAGAATTTGCAATGCAATTGTAAACTTTATTACAAAGACTTAAAGTTTAGCCCTTGGAAGGTATAAGTCCATTTCAAGTTGATTTTAGGGTTGCGTGACAGAAAAGAATTTTCACTTTGAAGAACTAGACAGACAAATAAACACACAAAAATAGGAGAACAAAAAGTAAGGAAGTTTCCTTATCTCAGAAAGATATAAAAATAAAAATTTAAGAACCCCCGAGAAAAAAATATAAAACGTATGAATTTAAAAAGTACAAAAATAAGTTGAAACTGCAAATTGACTGACCTACTAAAATTTTAGTTAATATTGTCCTTCTTACCTACCTAACATTATGTAGGTAAAACCAATTATATTATTATTTATTTAACAAAACCAAAATACAGATATAGATCCCAACATTAAAGACAGTCAAAGTCAAGTCAAGTCAAAGTATTTATTGCCTTCATGAATGTTATACAAGAGTTTATAAAAAAAATCCGGTACATCATGTTACCCTTTTGGGCGTAGCATAAATGATAAATTATAAAACGCGAAATGGACCTATTTATTTTTCTTATGAATTAATATATGAAGTACTGAAGAGAAGTGTGAACTTCTTATCGATACCTATTAAACACTTATATGATAGCATCACAGAGATAGTATATTAGTTTAAGGTTAGAGACATTATTATTAATTATTATATGAAATATTATATTAATTTGTAGTTTTTATACCTATAACCTAATTATTATTATAATTGAAATATTCCATAATTGTAGAAGCATTTTCCTATTAACATAATTTTTAGATTTTTTTAGAATAATTTTGTGTTTTTACCATTCTTAACTCGTTAGGTAAATTATTGAATATTTTAATGGCACTATAGTAAGGACTAGCATGAAACATACCTAGCCATTCGACTACTTGGTAGCTTAAATTTATTCATATTATTAATAAGGTGGTCTTATCGTTTTAGCAAGTTCTTCTAGACAACTATTGGGTAAAAAATTACAAATTAAGTAGAGAGTTAAGAGAATAGTTACAATTACAAATATAATTTTCAAAGTCTATTATCCTGTGTTAAGCTTTTTTTGTGTATTATTCGTTTTCTTAAAAGTGTAAGAACTATTGCTAAACTACTGTTAGTATACGAAACACCTCGAGTGCAAAACTGTCGATCCCTTTAACCCAAGTACAAGTCGGATATTGTGAACTTTACCCGAAAAAGGACAATAAATCACCCGCACGCGACAAATCTCGGGGCAAGCCACGGGTCGCGTGTAGGGTTGCCAGGTCTTAGAATTAAATAGCCGGACAATCCAACCAGAGTAGCCGAACATAAGGAAGTAAAAAGGCTGACACCCTAAATTATAGTATAATTGCCTAGTCCACGGGATGCGTGAAGAGTTGCCAGGTCTTATATACGAAATGCCTGACAATCAAACCTATTTAGCTGGAAATTTGGTTAAAAAGGCACTCACCCTAAATGTATAGTTATATACCCCGTAAAATACACCTTGATTAGAATGGATGCTATTGCTGACACAGAAAAAGGATCTTTAGGCTGGGTAAAATGTTCATTGAAATGAAGGTCAATTGACATCTATCAATTGAATGAAGCTATATTTACAGAGTATGGTATTATTGGATAGTCAAAAAACGGAAAACTGAAACGTGTGACGGTGGGAGAGCCACGCTTCGGCATGAATGGGCCGGCTCGACCGGAGTGATACCACGGCATCACAGAAAACCGGCGTGAAGCAGCATTGTGCTGTGTTTCGCTGCGTGAGTGAAGGTGCCAATCCGGGGGAAAGGGGAGTTTGAAGGTTGGCAGCGCACTAGTGACTCCACTGGTGTCGCGGGTGTCCATGGGCGGCGGCAATCGCTTACTATCAGGTGATACGTCTGCTCGTCTACCTACCTATGACATAAAAAAAACAAGTGTAACTATGATTCAGATACTCTGCTTGGCACAGTCGAGAAAAGAACAGAGACTAATCTACCGACAAGAGTGAAGCTTTAAAATTAGAGCGAGTCAATATATGTATATTATAATTGCTGCCACCTATAGTTATTGCACATTCCCTATAGCAGCTTCATTTCATTCAGAGATTTTCCACTGCACTCCTGGTGTCTCTAGCGACATGGCAACATACAGCGCCGCTAATAAACTATATCAGCCACAACCCAATAGACTACGAGCCAAATTTGTTGGCAATCTGCCAAATAATAGCATTAGCTTAATATTTCATAAGCATCATGTCGAAATATTACAACTTTGGCTGAACATTTAACGAGCTAAAGAAATCATATTCCTATATTCATGAGATTCCTTTCATATTTTCAATTTAATAACAATGACTTGACTCGACCCTGCCAAGTGGAGGAGTTACACTAGGAAAGCGGACCCCACGCCCCGAAGCGATAGATTGGTTGTGACGCAACCAGGATTTAACGCTAAGGTGATGATGATGATGATGATTTGAATCGAAAGTAAAACGTAAATCGCAATTTGCCGCTTAAAATTACTTTTAACCCTGTGATTGTAGTGTGTCGGAGTGACCTCACGGACATTTTATTTAGTGGCAATGTAAATAACGAAAATAAGATGGCTTCCGAAGATTCACAAGCGGGGCGTAGCAGATGACGCCGTGCACCTCCAGTCCGCTTGTTACCACGACCGTTGTAACGCGGTCGAAGCGTCAAGCTGTGAGTAGAAGCTACTACGAGTATGTACTTACATTATAAAAATAACCGCGTTTTGTCCCGTGTACATCAATTATTTGTAAAGTGAAACGTGTAGGCAAATTTTATTCTGACATACCTTATTTTGATAAAACCTAAAACTAGTACCAGCGGAACTTGCTATCACTTTTTTATTATTCAATTAAGATACCAAACGTTTACTTCACAATATTTTGTTCCAAGCAATTTTATAATTCACTACCACATTTTTAAAGTCATTGATTCATTTCAAGTTAGTAAAACTTAACCCTAAGTAACGTCAACTGCTAGTTAAAAGTAAAAATGAACTGACATATTCTGACTCAAAATCTTATAATGACAAACATGATTAACCTGTATCAATCTGCTTGCTAAACATTTGTGCTTTATTAACTAACAAAAGCAGTTAATAGCTTACAATATTATCGGTCATACCTGTGGTAGCTCGGTTAATTAGTTGCAGTGTAATGAAGTTCAAATAATGGCTTAGTTTGTGGTGTCCATAAGATTTTAGGAGAGCGGGATATGTCTCAATTGCAGTGAGGGCACGCTAGTTAGTTATAAAAAAGCCAAATGCTAGTCGGATTCGCCCATGAAGGGTTCCGTAGCAGCAAGTAAGATATTACTAAATTGTAAAACAATGAGTTGACAAATTGAAGGTAAATTGCGTTTTACGGTTTATAACGTATTAAAAAAAAACTTACTAGAAATTTTCGTTGTTAGTTTTCATGGTAATGTATATCATATATTTTTTTAGTTTCATAATAAATTAATAGTGACATTGGTTAATTAATGTTACTTTTTGAGCTCGTATTGTATATACTGCTCGTCTACCTACCTATTACATAAAAAAAGTGTAACTATGATTCAGTTAGTCTGCTTGGCACAGTCGAGAAAAGAACAAAGACTTTTTTTTAGTTTCATAATAAATTAATAGTGACATTGGTTAATAAATGTTACTTTTTGAGATTGTATTACTTGTAACTATGCATAGTTAAAAAATTTGAAAAATGCATTGCAGCCATGTTTAAATTCATAGCCATTTATTTTTTCTTCGCTTATGCAACGTTGCAACTATCTTCCTTCGCATAAACACTTTCGCTTACTAATGACTTTTGTCATTAGTATATTTTTTACTGACAATGTTTAATGGTTTGAGTTACATTATCGAGATCGTATGTTTCTCGAGTTTATTTCCGCATTTTTTTACTTAAGGTTAAATTTACAATCAAATTTCTGCCTGGACAACTATTAAGTTCTTATTTCAAATCTTAGACTTTATAAAATTGGAAATTAATTTGTGGGATTGAGCATTAGAATTTTTAATTAGTTACCTCAAAAAATTATTGATTTACCTTTTTTTTACATTCGCAAAAAACTGCATTATGCAGAAAGTAGAAAATTACTTAACGATAAGAGTTCCTGCACATGTTGATCTCCTCGCATTTTCTCTCATGTGTAATTTCATTTCGACGATTTATCTAAACGATACTGATTATAAGCATTTTATGTCATACTGTCATTGTAATCATATTTATTTATAAAAAGATTATTGCATTTTATTCAAACTGAAAGTTGTAATTACCATATTATTTGAAAAGAGTAACTGAGTACTGAGTTTCTTGCTGATTCTTCTCGGTAGAAATTGATATTCCGAATGAGCTGTAGATAACAAAATATTTTATATTCTTAAAATGTTGTGTGTTTGTTATTTGTGCTAGATCTTCCGATATTTTATAATGAACTCATTGGCTGGTAGTTTTTTTACTCAGCGTATATCACTTGTTGTTATTACATAGTTGTAACTCTTACTTACTGCATGACTGCTCTAAGTAGTTTTATGGCAATTTTGACAATTAAATTTCTGCCGTTGTTTAGTCACATTTACTTTGTATTTGTAGTATATATGTAGAGCTGTGAGTAAGAACGCACCTTCTACACGGGGAGGTTGTAGTTTGAATCTGAGCATGCATCTTTGGATTTTTCAATTCAAATCTATGTGCATAATGGTACCTTTAGCTTGGCGGTGAGCGAAAACATCGCAAAAAAATCAGCCACGTCTCGTACAGTTTCTCAAAATTGTGGATAGCTACAATATTTGAGATAATGATTCGGAACGTGTAACTGTGATCGAGTTGGTCTGGTTACCCTGTCTCCTTAGACAGGCTTGCAATGATGAGATGGCAGTCATTTTATTGTAATTACTAGACTCCCGTAACCCTGGATCATGGACACAACATGGAATTATACTCTAAGATTACGGAATTGATTAATTGTGGCCGTGTGGTCCCCGGCAGAGTAGAATAGGCCACCCTCACTCTTACCGACGTGTCGTAAAAGGCGACTAAGGTAAAGCTGCTAGCATGATCATCAGCACCCAGAGAAGGAAAACTCTGCATTTATATCAAAACCCTCGCCAACCCGTCTGCCAAGCGTGGTGAGTATGGCAATTACCCCTCATGTGATTGAGGGAGGCCCGTGCCCCAGCAGTGGGGACTTAAATGGGCTGATGATGATTACGGAATCGTAGTGTATATGTGCATTGTTTTATGTTTATTTCCTCTCCATATTTATAAAAACCTTTTTAAAATATGAATATCTATAATAGGCAATAACAAAACTGTCAGTACGAATCTCGCACCTAATACTGCGTTGTCTATGTATATGTTATTTTTTTATAGGTAGTGTTCTAACTAAAAAGAAACTCAATTAATCAAATAGATGCAACTCGATGACCGATCAGTTTCAGCAACAAAAATTCGCGTTTCTTTAATCACTTGACATTAGCAGAATTAGCGTCACGCTACAAGCCAAAGCCAAATTGTAATTGCTACCGTACACTACAGCAGTTGGTCTTCCAAATAATAAAAAGAAAAGTTCCATTCCAAATAGTTTTACACAAGTCATGGTGATCCTACCTCGGTGGCAATTCGATGCGTCTACACACGGAACCCGTCGTTGTAATTAAACATTAATTGAGTAATAGTAATTGAATGGCTGTCATGCTCACGGGGAATTCATGTTTTCCAAACTAGATCAATGGCGTTATGAAATAAGCTAGTTTATTAAATGTATTTGTATTAGTCGGTTTTTGTTAGCTCTGATTAATTAGTTTAGGATTTTTTTGTCTTATGTGGCAGACGTGTAGACGGATCACATGATGGTAAGCGATTGCTGCCCCCATGGACACCAGTGGAGTCACAAACTGTGACAATGGAGTCACAGGTTAAAGGTTGGCAGCGCAATTGTGACTCCATCGACGTCGGGGGTGTCTATGAGCGGCGGCAATCGCTTACCATCAGGCGATCCGTCTGCTCTCCTTACACTATAAAAAAATAAGAAACAGTTGAATACGGAAAATTAGACATAAGTAAGAATAGCAAAGCTAATGGGCTCCGCGCATTGAGGGGCCCCTGCGCTTCCTTTTTTTATGTGATAGGTGACAGACGAGCAGACGAATCATCCCATAGTATGCGATTGTCACTACCCATGGACACCAGTGGAGTCATAAGTGCGCTGCCAACCTTAAAGCTCCACTTCCCCCCAAATTTGGCCTCCGGTACACTCACTCGGCGAAACACACCCTAAAGCTTACTAAGGGCCCCTTGACAGATTTTGCTACAGGCCCCGAGTTAAGCTAATCCGGTACTGAAGTTTAATACTCATAACTAGTAGGCGCTACCTCTCAAACGGTTATAAATTCATTTTAGAAAGCAGGTGTATTGAGTGTAAAATGCATTTCCAATGAAATCGCCCGCGCAGCAGAGCGTGTAGGAATGCATGAGTGCCGGCGATGTTTTTCTCACTCATTACCGGCTATTGGAAGCACATGCCGTCGTGTTTGCGAAGGTCATTAGATGTCCCGAGGCCAAGTAATAGTGCGACAAAGTAAAGTGTTGTACTGCATAGAGATGATCCAAATTGTAGGAGGACTGCAACTTGCACAGTTGCCCAAAAAAAACGAATTCTAACTAAAACACATTCTTAAAATTCATGTTCTTTTTGTTGGCTTCGTTTACTTGTACCTGCGCCTAATCTCTGTTCGGTCGTGTCACACTAGTGTCCCATCGAAATAAGAGGGTAAGGGAATAGAGAGTGCACTTGTGTCTGCAAAAATACTTGTGCACTATAATAGTCTTGCGTCGATGGCTGATCGCTGAGATTGGCTGACATGACCGAAATATCGGTTTGGAGGACATTATTATTATTACTTGTACGAACAAAAATTAAATATAGCAATACAGACCTTTTGTTGACGTCTGTCAGTTGTCAGTTTTGGTAAATTAACTTTTTTAACAACTTTGATTATATAATCTTATTTGTTAAGTACCTATGTCAAAGTTCAAAGTGTAATCTGAGCGACTGTCATTTGCAAATTTCGTTTTTTTTTCACTCGCTATTGTATTCTTGATTCGAAGTAATATTAATGAATTGTTCTTGTATCACTTGATCATACGTTGAATTCTTTTATTTTTGTATTTTTATCAAAATTTGTAGAATTTTCTTGTATTTTTGAAATACTGAACAATATAGTATCCCGTTATGGCACATCTCTTTTTTTATTTATTTACTGGAAACACGGTACATATTATGGTACTTTCTACAGAGATGTGTTAAAAAACGTGTTTCTTCACTGAGGTACTTTCTAAAAAGGATAGGATTATTATTGAGTTTTGCCATTCGTAGTGTTGGACGCCCTGCGGCGCGACGACGATTTGAGAAAGATGGATGGTGTGACCTGGATGCAGACTGCTCAGGACCGGGTTGGGTAGCGCTCTTTGGGGGAGGCCTACGTTCAGCAATGGACGACGATAGGCTGATTGATTAATGATTGTTATTTTTTTTTTTACTGTATATAGGTAAGCGTTTGACCATATTTCACCTGATGGAAAGTGATAATATGGTCTAAGATGTAGCACGATTACCTAGAAGATACCTATTCACTCGCGCTTTGAAAACCCCCAAATTGTAGCCACTAGGGAACACCTCTTCAGGCAACTGATTCCACTGTTTCGCAGTACGAATAAGAAAACAGGATTCAAACCTCTTTGTGCGGACTTTTGGTATTTCTACCATGTACCGGTGTCGATTGAGGGTCTGCCTGGTGGAGAAGTGGAAGAACGGAGATGCTCCAATGGCATTGTACATTGTTATATATTGTTATATATTGTTTTGCTATTCGTCCAAAAGAGACTTGCCAATCTAGACACTCTTAATGGGCGTTTGTGTATTTGGTAATAGTTGTTACTTCCAGTTGATTTTGGTTAAAACCCCCATACAAACAGCAAGCAAAAGCGTAGATATCTCGAATCTGTTTTATTTCGCATCGCGACAAGCAGTTACACTTTGAGGCTATCATAATAAAAGTTTTATGTCCTCGTATGATACGAGACATGACGCCAAATGGCTGAGCATTGCACAGCGCATAATGTTTGTTAGATTACGTGAACATAAATGTGAATATTCAAGGGTCCTCACTTTCTACTTATTTTTAAGGTTCCTAAACTCTAACCAACTTATTACAAATCGCGAACTAAGCATAGTCCCGAAACATAATTTGTGCCAGCTATTATCATTGTCGGCAAAAGAAAATCCCATGCTTGACGTCCTTGAATCAAAGTTTAGAAATTATATTAAAAAAGTGACTGATATCCCTTCCAGAACTCTTCGTTTCCAGCGCTCCTTTTTTCCGCGCTCGTGCAAACTCTGGAATGACCTTCCAGCCGCGGTGTTCCCTGATCGCTATGACATGTCCTTTTTTAAACGAGGTTTGAAAAGAGTTCTTCGCTCACGGTAGGCAGCGGCATGACTGTGCTCCGGCATTGTTGATGTCTATGAGCGGCGGTTACCGTTCACCATCAGATGGGCCGCAAGCTCGTCTACCTACTATAAGCAATAAAAAAAAAATATCCTCCATCCCACACCCGATAGACCTGGCTACGGCTCTGGGTCTGGTCGGCATGCCTGCTGAATACTTATAAGATCATTATTTTTTCTTTTCACTAGTTATAATTATAAAGCTTTTCTTTTTTTTTGTTTCTTCTTTTACGTACTACTTTCTAAAATTTTTTTTTTTTTTTTTTATAGAAAGGCCAATCAGGATGACCTCACTCCGCCTGATGGTAAGCGGCCGTGAAATCCAAAAATGAGGCTGACAGGCACAGAAGAACAAACAAAGTACCCATTGTGTCTGCCATCCTCACCCTAATGGCCTGCTGAGATGCCGTTTCACGCCCCGCCTAAAAGACCCCGGATTGTATGAATGAGGAAACACATGATAAAATACACATATTGTTGGATTATAATCTAGATTATAACCTTTAATTGTATGTTTAGGATTCGCAATGATTGTAATCTGTAATGTGTATAAAATAAACAAATTTTGTGTTGGAACGGAATGATTTGAGCTTTAGTACGGTAATAACTTTATATCGCGATTTATAATAAGGTGGAAAAGGAAAAACAGAACCCTTATAAGATCACTTTGTTGAATATGCAAACGCATATTTTGACATTCCCAAGGGAATCCAAACCTATCGAGTACTTCCCGATAACCTAGAACCATGAGCAACTCTCATGGTTCTAAGTTATCGGCAAATTAACATCTTCAGTCTCGAACTTGGCCGATTTTTCAAGATATCAGGTATCAGAAAAATTCTGATTGGTCAATGAAACCGGACGATCGCGTCCATGCTAAAGAGACGTCAGAAGTAAGGGTGTATCAGTAAACAGCTTATATCCTTCAAAACACTTTATTTACCCATAATTTTTGACCATGGGTTGAGCCATTAATGGGTCGGATCATCCGGACTGATACCTCGGCCTCACAGAAAACCGGCGTGAAGCAACATTGTGCTTTGTTTCGCTGCGTGAGTGAGGGCACCGGGGATAGGGATTTAAAGGTCGGCAGCGCACTTGTTGACTGCCCTCCTCCTTGTGACTCCACTGGTGTTGCGGGTGCCTGTGGGCAGCGGCAATCGCTTACCATCAGGTGTTCCGTCTGCTCGTCTGCCACCTAACACATAAAAAAATTGAAATAACTTTTATCGAACACAAACAAAAATTCAACAAAGCCAGTCGTTTTGTTTCGTAATTTTTGTATGAAAAATGCCAAAAAAAAGCAAATCCGCAAACAGGTTTGGGCAAAAGTTGCTGCGATAAATGTGTTCACGTATAATAGTTAGGTGTAAATATAATTCGAAGTACTGTTTGGATATTTTATGATGGAGATGCTCTAAGTCGACGCACGTTTTACATCATCCACGAAACCATCAATCCAACTCGTACGCGAAAAAATTGATTCATGCCAAAAGCGGCCACTTTTGGCGTGAATCAATGTTTCACGTACAAAAATGGACCCATAATTTGTGCATGGTTATTTAATAAATAGTATAAGTGTTTGCCGAGAGGTTGTAACCCCGAAATTGTTTAAAATAGATCCGGTTTAGTAGCTAAAAATTAAAATCGATTGGCGTCGGTAGTGTGCCCTACCCGTCACTTTAATATAAAAACACAGGTAAATAACTTTCTGAAAGTAATTACACCTGCTGCATTTAAATTGCACACCTCTGATTTCCACAGAGACAAACTAGTTTTAAACTCTTGCTAAATCCATGAATCCAAAATGCGTCCAAAATTCTATCTATTCTATTCTATTCAATTTAGTTAGAAGTGAGTGTGAGGCCAGATAAAAATCAATTTGCATTTTATTGGCTAGAATACACTCGGGTGCTTAAATAATTGAACAATACTACTACTGCGTTGAAAAATAAATGTAATTGGTTAAAAACACACAACGTAAAGACTCTATTTGAAATATACTGCTTGACCGTGGGAGAGCTACGCATCGGCATGAATGGGTCGGCTCGACCGTAGTGATACCACGGCCTCACAGAAGACCGGCGTGAAGCAGCACTGTGCTGTGTTTGGCTGCGTAATTGAGGGTACTGGAGGCCTAATCCGGGGGAAAGGGCGCCTTAAAGGTTGGCAGAGCACTTGTGACTCCACTGGTGTCGCGGATGTCCATGGGCGGCGGCAATCGGTTACCATCAGGTGATCCGTCTGATCGACCACCTATCAAATAAAAAATACGTTCAATTCGTATGTTATTTACGTGTTATAAGACCGACACAATAGGACAATAAGAAGGACGGACGAAGGGCGCATTAGAAGAAATATCAGAAATTGATATTTGATTGAATGTGTCCGACTATCGAGAATGAGAGAGAAGATGAATGGCCGACGTCGGAAAATAAATGGGAAAATAAAATATGGTATAATTGATCATTTCAATATTAAAAAAAGAAGAATAATTTGAAAAAGACATAAGTATTCCTATCTTCTATATTTTGTGGACTTGCAAAAAAAGAATGAGAATGAAATAAATAGGAAAGCAAGGTAAAATTATAGCGGGAAAAGACGTTGTAGCGTATACATTTTACAATAAATTAAAGAATTATTTTTTGAAAAGATGATATGATGTTTTTGTTACAATTCAATTTAAATTTATCTAAGTTTAAAAATATTTTTTAATTATTCCTGTGAACATTGCAATGCCCCTGAGGGGTACATGTTGGAGACTTATAAGTAGTTCCTTTATCAATAAATACTAGGACTATGATTATGACTACATGTTTGTGTGAATTTGTTTTCTCACTGTACAAAATCATTCGTTACATATAACTTTAAAAATAATCCGATGTAATAAACAAAGCTCAGGTTTGAGTAATTAATTTTGAATTGTTCAGTTTACATGTAACGGACCCTAGGGACAATGCTGTTAAAACTTCGCCTGATTAACTTTGTACAGACAGAGTTAACAATGTTAACAAACCGAGGTCATATAAATGTTGCATTTCACGAGGTTTATCTTCAGACTCAAATGTCCAAAGTTGAACGTTAGAAACTTTTGACAACAATAACTCAGTGCTTTAATTGTTTGTAAAACTAGAGGCTAAATGTACATACGTAAATGTACTTAATTCACTGAATGACGATTACATTAAGTTTTGTTTAATGAATTTCTCATTTGTTTTGGACCCTTAATAGCTTTTATTTTTAAATAAATAAATATTTCACAACATCACATACGTTGATCTGACTCCGAGATAGGTAGCTCAAGCACCTGAATTACGGATATCAGAATCAACAGTGGGATTACAAATATTTACATATAATACTTTTCTATTGTAAATACATACTTATAATACATAGAAAACACCCAGACCAATACAAACAGACATGTTCATGCACACAATTTTTGTACTGTGCGGGGATCGAGCCCGCAACCCTTCGAGCCAAAGACAGCGTTCACTACTACTGTTCCAAACAGGTCTTCAATTTTTATAATAATTCTTTAGATTGTTGCGGTGCTTTATTCTAATAAGATAGGGAATTAACGCGGCGTTATTTTGTAAGCACTTAATTTTAAGTACTTAATGCTTGAGGTGTCTTCTTACATCTACGTTACAGCTGTCGTGGTCACAAGCAAAATAAACTATAATCTATAACATAGCCGCTGCAACTGCACCTCGACCCCGCCCCGCCTCTAACTCGCCCGTCCGGCGACTCCAGTATGCGAGCGCACGCCATTTATTTATGAATAATTTTTGCTACTGTGCGCAGCTTATGCGCCTCTGCTTCAACTTTGCCTCGCCTCGACAGTCGTGTGGGCGGCGCGCCTTAGTGCTTAGAGTCCTCGCCCCGAAAGAAGTCTCGCGGATAATCACGAAACAAAAATTTTAGATTCCTTATGTCCATGAACATAAAAAGCCGCCATCTTTGATACTAGGAATGTAAAAATTTGTATTGAGACTATTGTTTTCATAAATTAATAGAAATGGTATTATTGACAAATATAATATAACAAATATAATGACTAAGTAAAGGTATACGTTTCATTGACCCAATTTTAATACACATATTCCAACCACAGATTATGACGGCCCAGAACTAAAGATTACATCTGTATCATGGAAACCAAAAGCAACAAAGGTTTTAAACACTTAGACCTTAGACAAATATGTGTTTCATCAACAAACACACCAACCATTCCCGTACTAACACAAAGGTTCGCGAATTAAACCCACGACAACCCTACTATCCGCAATGCCCACTTCACGTTACTTTCTTTGGGGATTAGCTTATTTAATAATTCTTATAGTTTTATATTATATCTTTCTGACCATGGGAGGCCACTAAGCAGTAAGGCGCCTCGCCTCGACTGTCTTGTGGGCGGCGCGCTTTAGTGCTTCGCCCCAAAAGAAATCCCGCGGAAAATCACGAGACTAAAATTTTAGATTCCTTGTGGCCATAAACATAAAACTCAATTTTGAATGTTGATGGCGACTGTAACGCGCTTTTCACAGGACTTCGTTGGTGGCGCGACCTCTACTGTTTGTTCACGTCGACTCACGAGCTCGATATCGGGCGCTGTCACGAAATATCAAATATAATATGATGTAATATCACAGAGAATGTAATATCAAAGTGTTCACGCACGAAACTCACGTGTCGACTAAGAGCCGATTTCACCGTTGAAATTGAACGCGATCAACTCTAAAACGCGATCAATGCAACCGAAGACAATGGAACGGAACTCAGTTTAGCGCGTAAACCGAGTTCAAGCGAATTGATCTCGTTCAATATAAGCGGTGAAATCGGCCCTAAGTAGCAGAAAATGTTAGCGCGCGCGGTAGTCCAATTGCGTTAACTCTTGAGAATACCTAAATACAGTAGCTATATTATCAGTGTGGTTTAACTATCTAAATTGAGCGTTCAATTTCCCCTAGCCACAGTTTAACAGATGAACGCACCATCAATTTAATGAGATTAGCTGGTGAGTATTTAGGCTAGCGAAAAACGTGCTTGATCCATTTGTTGTGATGGTAACGATTAGATACGTAAGCTTGATCCTATCTTTGTAAAGGAGAATGTGTGTGGTTCAGCCATTTATTTACTAAACCTACATAAACTGCATGCATACACATACGGTCTTGTAATCTCGTAGTCGCATAGTTTATTATCTTCTATCGGTATTTATTAAATAACAATAACAATTCATTTAATTCAGGCAACAATATAAATTAAAAATATTTCATTGGCCCATATAAATAGATACCTTACAGTGTAACATACATACATAATAAAATTCACATTTTTTTTACATTAATTTTACGAGCGGTGTGTCGAGCTGGTAGCCGTCCTCGAAACTTCCGAAAGACGACTCATTGCAGGCCTTTATTTGAATCTTATCTTATATCTTCTATACTATTTTTAAACAGTTCAGTATGTACTAGAGACAGCGGCAAGGCTTCGGTCCCGGGTCGGGGTTCCCTGGGTGATGTCAAATTTTGTACCAGAATTAGTGGAGGGTAAATCCCAAACATTGCATATATATAGGATGCATTTTGTAGAGTGTTCGAATGAGCATCACGACCTGATACCAACTTCTCCTTTCTACCACCGGACATTACGGAAGACGACAGGAATCCACCCTTACACTGCGCAAGTTCCATCAGCTCGTACTAAGCGTTTCGCTTCTCTTTCTTGGTACGAACGGCTAAGGAATGGAACAACTTGCCGGCTTCTGTATTCCCAGAGAGCTACAATTTGGGTGTCTTTAAGTCGAGAGTGAATACGTTTCTTCTGGGTAAGCACGCTACATCTTAGACCTTATTGTCACTTTCCATCAGGTGAATTGAGGTCAAGTGCAAACCCATTTAATAAAAAAAAACCTGAGTTTTCTGTTGAGAAATTCTCAGTGTCAGTCTGGTCTGGCAATTGACGGTCTTGTAACCCCGTGCCTCGGAAAGCACGTTAAGCCGTTCCCTCCCCAGTCGCGTCACACTGGTATCCCATTGGAATATGATAATAAGGTCATATAGAGTGCACTTGTGTTTGCTCACACACTTAAGCTTGTTTGTACGCCTTATCATTTCACTTACTATCAGGTGAGCCAGACGGCTGAAGGTGAAGTGATATCCTGCGTACGTGGCTGATCATTGATATTGGTCGCCATAGCCGAATATCGGATGGAGAATATTAGATATTATTTGTATCTATATTGGACTACGCCCATTGGCAAACAATAGGCTGTCAAACAAGCCACATGAATGACCCAATCAGTTGTTAGTCCTGTTGTTAGCTGCGGTAATAGCCGTTTGAGTTCATTAGGGCAAAGCCCGTGTCGACTGGTGACAAGTGGGCACCGGTTAGCCAGCCCTGTCACATTACAGGCAGTTTGCAGTCACGTAATAATAACAATAACATACTCCGACCGATTCGGCTAAGGCGGCTGAAGATATTATAATAGTGACCACTAGCTATTTCAATTCACACGATGTAGAACACCCATGGCTCACTAAAAAACTGGTGGCGGCGCCACTGTTCCATAAAGGGACTCTTAAATGCAATATTGCGACTCACAATACACTTTTCACCATAAGTTCTGTATATTAAAGAGGCAGAGGTTAAGACAATGCTCTCTTGGTTATCCCAAAAAAGTAAATTATTTCAATTCACACAATGTGTGATTCACATGTGAAAAATTAAGTTTAAAAACACAAACCCGACTACCAAAAAAACACGCTCTATAAATAAAAAGTACGAAACAAGAAAATTGTCTCTGCTTAAATTATTATGCTGTATTGCCGTGGTCGTATGCCACATTGATTCTATTTTATTATTATAATGAATCTGTTTTGCTACAGTAGATGGCATACGACTACGGCAATACAGCATAATAATTTCAGCAGAGACAATTTTATTGTTTCGAACTTTTTATTTTTAGAGCGTGTTTTTTGGTAGTAGGCCGGCAGCGCACCTGTGACTCCTTTGATGTGGCAGGTGTCCATGGGCGGTAGTAATCGCTTACCATTAGGTGATACGTCTGTTCGTCTGCCCCCTATATCATAAAAAAAAAGATGTAGAAGACCCATGGCTCCAATCATCATCAGCCCATTTAAGTCCCCACTGCTGGGGCACGGGCCTCCCTCAGTCACGTGAGGGGTAATTGCCATACTCACCACGCTTGGCAGACGGGTTGGCGAGGGTTTTGATATAATCAGTAGGTCGATAAAACGTAAAACACCGGCGTTTTATTGAGCGACTGTTGACTAGGTAGTCAACAGTCGAAGTCAGTCAAAGTTATTAGGATCACTTTGCGGCACTTCACTGCACAAATAAATACCAAATTTGAACTTTTGACATTGGCGAATTATCTTCGGGTAGAGCCACAATAAAAAAAAACATGAAAAAAAAGATGTAGAAGACCCATGGCTCCAATATCCACCCCTGTCCGAAGACCATTCATGTGTCAAATCAATACAGTCGAAAACCAACAGCATTGTGATTGCAGGAACAACAGTCGTTAAATTAAAACAGAGCCGCGAACGTTCGTGCAACAGACGTCAATAACAACAGTTTACGATTTCAATGAAAACGGGAACAAAACGATACGCATCATAATACTCCAATACTCCCGATGCACGATCGGGAGTATTCTACAGAGCGCGGTATGCGCTTTTGTTCGATATGAAAAGTTTGGTGTTGTTGAACTGAATGCGAGGTTAGTGTTGACTTTATGGTTTTTGCAAATTTTAGTACAAAATAAAGGAGTTCTTAAATGACAATTCAAGAATAAAATAAGACACACACCATTTACATCTTAATTACAAACATATACAATACAACACCACCTCCTAAATATATAAGCTAAAATTTTGTAAACTAATATAGGAAACTAATATAGGCAAGTAAATAAAATATTAATATTAATACATCATCATTATCCTCCTGCACTTTTCCCAGTTTATCTGGGGTTGGCGCAGTATGTTTTCCTTTTCCATACGTCCCTGTCATTCGTCATCGAATCATCCACCTCTTTTTCCATCATGTCATTCTTCACACAATCCATCCATCTCTTTTTCGGCCGTCCTCTGTTCCTCCACCCACTTACGTTTAAACTCATCATCTCTTTTTTGGCAACATGTTCTTCCCCTCTTCTCCTTACATGGCCATACCAGGAAAGACGATTTGCCTTCAATTTATCAATGATGGGGGCCACTTTCATACTTCCTCTAATAAATTCATTCCTTATCTTGTCCATTCTCGTCACTCCACACATCCATCTTAACATTCTCATCTAGCAATAGGTCTAATGACGGATTTTTAAATTTTGCCCTTCAATTTTAGAGGCATCCATGGATCGCATGTTATTGCTGTGACCTGTCGCCATTAATATATAATAAAAATATTAATATTAATACATGATTAAATATTCTTAAGTAAATAACACACTTAAAAATTTCATCTCGTGTTCAGGCGGGACTTGAACCCACATCAAGGGAGGCAAACGAGCAAGCGAGTCACCTGATGGTAAGCGATCACCGCCCATGAACATTAGCCACACCAGAGGGAGTGGAGATGCGTTGCCGGACTTTTAGGAAGGTATAGGCTCGTTTCTCAAAGATCTCACTCAATGGTCGTACCGGTTCGGAAATACCGCTGAGGGAAGTTGATTTCACAATGGAGATGCGTGGCAAAAAATGACGTGTGAAGCGCACGGTGATGGACTTCCATCCATCCCGGTGGTACCGGCTGGAATCCTAGTTTACGGCGTGTAATACGGTGGTGAAATTCAGCAGCGGGCATTAACACAAACAACTCGACGGAACATTCACCATGGTAAAGGCGGTAAAAGAAACATAGAGATGCGACTTCTCTCCGCAAGGGCACTCTCTGGCCCTAAGCGATCAGTGAGATTCTCGTCGTCGACTATTCGAGTTGCACGACGTTGAACGCGGTCAAAAGAGAGGAGCTGATATTGGGGTGCTCCGGCCCAGAGATGGGAGCAGTAATCCATGTGAGGTCGAACTTGTGCCTTATAGAGCTGAAGCCTAGCCTTTTCCTCCAAATCACCACAAAATTGAACGTCACTCGATATATCGACGCCAAGAATCCCAATGCTCGGTTTGGCATTAAGGTGAGTATCCTGGAAGTGAGGAGATGAGACAAAAGCGGTTCCTTTCGCAGTAAAGGCGCAAACTTGTGTACACTTTGTTTCCGGCAACAGTTCTATAATCCCTGAGAAGTTGGAACCACTAACCGGTAAGTACTAGTGATACCACGGGCTCAGAAAACCGGCGTAAAACAGCGTCTTTTCTTTATGTGACAGGTGGCAGACGAGCAGACGGATCAGCTAATGATAAGCAATTGCCACCGCCCGTGGCCACCCGTGACACCAGTGGAGTCACAAGAGCGCTGCCATCCTTTAAACCCTCCTTTCCCCGGATTGGGCCTCCGGTACCCTCAATCACGCAACAAAACACAGCACAGTGCTGCTTAACCCCGTTTTTCTGTGGGTCGTGGTATGACTCCGGTTGAGTCCACCCATTCATGCCGAAGTGTGACACTCTCACAGTATCTGTTCTGTATTTTTCTGCGTGACGGTACCAGAGGCCTAATGGGGGGAAAAAGAGGGGTTTTAAGGGTAGCATCTCACGTGTAACACCACTGGTGTCGCCAATGTCCATGGGCGGCGGCAATAGCTTACCATCAGGTGATCCGTTTGCTCGTCTGCCTCCTATCAAATAAAAAAGGTATCTTATCTGTTAGAGGAAAAATCCAGATGCCCGGATTCGAATTTACGATTATCCGTTTGGAAAGCGCTCGTTTTTATCCACTAGTAAGTACCGCAGCTCATTTTGAAATTCATAAAGATGTCCACTACTGTCCAGACTTATTAACAAGACTGACTGACATATCCCTCAATGGGGACATTTTTCATTACTATACCTCATCTCGTGTTAACCCCAGTTGCGTCCAAATCTATCGCTTTGAGCCCGGGGTTCGCTTGGACCATGATCCAGTAATCGGGAAGTCTAGTAATTATAATGGAGAGACTGCCGCTTGACCTTCGCATACTTACTGCACCACGGGTACACGTTCAAAATCATTAACCCAAATATTGTGTCTACAATTTTTGAGAAACTATCCGATTTTTCATCACTAAATTGGTCGTAATTCTAGCGGCGATTGTGTTGTACATCGAGAAATGTCGACTAGTGACAGGCGTGTGTTGTGCGTGATGCATACCGAATGGCCTTTGATTGAAGAGTACAGTTTCCAAAACTGCAACAGTAGCACAAACTAACGCATAGTTAAAGATCAGTGAGAGATCTCAGTGTGTAATTTCCGGTTGCCTTCAACCCACCGGCATAGCACAGGCTCCCTCAGCAACCTGGTAGAGACGGCTTAGTTCTTTAGGCAGTCCCTACTTCCTCTCCCGGCCAGGGTTCATGACTCCTCCCCACTTAAGGGTGATAAGGGAGAACCGCTGGGAAGGCTGTGACTTTGAAGCCCGGGATATCTACGGTTGGACCATGATCATGGATTAAGGAAGTGTGGCAATTACAATGAAGCGACTGCTGTTTGTTCTGCTGAGGATGTACAATTATATCCTGCTGAGGTCTACAACTGTAGAATGGGTTCACCAGTAACCTGGACAAACACCTATTTTTCCAGGTTATTGGTAAACCCATTGCGGTACTATGGATTTACGTCCCTATTAGTGTTATAAAAGAAAAAGCATAGGTATTATTTCTTCGTCTTATTTTGATGATGGCTATTTGAATGAATGAATGAAACTTTGAATGAATGAAACGTTATTTGGCACAATACAAAACAAGGAAACTTAATTAGAAACATAACCTAGTCATAATCATAAACGAAAAGTAGGACAACATTATCCCTGTATGCGCCAAACAGGCGGCCGCTCAGCAATAGTCGGTGCTGATCCAAGAGACCAACCCTCGACGCTGGTTTTCAGCGACTACCATAACATTATTGCGCATCTGTTCCATATCTATGCAACAGTCACATGCATAAAATTGAGAATATTTTAAATATTCTGACACCATAAATTAACAGACTCATCATACGTTGACGCAAAAAAGTGATATTAAACCTTTATTATCGCAGCCTCACTGTTACCACTTTATACGCTGTGTCCATAGCCGAAGCTGACTTGTGTACAATTTTACAAACGAAATTCACAAAGGGCAATTTTGTTCTCACTCTCGAAATAGCCAATGTTGCAACAGCCAATTTCTGCTGTAGAAATGAAAGAGTAATAGGTAGCGGGTTCACAGCGTTTTGAATGGAAAGTGCTGAGGATTTATACGAATACTTTCTAAAACTTTGTGTATTTTTTTAAGAACTCTTTGCATTCGTTTTATTCAGGGTTTAGACCCTGGTTATACCTAAACTGGTTTTGGTTGCGCCGTGCCCGTCGTGCAGGCGGGCGTCCCTGTCCGGGGGGTGACGTGGTGAAAGGCTCCGAGCTTTGGCCCCATGTCACCCGCCCACCCATGGACAGATGAGGGAGAGTCCCAGGAGTTTTAGTCGGTATGCCTCTGGCTGGCTTCTCGTTAGGAGAAGCCGTCGCCAGAGGAGAGTCCGACATAACCCATCCGTTTACAGACGGATGGGTATGCGTAACGCATTTCTCCTGGGTCAACAAAAAAAAAAAGGTTTATACCTAAACTGACCACAATGGATGCACAAGACCGTGCGAAGTGGAGGCGCCAAAGTAAAAGCCAAGCCCGGGCTCTGAAGCAACAGCTTGGGACACATCCAGGACAAAACGCAGCTTTGTTCAGAGTTGTATAAAACTAAAGTGACCACAATGGATGTACAAGTCCGTGCTAAGTGGAGGAGTCGAAGCAGAAAACGGACCCCGGGCTCTGAAGCACAGCTTGGGTAGCATCCAGGACAAAACGCTAAGATGATGATGCAGGGTTGTATAAAGCGCTGTCAATGTGGTGGGGCTGGCATGACCTAATGTCCTGCACTCTCGAAATGCCCCATATAAGACTGCATTCATGCAAGCTACCAGCAGTAGGACTGTCTATGTGTTGGAGTATTCATACTCACCTCAGCGTTTAATTCCCGGTAGCTGACGTTTGAGGGTATAAACGCTTAGACCATTCCCAAATCCTGAATCATAAGGATTTGGGAGTCTGATAATCACAATGAAGCGACTACTGTCTGACCTTCGCAACCCTTTAACAGGGGTACCAGACCGATGAAGCATTAAAAATCAGAAACTTACATGATTCCTAACGATATTTTCATTCACCGTCGAGCTAATGGTAGAAATACGAAAAATATTTGAAAAATGTAGAGGTGCATGCTCGGATTTGAACCTACAATCTCCTACTAAGCTACCACGCTCTATATTATCATCATCGCTGTGTAGCGAAGTATTAGGCTAAAAATCTGTAAAGTATCAGCCTATAAACTGTCCAAATGGGAACGGTCCTATGGGAAAGGCCTCCATCATAAATCAAGGTATTGCTACTACGATGGGGTTAGGCTTAATCACCACGCTTGCCACATGCGGATTGGTGATCACAAACCCGAACGATGTTCGAATAATTAATAACATACTTTTCGCTCGAACCAGGAATCGAACCCAGAACCCCGAGATCACGGCCCGGTACATGAACCACTAGACCAACAGGGCGTGAAAAAATTAAACAGTTTTATTATTAGTACTTTCGACTGAATATTATACACCCAACGGCCACTGATTGAACAGCCACTGCCGACGACGTTTAAACGACTCAACTCAACTGCCAATGTCACTCTGCACATTTCATAGCAGAATAATTCCAAAGAGAATCTCTTCGTCCCTAATTTAATACCCAGTGCACTTTATCGAAAACGGGTGCAATGAGAAATTGGTACAGACGGAAAGGTAATATCCAACCTCGGTATCGAAAGCGGCATACCCCCTGCGAGACCAAAAGAAAAATCCACATAGACCGCCAAAATCTGCCAAGCGAAAACCGAAAGCGTTCTAATTATAAAACCCTAAATAAAGCTAAGTTGACAATCAAGATAAGAAAAACTGATAATTGTTTATTCCGCTCAGCTCGCTTAGCTCATTGCACTTCGCTTCGCTCAAACGCGCCATCTTGATAAATGTTCCGCTCTCTTTGATTGATCGAGCAGCACTGCCACTGCACTGAAATGAAACTAAAGTGGAGCGTTGTTTTTGTACACAATTTTCTTTTATAGCGAACACGGTAATTTCAATCTCCTGGCGAAATGTTAAAGATCTAAATGGATGCAACGCTATAGCTACCAACGCGAGCGAAGTAATCTTGTTGTTAGACTAGCTAGATTCAGTTAATAAAGTTGTTGCGATAAATTTTTCGTTAAAAATACAGCAGCATTTGTTTTTTTGCCTTTTCGTAAGATTTTGCGCTTTTGTTGTAACATTGTTTTTAATTTGAGCTGTAAAATAAACGCGTAAGTGAAATTTCGTGGAAGTTAACTTGCAATTAAGTGATTACGATAGAATTATCTCAATTGTGCGCAAGATGACTGGCAGGAGCGAGTAGTCAAACATCGATCACAGTGGGGAACATTTAAATAGGCCCACTCGGCTATGTATGTAGTATGGCCATCTTCGAGATTCAGTCAGGGGGACGATTAAATAAAATATCCGAATACATTTTATTTGCTTTATAACGAAATTTCCAATACCTTCTAGAGCTCTGGTTAATTTTCCATACTTTTTAGAATTGTTTATGTGGGCAGGCGGCTTGACGTCATTGTTTCGTTAACACGCTTTGCTAGCGCGATGTAAAAATGCATAGCGACATCTACCGGAACAACGCCAAACCATCTGCTTTTTACGAGCTCCATCTAACGAAAACCGGAAAAACTAGGAAAAAAGTGAAAAGACCCTGTTACCATCCTTTCCTGGTAAATATTCCTCGACTACGTAAAAAAGCGCTTTTCCTCCTCCTTGGAACGCCTTTTCGTCTGTTTCCCCAAATTACAAAAATTACAATTACAAAATTATTTTTGTATCAACAACTTTATGGCCACTTAACAATTGTGGTGTCCTCAGCTGCAAAAGTTTTAAACTGAAGCGCAGTGAGAACGCCCTCTCCCAAACAATGGTTGTCGAGGTTACATTTAACTAAAACAAACATGCATGAATTACAATTACTAGACTTAAAAGTATTATTATGCTATTAATAGAGCTGTTAGTGACCCTGCATCATGCACCAAAGGTCGTGGGTTCAATCCCCACCCTGGACAAACATTCGTGCGATGAACACTTGTGTTTGTTCAGTGTCTGGGTGTAATATATGTATTTAAGTATATATCTCTCTCTCTCTCTCTCTCTCTCTCTCTCTCTGTGTGTGTGTGTGCGTGTCTGTGTGTGTCTGTGTGCTTATGGCCGTGGTCTGCACCCGAGTATGTGAATGACTACCACCTCAATTTTTCAGAGTGAATACTACTTCTGAGCTCCAGAGCGACAGCTTAGTAGGACACAACCGAGAATACGCTAAGATGAGATCTACTTCTGGGTTAACTCGCTCCATCTTAGGCTTTTTCTCAACTATTAGGCACGTGATTTAGAGTTTCATTTCTAATTACCTATGGGGACCCCCCAAACATTTTTTATTTTCCTATTTTGTGTAAAAATCGTAATGCGGTTAATCAAATACATCTATTCACCAAGTTTCAATAGTATAATTCTTAGAATTTCGGAAAAGAGTGGCTGTGACATAAGGACGAATGGACGTCAGATAGACATGACGAATCTATAAGGGTTCCGTTTTTTGCTATTTGGCTACGGAACCTTAAAAGCGAAGATTTTCCATTGTTTTCTCTAACAATGAAAAATAAAGAGTGTTTTCTTACGTAAACAACAAAGTATAATTTAAGGCAAAGACTATGAGCTCAATCTTTGATAAGGCACGCCTGTAATCTTTTTCATCGACTTTTTCCATAAGATATTTTATAATCTGCTTATAAAAAGGAAGCGTATAATTGGAAAAAAAGATGAGATAAGACTACAATTTCTTGGAATACTTAATTTGATTTTAAAATAGGAACTAGTTGAGACTTGATTTACGTTTAAAGACAGATGGACATAGTTGAACATACAATTACATACATTAATGTCAAGTATACCTTTTTTTTTTGTCGGCGCAGGGGAAATGCTGTCAGCCCTATAGGGCAATGGCCTGACATACTTACGCATACCCATCCACCGGGGGGCGGACGGGTTATGTGGGGCTCTCCGCCTAGCGAGAGCTTCTCCTGAAGAGAAGCCGGCCAGAGACAAAACCACCTACGGATGCTCCTTCATCGTCTGAGTGGGGAAGGGACAAGCACACCGGCTTAGCAGCCTCTCTTCATGTTCCTCCCCAGACGCAGACCCGCTTACGGCCCGAGCCCGACTCTGCCTCTCCCAGCCGGGCTGGAGGATTGTCAAGTATACCTACTCATTCACTGTTAGTTTAGCAGTGGTTCAAAACCATTTTTCTATGTGTTTCCAGAACGTCTATTTTGCCGTAGACCATCCAAATTCAGCGGTGCGCTTCGCCAAGTGTGTAAAGGTAGCAGAGGCCCAATCTGGGGGAAAGGGGAGTTTAATGTGTCAGCACACTTGTAACTCCGCTTGTGTTGCGAGTATCCCTTACCATTAGGTGAATCTGCTCGTCTGCCACCTATCACATAAAAGGTTTCGCCGTTGTTTTGTAAAAAGTTAGTTGAAGCTAAATAGCTAGATTAGTAGAATATTGCAATTAAATGGTTTTGAGCAATTTAACGGCTGACATACCTACTGCAATTAAACAATTTCAGTCATTCGTTAAATTGTCAGCTGATAAAGCTGATTTGACGGGTTTTGTTCTGTGACCGTAGAATTCTAGTACGGAGCAAATGACGTTAAAAATTTAGTTCAATTGCAAGCGGTGATGTCCTCGTTATGGCGGCCCATCACAGCGATCAGCAATCGACGCGGGACTATATTATAGTGCACAAGTGTTTGCGTAGACCCAAGCGCACTCTATATTACCTTACCTTCATATTTCGATAGGACACAAGTCTGATACAACTGAAGAGGCCCAGGACCAACGGCATAACGTTTTTCCAGGCACAGGGGTACAAGACCGCCCAGCTTCCAGACTACATGCTGACTGTGAGAATTTTTCAACAGAAAAACTCAGGTACAAATTTTAGGCCCGACCAAAGGATTGAACCTGGACCCCAAGCGGTCGCTTTAAAGTACTACTCACTGCGCCAATGAGGCAGAGGATTACAAACTCGCAGGATACATTCAAATTTAAGTATTTGCAGTTAAACGGTAAAATATATTTTGTCACGTAAGGTACATTATCATTTATAGCGGTATCAAACAAAAGCAGCTTCCAATCTATAGTTTACGAGCAACGTACTAGGATTTAATCATACTCCAAGGTGCTAAACATAAATCTGCTACAAAGCCTTTACAGACTTCTCAAAAGTTATGTCCCATAACCGGCCAGCATATTGTTGAAATACTTTCAAAAGAGTTCATTACTTGCCTAAAAGTGTGCACCAGAGAGAACTTTAAGGGGCCGGCAAATAACGTATTTCCCATACAAATGTAATACCAAAATAATTTGCAATTTGAGGATATCTCGACGTTTCATTGCTGTTATTCGGATTAAGGAAGTTTTTATCTATGTCTCGGTTAACACCTGCTCTTAAAATTATTTACCCAGTAAAAATATATACGATTACCTACATTGCGTAAATTTTTCGACGTTAAGGACCTATTTTCTAACTATTTGTGTGCAATTAATCATCATGTAAATTTAACAGAAAAACAGCTTGTATTGTCTAGTTACACAATTTTTTAAAGAAAATCAAAAAACAATCAAGTTTCATTCATAATTTTTGGTATTCGCAAATGCACACAATTTTCTTACTAATTTCAAAGGGCTATCTTGCTCTTTCTACTCGCTCGCGGTGGAGCGACAGAGACAGCGAGATGTCCGAGGAACGGCGAAGCTTACCTCGAATTGAATTTGAACTGACCTCAAAATAAATGTAATTTACTAATGGTGTACATTTGAGCAACAGAGAATGGAACACATTTCAAAATACTCTATTAAAACATTAATTAATTTCCAATAGAAACTGCGAAGTTTCTTTTTAAATATCAAACCAACTATTAATTAAAATATCCTTTTAACCTGTTCGTTAAAAGGATATTTATATAGGTATTGTACAATGAAATATGACACCCGACGCAAAAACGACGGGGTGTTATAAGTTTGACGTCTCTGTGTGTGTGAGTGCACTCACTGTGTGTCTGTCTATGGCATCGTAACTCCCGAACAAATGAACTGATTTTGATTTTGTTTTTTTTTTGTTTGAAAGATGAATAAGGGGGTAGTGTTCTTAGCTATTTTGGATAAAATTTAATCCAAGATGGCCGCCATCAAAAAGATATGGATTGTATGTTTACACAACTCCCAAAATATGTGTACCTATCATATAAAAGGGCTTGAGTAGCAGAATATATTTATTGTGACTAAATTCAAATCCAAGATGGCCGCCATCGAGGTGTTTTTTATGAGAAAGGGAGGCAAACAAGCAAGCGAATCACCTGATAGTAACTTGGTTTTTCAATTTTCAATTTTATTATAGTTAGTTATGAATAACTTAACTGTCATATCATTCATTCTAATGAATTATTCTCTACCGTCTGTCGAGTGCTTTTGCTTGTAGTATATCTATACTACACTCGGCAGACGAACGTACCTAGGGTAGGTAACCCATTTGGGTTACCCTAATAAAGTCAACCACCCTCTGATTACAGCAAAACAAACCTTGTCTTCCGGTGGAATAACACTCGCGTTTGCCGCGTGATTTGCCTACAAAACATCTCGCCTTGAGACCCTAACGAGCCACGTGTGCTCACAGAACGCGGGTTAGAAACACAATTCCGTCTGAGTATACAGTACCAAATTTAAATTCTGCTGGTTCCCACTAGTTCCAAAGACATAGGTACTTTATTGTCTCGGTAGATTAGTTACTAGCTTCTCCCCGCGACTTGCTTCATTTCTGTTTTTTTTATGTAATAGGTAGGCAGACGAACAGACGGATCACCTGATGGTAAGCAATTGCCGCCGCCCATGGACACCCGCGGCACCAGTGGAGTCACAAGTGCGCTGCCAACCTTTAAACCCCCCTATTCCCCAGAATAGACCTCCGGTACTAGCACAGTGCTGCTTCACGCCGGTTTTCTGTGAGGCCGTGGTATCACTCCCGTCGAGCCGGGCCATTCATGCCGAATTCTGTTTTAGCAGTCGTATTCATTTTCTGTACACTTTTGAGTCTTACGTCTTAGGTTTCAGTTTTGACTGCCTCGCAGTGGATAGCACGTCGCACATTAAAGCGACGGCTGCGCTTGGAGTCCCGGGTTCGATCCCCGGGTCGGGCCTAAAATTCTGAGTTTTTCTGTTAAGAAATTTTTAGTGTCAGCCCGGAGTCTGGAAAATGGCGGTCTTGTACCCCCGTGCCTCGGAAAGCACGTTAAGCCGTTGGTCCTGCGCCCGATCCCTCTCCGGTCGTGCCACACTGGTGTACCATCGATTATGAGGACAAGAGAATAGAGAGTGCACTTGTGTTTCCGCACACACTCGAGCACTATAATATATCCTGCGTAAGTGGCTGATCGTTGAGATTGGCCGCCTTATCCGAAATCGGTTGGAGGATGTTATTATTAGGTTTCAGATAGATAAGTCAAAGTTTGCTCAAAGTTTTCGGATATCTCGGGTTTGTGATCACCAATCCGCATTGGGCAATCGTGATGATTAAGCCTAATCCCATCATAGTGGCGATGACTTGATTTCTATGATGGAATGGAGGATTTTGCCCTGCAGTGGGACAGTATTTATATAGGCTGATAGTTATACCAAATAATAATGTTTTTTTTTTTTTTTATATATTAAATGGGTTTTGCACTTGACCTCATTTCACCTGATGGAAAGTGATAATAAGGTCTAAGATGTAGCGTGCTTACCCAGAAGAAGCCTACCTTACCAATTTCAGTTTATTTTTAGTGAGTACACTAAATCTTCTTTAAACTTTAAGAGCTCATGTAGGTAATACTGGTAATTTATTAGGTAAACCGAAAACACCAAACGCTTTCGCAATGCAGTAAACACCCAGCGCCATCTATTATAAGATTTTCTATAAAAAAATCCCATACACCGTCTGTCTGGTTGTGCGTGATTTTTTCTATATAGAAAGGCCAATCAGGATGACCTCACTCCGCCTGATGATAAGCGGCCGTGAAATCCAAATATGAGGTTGACAGGCACAAAAGAACTAACAAAGTACCCATTGAGTCTGTCATCCTTACCCTGATGGCCTGCTGAGATGCCGCTTCACGCCCCGCCTAAAATACCCTGGATTGTATGAAGGAGGAAACACATGAGCTGGGAGGGCATTTCATGTCTTGATGGCTTGGGGCAGGAACGAGGAGTAAAACCTCTTGGTGCGCGCCGCCATTGTCTGGATGGTAAGCGGATGGGAACGCTGTCCAGCACGTGTTGTTCGGAAGTGGAAAGCGGAGGCTTGGATAAGTTCAAATAACTCATCAAAGCATTCCCCATTATAGAGGCAGTAGAGAACACTTATACTGACAACGTCTCAACGTAACTGAAGAGGTTCTAGGGACTTAGTCACCTCATAATCTCCAATATCCATCCTATTTCGGAAACAACTGAATGGATAAGATAAGGATAATAATGTTTTTATTTCTGTCATTAAGAGGACGTAGCAAGAGACTTAAAGAGCATTTGAGTCTTTAGAAATTAGAAAAGTGTTTACTTAATGACTTTAGTTTATTTAAGGAATAACATAATGACTATAGTTTATTTTATGAAGAATAAAAGTATTAATTACTTTTAGTCTAAGCTAAGATCTGGCGGGGGCAATTAAATACTTTCTGGATCATGAAAACTTTCTTAATCATTTATTAAAGTAGCGTTACAAGCCTAACTCGTGCCGGATTTAACAAAGTTTATTCAGTGTCTTCTAGCCATTTCGGGACCATAAATCATTTGGCCCTTCCGAAAGTGTTGCACAACTTACAATATATACTGCCTCGCCAAGCAAGCTACATCGGAATGTGGGACTGGCAGTGCACGGCACATAAACCCTTTATGGAGACGTACAACGACACAGACCATTTATTCTACAACCCGTCGCCACTCCGTTTGACACATGTGAAATACCTCGAGGACACATGAAAATGAGTACATATTCTATCTATATGTATGTGTGTATAGTTGGCCTCAATGGTTCTTAACTTCGGCCGTGGGAAAACCACGCTTCGGCATGAATGGGCCGGCTCGACCGGACTGATTGGTATCACTCCGGTCGAGTCGGCCTCACAGAAAACGCGCGTGAAGCAGCACTGTGCTGTTTCGCTACGTGAGTGAGGGTACCGGAGGCCTAATCCGGGGGAAAGGAGGTTTAAAGGTTGGCAGCGCAAGTGCGCTGCCAACATTTAAACCTCCTTTCCCCCGGTCGAGCCGGCCCATTCATGCCGAAGCATGGTTTTCCCACGGCCAAAGTTAAGAACCACTACCCTAAACCATTGAGGCCAACTATACACACATACATATAGATAGAATATGTACTCATTTTCATGTGTCCTCGAGGTATTTCACATGTGTCAAACGGAGTGGCGACGGGTTGTAGAATAAATGGTCTGTGTCGTTGTACGTCTCCATAAAGGGTTTATGTGCCGTGCACTGCCAGTCCCACATTCCGATGTAGCTTGCTTGGCGAGGCAGTATATATTGTAAGTTGTGCAACACTTTCGGAAGGGCCAAATGATTTATGGTCTCGAAATGGCTAGAAGACACTGAATAAACTTTGTTAAATCCGGCACGAGTTAGGCTTGTAACGCTACTTTAATAAATGATTAAGAAAGTTTTCATGATCCAGAAAGTATTTAATTGCCCCCGCCAGATCTTAGCTTAGACTAAAAGTAATTAATACTTTTATTCTTCATAAAATAAACTATAGTCATTATGTTATTCCTTAAATAAACTAAAGTCATTAAGTAAACACTTTTCTAATTTCTAAAGACTCAAATGCTCTTTAAGTCTCTTGCTACGTCCTCTTAATGACAGAAATAAAAACATTATTATCCTTATCTTATCCATTCAGTTGTTTCCGAAATAGGATGGATATTGGAGATTATGAGGTGACTAAGTCCCTAGAACCTCTTCAGTTACGTTGAGACGTTGTCAGTATAAGTGTTCTCTACTGCCTCTATAATGGGGAATGCTTTGATGAGTTATTTGAACTTATCCAAGCCTCCGCTTTCCACTTCCGAACAACACGTGCTGGACAGCGTTCCCATCCGCTTACCATCCAGACAATGGCGGCGCGCACCAAGAGGTTTTACTCCTCGTTCCTGCCCCAAGCCATCAAGACATGAAATGCCCTCCCAGCTCATGTGTTTCCTCCTTCATACAATCCAGGGTATTTTAGGCGGGGCGTGAAGCGGCATCTCAGCAGGCCATCAGGGTAAGGATGACAGACTCAATGGGTACTTTGTTAGTTCTTTTGTGCCTGTCAACCTCATATTTGGATTTCACGGCCGCTTATCATCAGGCGGAGTGAGGTCATCCTGATTGGCCTTTCTATATAGAAAAAATCACGCACAACCAGACAGACGGTGTATGGGATTTTTTTATAGAAAATCTTATAATAGATGGCGCTGGGTGTTTACTGCATTGCGAAAGCGTTTGGTGTTTTCGGTTTACCTAATAAATTACCAGTATTACCTACATGAGCTCTTAAAGTTTAAAGAAGATTTAGTGTACTCACTAAAAATAAACTGAAATTGGTAAGGTAGGCTTCTTCTGGGTAAGCACGCTACATCTTAGACCTTATTATCACTTTCCATCAGGTGAAATGAGGTCAAGTGCAAAACCCATTTAATATATATAAAAAAAAAAACATTATTATTTGGTTTAACTATCAGCCTATATAAATACTGTCCCACTGCAGGGCAAAATCCTCCATTCCATCATAGAAATCAAGTCATCGCCACTATGATGGGATTAGGCTTAATCATCACGATTGCCAAATGCGGATTGGTGATCACAAACCCGAGATATCCGAAAACTTTGAGCAAACTTTGACTTATCTATCTGAAACCTAATAATAACATCCTCCAACCGATTTCGGATAAGGCGGCCAATCTCAACAATCAGCCACTTACGCAGGATATATTATAGTGCTCGAGTGTGTGCGGAAACACAAGTGCACTCTCTATTCTCTTGTCCTCATAATCGATGGTACACCAGTGTGGCACGACCGGAGAGGGATCGGGCGCAGGACCAACGGCTTAACGTGCTTTCCGAGGCACGGGGGTACAAGACCGCCATTTTCCAGACTCCGGGCTGACACTAAAAATTTCTTAACAGAAAAACTCAGAATTTTAGGCCCGACCCGGGGATCGAACCCGGGACTCCAAGCGCAGCCGTCGCTTTAATGTGCGACGTGCTATCCACTGCGAGGCAGTCAAAACTGAAACCTAAGACGTAAGACTCAAAAGTGTACAGAAAATGAATACGACTGCTAAAACAGAATTCGGCATGAATGGCCCGGCTCGACGGGAGTGATACCACGGCCTCACAGAAAACCGGCGTGAAGCAGCACTGTGCTAGTACCGGAGGTCTATTCTGGGGAATAGGGGGGTTTAAAGGTTGGCAGCGCACTTGTGACTCCACTGGTGTCGCGGGTGTCCATGGGCGGCGGCAATTGCTTACCGGTGATGCGTCTGTTCGTCTGCCTACCTATTACATAAAAAAAAACAGAATGCCTAAAGCAAGTCGCGGGAAGTAGCTAGTAACTAATCTACCGAGACAATAAAGTACCTATGTCTTTGGAACTAGTGGGAACCAGCAGAATTTAAATTTGGTACTGTATACTCAGACGGAATTGTGTTTCTAACCCGCGTTCTGTGAGCACACGTGGCTCGTTAGGGTCTCAAGGCGAGATGTTGTGTAGGCAAATCACGCGGCAAACGCAAGTGTTATTCCACCGGATGACAAGGTTTGTTTTGCTGTAATCAGAGGGTGGTTGACTTTATTAGGGTAACCCAAATGGGTTACCTACCCTACGTACGTTCGTCTGCCGAGTGTAGTATAGATATACTACAAGCAAAGGCACTCGTCAGACGGTAGAGAATAATTCATTAGAATGAATGATATGACAGTTAAGTTATTCATAACTAACTATAATAAAATTGAAAATTTAAAAAACCGAGTTACTATCAGGTGATTCGCTAGCTTGTTTGCCTCCCTTTCTCATAAAAAACACCTCGACCTTGGATTTGAATTTAGTCACAATAAATATATTCTGCTACTCAAGCCCTTTTATATGATAGGTACACATATTTTGGGAGTTGTGTTAAAACATACAATCCATATCTTTGTGATGGCGGCCATCTTGGATTGAATTTTATGCAAAATAGCTAAGAACACTACCCCCTTATTCATCTTTCAAACAAAAAAAAAACAAAATCAAAAACATTCAATCAGTTCATTTGTTCGGGAGTTACGATGCCATACACAGACACACACACAGAGACGTCAAACTTATAACACCCCATCGTTTTTGCGTCGGGTGTCATATTTCATTGTACACTATCTATATAAATATCCTTTTAACCAACAGGTTAAAAGGATATTTTAATTAATAGTTGGTTTAATATTTTAAAAAGAAACTTCCCAGTTTCTATTGGAAATTAATTAATGTTTTAATAGAGTATTTTGAAATGTGTTCCATTCTCTATTGTTCAAATGTACACCATTAGTAAATTACATTTATTTGGAGGTCAGTTCAAATTCAATTCGAGGTAAGCTTCGCCGTTCCTCGGACATCTCGCTGTCTCTGTCGCGCCACCGCGAGCTAGTAGAAAGAGCAATATAGCTCTTTGAAATTAGTAAGAAAGTTGTGTGCATTTGCGAATACCAAAAATTATGAATGAAACTTGATTGTTTTTTGATTTTCTTTAAAAAATTGTGTAACTAGACGATACAAGCTGTTTTTCTGTTAAATTTACATAATGATTAATTGCACACAAATAGTTAGAAAATAGGTCGTTAACGTCGGAAAATTTACGCAATGTAGGTAATCGTATATATTTTTAAGAAGGTGCACCGTCTTCGTCTGTCAGCCGTAGGGTAGCAATAAGGTGGCAGCAAAATTACTACCCGCCGTTGCCCAGAGAAACCAGGACCCCTTGGTAGTAACTCCAAACAAACAAAGAGCAAAAATACTACCGAGGGCCGCACCTTAGTCCCCAACCAGACCAGGCCTACGTCATCATATTAAATTTATGTTGCCATTATTTTTTGGAAATTGTAATAATTACATAAGTCCTCTTTTCGCCACACCATTGTCCCTTCTGCATGACCTAAAGGTTGACTGGTAGAGAATGCCTCTGGGCATATAGTTCCCTTATTGTATCGTTTTGTGAAATAAAGTTTTAAATAAATAATAAAATAATCATGGTTACTTCATCATTTCAGCCAGTAAACGTCCACTGACTGACATATGCCTACCCCTATGATCAAATCGGTCCTGTGCCGTCCGCATCCAAGGGATTCCCGCGACCTTTCCAGGTTTTGATCTCCTATACGCGACTTCCACCCAAGGCCATCGGCCTTCTGATCTCCTCGAATGTGCCCATTGCCATTTGAGGCGTGCAATTTCCTTGGTCTATGGTAATTCATGTTTACTTACACGTTCACAATTATCTACAGTTTGAGATACCATCACAACATCTCATAGGTTCACCTGATTTCTTACTAAGTAGCTTAAGCACTTGTGTTACAGATATCAGACAACAGAGGAACACAAATATATACTTAAATACATATATATCACCCAGACACTGAACAAACACAAGTGTTCATCGCACAAATGTTTGTCCAGAGTGGGGATCGAACCCACAACCTTTGGCGTAAGAGGCAGAGTCACTACCGATTGCGCCATCCGATCAGTCCATCAGAACGAGGATCCCTCACGCTGTTTTCTCTGAAACCACCATGCTAAATGGTAGACGAAATACAAAAAAATAAACCATACTTTCTTGAATACTTGCAAATTTGTCACAATCAATAAATTCGGTTACGTTTCCTCCCTGATTTGTTCTCTTAAAACTCCATTTCCGTTTTAGACCGTTAAAACGTGTCTACCTGTTTCACTTTGAATTTTAAATTTGCTTACTCCGAAGCATTTCGGCGACTTGAAAGCGCGAAGTCGTTCAACATCAAAGGTACCACTTGTTCTTTGCGCCAGATTCGCCCACTCAGCCCCTTGGTTCATGAGATCCTTTTGTTCGTAATGACCGAGGTCAAGCTACCTTCTGTTTTATTTTCATTCCTTTAAGCGTATAGAAGGTCCGGTTAGATGGAGTGACGATCTACGAAAAGTCGCTGGTATACTAGATGAGTCAATCCGAGGACAGAGTGAAATGGCGAACATCGGAAAACAACAACAATAAATAAAAACAATACATTAATAATATCCTCCAGCCGATCACGGTTACGGCGGCCAATCTTAACGATCGGCCACGTACGCAGGATACATTATAGTGCTCAAGTGTGTGCGCAAACACTAGTGCACTCTCTATTCCCTATCCCTAATAAGCCAATGGGACAACAGTGACACGACCGGAGAGGGATCCAGGCGGACCAACGGCCTAACGTGCTTTCCGAGTCACGGGGGTTACTAAGGATTTCTTACCGAAAACTTAGGAACATTTTTTTTGGTTCGAACCCGGGACCCCTTGCGCAGCCGTTACTTTAAAGTAAAGTGCGACCCACTACCCACTGCACCATCGAGGCAGTCATTATAAAAGTATGAAAAGTTATAATAATAGGACTTTACCTATGAAATTTCTATTTTTTTTTCTAGACACAATAAGATGTTTAACTCCTTTAATAAGAAAAAATCACGTACTATAATTTTATTTTGATTTAAAACTATATTTTAAGTTTTAAATTAAATCGTGATAAGATATTATTTTATTTGTGATGCAAAATCTTGAATATAACCCTCTTT
The DNA here is from genome assembly GCA_019059595.1 of Marasmia exigua. NCBI lineage: Eukaryota > Metazoa > Arthropoda > Insecta > Lepidoptera > Crambidae > Marasmia > Marasmia exigua. Next base: position 20,884,346 of record CM032471.1, read on the forward strand.
TACTTAGCAGAATTTAAGTTTTTATCAATAATAACTTTTTAATAAAAAATAATCTGAAAAACTATCCTACATGTTCCTAAATGTCCATTAAAGCACAGATAATTATGGAGAAGTAGCACTATTAGTTACTTTTCAAATTAAAAATAGTTAGTATGGAATATACAACTTCTAAGAAAATCGCCATACAAAACGGCGATTTCATAGGTAAATCCCTATAATAAATAAATAAATATTTCACAACATCACATACATTGATCGCATCTTTCTGCCATTCGCATGGCACACGCGCTCGACTCATAACAACCATGCACGCAGCTTACACACACACACAGCTAGCCACGCGTCGCTTACGCACTACCACACAGCTTCGCTTGCACTTACACACACACAGCCACGCGTCGCTTACGCACCACCACACAGCATACTTAATAGGTGGTCCCAATCACTCGCAGCAAATCTGTAAATTGTGATTGTAAATAAATATTTTTTCATTTCATTTCATTTTCATTTTCTTTTGTAAATATATACTTATAATACATAGGAAATATACAGACCAATACAAACAGACATGTTCATGCACACAAATGTTTGTACTGTGAGGGGATCGAACCCGCAGCCCTTGGACCAAAGGCAGTGTTCACTACCACTGCTCCAAACGGGTCGTCAAACCTATTAATCAAAACACCCCCTCAATTTTATCGATATATGTTTCCAACACTATTCTAGTAACGTATCGCTAAGTCACGAGTTCATTAGTTTGTTTGTAGATTTATTGACTCTACATTGATTAAACAAAACATGACACTAGAGCCCTTCTAGGGCTTTGTTTCAGTAAACAAAGAGAGACGATTAGACAAACAATCGATAGCTATATCTTTTAACTGTATACATTAGATTATATTTAGATTGTTGATAATTAATTATTTAGTAAAGTATCAGCCTATAAACTGTCCCATTGCAGAGCAAAGGCCTCCATCATAGAAATCAAGTCATCGCTACTATGATGGGATTAGTCTTAATTACCACGCTTGCAAACGTATTGGTGATCACAAACCCGAGCTATGTTCGAAAAATTCGAAACATACTTTTCGCTCGATTCGGGAATCGAACCCAGGACCCCGAGATCACGACCTGATACTTTAACCACTAGACCAACAGGGCGTTTTTTTTGCGCTGAATTGATCATCATCATCATCAGCCCATTTAAGTTCCCACTGCTGGGGCACGGACCTCCCTCAATCACATGAGGGGTAATTGCCATACTCACCACGCTTGGCAGACGGGTTGGCGAGGGTTTTGATATAAATGCAGTAGAAGTGGAGTAGAATAGGCCACCCTCACTCTTACCGAGGTGTCGTAAAAGGCGACTAAGGTAAAGCTGCTGGCATGATCATCAGCACCCAGAGAAGGAAAACTCTCTGCCAAGCGTGGTGAGTATGGCAATTACCCCTCATGTGATTTAGGGAGGCCCGCTGACGATGATGATGATAATGCATTTATGCATTTTTTTTTTGGCACAACTTTTTTAGGCATTAATCGTTGTTTGAATCTGAAAAGTAAAAAAATTAAAGTAAGTAACCAGTATTTTCTATATTATACATATAGAGTAAAAGTAGTGTTTTGATACGGGGGTGGCCCTTGGGCCACCCGTAAGCCGCTTTTGAATGACTTATGGTTAATTATTTTTTGCTTAATCATGTTTATGCTTATTGCATTTTTGCTAAAAATTTGATGCTAAAAACTGTTGTGCTTATTAGTGTTATGCGAAATTATCATTAGTAGTAATTACGTTATGCTAACTTATTTTATGCTTAAAATGTTTATGCTTCTTGACAGTAAACCTCTGAAAGGACACTTAAAAAGATACGGTATAGAGTTCGCTCAGTTGAAAAAGCAGGCAGCGCAAAGACCTGAGTGGAGGCACCTCGTCCATCAAAACGTGGAAAATTTGAAGAAGTGAGGAGGTCAAACTTGGACAAAAGACGAGATGATATTAAGACGCACCCACCTGCAGCCATCCCGTATAGTGGTGTTCTAACCTGTTCCCTGTGTGGGCGCACGTTCAGCGTTAAGATTGGTAACGCCAGTCATTGGAAAGCACACCAGGGGCACAATTCTCAGGCCACTCGAACTTTTTCCGTGTGATTCCGTTCGTATACGAATGTTCCGATTCTACTGTAAAAGTTCGAATGGTGTGCATGAACTCTTTTCTCAGCACCAATAGAACAATTCACGATCGAACTACGAAGTCAAACGTATCATAGACAATATTTTTAACGTTCCATTACAAGCATGGGTACTGGATGCAGGACTTCATTTTTGAAAATGGTGCAGCGACCAAATTTATTATCCGTCATAAGAGTTATTGTCATAAATTTTGATATAGCTATTAATTTTACTTAGTATGTCCAACAATTTACTAAATTTTATCAGAAAATTTAATATTTGAATATTTCGTGTACTGTGTCGGGTGAAACGGGACGCGGCAAAGTCAGCTTAAAATTTTATCTTCACAAAATTTAAAACTCCATTTTGTTTGTTTGTTTTGGTGAAAAATTGGCAAAAGAGATAGAAACATACAACATTAAAAAAAAATACAGTACAACTAGTAGAAGCTGATCCACAGCTCGTAACGTGTTGGCTAGTGTTGCTCATCAAGAAGTAAGTGCGGTGTAGAAGCACGGTGTTTAGTACTCTATGAGTTAGATTCGTATTTTAAATAATGTCATATTTGTTGTCAGATAACCTCAAAATTAAGTTTGACAAGTAAATTCGTATACGAAATCGGACTTCTACCGGTCCTTAGCACTCGAATTGTTCTACGTTCGAACAATTCGAGTGTTCGAGCTTTGACGTTCATTCGAACTATTTCGATTGTGAAGTTCTGAGAATAGACAAATTTAGTTTCCTTCGATCAAAATTCGATCTTGTGAACTTTTTTCGAATGTGAACTTTGTTCGAGTGGCCTGAGAATTGTGCCCCTAGGTCAGGAATACCTTAGTCCTTAATTAAAATTTCGATGCTTACACAAAGTGGTCATCATCATTTCAGCCAATAGACGTCCACTGCTGGACTTAGGCCTCCCCCAATGTTCTTCACACAGATCGGTCCTGTGCCGCCCGCATCCAATGGATTCCCACGATCTTCACCAGATCGTTAGTCCACCTTGTGGGGAGCCTGCCACGGCTGCGACTTCCTGTGCGTGGCCTCCACTCAAGGACCTTTCCGCCCCATCGGCCGTCTGTTCCCCTCGCTATGTGCCCTGCCCATTGCCACTTGAGGCTTGCAATCCTTTGGGCTATGTCGGTGACCTTAGTTCTCCTGCGTATCATTTCTGATACGATCACGCAGGAAGACTCCGAGCATAGCCCTCTCCATTGCTCTCTGGGTGACTTTGAGCCTCCTTAATTGGCACATTGTAAGCGGCCAAGTTTCGGTTCCGTATGTCATCACTGGCAACACTCACGCATTGAAGACTTTCGTCTTGAGACACTGCGGTAGATGGGCCGAAAATATGCTACGTAGCTTCCCGAACGCTGCCCAGCCGAGTTGGATTCGTCAAAGTGGTCGTTGTAGCCCAAATCGGCTGGAAAGGCATCATTATCATCAACATTTGACAAACAAAGGGATTTTTCATGAGATAAGGGGCAGATGAACAGATCACCTGAATGGTAAGCGTGACACATGATATATCAATCCATCATCGTATTCTAATGGATTCCTATCTTCTTGCACCATATTTTTACAATATAGTGGATAAACGAGGCAGACGGCACACCGATGGTTAGTGATCACCGCCACCCATAGCCCAGGCATCACACAGTTAACCCTTCAACGATCGAAGTCTTCAATCAGTAATTCCAAAACTTTAAAACCCATGTTATTCGACGGTAAAACTGTTACCCAACTCGAGGTAAAGCAAGCCAATTCCGATATTTGCATATTCAGTGTTTTCCGAGATCGTCGCCGCTTCTCATTAGTTCCCCGATATCGCGAGATCGACAACTTTGCATTACCAACTTCGAGATAACCTCGAACGTGTGAGTTTACCTTTCCGCTTCGTAAGTTAAATTGTATCGTATACAAAGTGTGTTGGTGTAGGCAAAGCGCAGAACCCTGAGGCATTTGGCGCATAGAAAACTGCCAAGGTGTTCCCGGCCAGCCAATTTCTAGAACGGGTAAGATTCAGTTGGTCTGGTCCTGTAAAAGGGTTGCGAAGGTCAGACGGCAGTCACTTCATTGTAATTACCAAACTTCTCAAAACCTGAATATAAACGTGCTTTGGGCTCCACGTTTCAACTTCGGCTCCTGAGTTGTAAGCAAAACGCAGTACCCTGTGGCATGGGATATTTAGAAAACTGCCAAGGTGTTCCGGGCACGTGGTGAGAGGCGGATAAACGGGCATTCGGAGTGGTTCGGCATATGGCTCCAAGCTGCAGAAGATTCCGTATTAACGGTATATTACAATATTTGACGTTCATAAGTGTTCTGTGTGGATTTAAACTGAATAAAGAATTTTTCACTCTCACTTTAATACTGGACGTCATGGTACGTAGTACAGCATCCAATTTTTGTGCTGGGAAGACTGGCATGAGTTGAACGGCACGATACAGTGAGGGTTAAATGTTCAAAACTCCTTTATATGACCTTGAATTTATCAGTAAGACCATTATTTGGTCTTACTGATAATCCAGCGCAGGACATGTATTATATGTACACAAGTGTGTGCGCAGACACAAATGCAAACCCTTCCCCTGATACTCCGATGGGATATTATTTCGTACTGCATGGTTAGATATTCATTTTAGGCCTCATTTTACAGGAAATTGCGGAAGAGTACCTATCAATACAATTCTGAGTTTTGATACTTTCCGCTATAAAGAGCCTACCGCATCAGTTTAAGACAAGAGTTAATGGACCTGAATTTAAACTTATAAATCGGAAATGCTGGTGCTAAAAAAGCGTGCCTGGTTTGGATATAAGTAAAGGACATCATTAATATTGGGTCCTCTCTTGAAAGTGGCCGGCCGACAATTTTTTTAACAGATGTGTAGAACTAACTGTTTATAACCAAAATTATTAAGACATGGACGTTGTAGGATTGATTCAAGCTCTTTGTAAATTAACAAATGTATGATACAATATGATCTTCGAACTCATAAAACTTGGCTCACAGGAATCCTACAAATTCCGTGCAATAATAACTATGGCTCTATATACTTTTTCCTACACGTCTGTATTTAAAAAAAAACCAAATTTTCATGGGCCCCAAAACATATAGAGCCCGAATGGTCTCCTTTAAAACTTGCACACCGGCGCAACCCACACAATAAAAAGAAGCACAGGCGACATAAAACAACAATATCTTTCTCCGCAGTATTATTCACAAACTTTGTTCGCACGATCTTAAGCGAAAACCAAAAACTAACATCAAAGCATAAGTAAGCAATCCAGATGCCATCAGAAAAGCTATGAATCTAAATCAAGTGGAACCTCATCAAAGTTTGTTGGCGCCGGCCCGTAGGCACTCGCAAACTCATTTTCATATTACGAGACGGGCGATGCGACATTCCCTGGATTAAACAAAACTTTTATAGCTTTTTTTAGCTCGGTTATTTTAAGTTTAACTGGACGGGGTACTTCATTTTTCATCGTCAAACAAGAAGTTGATGAGAGGCGGAGCGGGCTTATTTTATATCGCGCGGGATAAAAAAAGGTTGGACACTTCTGTATAGTGCTGTCCACTTTAGACACAGGTATAATGATTGGATTCAAAATTTAAACTCAAGATTTTGAAAAAATATGAAGAGTTATTGCGACGTGGGAACGTAAAATGAGAGATGATCTTGAAATGTTTATTGCGACTGCCCAGTCTTTCCCTTATTTTCTATACTTATACTTAAGACTTAACCTACTACACTACACCTTCAGGGTGCTAGAAAAAAAAACAAACAAACAATAGTGTTTTTTTTTTGTTAACATGTAATAAAAATGTAACATGGAAGAGAAAAAAATATTTGTATTGCTAATGTTTAAAAAGTTTTGTTCTATTTTTATGAACAATGTCGATTTTGTTATCTTTCACAATTTTTACATTGGGTTCCTGATCTTCTATTACAAAATATGGACCATTGTACAATTCACTTAATTTATTACCAGTTTCAGTTTTTACTAATATTAAATCGTCTTTTTTATAAAATACTTTGTTTACATTTTTATAATAGTTACATTTCCTGATTTCTTTAACTTTCAATAAGTTATTCCTAGCACCTTTATGTGCGATTTGTAAGCGATATTTTAACTCCAATCTATAGTTATATGGGTTATACAAAGGATCTAAGTCATTGATTATTGTACTTGGAATATTACAAGGTTTCCTAAAGACTAATTCATACGGAGCGTATTCCGTAACAGAATGCACTGTATTATTATAAGCGAAACACCAGAAAGGCAGCCAGTGGCTCCAAGTTTCAGAAAACTTATTGCAATGGATTCTTAAAAATGATCCTAAATGTTTTTTTTTAGATTTTCGCGTTGCATTATAACTATAATGTATCAATACGGGGATTAACACGATATTTATTATGTGAAACAACCTTGTGTACTCACATATTTGGCTCGATGTTTCGGCTACGTTACGAGCGGTCCGTGTTAATCCCCGTATTGATACATTATAGTGATCCTAAATGTTTATGAGCGTTCTCTAAAGAATCTTTTGTCTCATGATGATAAGCACAACTGTTTAATTTTTAAATTCCTAAAACCTTACAAACTTCTGTCATAGTTGACGAAATAAACTCTTTACCCCTGTCTGTGACGATTATTTTTGGAATACCAAACCTTAAAATAAAATTATGAACTAAAACTCTAGCTACTGTTATTGCTTCCTTATTTTGCAGAGGATAAGCTTCTGAAGGACCGCATCAGAAATGATGTAATCCGACAGAGAACCAGAGTCACCGACATAGCCCACCGAATTAGCAAACTGAAGTGGCAGTGGGCTGGTCATATTAGCCGCAGAACTGACAGCCGTTGGGGCCGTAAAGTCCTTGAGTGGAGACCGCGACTCGGTAAGCGTAGTGTAGGACGCCCTGCGTCAAGATGGGATGATGACATTCGAAGGCTGGCTGGTGTGGGCTGGATGAGAGTGGCCGAAAATCGGGAGAAGTGGCGTGCATTAGGGGAGACCTATGTCCAGCAGTGGACGAGTGTGGGTTGCTGATGATGAAGCCTCAACAAATTTGGTTAGCTCACACTGCAGTATAAGTATATAATTATTACCACCTATATCTAAATCTAAAGGACCAACTAAATCTAAAAATAATTTTTCGAAGGCATACGACGCCGTGGTTGTGATAACTATAGGCTCCTTTGTTTTTCTTGAATGCTAATGTCTCTTTAGACGTGTTTTTTTAGACTATCGCGTTGCATTATAACTATAATACGGGGATTAACACGATATTTATTATGTGAAAAAACATTGTGTACTCACATATTTGGCTCGACGTTTCGGCTATGTTACAGCAGCCGTGGTCACGAGCGGACTCCACCGCTCGTGACCGTGTTAATCCCCGTATTGATACATTATATTTCTCACATTTACTTATATATTCTAAGACGTCTTTTTCAATTCCTGGCCAGTAGTACGTCCTTTTTATGTTATTCACCGTTCTACGCACACCAGCATGACCACTGGTCGGTAACAAGTGATATCCGTTGTTATACATTTTTTATCATTGTCATCATCTATTCTCTTTACTCCATATGCGGGGACCGGTCCACATATCAAGATTTTCAATTTCATTTACTAAATCTTTAATAAATAAATAAATAAATTCGGCATGAATGGACCGGCTCGACCGGAGTGATACCACGGCCTCACAGAAAACCAGCGTGTAGCAGCACTGTGCTGTGTTTCGCTGCGTGACTCCTCAGTCACCCTCGTATCGAAGGCCCAATCCGAGGGAAACGGGGGCTTAAAGGTTGGCAGCACACTTGTGACTCCACTGGTGTTCGCGGGTGTCCATGGGCGGCGGCAATCGCTTACCATCAGGTGATCCGTCTGCTCGTCTACTACCCATCACATAAAAAAACAACTTACAACATTTTAAATTATATTATAGTATGTTTGTATGTACTATAAGCTTAGGTGAATGAATATACTTATAAAGCTGACCCAACATGCACAATGGACCACATGTGAGTCTAAGTGCGGAAAATGGGGTCCACTTTACAATAAATACTTATAAAGCAGACTAACATAGATAATATCAAGCAAAACCCTTCAAAACCGATCTCTTCCAAACATGATAAAGTGGTCATGGACTGAGGTATCGTATCCGTCTAGATTAATTCGTACGAAGTCCTGATTGTAAATTGTTCATGAGATATTAAAAAAAAACTCTTGTTTTGGTAATATGGACAGACCGACCAAGATCAGAAGCATTTCAGTGACATTCACACGCGGGGGACATGACATGGGGGCGCTGTACGGTCAGCATCAAAAGTAGCTTAACACTTTAGTATCATGTCGAAGTAGGAAACATTTATTACGAACCCCTTGGAAACTGCTGCGTAGCTTTATTTCAAACACATTAGGTTCAATATCAATTGAGCAAATTTGACAGACGTCATGTCTGTCGATGTCGATGTGTTGTCTAACTTAAATTTAACTTACTGTCTGTACATAAAATTAATCTAACCAAAATCGAGTTATTTGTCTAAAAAAACAATGAATAAGTTTATCTACCAAATTCCATTATATTAATCTGTCTGTCCAAATATTACCCTAAACAAAGCAGACGAGATTAAACATGAGCTTAACAAAACTAATTAATTAATTAGTTAATTAGCTTTGATAGAGTACTCAGTCTAGAAGGTATGTCTAACAAGTACTCAACATCTTTCATTGTGTAAACAGTCTGGAATAATGAACAGAAATATTTACCTGTCTGTGCACTGCTAAACGCCCGAGGGGTCGTTTGGGTTGATCCTGGAGACAATAGAAAAGGAATATTACTTTTACGAGTACGCATTCGACCGTGGGAAAGTCACGCTTCGGCATGAATGGGCCGGCTCGACGGGAGTGATACCACAGCCTCAAAGAAAACCGGCGTGAAGCGGTATTGTGGTGTGTTTCGCTGCGTGAGTGAGGGTACCGGAGGTCCAATCCGGAGGAAAGGGGGGTTTAAAGGTGGCACTTGTGTCTTCACTTGTGTCACGTGTGTATGGACGGGCGCAATCGCTTGCCATCAGGCGAACCGTCTGCTCGTCTGACACCTATCACAAAATTATTGTTTTTGTTATTTTTGTTCTCAGCCCTCGCATCCGTACCCTCTAATCCGCTGGAAATCAGCGCTGACCTATGTCTATGAGCCACTGCCTTTTGCTTTCCTTCATCATCATCAGCCCATTTAAGTCCCCACTGCTGGGGCACGGGCCTCCCTCAATCACATGAGGGCTAATTGCCATACTCACCACGCTTGACAGATTGGTTGGCGAGGGTTTTGATATAAATGCAGAGTTTTCCTTCTCTGGGTGCTGATGATCATGCCAGCCATTACCTTAGTCGCCTTTTACGACACCTCGGTAAGAGTGAGGTTGGCCTATTCTACTCTGCCGGGGACCACACGGCTTGCTTTCCTTACATTATTGTTAATATTTTAAAAACTAGGTATGTAAAGTAATAATAATAATAACAGTGTATACCGGGAGAGTCGCCGGCTAGTGTCACATCACATTAGACTAAAATTGTTAATCGAACGGGCCTTTTCGTGTTGGCTTCGGCCCCACGCACGCCTTCCAAAAGTCTGGGGCATAATTCTGTGCGTCCTGTGAAAAGTGGTACAAGTCGACTTATATCGAATTTTATTTTCTTCTTGCTAATTCATCACAAAAAATCCTCTATTATTCTGTCTGATCAGTCGGAAAAATGGTGAATTTTTTGCATGTCCGATCAGACAGAAAAATAGAGATTTTTTTCGTGAATTATGCCCCAAACTTTTGGAAGGCGTGCGTGGGGCCGTAGCCAACACATCACTTTTCACAGGACGCACAGAATTGCCTGTGGTTATGGAACGACTGACAAACATAATAATAATATTTTACAATATCAAATACATTGATCTGACTCCAAGATAGGTAGCTCAAGCACCTGTGTTACGGATATCAGAACCAACAGAAAGAAGATTGAAGGAACTGCGGTCAAATTTTCGGTATTCAAAAAGGACGTGTTTCTAGGTGTCGGTCACTACCAACGCCCACATGGTAGCATTTTCATAATCAATCAATATGAATAGCAATACTATGCCTTTATTCCCAGTATTTCTTGGCAATACTTCATAATGGACACAAGACAGCGTGGAGTAAGATTGATGGCGGTCATTCCACGGGGTGTCTTCTATTAATATGGAATCATGATTGCAATCAGCAGAAGGTATTTTTGTTATATTGTCTATGGAAATGAAATCGAACCTTATATTGTAAAAGGCAATGATGAATTTGCTGTGCTGCTAATCTTCCGAATTGAAAGGATCGCGATTCGAATCCCATGAGGTAGGCCTTTTCTTAGATATTATAAGATTGATAAATTATATACCGAGTAGTTTCCTCCTTGAGAAACCACAACGAACAAAAACCGCCTTCAAAATCCACGAAATAAAAAGTGTAAAATAATATTTTTAACACTTCATACACTTCAAACAACATTTTATAACAGTACACTCGAGAAAAGGTGTTACCGAAGTACAGTACACTTTTTAGTTCGTGGTTTTTGAAGGCGGTTTTTTTTAAACAAGCAATTACGTCTGTTGCTAAGATCACCTGTGTTCGACTGACTCAGTGGCACAGTGGTTAGTGGGTCGCATTTTAAAACAGCGGTTGCTTTGCGATTTTAAAATGCTGTTAATCTTGAAGTAGGTACAATCGCAAGAATTTTAGTATATTTATATGTTGCATCGTCATCATCATCATCATCAGTCCATTTAAGTCCCCACTGCTGGGGTACGGGCCTCCCTCAATCACATGAGGGGTAATTGCCATACTCACCACGCTTGGCAGACGGGTTGGCGAGGGTTTTGATATAATGCAGAGTTTTCCTTCTCTGGGTGTTGATGATCATGCCAGCACCTTTACCTTAGTCGCCTTTTACGACACCTCGGTAAGAGTGAGGGTGGCCTATTCTACTCTGCCGGGGACCACACGGCATATAAGAAATAAATCCGGAGCCCGAATCATGACGCAACCACTTGAATTGTAAGTTTTAACTGCCTAGAAGTAACATCTAATTACCAACTCCTCAAGTAAACTGAAGGGAACTTAGATCGGCCCTCATCATAGTGCCATTCAGAAACAGACCAAAGTTTGTTTTAACAAACCTAAAATTAGGTAACGTAGATACCTAGAAAATTTTCTCTCTTATCATCTAAGCTCCCTGTTGCCCGAGTTTCAAACCGTCCTAGAGAGTCACTTAAGAGATCGGATAAATAAATAAATATATTCATACAATATGTCATACATTGACCTGATTACGTTGCGTTACGCATACAGAGGAATTACAAACATAGATCCGGCTTAGTAGCTAAAAATTAAAATTGTTTGGCGTCGCTAGTGTGCCCTACCCGCCACCTTAAACGTTAGATTTAAATCATGCTAAAAATACAGGTTTTTTGCTTGACTCCACTGACTTTTACATAAATAGATAGATAGTTATACTTTATGCACAAAATACACAACTTAAGTATTACAGAAATTTTGTGTACAATATACACAATGTACAATGTACAATTTACGTCCCGAAAATCTCATTATTAGTACTTATCCTGAATAAAGTCCACAATCAGGTTTTCTGAACAGCTGATTTTTTTGCTTATATTGCCGATCTAACATGCTAAATGGACTTTATTCATGATACCTATTATGAGGTTTTCGGGATGTAAACGATAAAAAAACGGTTTCTGTACCACTTTATACATTTTTGTCCTTCTTCGTAACAGAAATATCGCTTACGCCATTAGCAAAAGCCTGCCACTTTATATTACCTAGTTCTATTCGGTTACACAAATCGGAGAGTCTTGATACAATTATCTGGATGTTTCAAGAAATTTCACTGTCTGCGAGAATTCCTTTTATATTCGAGTTTCGATAAATTTATCCGAGAGATACTAGTAATCTAGGTTTGAAAGCTCGAAGTCGTAAATCCTTGGACTGTTATTTAAGGTTTCAAAAGCCAGGATATTGAAAGAGATGAACGTTAGCCCTTTCCATTTACTTTATCGAATTATATACTTTATTTTAGTGTTTATCATCATCATCATTTCAGCCAGTAGACTTCCCCTGCTGGGCATAGGCCTCCCCCAATACTCTCCACAAAGATCGATCCTGTGCCGCCCGCATCTAATAGACTCCCGCGACCCTCACCAGATCGTCGGTCCACCTCCTCCGCCTGATACGGCTGCGACTTCCTGGCCTTCACTCGGGACCTTTCTGCCCCAACGGCCGTGTGTTCTCCTCGCTATGTGGCCTGCACATTGCCACTTGAGGCATGCAATCCTTTGGGCTATGTCTGTGACCTTAATTCTCTTGCACATCTCATCATTTCTGATACGATCACGCAAGGAGACTCCGAGCATAGCCCTCTCCATTTCTCTCTGGATCACTTTGATCACCTCCCTTGCCCCATTAATCGGCACATTTCGGTTCCGTATGTTATCACTGGCAACACACATTAGTGTGTAGGCATGGACTGATTAGTCCATGGTTTAGGTATATGCATGTTACGGTAAGTATCAAATCACATTTTCCGGGCACTGAGACCATTGATACGGAAACCTCTCGTTATGCTGTGCCACAGTGCCAGGGATCTGCGCAGAGTAACCCTTACAACAGTGTGTTCGATGTGTAATGTCAATATTATAGTCATGAAGTCATTTATTCACACAATTTGTAACAATCAATGGTACCTACATATTATCACATTTTTTAAAGATTATTATCCTACTGTGACTGTAGACAAGATTGGAACATTTGCATCTGGATCAGTGCAGAGATGCGGAACAGTGTAACGCTTCATTTGGAACATCGACTCTCGATATCGATAGATCCGTGATTCATTCAGCTCATTCGGATCATTCGGCTAATCGGATCATTCCGCTCATTAGGATCATTCAGCTCACACGGATTCGACTCTTGCCTAACATTTATACTATTTCTTAAATAACCATCCACAAATGTTGGGTCCAACGCGTACGCGAAAAATTGATTCGCGCCAAAAGCGGCCACGAAGCGAATCAATTTTTCGCGTACAAAAACGGACTCAAAATTTGTGCATGGTTATTTATTAAATAATATAAGTGTTTGCCGAGAAGTTTAAAATAGATCCGGTTTAGTAGCTAAAAATTAAAATCGATTGGCGTCGCTAGTGTGCCCTACCCGTCACCTTAATACATGACTAGAGCATTTAGTAGGGTGATCGCCGCACTCCAAGGGTCGTGTGTTAAATTTTCTAGATGAACATTAGAATGACGAAATCTTGTTTTTCTTTTGTCTGGTCATCAGGTCATCGTAGTCAGATCTGTTTAAGTTGGTTTGTGATACCTGAATTTATTCCGATACCCATGTCACAAGTGCTAAATTCTAAACAAGAAGAAAAACAATTTATTCAGAGACAATGAGAATAACTGCAAATAATAGAGACCGCGCCACCAAAGAACCCGGAATGGGTGCTACTTTTATAATAATAATTCTCACAACATCTCATACGTTGACCTGATTCCGTACTAAGTAGCTTAAGCACTTGTGTTACAGATATCAGGCAACAGAGGAACACAAATATATACTTAAATACTTATATTACACCCAGACACCGAACAAACACAAGTGTTCATCGCACGAATGTTTGTCCAGGGTGGGGATCGAACCCACGACCTTTGGCGTAAGAGGCAGGGTCACTACCAATTGCGCCATCCGGTCAGTCACACTTCTGTCACGTCAACATTCAAATTTGATATTTATTTCATCACAAGGAAACCAAATTTTAATTAACAAAAATCCGAAGTTCTTAAGTCTTAATATAAACTTATAATAATATAGGGACATTAATTGTTCCGTAATTACACTTTATTAATTAGATTTTAGTTTTGATTAAGCAAACGTAAAACTTGTGAATTAGGTCACCAGTGATTAAGGCTACTTACTGGGTTCACTAGCACCGCTATTTGATTTTTGATTTAATGATGACGCATGAAATAAACTAATAGGCAACTTCTGTGATATTATCTTTTACCATCTACAACCTACGTAACCACTATGTTAAAAAGGCAATAAAACTATTTTGCATCTTTATATTTTAAGATTAATTTCCTGTATATTAATTAGCACTAATAGACGAGTGGCAAATTTGTATAATTACTATAAATGGCCACTTTAGGCGGAAATAAGAATTATGGAGTCTTAAACGAAGATAATATTATACAAATACGTCTCAAACAAATGTTAATACTTGTTTAATCATTCTCAAGAGTTTTTTTTTGTTTAAGGGCTTTATTTATAAACGTTTAATAAAAACTTTTGCTAGCTAAAAGCAGTTTTGACGTTTTAAACCAAATCAATTCATACAAAATGTAAAAAAAAAAAATGAAAATAGCTGTATTATATATTTTTAACATCGCTATAGTTCTTTGTGAACTAAAATGGTGTTATAAAGCAGTTTTCATTCTTAGGTTTAAATAACGTTTATGAATAATACATCTCATATTCGCCGCAATAAAAAAAAACTATTTAAGGCATATTGCCTTTACACATTGACTGCCATCAAACCAGACACAAGTAACCATTTATTGTTTGTCGTTCACCGGTGTCCCCCATGGCGCTCAAAACCTTAAATTATGTTCTAAAATTGAAAGTAACTTCCCATACAAAGTTCAAAGTCTCACAAATCCACAAGCAGAAACCTCACAAACGAAGTAATCACGTATCACGCGAACTCCCGCTTTAATTAAATAACAAGTTGTGTGAAGTCGACAAGTCTCCGGAACGGTACGTCTATTCTCTGTCATTACACTCAGTTAAACGACGCTTAATTAAGTATGCTTACCTTAACTTGAAAGGCACTTCGTTGTGAAGCCGAATTAGATTCAGAAACTTGTTAAGATGGTAGAATCGTTACAAAAGAAGAACCCTGTGTTATCAAACGAGAAATCCCTTGATAATGCGGGGAGAGTATTTTTTTTAAATATCTATTGCCGCTGTTAGCATGTTACTTAGTTTTCTTTTTTTTTCAAAATTTAATTATTAAATTATTACGCTTCCACATTTATAATGCAGACGGCTAAGGAATGGAACTCCCTGCCGAGGTCTGTTTTTCCGGACCACTATAATCTGGACATCTTTAAGGCAAGAGTGAACAGGCAACTTTTAGGCAAACGCGTATAGACCTCATCGTCGCTTTACATCAGGTGCGATTGTACGAAATAATTAATGTACACGGGACAAAAAATATTATTTGTATAATGCAACGCGAAAGTTTAAAATCTTATAGGTGCGATTGTAGTCAAGCCTATTGACCAAAAAAAGTCGCTCGATTTTCCGCTGAGTTTAAACGTCCAGAAAACAAGTTTGACATACAATTTAGTATGAAAACATAGGCAGTCCTATTAAAATTAGAGTTTTTCTGTGTCCCTATGGACTTGGTGAAAAAATATTTAAATTCAGTATAAGACGGAACGTTGTTTTTCTGACTTTTAGTAAGGTGGAAATCTTTACTTGAAGTCAGAAAAAAAACGTGAAAGTAATTAAAACGTGGACGTGGTCCCTATCTCGGCATGCGGAAGCAAGGTTAAGGAGACGAGAATAATAAGTATATCGCCTGGGGTTTCCTCCTAAGCGGACGTGCTTTTCAGTTCAAATATGAGCATCTTAAGTTATCCGCCTTCATGAGTAAATAAGATTCAACTCATATTAATGAAGTCCCGCTTGTAACTTTCAGTGGATAAAAATGCAACCATCTTGCGGGGGAACGTAGTTCGAATCCGAGCATGCACGGATTTTTCAAATCTATGTGCGTATTTCTACCATTAGCTCGGCGGTGAGGGAAAACATCGTAGAGGAAACCTGCAAGTTTCGGAAACTTACTGAAACGTGTAAACATGATTCAGTTGGTCTGGTTCCCCAGACGGCAGTCGCTTCATTGTAATAACCTGACTCCCTAAATCCTGAATCTTCATGGTCCAAGCGTACCCCGGGTCCAGAGCGTCAGCTTTGGATGACTCCGGGAGTACACTCTAAGATGAGTACTACTATTATTGGAAGAAACTCTCACCATTTTTACATTGCTTTGAATGTTGGAATGCAACCACAATATTCGCGCCCATAATTCGAGGAAGTGAATATTTGGCACACCCGTACATTGACAAGACCTCGCCGTTAAAGCAGTTGACACAATAATATCAACATAAACGAGCATTTTAGGAACTTTATATCTGTACAATAAGGTTCAAACGTGTTTTAAGTATGCGACAGATGTGGTTGCCTTTGTTCTAACAAGACATTTCTGCCATGTCATAAAAGTTAACATATACTTCGACATATACATCATTCTACATAGGGTAGCCCACCGTTGAGGATTCAACGGTAGATTAACTAATGAATGCTATCCCTCGCCACAGACCACAGGACTTTGCCATCCGAAGAAGCACCCTCGACCCCTCATACTTAATTATACACAGGATAGATGTGTGATAATCTTGAGTGAAAAGCACAATTACTGTTTATTTTCAGCCTTATCGAGGAAGGTTTTAGTATTTTTTATAAGCATAAAGCCTTATATTTTACTTTGCGATTCAGAATTTCCCATCTAAGATAAATATTCATGTGATGTGTATGTTCTAGGCCCAGTAATAGCAGAGAACGATGGCTAGAGGATCCGCACAAATGCCGAGAAAGAAGAGATTGTGAACACACCCAACATGATTGGCCAAGGTGCGCCGTCTTCGCTGGCTTGGCCGAGAGGTTGGTTCGAGAGGTTGGACGTCAATCGTCTCGTAAAAAAAGCATACCAAGGCTGACTCGTGGACCGAGGCCCAGGTGGCTGACCTAGGTATCGCTGCAAGGACGTCGTCGAGACTGATCTGCGCGAGCTCCTGGAGCCCTATTCTCGGGATTTCGATATGAAAAAAACATGGCGGATATCACCTGAAAACCATACAAAAAAACGATGTTTTAGTGATATAAGTCGTATGAAAATAAATGTCACGAGCCCGAGAATTGGGCTCCAGGTCAAAAACTGGCAAGAATAGGGTCGACCGAAATGACGATCTCTTGTTTCGGAGGCCATGGCTCTATTTGAGTCGCTGAGCCAGCGGAGTAAGTAAATAGCTGAGTAAATGAATGAGACTTTTGTTAAGACATTTTTTTAATTAATGAGACATAAATCGCTGAGAGCAATGATAACTCAGTGGATTAGAACGCGCCCTCCATGCGAGGGGTCGTGGATCGAATCCGAGCCTGCTCCTCTGCATATTTCAAATCTAGATAGATTTGAAATATTCTATGCTGTCGAACTAATGGTATAAATACGCAGATGCATATTTATACCATTAGTTCGACAGTTAGGGAAAACTTCGCGAGGAAACCTGCACGTTTCGGATATTTTACACATGTATGAATGTATGTGATGTTGTGTAAAATAAAAAAAAAATAAAAAAAAAATTCTGAAACGTGTTACCAAGATTCAGTTGGTCTGGTTCCCCTGTCCCCTGGAAGTTGGCGGTCTTGTACCCCCGTGCCTCGGAAAGTACATTAAGCCGTTGGTCCTGCACCCGATCCCTTTCCGGTCGTGTCACAGTAGTGTCCCATCGGATTATGAGAGCAAGGGGATTGAGAGTGCACTTGTGTTTGCGCACACACTTGAGCTCTATAATATATCCTGCGTAAGTGGCTGATCGTTGAGATTGGCCGCCTTAGCCAAAATCGATTGATGGATACTAATGTTTGTTTTCGACAGTATTTTCATCCAAACTGCTCGTTGGCGCAGTGGGTAGGGCGTCACACTTTAAAGCGACGGCTGCGCTTAGGGTTGGTTCGATTCCCCAGGTCGTGCCGAAAACTTTGTAGGTACCTGAATTTTTTTGTGGAGAAATTCTTAGTGTCAATCCCCGGAGTCTGAAAGTTGGCGGTCATTGTACCCCCGTGCCTCGGAAAGCACGTTGGCCCGTTAAGCCGGTGACCAACGCGTTGGCCCTGCGCCTGATCTCTCTTCGGCCGTGTCACAATGGTGTCCCAGAGAAATATGCTGATAATGGAATAAAGAGTGCACATGTGTCTGTGCAAAAAATTGTGCGCTATAATATTATGTACTGTATCATCTAATCGCTGAGATTAACCGCCATAACCGAAATATCGCTTACTCTCTTCCTATTCCTTACCTATTAAACCGAATTAACGTTAGATCAAAGATTCAGGCTCCGAGACAGAAACCACTTAGTACCGATCTTGGGCCATTAAACAAGTAAAGACGAAGCTGGCCGAATGAGCTCCTGAGGGACGGTAGCTAACGACCCAACAATTAACTGGCTTCTTAGATATTCAAGTTGATAAAGCGAACATCTTGTGCCCGTAAACAAGATCATATTTCTGCGGTACGGAACCTTGCTGTAAGTTTAATGGGTCCACTGTCGTGTAAACGGTCAATTATAAAGTAGATTACTTTGTAGGTAGGAGTTTTATTTCTGGCACAATGTAATAAGCTTAGTAAATATTCATCATCATCATCATCATCATCAGCCCATTTAAGTCCCCACTGCTGGGGCACGGGCCTCCCTCAATCACATGAGGGGTAATTGCCATACTCACCACGCTTGGCAGACGGGTTGGCGAGGGTTTTGATATAAATGCAGAGTTTTCCTTCTCTGGGTGCTGATGATCATGCCAGCAGCTTTACCTTAGTCGCCTTTTACGACACCTCGGTAAGAGTGAGGGTGGCCTATTCTACTCTGCCGGGGACCACACGGCCAAGTAAATATTCAATTCGTGAGAAATACGAAAATAAATAATAATAATAAAGTGTAGATAGGGAGAGTCGCCGGCTGGTGTCACATCACATTAGACAAAAATTGTTGATCGAACGGGCCTCTACGTGTTGGCTTCGGCCCCACGCACGCCTTCTAAAAGTCTGGAACATAATTTCCTGAGGTTGTGGAACGACTTACAAACGTTATAACAGTAATAAATATTTCACAACATCACATACATTAGTAGCTCAAGCACCTGTGTAACGGATATCAGAACCAACAACGGAATTACAAATATCTTTACTCAAAGACAAATATATACCTTTCTTTTTACCCGACTACAGCGAAGCAAAAAGGAGGGTTATGATTTTGACCTGTATGTATGTAAAACCTGTGCGGAAAAAGAATGGGATCAGAAATGGCGGCGCATCTATTCACTTCTCGCTCGCACACTATTTGCGTCTATACTCGCACCCCACTGTGCGAGCGAGAAGTGAATAGATGCGCCGCCATTTCTGATCCCATTCTTTTTCCGTTAATGATTACCTAAATGACAAGAATTTGTGGAAATCATAAACTGTTCGCCTACACCCATGACACTGTACTTAAACAATTTGGTGATTAAAAAGAGTAACTGGCGAGTTTCTTGCCGGATCTTCTCGTCAGAATCAACTTTCCGATTCCGGTGGTAGAATCACATTATATTTATTCATTTCTTAGTATATTTTTTGTATCGACATATATGTTTAATAACATGTATAATATACATAGCTATAATTTATATTTTTCATGTATGACGATTTGTAAGAGCTGTGTATAAGCCTATGCAAATAAAGCACTTTTGAATTTTTTTTGAATTTTGATGCGCCGCCATTTCTGATCCCACTCTTTATCCGCACAGGTAGTAAGTATGTATAGTTGTTCGGCGATACGACATAATAATTTCAGCAGAGACAATTTTCTTGTTTCGTACTCTTTGGCAGTCGGGTTTTAGTTTTTAAACTTTATTTTTATCTAAGTACATACTTATATTACATAGAAAACACCCAGACCAACACAAATAGACATGTTCATGCACACAAATGGTTGTGCTGAGCGGGGTCCGCAACCCTTGCACCTGAGGTAGCGTTCACTATCACTGATCCAAACGTAGGAGGTACAGATGGCATAGGCTCAAAAATAGCACTTGTGTCTCGGACGTTTACGGATATAGGACGGTCCAAAGTTGAACAAGTTTATCACCACGTGACGTCATGTTTACCTGGTTTGATATGCTATATTGGAGTAAATGAGTGTTAATACTAACAGCTAAAGTAAGCGAGGAGTGCTGTGATAGGTATTCGTAGTTCACTAGATAAGAACAAACACAATGGGTCAAAGGTTCGATTTTTCAGATTTCATCATCATCAGCAAATCTGAATTCACTACCGAGCTTGGATCTCTAGCAATGTTCGCCACATCCAGTCTCTACGAGGGGCCTTTCTCAAATTTTCTCACTCCATCAAGCTATAGGGTGTTTTCTATGTATTATAAGTATGTTTTTTCAAAAGAAAAGTATTATATGGCATATATTTGTAATCCCACTGTTGGTTCTAATATCCGTAACACAGGTGCTTATCGGAGTCAGATCAATGTATGTGATGTTGTTGTGAAATATGGTATATCAGAGACGCGTGCCAAAGTGTTTAGATCTGTGCGCGCACTTATTAATACCTCTAACTGGGCGGTGAAGGAATTTAAGCGTGTGTGAAATTTTCCAACCCGTTGGGCTAGCTTGTGGTAAAACCCTCGATCATAAGACTGATGCCCATAATACACCTGCGCATGTGGGTAGACCGGCTGAAATATTTTAAAAGTACTACCTATGTAACTATTAAGTATCTATAGGAAATTATCATCATCATCATTTCAGCCAATAGACGTCCACTGCTGGACATAGGCCTCCACCAATGATTCCAGCGATCTTCACCAGATCGTCGGTCCACCTTGTAGGAGGCCTGCCACGGCTGCGACTTCCTGTATGTGGCCTCCACTCGAGGATCTTTCCGCCCCAACGGCCGTCTGTTCTCCTCGCTATATGCCCTGCCCATTGCCACTTGAGGCATGCAATCCTTTGGGCTATGTCTGTGACCTTAGTTCTCCTGCAGATCTCATCATTTCTGATACGATCACGCAGGGAGACTCCGAGCATAGCCCTGTCCATTGCTCTCTGGGTGACTTTGAGCCTCCTTAATCACATTGTAAGCGGCCACGTTTCGGTTCCTTATGTCATCACTGGCAACACACACGCATTAAAGACTTTCGGCTTGAGACACTGCGGTAGATCTGCCGAAAATATGCTGCGTAGCTTCCCGAACGCTGCCCAGCCGAGTTGGATTCGTCGATCGACCTCTTTCTGGAAGTTGGACTTACCAAGCTAGACTTTTTGTCCGAGGTAGATGTACTCGTCTACAACTTCCAGTGTAGAGCTTCCAACCTGTACAAGAGTGGGTACGACATGGGAATTCGACATAATTTTCTTCTTCTTTAGGAAATACGGTTTATTAAAATTAGCACGTCATTGCTCATCTGAATTTTATTGCTTTTTTTTCTTCAAGTCATTTTATTTTCTATTAATAACGACTCTACACACACAAAAATTGAAATAAGCAGCCAAGATTCCACATAGCTCCAACCAAAATGCTCTCTTTATATTATTTTACTGCTAAATAGCATTATTAAATTTAATTGTGTTCGCTAGGCAGGTAATAAAATATAATATTGTTCGTACTCATAATTTTGTACCATATTTTTTTAATTATTATTAATTGTATTAACATGTGAAACTATTTTTCATTTAGTTTTATTGTAAACATAATTTTATTTGCCATATTTGTAGTGAATAAATTGAATTGTCGTATATCATTGCAGTTCAAATCATATTGTGATTTAGTTTCTTTTACCAATTAACGTACCCACGGATTGCGACAGCAGTCACTTCATGTACATTATTTCCAGATTTATCAAGGCGACGACTTTAGTCTTTACACGGCTAAAAGGACATAACATCTTTATTATACAACATGTAAAAAAATAAGCAATAATACTTAAAGGTGTGATCATATACCGTGTGATGCCAAAATATGAGCATCATCTGAGCAAAAAAAAACAGCTGTGCCATACATTATTGACGCGCGGATATTATATTTAGTATGAAACTCATCATATTTTGGCAGTGAAGTCTTTACACGGTATATGTTCACACTTAAATCATCATCATCATCATCATCAGCCTATCGCAGTCCACTGCTGGACGTAGGCCTCTCCAATTGTTCGCCACTGTGATCTATCCATGGCTTCTCGCATCCAGCTCTTACCAGCCATCCTGCGCAGATCGTCCCCCCACCTAGCCAGAGGGCGCCCTACATTAGGGATGTTATGGATATGAAATTTCGGTTACGGATTGGATACGGATATAGGAATGATTATTATACCGGATACGGTTACGGATACGAATAATAAATTATTTCGGATTATCCGTTAGTTTCGGTTACGGATATTATATTTTTAAGGAATTTTAAAAGTAAAATACTAATAGGTAATAAAGTAGTTTTATTTCGTCTTTGGCAGGAATTACAATCAGTCTATGAGTAATTATTACAGCTATTTAAAATAAAAATAAATATAAATAATTATATTATATTGAGTATTATCTAAATTTTAGATGTTTTAGATCAAAAACACCTATCCGATACTATCCGAAACTTTCATTTCGGATTCGGTTACGGTTACGGATGATTTTTTATATCGGATATCCGATAGTTTCGGTTACGGTTACGGAGCTCCCTAACACCCCTGCCCTACATTACGTTTGCCAAGACTTAAATACTTAAATATTACACACACACACACACTTAAATATTATATCTCATTGTTTTACACGTTTTATAAAATGAACGGATTCTCGCAGCCCTCTTATTTTTCTTGATTTTGATATTTGAATTTTATTCTTTGTTAAAGAATCATAATCTAACAAGGAGATATTATTTATAGTGGCAACAACCATCACTGATTGCTACATCAAAACTAACATTCTTAAAGTAAAATATAAACTTGAAGAAGCTTCTATTCGCATCGCAGTGAATCTGGACAATGGATACCTATAGAATAAGAAAGGTTTTCTCAGCACGATCAAGATCTCTTCACGTGACAATAGATTTCGTTTAACATTGTTACTACATAGTTCAGAATAAATAATAGGTACCGTACTAGTTCGGAAGATGGTACGTTACCTCGACACAAATACTTGTGCAAACACCAGGCAGTCGCAAGGTCCGTTAGAAGAAGGATGCCGTGATTCTGCAGAATAATTGAAAACCGGTGGCCACAGGCGGCGCCGATCAATTCTAACCTGTCTCCATGCTCAAGGGTGGAGGACTACGCAAAGAGCACAGAAGGTATTTTCTTAGACTGGCTGGATAGCCCATTTGGTTGTGATCCCGCCTCATACTCCAAAGGTCGTGGGTTCCATCCCCACCCAGGACAAATATTGGTGTGATAAATACTTGTGTTTGTTTAGTGTCTGGATGTAATATATGACTCATCATCATCTCAGCCAATAAACGCCCACAGCTGGACATTAGGTCTCCCCCAATGTCCTCCACATAGATCAGTCATGTGCCGCCCGCATCTAATGGATTCCCGCGACCTTCACCAGGTCGTCGGTCCACCTTATGAAGGATCTACCATGGCTGCGACGTAATATAATATATTACGTTACAGAAGTATACAGGGTGTTTCAAGTAGGAAGTCAAGCAGAAGGCCATGTATATTTGTAATTATTCTTTTGTTTAGCTACTTCGTAAAGTATCAGGTCAATGTATGAGATTTCGTTATGAATTAGTTGAGCACTTAGGAAGGAGTATTATAGGACGGAAACTGCAAGTCGTGATTGCCTACCCAGTTTCATACAAAATTGTTAGATCACCCGTGGAATCCTGCTCGCTGAACTGACGGCCAAGTCTACTTTAATCACCACAATGGTATTGAAACAACGTACAGACTGCGGGCAGGCGACGGGTGTAATCCTGCGCAATACGGGCTGTATGAAACCAAACCATAAACACAGTACGGCAATTGCACGGAACAATCTTACCGGGCTAAGACCGGTACTAACACTTACCTACAGAACATTTGCATTGGTCGATAAGTCGGTCGTATCTACATATATGTGACATTCATATCGGTCTGGAATACTTAATACAGTTTAGCAAAGCTTTTGTAAAACCTTACTGTAATAGTTTGAAAACCAATTATTAGCGATACAACAGCATTCCCAACTAGAATCCACGTTTAAATCTATACTATTTACTTGCGCGATGTAACGATGCCCAGCGCAATCTATGGGTACAGGTTGAAACTAATGTTCCGAAACCAAGTGGGGGTGGATGACTAGTTGTCTGTTCTCCAGTCCTTCTGTTATTCTGTGGCAAGACATCCGACACCGGCGATACGCCCGCCCGACAAATAGAATGGATAAATCTCACTTACAAGGAGATAGGGCCACAAATCAACCACGATCACTTCACCAGGGATTGCTGGCCGGGAATCTTTCACGGACAGTTTGTGGCATTGCATGTTGCAATAATAATAATGTCCTCCAAACCGATATTTCGGTCATGGCGGCCAATCTCAGAGATCGGCCATCCACGCAGGACATATTATAGTGCACAAGTGTTTGCGCAGACACAAGTGCACTCTCTATTCCCTTACCCTCATATTTCGATGGGACACCACTGTGACACGACCGAAGAGGGATTAGGCGCAGGACCAACGGCTTAACGTGCTTTCCGACGCACGGGGGTCCAAGACCGCCAACTTCCAGACTCCGGGCTGGCACTGAGAATTTCTTAACAGAAACACTCAGGTACAAATTTTGGCACCACCCGGGGATCGAACCTGGGACCCCAAGCGCAGCCGTCGCTTTAAAGTGCTACCCACTAACCACTGCGCCACCGAGGCAGTCTATCAGTATGTAGCAATAAGGAACGTATATGATCTTTTGTTTTAATTTTTTTTATCTCCTCCCTTACGGTAACTCGTGTACGCAATAATACCCTTCAACCAAACCATAACAAACATAGGGCGGAACAATCTTACATGGCAAAACGTTCCGGTACCTATTGACCGAACCTAGAGGGCATTGACATTAGTCGATAAGTCGTTCGTTAGCACGAATGTTGGCTATGTATGACATTGGTTTTGGTCTGGAGTGCTTAATTATTTTATAGAGCTTTAACCAAACCTCACTAAAATAGTTTGGAAATAAATTATTTACGATGCTCTAACATTCCCAATTAGAAGGTATCCAAGTTTTAATCTATTCTAAACTATTTGTCCACTATTAGTACAATATACCTATATTTCACCACCTTCCTTTCTTGCAGGTAACTCGTTACTAGATACCCGTAGTATGTACCTACTGCCAAGAACAGCTTTCTCCTCTAATATGGTATTAATTTTTGTACATATGTACAGAAGGATATAAATTATATTTAACAGCCTTCTCTTCCTTTTTTAAAATTTAGGTCAGGTAGTTTATGATAAAAAGTTAAATTATCGTATAAGGATTTTATTCATATTTTTTTATCTGGTGGTCCAGTGTTTTATGTAATGCTCTGTTGGTCTAGTGGTTTAAGTAACGCTCCGTTGGTCTAGTGGTTAAAGTACCGGCCGTAATCTCCGGGTCTTGGGTTCGATACTCAATACTCAATATTTTTATTTGCATTTCACAGTGTACATTTTAAGATCTTAAATATAGGTACATACACAATAGATCACTGTGAACCCTGTTGGGCACAACAAAAGTGGAGAGGAGGAACACCATTGTTCAAAAACAAAATATTATGTATTAATTAATTATTATGTATTAAATTATTTTTTTTTATGCCGTGTGATCCCGGCACAGTAGAATAGGCCACCCTCACTCTTACCGAGGTGTCGTAAAAGGCGACTAAGGTAAAGCTGCTAGCATGATCATCGGCACCCAGAGAAGGAAAACTCTGCATTTATATCAAAACCCTCGCCAACCCGTCTGCCAAGCGTGGTGAGTATGGCAATCATCCCTCATGTGATTGAGGGAGACCCGTGCCCCAGCAGTGGGGACTTAAATGGGCTGACGATAAAATTGTTTTTTTAATATTATTCAATTTTCATAGCCATATGTTCTGTAATATATAAAGTATATATATCTATCTGTTTATAAGTAATATCTATTTAGAGGCATTTGCGCTGCAGTGGGACAGTACATAGGCTGATTCTTTACTTTTTTATTTTATTTCAGACCCTATTTAGGATTTTATCATATAAAGGAAGTACGAATCATTTAATTTAAATATTGATTGAACTCTTATTTTCATTCCTCCATTTCACCCGTCGGACGGTGAGAAAATGCAACTCGAACGAAGTTATTCGCGCTCATAAGTCATTTAGATAATGATTATTACCCATTCCCGGAGGTTTGACTTATCAGGATTTTTTATTTCTCTCCGAGAATTGCCTGTGGGAGCTAGTGAAGTGACAAAACAAATTCCACAGAATAAAAAATACCAACCTTAAACAATCATTCGACTCGTGTGATGAACACGTGTTTGATCAGTGTCTGGTATAAGGTGTTTAAGTATATATATGTCACCGGAAAATAACAAGATCCGTAAGTTTATCAATTTACTAGGAAGTTTATAAACTTGCGTAGGATTCTAAACGGGAGATAAATTGTATTATTTTACATACACATTTTCGTAAATTCATCAGTTTCCGACGTCACACGGTAAATTTATAAACTATTTTATATGGTCCGACCAATCACAGAAACTCTTAAATATACGAATTCTTTGAAATACGTAAAATAACACACTGCTCTGATTGGTAAATGTTCATAGTGGCAATGCCAATCAGATCGCGCGTAGCGTTTGGATATTGCTTACTTATTATATTACGAGTGAGTTCAGTAAGTTTATCAATGTACGAAAATGTGGACGTAAAATAATTAAATATATTCACCTGCTACACCTACTCCAAAACGCGTGTTAGCGTCTTCGTTAGGCTAGGCTGACTGGGCCTGGATGCAAGTAGCTGCGGATCGATCAAAGTGACGATCATTTGGAGAAGCCTATGTTCAGCAGGGGTCTCCTACGTAGTTTTGAATGCCGCTGTCGCGACGCCAGCTGTTGCGAAAGACGCTGGTTCGAAAAACATTTGCACTGCCTCATACACTCGAATGCGGTTGTATATCTATAAAATTACTTAGCTTTTTTGAGCATGTATTACCTCATCTAAGTGTTCAATTCCCGTTCGCATCCAAAGCTGTCGCTCTGGAGCATATGGTACGTTTAGATCATGATTCAGGATTTTGGGAGTCTGGTAATTTATATTAAGCGACTGCCATCTGACCTTCGCAATCCTTTAACAGGGGAACTAAATTTAAGTAAATATACACCTAATATGTTTATTTTCGTTTATTGTATACTTATGAATATCGACTGACCAAATATGTTGTTTATTTAATTACTACTTAGATGAATATTTTTTTACACGTTATTATGACTAATAAATCGAAGTCACAAGCATTCGAGCGTATGAGGCAGTGCAAATGTTATTCGAATCAGCGTCTTTCGCGACTACATCATTCGTGTCCATGAGCTTTCGAAACTATGCGGCAGTAGAAAAAAAATCGCAACAGCGTGCGTCGCGACAGCGACATTCGAAACTACGTAGGAGACCCGTTCAGCAGTGGCCTGTTACAGAGGCCTTACCATGAGTTTGAAATACTATCCTCGCTATCAAAAGCTATTGCTCTGTCTCTTTCATTTGCACCACAATGAAAGGGACAAAGCGATAGTTTTCGGTGGCGAAAACAGTTTTTCAAACTCATGGTAAGGGCACTGGTAACAGAAACAGATGAAGATGATATTTAGACATCTCTAGTCTGAGCTCCTGCTCTGCATGCTATATGATAACTTCCTCGGTGGTGCAGTGGATAGTGGGTCGCACTTTAAAGCGACGGCTGCGCAAGGGGTCCCGGGTTTGATCCCTGGGTCGGCCCAAATAAAATGTGTACCTAAGTTTTCGGTAAGAAATTCTTAGTGGCAGTCCGAAGTCTGGAAGTTGGCCGTCTTGTACCCCCGTGCCTCGGAAAGCACGTCAAGCGGTTGGATCCCTCTCCGGTCGTGTCACAGTAGTGAGGGTAAGGGAATAGAGAGTGCACTTGTGTTTGCGCTCACACTTGAGCACTATAATATATCCTGCGTACGTGGCTGATCGTTGAGATTGGCCACTGTAGCCGTAATCGGTTGGAGGATATTATTATTATGATAATTAAGGTGTCCTCAAGAGCAATTATCTTTTGCCTAATGTGACTCGAATGAAAATCGACTCAATCACATGACTAGGGAGAACAGTGGCTTATCGTAGCCTGTTCCAGCTGATTTATTATTTTATCGCGTAGTGACGTCACAACAACCCTTTTGAGCCTGTTCGAAGTTTAAGGCAGCAGAGGGGCAAGTTAGGCTTGTCCCAAGGGTGTAGGATTTGGTCTGCAGACATCTATGTAAATAGAAGGATAATCGTTCTTGCACACAGAAAAGGTCAAATAAAATCAGGGTGTATCGGTTAACGTTAACATCCCAACTCTTCATATTCTACCAACAATGTATTCTACCCTCGTCGAGTAATTTTTCGACTACGAATACAAAGTGATCAAGTGACTGACTTTCTACGAAAGTTAAATTTTTATGCGCATTTCTAAAAGTCATAGAACTAAATTAAATGTTTTTCAAAATGGTTAGTAGAAGAGAGGTTAAAGGGATGTAAATGTTTACTGATCTATTTGTAACCTGTAGGTTACAAATAGATGTACATATGTAGTACAATATGACCATTTTATGGTGTCTCAGGAGCCGCAAAAGTATCGTGACCTTCAACTTGTCCCGTCAATTAAACAAGCAGAGTGGTGTGTGGGACTATAACTAAAACCCCAAGGGTTGTCTCCGTCCATCTCAGGTCAGGTCAGACCTATCCGGTGCAGACACGACTGGACTAAAACTCGCTCGTCGAGAAAATTAAACAGTTTTTAGTAACTAGAAGATGTGCAGACAACCAAACGCTTGTCTGCACATCAAAGGAATCCGAGATAAATCGAGTCGTCACGCAAAGTAACGATCTATTTCTTTTTTATTCATTATAGCTAGCAGGTCACGTCAATAAAACCTGATGGAATGCAACGATCTACGTGTTTGTCTATAAAGAGTTAGCCTGTTCATCGTCAACCCATTTAAGTCCCCACTGCTGGGGCACGGGCTTCCCTCAATCACATGAGGGGTAACTGCCATACTCCCCACGCTTGGCAGACGAGTTGGCGAGGGTTTTGATATAAATGCAGAGTTTTCCTTCTCTGGGTGCTGATGATCATGCCAGCAGCTTTACCTTAGTCGCCTTTTACGACACCTCGGTAAGAGTGAGGGTGGCCTATTCTACTCTGCCGGGGACCACACGGCACGTCACTGCCTGTTCACTCTTTCCTTAAAGATTAAATTATAGGGGATACTTCAATGATTGGGACTTTGGCAAGCAGTTTCATTACTTAGCAGTCCGCATGTCAGGCCCGATTTACGCTTGGTAATGACCCTGCCTTATACGCCATGATTGTGGATACGAATACGATCACTAGGGTAGAGACCCTGGACAAATATTCGTGCGATGGACACTTATGTTTGTTCAGTGTCTGGGTGTAAAAATTGGAATATTATAATTGTAACTGTTCTGTTGTCTGATCACAAATCAGGTCAATGCAAGAATGTTTGAATGTTTAAAATATCTGTTTCTTCTGTAAAACGGGGATTTTATAATTTAATATAAAAAAAAAAACAATCTAAATATACAGGGTTCTTAGATTTAAAAAAAATTAACGCTCGTTACAACAACCTTCAGTCAGGCATGAAAAAAATTGCTTAATGGAAAGACAAACTTATAAAAATGGTACTTTGTTAATTTATAAATAGCACGAAGTCGCACCTTGTCTAAGTACGCACCCATCCTACGCAATAATTAAATATTCCAACAAATGTTTTATCCGTATCTCTCGGACAGGAAAACAATACGGCCACAGAAAAGGGCTCCCTTTAATGATGTTATTTAAAGCTTTGTATAGCCGAGAACGCGTAAAGTATTTCAAAAATATGAAATTAAGTCTACTTTGAATGAAAGGGAAGGGATGGTGCAGTAAAAACTCATACTTACTAGACGGCCGTATTAAATCGAATGTGACATTTTCAAAAGTACAACGGTGAATCCATAACAGAAATTATTAAGATTTTTTGAGACAAAATTGCGTCCTAATTTCTTCCTAAAACTATTTTTTTTGGAATTGTTAAAAGTGGCTACTTTAGGCCTTTAAATATATGAATTTAAGTTATTTGTACGAAAATAATTAAGACAAGTACATCTCAAAACAAATATTAATACTTTTCTTAATTGATTCACCGTTGTACTCGTCTCTTAATAGCTATAATTAATTCAAATCTACTGGCGGCGCTCGTTACGCCGATGCGTCACCTTAAGGTGACGGGTGTAAGTGTTTGCCGAGAGATTGTAACCCCGAAATTGATTAAAATAGATCCGGTTTAGTAGCTAGAACTTAAAATCAATTGGCGTCGCTAGTGAGCCCTACCCGTCACCTTAGGCGTTTTAACTGAGGAGAAAGAAAGTTTTTTTGTTTGCAAAAATCGATTATATTTATCATCGACTTACATTAAATTCATTACAAAAGCACCGATACTTTTATATTTTAAAAACAACCGCTGCACTATCTATCATCTGTAACTTATAGCCTAACCACGGTCATTCATTGCTATCAATATACGGCTGCGATATAGACCAAAGGCTCTGATATTTTAACGTCACACTGACCTTTCGACGTCTTTGTAGGCCTCGGAACTGAGCACATTTCTATGAAAATTACGCGGTGTTGCCATTTCTTTGACATCTAGTGTATTAGTTTAGTAGTACTAATGTTACATTCGATTTTAGAACTTCCCATAAATTCATATCACATGTTTCTTTCATAGCACATTGGAAAAGGCTGGGTCCTGTTCCAAATTAGTATATTCCATTCTATGACGGTTTCGTTGGTGCATTCAGATGAATTTCTGAGCTTCGGTTCGAAAGTGCCGCCTCAATATCCGGACGGCTATGCACCCGTGGCTTGGCTGTGCATCAAAACATGCTTCTGTAAAAGAGCCTTACCAAAAGCCTTTATTTTCTATAGTATAGGGTATACGTTACAGTAATTGGGTACTGGAAATAACATTCTAAAAACCAGAATGACGCAGATCACAGTTTTTATAACCAGTGTACTGACCATATCGGTTTAGTGGCGCAGTGAAAATTAACACGGTAAGCCATTGGTCTTGCCCTGGGTTCCCTCTCTAATCGTGGCACACTGTCGTGTTCAATCAGTGTATGCTATCAGGAAATACGTATAACCTGTGCGGATAAAGAATGGGATCAGAAATGGCGGCGCATCTATTCACTTCTCGCTCGCACACTATTTACGTCTATACTCGCACTCGTGGGGTGCGAGAAGTGAATAGATGCGCCGCCATTTCTGATCCTATTCTTTATCCGCACAGGTTGTACACAAGTGCACTCTGCACCAGTGAGTTGTCACGCTAGTAATATACGAGTTCGATGCTCTGCACTTGTGTTTACGAGCACACTTGTACCAGATGCATTTAAAATCTTCAACGCGTCTTGAGATGAGACCCGAAACCCAAGACCTCTCACTTACCTGGTGAGTGCTCTGACTAACCGAAGACTTTAGAGATATAATGTATTTTACTAAAGAAATCATTTTAGTAAGCGCTTGCTTCGCTCTAAGCCTATTAAATTGCAAAGAAATTCACAGAAAACCGGAGTGAAGCAGCACTGTACTGTGTTTCGTTGCGTGAGCGAGGGTACCGGTGGCCCAATCCGGGGGAAAGGGGGTGTTTTAAGGTTAGCAGCGCACCATGGGCGGCGGCAATCGCTTACCATCAGGTTATCCGTCTGCTCGTCTGCCACCTATCACAAAAAAAGTGGTGCAAAAATCGAACTATACAGACTTCCGAAACAAAAAAGAGTCCTCCATGTCCTGAAATCGGAATAAACCGATCCAAGAAATATAAATGCGAAGTATATTGAATTCTTATCAGCGGCTGTATCATTACCCGGCGCCGAGCGGGAGACTTGTCCCGGATATTGCGCTCGGTACGCGATCGGCCTCGTGTGGGTACATACCCGTAGAATATGTAGCCTATCCCAAGCTATGTAGCCTATCCCAGCCTATGTAGGCTACAGAGCCGCACCGTGTGGTAGCTCGTACTCCCAAGTCGATATGAGCACTTGGGACACAATCGTCTATTATCAATGAACAAATTATAAAACTGAGCTTAAAAGAACTTCAAGGTGTCGCGATGAAAATAAAAGTAAAAAGCGAAGGTGTCGAAAAACTCGCAGATTTTTGAATATTTTTGGTAACTTTCAATATTTTTATTTTAAATTTTGGAGACTTTTCTTTCAGCTTAGCCCTTAACAAGGCAACTAAACATCATTTATTTCATTGGTTTTCTATAAATTAATCCAAGAAATATAAATCCGAACTATATTGAATTCTTATCAGCGGCTGTATCATTACCCGGCGCCGAGCGGGAGGCTTGTCCCGGATATACCGTAGCTTTTGTGGCCTATCCCGGGCTCTGTAGCCTATCTCAGCCTATGTAGGCTACAGAGCCACACCGTATGGTAACTCGTACCTCCAATTCTCAGGACACAATCTTCTTGTCCCAGATATATTGTTAATGAACACATTATAAAACTGAGCTTATAAAAAAATTGCAGGTGTCCATGGGCGGCAGTAATCGCTTACCATCAGGTGAAGGTCTGCTCGTCTGCCCCTTATCTCATAAAAAATTCCTATAGGATTTGGAGAAAACGTGGTCATCATAGCAGTATATTTTCTCCAGTTTCGTATTACAGTGGCACGTTCAAACAGTATTGTTGCCAATACTGATGTTTATTCCTTTATAATACCCCAATAACTTCATGAGATATTTTGGAAAATATTCAAATGCTTTAGAACGCATTATGAATATTTCATATTCGTTGTGTAAAAAAAGAATGTTTCCATTTAGTGAAATGCAGTAAGAAGCTTAAGGATTTAAGGTAATTTTCTATGATGGAGGCCTTCCCTGCAGTGGGAGAGTTTATAGGCTGATACTTTACTTTACTTTTACATATTCATATTCATATTCATATTCATTTATTCACTCAATTTACAACCGAGGTACATGTTAAATACATTTTTCAGCAGTTGGTAATGCTAGGTCATAAATTCACCTTTTCAAGGTATTAGTGATAATATAATAATTTATAAAAATGCAATTATCATTACAGAATCACATATTTCATTCGTATGTTTACTTACAAACTAAAGCCTCCTTATATATCACTTATAAAATTATTAAGTCATTATTTTTATTGTATTATCAATTATATCTAAAATTTATCATCAAAGTACTCTTTCATGCAATAATATGCCTTACCTATTAACAAGTTCTTAAGTTCACTATCAAATTTATCACCCTGGAGGGCTTTGATGTAATTTGGAAGGTGGTTATAGATTTTTATCGTCATATAGTATGGTCCGTTTCTATATATGTTTAGGCGTGTTTCCGGCAGGACTAAATTATTTGCACGTCGTGAATTACATTTCCCAGGCAGATCACCTATCAATTTGAAATTTTGAGGATATTTCCTCACTTGGCGGCTTGATTCCAATATGTAGAGGCATGTTACTGTTAGGATTTTTAGTTGTACGAATATCAGCCTACACGAATCGCGGGGTGCTGTTAGAGTTATTATCCTGAGGCATCGTTTCTGTAGTATGAGCACGGCCTGCACGTTTGTAGCGTTACCCCAGAGTGGTATTCCGTACCGAATCCAAGCCGCGGCGTGGCTGTGGTACGCGATAAGCGCGCATTCTGCGTTTGTACTCTTGCGCAGTTCTCTTAACGCATATGAGAAACTGCTAAGTTTACTCACTAAAGAGTCGACATGACTCTTCCAGCTCAGGGTTGCATCTATTGATATTCCAAGTAATTTAAAAGAGCTTACTTGCTCGATGGTTTTCCCTTCAAGAGTTAAGCCAAATGTCATCCCTGTTCTTTGATATGGCCGGAATTGCATGAGTTTAGTTTTTTCAAGGTTAAGTTCCAGTCCTACACTCTTTAAATATGTTTTTATTTTTGAAAGGGACTCCGTTAATATATCATTTAACTGGCTTAATTTGTTGTAGCTACAGGGTATGATGAGGGTTGCGTCATCAGCAAACATAATAACTTTATGGGTTACCGCACAAGGGAGGTCATTGATGTATGCTAAAAATAGCAAACATCATAACAAAAATCTGGCTAAATGTGTAATTAAGAAATGAAGTTAATTAAATAAGTCATAAATTACGTAGGTAGGTATTTTCGCGACGGCCAGTCCAATCCAATCTAAAACTGCAAAGCGTGAAATCAATAAAGAAAATACTGTTGCTATTAGTTTCCTACTGCATTGACATCAATCGATGCAATGGGGAAGTCAGCACTTTTTTTTTATTTTTATTTAAGACAACAAAAAATTACACACATGTAACACTATAAGTGATGTATACTAGATAACAATACTTAGTGTGCAATCAGCACCGCTGTCTACAGATTAGGTACGTAGATGAAAAGAGCAATAGAGAAAAAGCAGGTACGTACAATACAGCTTGGTTTATTTATTTATTCTTTGTTGCACAAGAAAGTAAAGTACAATTGGCGGACTTAATGCTATACAGCATTCTCTACCATTCAACCATTAGGCGATGCAGAAATATGTATGACGGCTAACTAAATTTATATCCATAAACATACATGTGAGTAATATATAATATGACTTGGTTCGTATAACAAAACATAACGGGCATCGGAATCAACGCGCATCCTGAGGCCCAAGTAAAAAAACCGGTTACTGAACAGTGACACACATATGACTACGGTTAAATTACCACAGTAGCTACTAATAATTTCTTGCCTTGAGTACGGTATATGACTTTTTTTTTTTATTTTTGCAATCAAAAGACCTCTCAATGATAGAAACATCGTTGAAAGAATCACTTGATTCTCATTTAAACTACCTGAGATATCACAACTTTAAAATCTCATTATTTTGGGCAAACCCAAAACGCTCCATACAAATGGCTACTAAGATGTGACGTCACACGACAGTATTTTGTATGCATTTCATTTGAATTTTGTATGGTAGCTATATCAAATGTTTCGTTTATGTCAATGGTTCTATTATAATAGTTGGTGCAAATTGTATGGATTATTCAATGGTATAATTATTTTTTAATAATTTCATACTTTTAAAATGGACTTGCCCATGAATCTTTGAATGACCATAAAACCGGCTAGACGTTATATTTTTAATTGAGAATTTTTGCCATTGGCACATATTGACCTATATTTTGATAAAATATTTATATTTTGTAAAATCTTGAGCTTAGTCATATACCCTATTATGTGTAATAAAGATTACACTTTTATTTTATATATCTGATAATGTATTACCCAGGGCTTAAAAGTGGCTTTGATCGCAACTGGGATTCACATTGATGTAAAATGTGCAGATTATTGTCAACTATTCTACAAGCTGTGACCGTGGGAGAGCCACGCATCGGCATGCATGGGCCTG
Source organism: Marasmia exigua (assembly GCA_019059595.1). NCBI lineage: Eukaryota > Metazoa > Arthropoda > Insecta > Lepidoptera > Crambidae > Marasmia > Marasmia exigua. The sequence continues at coordinate 20,920,147 of CM032471.1, forward strand.
CCATGGGCATTAAATAGTTTTAAGTCATTAAAATGTATGACGATTTGTAAGTGCTGTATATAAGCCTATGCAAATAAAGAATTATTTGATTGATTGATTGATTGCTCGACCGGAGCGATACCACGGCCTCACAAAAAAACTGGCGTGAAGCAGCACTGTGCTGTGTTTCGGAGGAAAGGGTGGTTTAAGGATTAGCAGCGCACTTATGACTCCACTGGTATCGCGAGCGAGGGCAATCGTTTACCATCAAGGGATCCGTCTACTCTTCTGCCACATCACATAAAAAAGCTTTCGATAAAATGAATTTCATTTTGTTTTAAAATGAAGCGTTCATTGTACTGTATTTAATTATAAAAACTCAGTGAAGCGAATTTCAAAAATACTCTTGAATCATGATATTGCGCACCAAAATTTATTGAACAAACGATACGAATTCATTAAAATTGTTAATCCTATAAAACATATCTTGTGTCAGCAGTCTCCAATCGCCCTTTGTAGGGAAAACATTACCACAAAATAAAGATAGTCAGCAAAATAGTTGAGAGCTCATACCGTGAGAGAGCCACGCTTCGGCATAAATGGGCCACGGGGTGTGATACTCACAGACATAAGCGTAGAGTAATTATTCAAGTCTTACGAAAACTATCTAATCTGACGACTTCCACAAGCCGAACGAATCAAAAATTATCGATAAAGCCCTTTATGAAATTGATGTAAAGGTATATGTCACCAGAAAATGACAAAAACTATAAATTCAACCTAAGAACATCAACTTTTGTAGGAACACTAGATATAAATTATATTCGATATTTATGAACACTAGATATAAAAAAAAATATTTTACGCCCATATTTATAGCATCATCAATATTGATGACATCATTTAACACTTTTTTCGATTTATCGTCTAAGCTTCGCAATCAAATACGTCAATCGTTTGAGTAAATCTACAATTAGTATCAGGGGGGCTATTCTCATGCAGTCGATATTCAATTTGAATTTAGAGATTTCATACATTCGTCCATACGTTGGCCGTGTGGTCCCCGGCAGAGTAGAATAGGCCACCCTCACTCTTATTGAGGTGTCGTAAAAGGCGACTAGGGTAAAGCTGCTGGCATGATCATCAGCACCCAGAGAAGGAAAACTCTGCATTTATATCAAAACCCTCGCCAACCCGTCTGCCAAGCGTGGTGAGTATGGCAATTATCCCTCATGTTATTGAGGGAGGCCCGTGCCCCAGCAGTGGGGACTTAAATGGGCTGATGATGATGATACATTCGTCCATACAAATTTCTAACTCGACTTTAATGGCGAGTTCTCTCAGGAGCTCCCCTGCTATAGCATCCAGGGCCACGCTCTTTACCTCGTTGTTGACCCTTGAAAGTATGTAGGTACATGCTCAGTACTCAATGTCTTTATTACATCTATAGATTACAATATTAAGTCCTTAATTAATTGTAGGTTGCAATATGGGAGAGGACGCTCATTACAAAATTAATAGTTTATAGTTAAACTTAAATTAATATTGTCCAGTAAGTTGATAAGCTATAAATGTATAAATAAAATAATAATAAATATTTCACAACATCACATAAATTGATCTGACTCCGAGATAGGTAGCTCAAGCACCTATGTTACGCATATCAGTACCAACAGCGGAAATACAAATATATACATTTAATAATTTTCTTTTGTAAATACATAATTAAAATATAAAGGAAACACCCAGACCAATACAAACAGACATGTTCGAACCCGTAACCATTGCACGAGAGTAGTTTACTACCACTGATCCAAACGGGTCGTCGAATGAATAAAGGTATGCAGTTAAATATAATATATCACTCAATCACTGGCTGTATTCACACTTTCATTTTATTTTTTATATTTTTTTTATTTAGTCTGTAGAGTCCCACTGCTGGGCAAAGACCTCCCCCCAAGTCTCTCCATTCCTCCCTATCCAATGCCTTTACTTGCCATTCTTGGACATACGTATTGAAATCGTCACACCATCTTTTTTGGGCCTGCCGCGTAGTCGACGTCCATCGGTCGGTTGCCATAGGGTGACGATTTTTGTCCACACTTTCATATTAATTAATAATAAACGCTATTACCTACGTTGCCTTTATGATTTTTTCGGTAAAGACCGGATAAAATAAAAGGTACAACCCTGCTCTAAAAGTGCTCTAGCCAAACACCTACAATATTAAAAGGCTTATAAATATTTTCCAGGTTTCTTTTAATTAACCAGCCGTTTATGCTGGCGTTTTATACGATATTAGCTTACTTTGGCTAGTTTAGTTAGTTATGAAACTAAAGTAGGTATGACGGCATTTTGTGGACATTTAATTAATTTCTTGCAATGTAGAAATGGTAACGGCTACACGACTCGTGTAGCACAAGAAGGATATGAGTGTTTGAAAATATAAAATTTTAAAATCAATATAGCTATTACAGCTTAAATTTTTATATCAAACAAATGTATTAATGCTCTAGAAATTTTTATTACTTTAAAGATAATGCCGCGTGGTCCCCGGCAGAGTAGAATAGGCCACCCTCACTCTTACCGAGTTGTCGTAAAAGGCGACTAAGGTAAAGCTGCTGGCATGATCATCAGCACCCAGAGAAGGAGAACTCTGCATTTATATCAAAACCCTCGCCAACCCGTCTGCCAAGCGTGGTGAGTATGGCAATTACCCCTCATGTGATTGAGGGAGGCCCGTGCCCCAGCAGTGGGGATTTAAATAGGCTGATGATGATGATGATGACCTTTGTTAAGTTTTGGTTTCGACACGTAACAAAATTGCGTGTTTTGAGCTCATTAGTCGATTTTAACATCACTTAAAAGTTATGTTCATGCAAAAAAGTCAATTCTTCACTTTTGTCAGATAGCACCTTTGTCCACTTACCCCTTTAATTTTTAGGCATATTTCAACTGTCCCTATGTACACTATCGAAAGTGAAAATGTATGTTTGTTTTAATATATTGCTCGTGTGCCACCTATCACAAAATAAACATGTATGATTACAGGTCTGACCTGTAAATATAGTTGTAAGTGTGAAAACAAACAAATAAATATTTGACACATTTATCGTATGCTCTTCATATACCTCTTGTTCTGTGAACTTTAGCTGTGGAAACTTTGTTGTTATATGTGTGGGAAATGTGTGTTATATAATTTTTCTGATCAGTATGTATGTTTCCATTGAAAAATAAATAAATAAACTTCTGCATTAACTGCAAATACATCCCTCTTTAATATACTCAAAGACTTTACTATGGATCTGGTCCAGTCTCTGAGCATAGATAAATAGACGGATTCTTTTAATGCGAAAATGTTAAATATCCACCTTCGGTTGGATATGGCCAAAAAATGTTAAATATGGCCTTCCACTTCCGCTGATTCGGGTACCCACATAGAACAACCCCGTACGATGTTTTTAACTCGTGGTTCATAACCCTCCTCCAACCCGATTTATAGAACAGTGTAACTGTCAGCATGGTACAGGGCCCGGCCTCACTGACCTGCAGGTGGAAGATGAAGCTCCGCTTCTGGACCTCACTACCAACAATAACTTATTGTCATCAGTAATGAACAATACTAATAATAATGTAACAATTTTTTCTGATAGGATTGGAGTTGGTTGTGGACCTCTTCTAAATGAGAAATGTAAATGTATGGTAACAAATTATTGTATGCCTAACGCTTCATTAGAGCAAATTATTGACAAGATGAGTAAGTGTACATTTAGTAAGGATTCAATAATCATACTAATGATTGGGAATTCCTTAGAAATAAGGAAAAGAGATTTTCTTCAGAGATTCTCAACCCTTTGTGAGCTTCATGTAAAAAAAATATTTTTGTGTGCCTTCCCTTTTTCTAGGTACTACACACCTAGCCAAAATAACAGTATTCATTTATTGAATACATTATTATACAACCTGACCTTTAGTCATAGTGACAAATTTGTGTTTTTTGACACAAATAAATTTATAGATAATAAGTTTTTGTTGACTGGCAAAACTTTTTATTTGCCTGATAAAATTAAAAAAGAAATAGCTATTCTGTTAGCATTTAATATTAATAATTTGATTACCCAAAATAATTCTATTCCAAATGATTTAAATTACAATGTGAGACAATAGAGGAATCCTCTTGCAAACCAATGACAAAAAGAAACTCTAAAAATCTAAACCTTATTCATCAGAATATACAGGGTTTGTCTGGCAAATTACTTGAATTGGAATTATTTTTAAATAAAATGAATGTCCATGTATTATGTATTACGGAACACTGGTTGAGACAGTATGAATTAATTATTAATATTGACAACTATAGCGTCGGTAGTTCGTTCACGAGAAAGTCTGCAATCAGAGGCGGGTCACTAATTTTATTAAATAATTCCATTAAATATAAAGAACGCAAAGATGTCGTTTCACTTTCACTTGAGCGAACTATTGAGCTAGCATGTGCGGAGCTTGAACGACATGTCATTGTTTGTGTGTACAGGCCTCCATCTGGGAATTTTACTTCATTTGAATCCATTATGGAAGAAGTATTAAGAAAAATATGTTCATCTAATAAAAAAGTGGTTGTGTGCGGGGATTTTAACATCAATATTTTAGATAATTCTCAGAACTCAGTGCGGTTTCTGAATCTTTCAGATCATTCAATTTATATCATCTTTTTAACGAACCCACACGAGTAACCCCCACCACAGCTACTTGCTTAGATAACATATTTGTAACTGTGATGTATCAGACAAGTCCATAATAAACTTCATAAACTCAGATCATAGTGGACCACTAGTAATGTTTGAATACAGTCATGCACCCTCTTCATGTAGCTTTGTGTGCAGGCCAATAACTGTAAACCGTAAAGAAAAATTTAAAGAAAATATTTCTAGAAAGGTACCTGCATTATCATGTCACGATGGAAATGCTAATCAGCTTTATAATATGCTTTTTAATGTGGTTGAAAAAGAATATAATCAGATTTTCACAAAAAAAACAATTAAATTAGATACTTCTAAAACTAAATTCAGTGACTGGGCCACTACAGGCATCTATAAAAGCAGAAAGAGGCTGTTTGAATTATATGATATCAAAGCCAATTCTGAAAAACGCTAATTTAATTGAATATGTCAGAACATACTCAAAATTATTCAAAAAAGTATGTGCAATGGCAAAATCAAATTATTTGAAAGACAAAATAATAAAAGCCCCTAATAAAAGTAAAATCTCATGGAAGATAATAATAAAGAGACTTGTAAAAATAAAACAAAAGACAACAAGCTCTCTCTTAAAATTGATGGCAAATCACTTGGTTTCTGACTCTGAAGTAGCAGAAACATTTCAGTCTTTCTTTTCTAATATACCAGTCACAACAACCAATCAATTGAATTCCAGTCCACATCTCGCTGCTTCTCTCCTCAGATCTCATGTTGATAAGTGCAACACGCCTTTTAGATTCAATCATGTTAATTCTAATATAATTTTAAAAACATTCAAAGAATTAAATATGAAACCGACTGAGGATTTATGGGGCATCTCGGTAGATATAATCAAAAATATAATACATTCTATCGCACCCCACTTATCAATAATATTTAATAAATGTGTTGACGACGGTCAATTTCCCGATATGATGAAAATACAGTAAAATAATACCGTTATTCAAGTCGGGTGAGAAAGTGACCCGTCTAACTTCAGACCTATTTCTATACTGCCTGCTCTCAGCAAAATTTTTGAAAAAGTAATATTTACTCAGTTGTTGTCTCATTTAAACCTGAATAAAATATTGCACAGTAAGCAATTTGGATTCACAAAAGGGAAATCCACTACTGATGCTGGAGTGGCGCTTATCAAAACATGTATTTGATGCGTGGGAGAAAAAGCGAGATGCTATTGGAATATTCTGTGATTTGTCTAAAGCATTCGATTGCGTCAATCATGAAACATTGCTAATGAAGTTACAGCATTACGGTGTCATAGACACCTCACTAAGTCTAATCAAATCTTACTTATCAGATAGGATTCAGAAGGTCAATGTCAATGGAACTAACTCTTCTGGCGCCCCTCTAACCATGGGTGTGCCCCAGGGCTCTATATTGGGGCCCTTGCTCTTTTTAATCTATATAAATGACCTTCCTTACTATACCAATGATCTATGTGAGATAGTGTTATTTGCTGACGATACATCCTTGATTTTTGAGGTTGATAGGCAAAAGAAAAATGTTGACGAAGTAAATAACACACTCTCTCAAGTACTACAGTGGTTTACTTATAATAACTTAGTTCTTAATTCAAAGAAAACAAAATGTGTTAAGTTCACAATGCCTAATGTAAGGCAGGTCAAAATGAATATTGTCATGAATAACGAACCTATCGAAGTCATAAACTCCACAGTTTTTCTAGGTATCACTCTGGATACAAAATTGCAATGGAGCCCTCATATTGCGGTCTTGGCAGGAAGACTTAGTTCAGCTGCATATGCAGTTAGAAAGATAAGGAATCTGACTGATATCGGGACAGCGAGACTGGTTTATTTTAGCTATTTTCATAGTCTGATGTCATATGGTCTACTACTGTGGGGATCCGGTGCTGACTTACAAGCCATCTTCATTTTGCAGAAGAGGGCCATCCGTGCCATCTACGGTCTTAGATCACGTGAATCACTCAGAGAAGTATTCAAGGAAATCAATATTTTAACCGTATCATCTCAATACATTTTTGATTGTATTATGTTTGTACGCAAGAACTTGCACCTTTACTCGCAAAAATCAGATTTTCATAGCTTTAACACGCGAAATAAACATAGGCTTGCTGTCCCAAATCTAAGACTTCATAAAATTGGAAGTTCATTTGTAGGATTGAGCATTAGAATGTTTAATAAGTTATCTCAAAATATTATTGATTTACCGGTACATAAGTTTAAGTTGCATGTAAAAAACTGCCTAATGCAGAAAGGCTACTATAAAGTAGAGGATTATTTGAATGATAAGGATTCCTGGACATGTTGATCTCTTCGCCTGTCCTCTAATGTATAATTCATTTCATAATTTTTCATTGACGATTTATCTAAACGATATTGATTATAAGCAATGTATATCATACTGTCACTGTAATCATAATTTGTATAAGAATGAAAGTTGTAATTACCATATTATTTGGAAAGAGTAACTACTGAGTTTCTTGCTGATTCTTCTCGGTAGAAATTGACGTTCCGAATCAGCGGCAGATTACATAATATTTGACATTCATAAATGTTCTTTATTGAATAAAGACATTTTAGATTTTAACTGTATATATAAACATTGATTTATATTAATTATTCAATAATTGACAAGATGCTAACCACCTACTATTGTACACCTCGTCCTGCAGTTTATTAGTCTGGATTAAGTAACTACTATTCTTTGTGACCTATGAGGGGAACCTAAGTAGTCATGCTCACTCAAATGTCTCTGAGGTGGTGGCGCTATGTGGCGGGTCATTACATTCCCTCTAATATGGTTGAGTGAAATGATGGCTAGCACGTACGTCATACTTGTGAACAGGTGCCACCTTTGGGGACTGGTCTGCTTCGGTTTACCTCATAATATTTATTTTATTATTATTTCCTTTATTTTATTTTGTGTAACAATTAAACTGTATGGCTCGGTATGATGATGACACAAAATTGTATGAAAGTTTGGCGATTAAAAAGAGTAACTGGCGAGTTTCTTGCCGGATCTTCTCGACCAGAAACAACTTTCCGAGCCGGTGGTAGAATCGCATTATGTTTATTTATTCTTTAGTATATTTTATGTATCAACATATATATGTATTAACATGTAAATTATACATAAGTACTTATAAATAGTTTTAAGTCATTCAAATGTATGACGATTTGTAAGTGCTGTGTACAAGCCTATGCAAATAAAGAATTATTTGTTGTTGTTGTCAACCAATAATAAAAATAGACAATTAAATAGAAATTTGGGGATTCCGTAAGCGGCTTCCATATTTGTATGATGTAAGTATAAGTACTCATATCTTTTATGTCTTGTTCTTGTCCATCCCAGGGATTTTCTTTAGATAAATGGATCTTTACAAATATTTTTATCGTAAAGCTATTCAAATGGTAATCAGGTAGAATTCATCGTAAATATGAAATCCTAAAATAGCCAAGTACCTACAAACATACTTAAATAAATATTTATCTAAGCACATTAATAAAATTATAGATGTCACCTGTCTATCTTTGCGGAAAATTGGCAGTTTAACAAGTGTAATGCTACTAGGTAACGAGACCGCATAGTTAGTATTAAAGTCGTCCGAAATAATGTTTTTTTTTATGATAGAGGCGGACAAACGAGCAAGCGAGTCACCTAATGGAAAGTAATCAACGCCGCCCATGAACATCCGCGAAATCAGAGAGATCGCTAATGTGTTGTCATACGGCTTTTTTCATGAACGTTCAATTAACCATTTGCTAGCTAAAACGGTGTTAAAAGGTAGTTTTAACGTTTAAAACAACAAAACATTTTCGAAAAAAGATTGAAAAATGCTCTATAACACCATTTTACCTAACAAGTTGACAAACATTCATGAATAAAACCTTTCATAAATAAGGCGCAAAAGAGCAAGAAGTTGCCATTACTGCCCAACTGGCCAGCGCCTAAAAAGCTGTTCCAGATTTAAAAACTTCTGCCCAAATATATTTCCGTTGTTGCCTAACTATGCTGGCTCCGTATGTAGAAGCTAATTAGTAATTAGGGATGAGTGGCCCCTGGCTCGGCGCCAGCGACTGTAGAGCAGTGAAAACTAAACGATTTTGCAAAATAATCGAATAATTTATTTAGCACAAAGATAAAGAAGGCATGGGCAGCGGTGATTGCTTTCCATTAAGAAACTTATTTATAAGTTTAGGTCAGGTGATCACCATCAGGTGATCCCTGATGGTGATCACCTGACCTAAACTTATCATCAGGTGATCCAGAGGCATCACCATCAGGTGATCCCTCTGGATCACCTGATGGTAAGTTACCACTGCCCATGGACATCTGCAACTACAGAGGAGTCACACGGCCGGCGTCGGCCCGTGCGTCGCTAGAAAATTTGAAATTGTGATTTGAAATTTAACAAGACTTTCACAAAAAAAATGTACTCGGTGTGTAGGAACCCACGACCATTGGTGTACATGAAGAGTCTCTACCTAATGCGCCATCGAGCCCATCATTCCGATGCGTCAGTTGTGGGCAGACTCGATTAATTTTTCGAATTATAGGTAAAATCGATTACGAAATCATCGGTTTATAAACGAATATCTACTTGAATCACATCCTTACAAACGGCTTAACATTAAGACAGGCACGTTTGCGCCCCCGTCGCGAGATTTGCGCCGCTCTCTGGACTTTACGGTTCCGCATTTACTAGATACTAATTACGGTACTAAGCCAAAAAGGTACAAACCAAAATGACATCGATGCACGATTAGTTTTCTGACGGTGCTGAGGTACCGTTAGAAATAATAGTTCGAGAGACGTGACAACTCCTAACGCTTCAGCATCTAATTTATTGCCCAGTTGTTCATGGGTGGCTCATTACTCTTTTTTTTTTTTTTTACTGTAGATAGGTAAGCGTTTGACCATATTTCACCTGATGGTAAGTGATAATATGGTCTAAGATGTAGCACGATTACTTAATAATTTCTTTTGATTCTGATATCCGTAACACAGGTGCTTGAGCTACCTATCTTGGAGTCAAATCAATGTATGTGATGTTGTGAAATATTTATTTATTAATCCCTTACAATACCCAAGTCATTTTGAGCCGCACAATGCCTGCAATAATTTTTGTAAAGGCTTTTCTATTTTTGACCGAAAAGGAGGAGGTCCTCAATTCGTCGGGACCTTTATTCCCTTTAAGTACGGACAAACGATATTGTTTATCGCACAACTATAAACCTGGATGGTATAAAATATGTATACCAAATCCATTTTAGAAGATATAAATTTTCTTTCGTTTCTCAAACTCTTAGAAGCTATACATAGATTACTTCACACGAATTTCTTGTTTTTTACCCCTCCCCCGTGGTTATCAAAACTGATCACATTATCCTCCTATTAATTAAAAATTATATGACGTCACGAGTTTAGGACCTCTCCCTCCCACCCCCTTGTCACACTTCGTCGATACCCTCCCTTCCCCTTAACGTGTGATGTACATTTGTAAGTAATCTATGGTTTGAATCGCCTAAGAGGCAAGAGTAGCGACGCGAGTCCGGATCTGCACCAACATAATGTTGATAAACAACAACACAAGCGCTGCTTTACACCGGTTTCCTTCGAGGCCGTGGCATCACTGCGGTCAAGCCAGCTCATTCATGCCGAAGCGTGACTCAGTTTATTTTGCATACATAAGCTAACCTAAGACCAATACATAACTTGTCGCGTTTATCTATGTAGCTAACTAACCAAACAGGAAACATTTTAGTGGGTTCTGGCCTTGTCAAGTTTAAGGACCGTAGTGCTAATCCAAGAAATCTCCTCGTCTAGACTAGAACTTGGTATTACTGAGCTAAGACCATAACGAACGTTTCATTTGTTACAAATACTGGTAATGTTTATTTCATTTGCTTCTATTTCGGGTGATACTATTTATGGAATAAAATTTGAATTTTATTGTAGATTGGAGGGATATTGTAAGAGGATTCTTGAATTAATAAAATTAATTTTTGAAAAAAAATAAAAACCGACTTCAAGACTACACTAACAATATATACAATTGAACTAAAAGTATAAAATAATATTTTAATTACAAGCCAAAGAACACTAAAGGAAAATCAACGAAATTATTAATACTTATGCATACTATTTACCTTTTAAAATCAGTTATTTTTGGAGTCGGTGCCAGCCACGGAGGACAGGGAATCCCGTTCCAGAACAATAATTATATTACTGTGTTTACAACAACGTATTAAACGCCACGCCACGGAGTGGGCAGGCGTCGGTCGCGCGCAGCGGGACGTGGAGCGGGACGGGCGGGGACGTGGCTGAGTGAAATACCCGAATACGGGCAGACGACGCTGATGGTTGTGTCTTAATGCTTAAAAAAATTTATGCGCTTCTTTACAATTGTCAGTTGTTTTTCATTAGTTTAAGTTTCTTTTTTGTGTTATTTATAGATAAATTATTTTATTGTCTTCTTTCAACTATCGGTTGTTTTTCAATTATTTATGTAATTTCTTTTTGTGTCATTAATATATTGTTTTTGTTTTGGCTGGCACCGACTCCAAAAATAACTGATTTTAAAAGGTAAATAGTATGCATAAGTATTAATAATTTCGTTGATTTTCCTTTAGTGTTCTTTGGCTTGTAATTAAAATATTATTTTATACTTTTTAGTTCAATTGTATATATTGTTAGTGTAGTCTTGAAGTCGGTTTTTATTTTTTTTCAAAAATTAATTTTATTTTTCACTTTTTAGTGGAAAGTTAGTGATTTTTAGTATGGGTAGGCCTACTAAACAAAAAAACGCGCTGCCCAAATGAGGCAGGGTCGTTTAGAGGAGAGTGACGCCGAGAGGCAAGATCGCTTACAAAAGAATAGAGAAAGAAATTCTATGACCATTGCGAATGAGAGTGAGGAGCAGTGGGCTCACAGACTTTCTTTGATGAGGACATATACAAATGTGTCAAGAAGTTATGAAACTTCAGAAATTCGCGCTCGACGACTCGGTTTAAAACATGAAAGATTGTCAAACGAAACCGAAGAGCAACGTTTCTCATCGCTTGCCTTGAATCATGAGCGTATATCAAAAGAGACCGAAGAGCAACGTTCTCATCGCCTTGCCTTGATTCATGAGCGTATATCAAAAGAGACCGAAGAGCAACGTTCTCATCGCCTTGCCTTGAATCATGAGCGTTTATCAAATAGACCGAAGAGCAACGTTCTCATCGCCTTGCCTTGATTCATGAGCGTATATCAAAAGAGACCGAAGAGCAACGTTCTCATCGCCTTGCCTTGAATCATGAGCGTTTATCAAAAGAGACCGAAGAGCAACGTTCTCATCGCCTTGCCTTGATTCATGAGCGTATATCAAAAGAGACCGAAGAGCAACGTTCTCATCGCCTTGCCTTGAATCATGAGCGTTTATCAAAAGAGACCGAAGAGCAACGTTCTCATCGCCTTGCCTTGATTCATGAGCGTATATCAAAAGAGACCGAAGAGCAACGTTCTCATCGCCTTGCCTTGAATCATGAGCGTTTATCAAAAGAGACCGAAGAGCAACGTTCTCATCGCCTTGCCTTGATTCATGAGCGTTTATCAAAAGAGACCGAAGAGCAACGTTCTCATCGCCTTGCCTTGAATCATGAGCGTTTATCAAAAGAGACCGAAGACCAACGTTCTCATCGACTTGGTTTGATTTGCGCTCGTTTATCAAACGAGACCGAGGAGCAACGTTCTTATCGTCTTAATTTGCAACGCGATCGTTTATCAAATGAATCTGCCGAATCCAGAGCGACTCGATTAGATGCTATGCGACAAACCGCTCGCAACCGCAGGAACGCATGTTGTATTAATGATTTTGAGGAGACTATAAATATTTTTGCAGACGTTCCATGTGCCATTTGTAATAAAGCATTATACCCACCACAACGTTGTAATTTGCATACTGCAATGTACAGTGCATTATTACCCGAAGAATTGGTTTCTCAGGGTAATATCGTAACATGTTCTCGCTGTCAAAATAATATTAGGAAACGGAAAATTCCGTCGGTAGCTTTCTGGAACTAAATGATAGGCGCGACTGTGCCTCAAGAGCTAGCTAACTTGACCAAACTTGAAGAACGATTTTTATGCCGTGTTGTACCGTTTCTTAAAATAATGAAGCTTCAAAACCGTTTCTGTCAAGATTGGTGCAAGGGACAAGTTACTTTGTTTGCGAAAGACATAGTTGAAGTTGCGGAACAACTACCACTTGCGCCAAACCAAGTGGGATTACTTCTGGTTGTGGAAAGTCTCGAGAACTTGCAACGCTCCCAAGAGTTTAATTACAATTTGTTCGAAAGCCTCCACCCAGTCTGTTACCATTGTGGTGACCCATTGATCATGAGCTGGTTTTACACCACTTTTGCGACTTTGGGACCTAATTCTTAGTTATGATCATGCAGTTCATATTGTATACTGATTTTCAAGTCGTTGAGAGTGATGTTAACTATGGAGGCCATTTTGAAAAAGAAAATGACCATTTAGCATTTGCCCAAGATTTTGAATAATATTTATTTAGGACCAACTTTCTATGTGTTACCGTTTAATCGGACTGTTCACCATAACCTGGTCTCCAAAATATTCTTTACTAATATAATAATAATAATAAATAGTAATAATTGTTCGGAAGCTGCCACTCAATCTGTTATAAATTCTGTAGGTTGTTGAATTTGACCTGGTCTCCCACCACTTTTCCACCATTACATCCTGGTCTCCCACCACTTTTCCACCACTACTTTTTCCAGACCGCATACTTCCGGAATTCCAGACCGCAAACTTCATATATATACCGAATTTCATCTCCAAACAACGACGTAATCTCTGTATTTTTTGGTTATTGTTGTTTTGTTAAAAAACCACTAAGTCAATTTTGATAAATATTTTATGGGACCACCTCTGAATGATGGCCTATCAAACAAAAAAATAATCATTTAAATCCATTCATAATTGGCGGAGAAATCGAGAAACATACATACAAAAAAAAAAAAACATACGGGTCGAATTGAGAACCTCCTCCTTTTTGAAGTCGGTTAAAAAGTTTATTATTCACAAGGTCAGTAAGTAGGTATCTAAGGTAGATCGTAGTTCATTATAAAAAAATATATATGATGACTCTGCCTCACTCTACATGGGCTATTGATGATAACCCTGCCTCAATCTACAAGGGTTGTTGATGACCCTGCCTCACTCTACAAATGTTTTGATGACCCTGCTTCACTCTACAAGGGTTGGAACTGGACAAACATTAATGTATGAACACTTTTGTTTGCTATAATATCTTCTCACAACTTTAAAATGAGATCTATGTCTGTGATCTTGTCTGATGTTATATTTATATAATGTACCTACATAAGACATAAGATAAGAACATTGGACATAAGTAAAATTGTACATGACGTCTACCTATACTTTTTAAACAGAGTCGGTGACTGGGTAACTACGTAATAAAATCAATTAATATATTTACCATTTTGACTGTTATTAAATCACACTCAATATCATTGATCGCACTGAATAAAAGGATTCAATTTAACTTGATTAATGTTCCCTGAGTCCAATGAATCAACATTCCCATTGTCTCTTTTTCCAAACATAATTTACCAGTCATTGTTCAGTACTGGGAAAATGTCTAGTGAAAATAAATGAATGTGAGAATGTCGATTCAAACCTTCCATAACAGGGTATGATGCCATGGTGTAAGTGAAGAAAACGAAAACGCAATATCTACTTCTCACGGGTGTAATAATAAGTGCCATGGTGTAACGTTGAATGATATCAACAATTCTGGTTTCAGCAAACATAAGAATCAAGCCAACTTCTAATCTATAATCTACTTCATCTATCAGTTATGATAAGTGACAAAGATGTTGAGACATTTATTCAATTCTAAGTGAATTCCGTAATTAATCGCTTGAGCGATGGTAGGTCAGTGGATGAGAACGTGCGTCGTAGGTTTGAATCCGAGCGTGCTCCTTTTCTCAAGATCTGTGTGCTTATTTTACCATAGAGGTGAGAGTAAAACTACTGTTGTTACACATGCTCTTTTGTAGCATGCCAAATAGGAACATGCTGAAGGAACTGTCCACATTTGCTAGCCATCTAATAGCTATGCTTAAAAATAAGCAAACCTGTTTACACGTGCTAAAGGTGGTTATCTACGGTTCTTGCTCGGATCTGAAGCCCGTGAACGCTGGTGTCCCCCAGGGCTGTGTGCTATCTCCGACGCTGTTTCTTCTGCACATCAATGATATGTTGTCTCAGAACAATATTCATTGGTATGCGGATGATAGTACTGGAGATGCACTGTATACCGGACGTGCAAATATTTCAACGGAAAACGTCATTGAAAACCGGAACACACTTGTGTCTGAAGTCGAAGATATGCTGAATCATGTTTCGAACTGGGGTCGACTTAATTTAGTCCGTTTTAATCCTTCTAAGACATGGGCAGCAAAAAGCATCCTTTTGAAGTGCGAATCAGTTTTCAGGGCACCCCCCAAGATCTCAAGCATTCTATCGGGATCCTTGGTGTCGACATTTCGAGCGATGTCCAGTTTCGCGGTCATCTGGAAAACAAAGCTAAAATAGCTTCAAAGAAACTCGGTGTACTTAATAGAGCGGGGCGGTATTTCACACCAGCTTATAGGTTACAACTCTATAAGACACAAGTTCGGCTCCACATGGAATACTGCTCCCATCTCTGGGCTGGTGCACCTCAGTACCAACTTCTTCCGTTTGACCGCGTGCAACGTAGGGCTGCTCGAATTGTCGGTGACTTGACTCTCTCTAGTTGACTTGATCCTCTAGCATCGCGGCGGGGCATAGCTTCCCTCAGCGTTTCTATACCGCATCTATCATGGGAAGTGCTCTGAAGAACTGTTTGATCTACTCCCTGCCGCCAAATTCTTACATCGAACTACTTGCAAGCGATTGTCATTCCATCCTCATCATCTCGATGGATCGCGGTCTAATACTGTGCGTTTTTCTCGGAACTTTCTACCACATTAGCGATCTCTCTGATTTCGTCGAACCCTACTACAATCGGTAGTTACTCTTCAGCCGATCTCAACTTGATTGTAAGTACGCAATCACTTAAGAATCCTCAACTGTATTCTCCTAAATCCAAATTTATTTAACGGAAACCTTGTTGTTTGCGATCTGACCGATCTGATCTATTGTTTTGTATCTACCAAAACCGTTCGATTTTCAGACGGTTCTAAAAAAATCGCGATTCGATTTTCCAAAAGATCGGATCAGCGCATCCCTAAATAATCTTAGTAGTATAAATGTACACAGTTGCTACGCAAATTATTGTATCAAATTCAGACTTAAAATTGCTTTGCCAAGACATAGAACAAAGAAAGATATGGCCATCATCATTCCCTTTCCTGATTCATTCGCACGCTCTACGGTCCAATTAAAATTATGAAAGTAATTGTTAGAGCGTCAGAAGAGGTCAAAACGAAATTTATTTTGACCTCTGATTCCGGTAGACGGAATTTTAAATAAGCCGGCTGAATTAATTCCTCAAAAGAATAGACAAAGGGAATAGCCATCTTCAATTTAAATAATACAATAACATAAAAAAAACGTTTTTGAACTAAAAGTTAGAAAGAGGAATCGGTATAAGACCCGATTCGTTCAATCTTTATCCATGGATAAATCTATGGTACAACGTTAGATTTGTATATAATGACAGAGCTATATCATAGATTTAGTACCCGGTTAAGATTGGTTGAATCGGCCCTAAGATAGCTGTAAGACGGCCTAAAATCTGGCGGCACGGCAGTGCACCTGCCAAGTCGAGCGCATTTTCGACAGATTCATGATTATCAAAATAGAACTAGCACTTCTCATAATCTGAGAGAGCTGAAATTTGGCACAGATTTAGGGTTTAATGGCCACATAGAAGAAATACTAAGAAACACATAGAGATATTGCTAGTCTTAGTGTTCTCTACCGCCTCTATAATGGGGAATGATCTGATGAGTTATTTCAACCTCCCCTTTCCAATTCCGAACAACACGTGCTGGACAGCGTTGCCATCCGCATACCATCTAGATGGCGGCGCGCACCAAGAGGTTTGGCTCGTTCCTGCCCCGACCCATCAAGACATGGAATGCCCTCTCAGCTCATGTGTTTCCTCCTTTATACAATCTGCGGTCTTTTAGGCGGTGCGTGAAGCGGCATCTCAGCAGACCATCAGGGTGAGGATTGCAGACTCAATGGGTACTTTGTTTTGTGCCTGTCATGTCAGCCTCATATTTGGATTTCACGGCCGCTTACCATCAGGCGGAGTGAGGTCATCCTGATTGGCTTTTCTATTTAAAAAAAAATCTATAACAATTAGGATAATCACAGATCTGGACTACCTGGTTTTTTAACCAACTACATAAATGACTTGGTAATCTCATAGAAATATGTGAGATTACCAAGTTACCCTTGCTGTTCTCCTTACTAAACTTTTATCTGAAATGGCCCAGTTTTTCAGTTAAACCAATTGCATAAATGACTTGGTAATCCCATACAAATATGTGAGATTACCAAGTTATATTTACAGTTATTCTATACATAAAAATATACTCATACTATTTATACGTGACTGGTGGCATAGTGATTTATAATAATAAGATAGAATAAGATTTTCTATAGTTTCTACAAAAATAACTGAAATCCCACCAAAAACATTTTGTAAAAAACTAGCCAAGTCTCGATTAAGCTGATTTTTTATCTCTAAAAATTAATTAAATCTAGATAAAGTCGTGCCAAGTCTAAGGTTTCTTACTGCGGTTTATGGTTAATGTTGTGTGACTTCGCCGTTGAAGGGTACACAAGGGTACAAAACGAGGTGCACGATGCCACCATTGCACATATCTCGACCACTAACATAAAATAGACGTACAGACAAACTTCTATCAATCAATGATTAGAAGTCCGTCTCTACTGCAAATATTTTTATACTGTTTGTTTCAGGCTCGCCTATCCATGAGTACTATTGAAATACGCTTTTCTGGAGATATATTGATGCAGTGACGTCGAAGAGCACCTGGTTTTGTACCCTTCAACGGCCATGTCAGTACATAAAATAATGACAATCTATTTATGTCAGAAAACACAAAATACAATTTATTTAGAAAATACAACAACTTGTAGGATACTACTCATAAAATATATATCTATAGATATCCGGGTTGATAAATATGTCGGTTGGTAAAGGAACAATTAATCAATTGATGATTGTTACTTCACAATTATAATAATAATAATAATAATAAATATTTTACAACTGATCTAACTCCGAGGTAGGTAGCTCAAGCACCTGTTACGGATATCAGAATCAACAGTGGGATTACAAATATATACATATAATACTTTTTCTTTTGTAATACATACTTATAATACATAGGAAACACCCAGACCAATACAAACAAACATTACAAATTAACAATTGATTAATTGTTAATTATAATTCCGCAGTTAATAATTATTCAAACTTTAATTATTCCTGCTTCTAATGTTTCATTAAAAGTGTTGGAAACAGTAATATGTGATGATTAGAAGTTCGTATTCGGTATTTGGCATATTTGGCACTCTTATTACTGTTCGTATTCGGCAGAATATTCGGTATTAGGTATGGCCGAATGATTCGGTTTGAGAATTATTATTTTCTTAGCTACATGACTTCGAAGATCTATAAGCCAAAAGTTATTCCATTTTATTTTACGGGTAGATTTGCGGTGAAACAAGTAACAACAAGGAAGATCATTATATGTGTGGATGCAGTGAAAAAGGATTATAAATTGTTTCTTACAACAATTAAAAATAGTAGTTGAATTATTTAAATTGTATCTTAAAATTAACATGAGTTAATTTAAATAAATCAATTGCAATATACAATTAACAAATTAATTGCAAAAAAAAATAACTGTGATTAAATGAATTGCGATTAAATGTTCAATTAATTACTAAAATGACTAAAATATTAATCAATTAATGCCCAACACTGTCCGGGTGATATGTACCCATGAAAACATTTCATGGGTACACGTACATAATAACGATAGTTTTAACAAAAATAGTTAACCTAACCTGTCTCAAAATTAAATTAGGTAGGTTCTATAGTAAACTTGCGAATAGCTAAGCAAAGGAATTACTTGCATAGATCTGTTTTTCCGGACCACGATAATCTCAACATCTTGAACAGGTATCTTCTAAGCAAACGCGTAGTATGCTAGACCTCATCGTCATTCTCCAACAGGTGAGCTTGTGGTTAAGCGTTAGCCTATTTATAGTACATACACCAAAAAAAACACAATATTGTAGCCCGGAAAACCGAGTGACCCAATAAAAACGAGAATGTGGACTACTTTTATTTTAGCTGAGCATCAGTTTCATATTCCAACCATGAGGTTGTAAAATTAATCTCGGCAATGGCCGAGTTGAATGCCGATTAAGCTTCTCTGTTGCACTTATTTCTTAAGTATTCCTACCATTAAAATTGGTTTTATGAATGACGTGAAAATCTGATGCTTTATAGACCTTTTCCGAGATTAAAAACTTTATATATAAATAAATAAAATTAGTGACATTGCGTTAGCGTAGGACACCTTGTCGCCCATGGCTTCACGCTCAAGGGGGCCTCGTACTCAGAGGATCTCGCGCTTCAGAGGGCCTCGCTAAGTTCGTGGCGCTCTAGGAAATATTGTTCTCCCTAGTCTATAGATAAAGTAAAATGAGTCATTAAAATTTAAAATCTTCACATTTTAATTTGGTTCTTTTTCAATATTGTCGGATTACCCACATTTTGATTGAAAGATGGACTTGGAATTTAGCGGGAAGGATAAAATATTGGAATGAACGAAACGAATGAAATTCCCTTTCCTTTCCTCTTTCTTGGTAAAGTGAAATAAAATTTTGTGCTACTCTCAGAAGTTTCATTTGGTAAAATTACTATTCACAGAAAAAAACTTTCTACAGTCTTTATTCTCCAATTCAACTCATATAACTGTTGTTTTCTTCAATCTTTATCTGCATAAAGGCAAAAATCCAAAGTCAAACTCGTATTTAACCGACTAGGAGCAAAGTGAAAAGTGCTCGAATAGAAAATTTTAGCTATTCACCTTCTAAAAGCTGTATCGTTTCCCAATATCCGCATTAAAGCTGCGTGTTAAAACACTGTGCACACGTCATGTAGTTTATTTTGCAAACGACTACCGCAGAACCCAACAGTTCACTCAAGTTAAAAGTTTGTTGCAGTTCACTTGAAGATAGAGAACTATATCATTTTACTTTGTAGTAATTAAGATCAACTCAAGTGATTCTTTTTGCGATTCTTTGGAAATAAGCATCAACGTAAATAGAATTTTTTTCTCTTTAATTGACGAAATATTTAAAACGCATACTTTTTCCACTGACTGGTACTACCCTTGAAGTTAATGGGATATCAAAAAGAGCACTTTGTATATTTTCATGCTATATCTGAATTAAAAATTAATAAATAAAAGATCTGTATAACATCCGCGTGAAAATTCACGGATCCGGATTTTTTTCGGTTATAGGACATTAGGTAACTTAAATTTTTAGCTTGTATAGTCGGGAGGACTTGGCTGTCGAAATTTTTGACTGTACTATTGAATATCTTGGAACTGTAAGTATCGATTTGTTTTTTCGGTCCAATAACTGCTTTATTTCAGCTCGTTCTCATTTATCTTAAGCATTAATGAAACTAGACTAAACGGGCAAACTTTACGACTTAGATTGTTTTCGACTAAACGATCAAATAAAATATTCGCTGAGTATTGTTTGAATTAATAGTTGTTTTGAACTAGTTCAAGTTGCATGGAACTATTAATTCAAACAATACACAAGGTTATTTTGCAACGCTTGCTATACGAAAAGGATAAAGAGAGTGAGTTTAAACGCCAGATTTTTGTCTTTTACTTTGAGGGGTTTTCTTATTTAAATAAGGTTATTATTGGGTGCATTTTCACGAGGCCGATAGTGGTAGGTCCATTTTGGAACCCCGAAAGCAACGAAAAAAATATTTCACAGATGTGAGTCCTATGTCTATTGCATGTATATAAGTATCTCGCTGTAATTTTCCCTTAAGGTGACACTAGCAACGCCAATTGATTTAAATTGTTAGCAACTAAACCAAATATCTTTTTAACAATTTCGAAGCTGCAGCCTCTCAGAAAACGTTTATACTATATATTTAATACTTATACTTAACTTTTGGGTCTGCTTTTGTACTCGAAATTATAATTACCACTTATGGGGTTAATCTATATGGGCTTAATAAATTTCGAATGCAAAAACAGATCAAAGAGTAGTGCTAAATACTTAAATAAATAGTATAAATGTTTGCTTAGAGGCTCCTTGCTTCGGAATTGTTTAAAATAAATCCGGTTTAGTAGCTAACAATTTAAATCGATTGGTGTCGCTAGTTAAAAGCTATCCTTCCCCTTAACCCACGGTTATCTGGAAGAGATCGCTACTAGCTAACACCATCGACATTGTATTTACCAGTGTCTAAAATTCTTTCATAGTTAGTAGATCTTAGTGCAATCGTTGCAGTGGCATCAATCTCTCATAGATCATTGGTTGTAATAGTTTTCACCGTCACCAATAGATGTCACTATGCATAGATACATCGCACCAGCGTTAGGTGTTTTCGAAAACATAATAGATTTGAAAATGTATGTGATTTTGTTTCTCGCTTCCAATATATTCCTTTTGGGTTACGTGGCAGACGAAAGCAAACGCGCGGAAAAGAGTAAAAGAATATATTTAAAAAAAATCGGTAAAAAAACTTTTAAGTTAAACGGTTTTATATTATGTGCACTGAACACTAGAAAATAATAATAACAAGTTAGGTATTTTGAACTTCTAGTCCAGAAATATTTTAGTACTAGGCAGAATAGCTTTTAGGCATATTAGACTTAAATAAAACACGTGGGGCCCCTCTGAAATCCTTCCTATGGTTCTGGACACGACTGTACCATGCCCGCAACCTAATACGCCATTTTGTAACGACGTCCATCTTGGATTTTAAATTTTGTCATAATCACTAATATTCTACTAGTGTAGCCCTTTCATTTGATACCCATATTGAAGGGGTTGTGGAAAAATATGAAATTCGCCATTTTGTACCGGCGGCCATCTTAGATTGACAATGTTATTGATATTGCTATATTGTATTGTCATCGGAACTAAAGATGTATACCAAATTTCAGATCAATCTGACAACAGGAAGGTACTTAACTTTCAATTTCTAATTTTGACCTAAATAAATAAATACCGTACGGGTCGAACTAAATATAACCGTTTAATGATAAAAAACCGTTTAAAAATACAAACCAAATTAGTACATTTCCCAAGCAAAATGTACAACAAGACACAAACTGACAGAAGACCAAAAAAAGCTACTACAATGTTACTACTGCAATAAAATGATCTTAAATTGTATTTACCTATTTTCTACAAACATGCGCTGACATGATTTGTGTGTTAGTAATTTTCATTCTATAATTTAAAAAACTAGTTTTATCGACTTATTTTTACATAAATACAAGACGCTTTAATAAAAACTTAATCATCCGTAATGTTTGGTAGAAAAGTTGGTAATACGCTTGTGTCCCTTCAGGTGTTAATAACATTTGGTACAACATTTGAACTTACATATTGTTATTTCGTGCAGTGAGGTGCCGCAGTGATATTTATATTAAGAATCTTTGAATTACATCGTTTTAAACACTGCTATTATGTAATGAATGAGTTGTCTCGTGAACAACTTGCTAGGACCTATGAGAGTCTTAAAACTTGCGATTTCGTTAAGTAGTCTCGGCAGAATTCATAGGTTGATAAAAAGCTACACGCCCCTGTTTTATTGACTGGTAACTGAGACTTTCGACTGACTTCGACTGTTGACTACCCACTTTGTCAAAACATCAAAAATAAAAAAAATAATTAAGTAAAAACTTTTCCATACTGTCTTAATACTATGCCACACTTTCGTAGGTGTTCATGGGTGTTTCAATTTGTTTAAGTTCTTTACAATAAAATTTTGTCAATGTTGGTTGAGTTGAAAATATAGTTTGTAATTAAGTTTCTATTTTTTGAGAAAATCCTCATCATGAATTTGTGCCAGGCGTGCCAGCCTACTAAGAAAAGACGCATATACCAAAAAGGTAGACCAAACCTGAAAACTTGATTTGACAATGACATAAGTGACATTGATAGATTTGATAGTGACGTATCTGTCGTAGTTTTTTTGGTCTTGAATTCCAGTTTAGATTATAGACTAAGGAGTCTGTACTCAACAGGTTATATTTGAAAGAGATGTTGGCCCCTATTTTTACAACCAGTGACCATAATACATAGACGACCCGTTTGGAACAGTGGTAGTGAACGATGCCTTTGGTCCATGGGTTGCGGGTCCGATCCCCGCACAGTACAAACATTTTTGTGCATGAACATTTCTGTTTATATTAGCCTGGATGTTTGCTAAATCTCTCTGTGCCTCACAGAAAACCGGCGTAAAGCAGTGCATACGCTGTGTTTCGCTGCGTGATTGAGGGTACCGGAGGCCCAATCCAGGGGAAGGGGGGTTTAAAGGTAAGCAGCGCACTTGTGACACCACTAGTGTTGCAGGTGTCCATGGGCGACGGTAATCGCTTTCCACCAGGCGATACGTCGGCTCGTCTGCCACCTATATCATAAAAAAAAATCTATTATAAGTATGTCTTTACAAAAGAAAACTATTATATGTATATATTTGTAATTCCACTGTTGATTCTGATATCCGTAACACAGGTGCTTGAGCTACCTATCTCGGAGTCAGATCAATGTATGTGATGTTGTGTAATATTTATTTATTTTTATTTATAATATTATGGTCTGTAAAAATCTGTGCAATAAAGCTATCTATCTTCGAGTATTTATCTATCTCGTCAATTACAAATTATGCTTCCAAAGGCAATTTTAAGCGCATAAACTACCACTAATGGATTTGATAAAGGTAGGTATTTCTATTTATTTACTGCCTTGAATAACTTTTATCAAATGTCTATTTTAAAAATTTGGACTAATAATATTTATTGACACACCAAATTGATTTGAATAAAATCTGAATGAGTTTATTACGTGTCCACAATCATTATTTGGTGTAGTGGTTATCTGAGTCCGTATGTCCAATGTTCATGTATTGCGGCGATTATCGTAATGACGTATTTTTTATTTTCAAAAACAAAATGTTCAGAATAGCAAAAAAATATAAGATAGAGGTTTTAAAAGAATATTCTCAATAATATGAATATTCTCAATAACCTATACGCTGATACATAACACTTTTAAAGCGTCGCTCTCCCTTTGTACAAAATGGCGGCGATATTCCCTCATTTTTGCGCAACCTTTAATATCGGCGGAATCGTAAACGGCTCCACTCGGATATTTATGCTATGAAAGGTTTTTCCGCTTTTGATGTTGCACCGTTTGATTCACTGTGAGTGCATTTTTCAGTATTGCACAAAATGATAATTTAAGCTCCTTTTGCCTGACCGCACTTAAAAAGTTACACTTTTTATCGGTTTTCGTTCGATGGTTCCGTCCCAATAAATAATGCGACTTTCATGCTGCGGTTTTATCACAGATTTTCCTCGTAAAGTCATTTACTTCCAGCAGTTCTTATGAGGTCAACATACCAACGTGTGGTTCTTCTTCTTCTCAATGAAATCGTGCGTAAGATAAGATAAGAAGACGTTGTCGTCAAGTAGTCGTATTCCTGGCAGTTATTTGTGGGAGAGCTACACTTCGGCATGAATAGGCCGACTCACCCAAGTGATACCACGGCCTTACAGAAAACCGGCGTGAAGCCACTGTGCTACGCTGCGTGAATGAGGGTACCGAAGGCCCAATCTAGGGGAAGGGGGGTTTAAAGGTTGGCAGCACACTTGTAACTCCACTGGTGTCGCGGGTGTCATGGCGGAGGCAATCGTTTATCATCAGGCAATCCGTCTACTCGTCTGCCACCTATCACATAAAAAAGCTGTCGATAAAATGAATTTCACTTTGTTTTAAGATGAAGCGTTCTTTGTACTGTAATTTAATTATAAAAACTCAGTGATGCAAATTTTAAAAAAATACTCTTCAATCATGTTGTTGCGCACCAATATTTATTGAACAAACGATTCGAATTCATTAAAATTGTAAAACCTTTAAAAGCTATCTTGTGTCAGCAGTCTCCAATCGCCCTTTGTAGAGAAAACATTACCACTAAATAAAGATAGTCCGCAAAATAGTCAAATATTTTGGCTATATACCTAATATTCTGACTCCACTGTCTACTATAACATAAATAAAAAAAAATATTCTTCCTACAATCTCTCGCCATTTCGACCTATTGGTAATCAATTTGGTGTGATAGGGTGTCCTATCGTCGACCTAATGAGCAGTTTTTCAGTAGGTGTTTAGTAACTTTGATGTTACTCGCAAGATGGTGTAAGCAGTCTCTATATATTTCAGGTGTTGGATGATATATCCTGTGCTCCCTAATGTATGGGAAAATTTCCCAGTGCTGGATTTTTTACGTTTACCTAATATTTCAAAGTAACCATATGGTTGGTTACAAGGAAAAAAACACTTTATACCAACATCAAGTAGACCTAAAATGTTTAAAAAAATGTCTATCATGGCGTTTAATCATTTCAAGGCGTTAATGGTTGTTGTTGATTATTCAAAATAATAAATGCCGCGACCAATCGCTGTAATTTTTACACAGATACGGATAGTGCCATCTGTTATCACTTTAGAGAAACCGACTGACTAACGTCATTGGAAAACTCCTCATTATAATAGGATGTATCTCATTTTTTAACATTGGGCTTCTGGAGTCCAATTCTTGGGATTTTCGATATGAAAAAAGATGGCGAATGTCACATGTAATCCATAGAAAAAAAGTATGTTTTATTTATACATATTCGTATGATGATAACTAGCCACTAGCCCGAGAATTAGGCTCCAGAAGCCCAATGTTAAAAAATGAGAAACGTCCTATTAGATTTGATAATAATAATAATAATTCTCAAAACATCTCATACGTTGACCTGATTCCGTACTAAGTAGCTTAAGCACTTGTGTTACAGATAGCAGACAACAGAGGAACACAAATATAACTTAAATACATATATTACACCCAGACACTGAACAAACACAAGTGTTCATCGCACGAATGTTTGTCCAGGGTGGGGATCGAACCCACGACCTTTGGCGTAAGAGGCAGGTTCACTACCAATTGCGCCATCCGGTAAGTCAAATTAGGTCGACGCTATATGTATAGTTAACATCACGCTTACCTAACCGCGCTGTTCCAACTATTATCGGTTCTACGGTAGACCTGGCCAGACCACTGTCATTTCAGCGTGCTAATTCGTAGAGCTAAATTAAAGGCATTACATTATTGCCGGGCGAATATTCTATTTTGTATGGAACAGCTGATTCTTTTCCGCTTATATTGTTCATCTAACATGCTAAATGGACTCCATTCACGATACCGATTATGAGGTTTTCGGGATGTAAACGATAAAAAAATTACGGTGTAAGGTAATTATGTCTACATAATCGCATACTTGTTCATGGATAAGTCCCGATGTTTAGGTACCTATTGCCATTTCTTGCATTTTCTAACAAGACGAGATACCTTAAGTACAAGTTTATTACGAGTACACTAAGCCACATCACCAAATACTGAATCAAAATGATAATATATACAGATATATTTCTTCCACCATTCGTACAACACATATAAAATTAAAAAAAAATAAAAAAAATTTCGTTAACAAAGTTTGAATTAAATAGTTAGTGGGTGGAGTCTCCATTTAAGCTGAAAAGCCTGTGTTTGGAAAACCCGCTCTTCCTTATTCTATAAAGATTTTAGTATTAGGACTGTGTTATTTATTACATAATTTACATAGATAGGTAAGTTAGATATTACATTATTTAAAAAGAAATTTAAAAAAGAAGACCATCCGAAAATACCTATTGGAAAACTGCTCATTAAAGGAACATTTTCAGTTGAACCTGTATTGCTGGTAAGGTAACTTCAAAAGGGAGTCAATTCAAAACTCTATATAGGCTCAGCTTGAAATAAAAAAAAATAGACATAGTTGTTAAGAAATAGGAATATAATCCTTAAAACGAATTTTCTACCCCAATATTTACCGCACTTAAAAAGTTACTGTTTTTATCGGTTTTCGTTCAATGGTTCCGTCCCAATAAATAAGCGACTTTCATGCTGCGATTTTATCGCAGATTTTCCTCATAAAGTAATTTACTTCCAGCAGTTCTTATAAGGTCAACCTACTAACGCGTGGTTCTTCTTCTTCTCAATGAAATCGTCGTGCGTGGAGTAAGATAAGATAAGATAATAAAGAATATAGGCTCAACTCGAAATAAAAAAAATAGACATATTTATTAAGAAATATGAATATAATCCTTAAAACGAATTTTCTACTGCAATATGGGAGTAAAATACTAAATTTATATAACATCTTTCTTCTATCCGCATTTCTAAATCACAGATACGAAAAGGTCTTACAGAGCACCGGGACACGGAATTTAGTTTACGCTGTTTCTCAAAAAAGTGTTTTTTTTAGTGGACTCTGTTTAGATCTGGGTGTGCGGTATGTAGAATAATTCAGGAGCTCAAACATTTTGTTCGGTTTTTTGTCGATAAGGTAGCCTATTACTATTCGATATTAGTTTTGAAACGGTTGAATAAAACCGCTTTCAAAACTGATGTCGAATAGTTTCGATGAGGTTGAATAAAAGCTACCGTATCGAGCAATATTTCACCAGTTTTGACAGGAACTAGCAATCTGTGTAACAAACATCCTCACGCTTCATATCGGAAGACACTTACGTAGAAACCATCACGATCCAATATCATATTTTCATGTTGACTGCACACAGCTCCCGGCCTTTAGCAACGAACACTTTATTAGTTGCCCTGCAAACAGGCTGGTCTGACGTTTGTTGTGGTACGAAACACCGATACACGTCCTGTCCAGCAGTTTATTTTGTATCGGTGTTGCAGCCCGTTCGTAGAATTGGCTGGATCTTGGTATATCAGATGAGGGTATTTTATCATGCGCCACTATTTATTAGCCCGACGCGATGGCGCACTTGTTAGTGTGAAGGTTGTCTGGAAGAAATCGCTACAAGCGATAAGACCGCCTTATTGTACTGTCTTTTCTTTATGAGAAAGCAATTCACCTGATGGTTAGTGATCACCGCCACCCATGGACACCAGCCACACAAGAGGGAGTGAAGATGCGGCCTTTTAGGAAGGTATATGCTCGTTTCTTGAAGATCTCAATGTCGTACCGGTTCGGAAATACCGCTGCGGGAAGTTGATTCCACAATGAGGAGGTGCGTGGCAAAAAATGACATGTAAAGCGCACGGTGGTGGACTTCCATCTATCCAGGTGGTACCCGTGGAATCCTAGTTTACGGCGTGTAATTCGTGTGAAATTCAGCAGCGGGATATTAACTCAAACCATTCCTTGGAACACTTACCATGGTAAAGGCGGTAAAAGACACATAGAGATTTGCGAATTCTCTCCATACATCTCTATGTCTATTATTGTGTTATCATATTTGGATTTGGTTTTTCGTGCAATAAAAAATATTTATCTATCTATAGTGACCATGCCTCATACTCCAAATATCGTACTCATAATAAACAAACAATCGTGTTATAATCACTTATGCTGGTTCAGTATTTAAGTGCCCTTCTTTGCCCTTGATCAGAGGAGCCGCCACCAGCTTTTTATTGATTGTAAAAAAATTAAGAGAATTAATGAAAAAAAATATCAATACATTTATAAATATATTTTTTATTTTTCTAGCTTATTTTGCACATGCCTTTTACGTCAAAATCAGCTCTAGTAAGATTTAAGTAATTAGTGGCCATTTTTGTACCTAGTTGACTCTCACACTGTTTAGTAAATGTTATTCTTTATACAATCTTTAATTTTTGACAACTTGTTTAACAGCTCTTCCTTGCATCGTTTTCCTCATAACGTAATCTTCTTCAGTCTAGCTGCATGGATAGCTTCGCTGTTGTTCAATATAACACAAGGCCGGGCATATCATGAGCTAACCAACTCCACGTTTGGCCTACGACACAGATCGCGAGCTCGCAGCGTTCGAAGCGCAATTTCCCCACACATCGGCTTGTAACTCGTTCAGTTTTCAATCTGCGACGTTGTCCCGCCCCGTATTGCTGACGCTCAGAACTAGGTTTAGGATAAGGGTGGAATATACCGCTTGAACGCACATATCATTTCCGTGTATGCAAGAATGAAAGAAAAGGCATTTTTACCTACTCGAAATTGATCCCCCCAGCCCATTCCATCACCGGACGACTAAGGCGCGGCGAGGGCTTTCATCCTTATGTGGTAGAACTACCCCTTATCCGCACGAAGCGATTTGCTTCCACATTTATAATGCGGACGGC
Organism: Marasmia exigua; assembly: GCA_019059595.1. Taxonomy (NCBI): domain Eukaryota; kingdom Metazoa; phylum Arthropoda; class Insecta; order Lepidoptera; family Crambidae; genus Marasmia; species Marasmia exigua. Next base: position 20,949,418 of record CM032471.1, read on the forward strand.
TAAGGAATGGAACTCTCTGCCGAGGTCTGTTTTTCCTGACCACTATAATCTAGGCATCTTTAAGGCAAGAGTGAACAGGCATCTTTTAGGCAAACGCGTATCATCCTAGACCTAATCGTCGATTTCTATCAGGTGCGATTGTGGTCAAGCGTTAGACTAATGACCAAAAAAAAAATTAAAACAGAAATACAAAACAGTTAATATAATATTAAATGTTAAAACATGGGCGGCGTTGATTACTCACCATCAGGTAGCTCACTTCCTCGTTTGTCGCCTTTAGCATAAAAAAGGCGCATATTATAACACAACTAATAGATACAAACAAGAATGGTGTGCCAGAAGAGAAATTGTGACTGTGTGAGGTCAATCCAGATTGACCGGGACCTGAGGACCTGAGGTCTAAAGTCATAGACATTGCACGCAGGATCAGCACGCTGAAGTGGAGATGAGCCGGTCATGTCTCTAGACGTACTGATAAAAGGAGGTGTCGACACGTACTGAAGTGGAGTGGTCGCCACGTGGGGAAACGCAGTGTTGGACGCCCTGCGGCGCGATGGACTGACGATTTGAGAAAGAAGGCTGTTGTTAACTGGATGCAGACTGCTAAGGACCGGGTTGGTTGGCGCTCTTTGGGGGAGGTCTACTATTAGCAGTGGACGGCGATACGCTAATTGATTGAGGCCTTAGCGCGTCACCGGATGTTACGACCAATATGTTATGAGTTACTCTATGGTTTACGGCCGAATCGGAGTCCCCCTCCCTTTCACATGCGCTGCGATTCTCCTTTGTTTGGGTGCGAACAGCCCTGGTGCCTTATTTTGAAGCCGTTCCGTAACGAACGAGAATATACCTGTCGCATCCAAACAAAGGAGACACACAGCGGGTGTGAAAACGAGGGAAACTCCGATTCGGTCATAACGTGTGCTTTAAATTAGGCACTCTGTTTCGAGCGGCTTTTCCTGCGGTGCCAAAGCAGCGATGAATGTTAAATCAATAATAAAATATCATTGCGCCAGACAATTGACACCGATAAGCTAGTCTTAACTCTAAACCAGGTTATTCTCGTACTATGAGTCTAGTAGAATAGTTATTCACGGGATTTCTACCATGTACGTTATTGTTGAGTTGACAATATTTCGACACTGTTGCAAGCGCCATGGCCACGGAGTAACAGAAGCTTTTGCGGATAAGATGTCACTGGCAGACCGTTCCGTGACCAGGGCACTTGCAATAAAGCCGAAATATTGGAAACTCAAAAATAAGGTACATGGAAGAAATCCCGTAAATAACTATTTCAAAGTTAGTGACCGTTAAAGTTTAAAACAATTTGAGTCTAGTACTTCCTGACGATTACCTGAGTCTATTTAGAAAAAAATACCTGACTGGTAATCAAGCACAACAGTAATTGCCTTTGCCTTGGTGAACAGTAACTATCCAGAGTGGTTTGTGTTGATTCGGTTTAAATCACGTGGGCGAAATACCGTCAGCTCATCTGCCACCTATCACATAAAAACGCGGAGTGTTTCCAAAACATTCAATGGTGATGGCCCTCGGTTCCATCGCCAAGTCTTAAAAGACAACTTTGAGAACAACTGAAGGAAGATAGACTGACTACAAAAGCTAAAAAGGTGATGGACAGAGGAGGTCGCCAACAAACTATTTAGACTAAAATTTCAGCAAAAATTAAAACCAAGACCAAAGGCATAGCATCAATAGCGTTCGCAAAGCAATTTTTTGTAGTGTAAAGGCCTATTATTTTTTGTTTACAGGCACGCTTCGTTTATGAAATTCTTTGCAAAGTGTACCTCCACCTGTACTAGTGTAGAATAAAGCGTCGCTTAGTGTTGTGTCAAAAATTCAACTCAACGAACTCGATCTCAAATTTTTGAACAAATCTGAACAATCGGATAATATTAGTCGTAGTAGTAGTCAACCTCAGTAGGTGACTTAGATGAGTAAAAATTTACTCTGATGGTAAATAGTGGTTCAGTTAATAATAGTGACTCGATGATAATAGTGATTCAGTTGAGAATAGTAACTTTGAATATAATAGTTATTCAGTTTATAATTGAGACTTGATTCATTATATTGACTCAGATAAAAAATAAATAAACAATGGTGAAAATAGTGATTCAGTGGAGAATAGTCGCGGCCAGACACTGTGAGTGTTGTGTGTCGAAAACAGGTCCGAGAAAATAGTGAGTTAGTGAACAGTGGTACCGCAGGTGCGCGTAGTAAAGGACTGCGAAGGGGGGTAGACCAATTTGTCTTCCAGTAACAACTTACTCGCAAAAACTTCAGTTACTTCAGTGACCATGGCACTTGCCGAAATATCGGAATATCGGAAACTCAAAAATAAGGTACATGGTAGAAATCCCGTAAATAACTATTTTAATGTTAGTGACCATGAAATTTAAAACAATATATGGAGAATAGTAAGTTTGATTATAATAGTGATTCAGTTTATAATAATGACTCAGATGACAATAGTGATTCAGATCAGAATAGTGACTTTATTATATTTAATAGATGAAAATTTGACTGGAGGAGCATCACTAAGGCTGATCGTCATGTGACTCGCCTGCCGACACTGCATTTATATTCAATTTTCCATCGGCTGATATTTTCTATCAAACAAAATCGATTTTCAAGTTCCTAGCTGAAGTGTCTTTCTTTCTACTTTGTACTTCATTAGGTAAGGATCAAGCGCGGCTTAGAGAGAATTTATTTTTATATAAGATATTTCATAGAAAATAAATGGAGCTCCTTCGTAAACCACGGAGGAAAGGAAAATAATTATGAAAACGTTGCTTTAGAGACATGTTTATATTACGGCAATAAACATAAAACATTTCCTCTCTGTAAGTGAATGATAATAAGAAGTATATTTTTATAGAGGCACAGTATATTTGCTCGCCTTCATCATTCCAACCAATAAACGTCCATTGCTGGACATAGGCCTCCCTCAATGATCTCCACACAGATCGGTCCTGTGCCGCTCGCATCCAAGGGATTCCCGCGACCTTCACCAGATTGTCGGTCCACTTTGTGGGGGGCCTGCCACGGTTTCGACCCGCCCGTCTGATCTCCTTGCAATGTGCCCTGCACATCGCCACTTGAGGCATGCAATTCTTTGGGCTATGCCTTTGATCTTGGTTCTCCTGCGGATCTCATCATTCCTGATACGATCACGCAAGGAGACTCCATTGCTGCGTGATTTTGAGCCTTCTTAAGCCTTGCCTTAGCCTGACGGTAAAAATGGCATGGTATCACTTCCGTTGCGCTGTCATACTGGCCCGCAAGATGCTTTTTCAGCAATTGACGAAGGAACCATATGAGTTATTTTTTTGGTACGGCAGAAAATTAGGCACTGCCAAAATTTGACACCTTTTTTAAGTTAAATCGTATTATTAAAAAATCTTTAGTCTTGAATTAAATTAATAAGTACCAAAAATAATCATCCTTTTTCGCATTTTTTTTGTATTTTGTCTCACAACACTAAACGTATTAATTTGTAGTGGAAAATTTAAATTGCTGATGTATTATTTAAGTAATTTTAGAACAGAGTACTATTTAACAGCTGTATTTTTCCTTAATAAAGAAAAAAAAATTTTATACAACTTATGTAATTTTTAGCAACTTTTCAGGAAAGACAAACATTATCCCCGGATGCTTTTATGTATGTTTGTGCAAAAGGTAGTCAATTGGCGACTTCTGTCATGTTTTAAGATACTTTTTTATCAATAGAAAGGTACGGACAGTCGCACATGGAGCAATACCGGTGGAGTCACAAGCGCGTAGCTCCCTCTCCCCCTGGATTGGGCCTTCGGTACATTCACTCACTTGGCAAAAAACAGAATCGCCGGTTTTCTGTGAAGCCTTGGTATAACACTCCATTCATGCCGAAAGATGGTTCTCCCACGGTGAAAACTGTTTTACATTCCTCCTTCCTAATATCCCTCTCTTAGCCTAAATGAGATAAATGAATTACATTTACACAAAAATGGCCGGTTCTTTTTAATACAATAAAAGTATAAAAAGGTAAATTCACTTACAACGGTCACAAATGAAACCCTGTGGCGCAATATAAAATTATAACGGAGCACGAACGAAAAAATGTGTCGCGTTTTGGTGATGTTTTTGTCACGTATCGTGGTAGGTGCTCACTAAAAAGATAAAGATAAAAAAATCTTTATTCAATTTAGGTCCACACAGAACACTTATGAATGTCAAAATAGGTACATAATATCTACCGCTGGTTCGGAATGTCGATTTCTACTGAGAAGACACCAGCAAGAAACTCAGTAGGTACTCTTTTCAAATATTGATGATGTTACAGAGTTTCAATTGAGAAGAGAAAAAAAATACAATTATGAATCTTAATAGACTTACTTGTATATCGTTGTTATAAGCTCGTTACTTAGGCATGAAAACTTCAATCTAGTGTAATAGATTTATCTAGTGAATTATTTGCAATTAATTCATGCACTTAAGTTTGTATCGGCTAAACAACCGTTCGCTTACCGGGCAACTGCTTTTTTTTTGTTATATTTACAACATTTCATACGTTGACCTGATTCCGTACTAAGTCGCTTAAGCACTTGTGTTACAGATATCAGACAACAGAGGAACACAAATATATACTTAAATACATATATTACACCCAGACTCTGAACAAACACAAGTGTTCATCGCACGAATGTTTGTCCAAGGTGGGGATCGAACCCACGACCTTTAGCGTCAGAGGCAGAGTCACTACCAAAAGCGCACTTTTGTCTGCACACACACTTGTGCACAATAATATGTCTTGAGTATCTTCGCCATCGCCATACGCGTGACATCTGACAGATCGTTGAAATTGTCCGCTATAGTAGAAAATATCGATTAGAGATAGTTTGGAAGCTTTTCGTAACGGCAGATGTAAAAGCATTGCTGTATCTAATATCTGTTTAAATAATCTTGACCAGAGAGTTTCAGTTCTTTTTGTTGGCTGCTTAATTAGGTCTCCATCCATCTGTATTTTCCCTCACTCAATCATGCTGTAGGTTCAGTGACAGACCAAGCCAGTCTATTGCCAATTCTTCGGGCTATATAGAGCTATATATATCAAAGATGTCCTTTGATATATCATACTGATGCTCGATACGTGTATATTATTCCTTAGAGAGATAACTTCCTCCATATTGCATAGTGAGCGACTTTGAATTTGTGAACTAGTCTCTCTACCAGTGTCCGCGTTTATTCGATTCGATATATCGCTAGATATTTGAATGAATTGGACCTTCGATACAGCCATTTCTCGTCTCCTTTCCTTAGAATCCTGAATTTCTGAGTCTTTGCTAAGAATTATTTTCGGCATGCACAGCACAAACTTTAATCCTACAATGTGATTAATTAAATTTGATAATTAAAATATAGATTTAAGTAACTCTGTATTTAATTGAAATCGGCATCCCAAGATACAAGCGTAGCTTAGTTTGGGCATAGACTAATTAATTTAATACTTAATACATGGTTTTGTAGCTGGTCCTACACCAGTTGGTATGAGGATTGGAAGAAATTAAAGGTCCTCGAGTGGAGGCTACGTACAGGAAGTCCCAGTCGTGGCAGCCCGCCCACAAGGTGGACCGACGATCTGGTGAAAGTCGCGGAAATCTATTGGATGCGGGCGGCACAGGGCCGATTTGTGTGGAGAACATTGGGGGAGGCCTACGTCCAGCAGTGGACGTCTATTGGCTGAAATGATGATGATGAAGAAGTATCCAGGTGCGTCATTTAGGACGCTATCGGGACGAACGACTGCCGGCCGGCGCATGCCGGTGCGTATGCGCGCAGCTATACATATAGTTTAAGGAGCACCTTAGACAAAAGACCAAATTAAAAGAAATTTGTCTTGTTATTTATTTCGTAAACTATAGTTGGCACTCGATACTTTATCCTTCTCTCTCTGCCGCTTATTAAAGAATTCTCTATTGTATTCTCCTCCCCCTATAATCCAAAATTTATGGATTCCCACGATTGTGAACCTCCAGTTGGTCTGGTTCTACCGTCTTGGACTTCAGATGCTACGACGATGACCTTCCGTCAGACGGTAATCGCTTCAACCTAACAAACTTCCCAAATCATGGTCCAAGCATACCCGGACTGCGTACTGACTGTTAATTTAGTTATACAGGTTTTCTAAATTGACTCTACCGGGAATCGAACTCGTGCCCAAGCGTAGAACTTGGGCACATCACCATAGCCACTGCCAAGGTTATCAAGGTCGTCGACACCCGAAGTCAATGGTCCAGATTTAGAAGTGTGAATTTTTCTTTTCCGACATTTTTATATTTCGCCCGAGAACGTTTTATTCGTCTACCTACGTGCTCCTTTCCTACACATTTCACGCCAATGTAAGCAGTCGACAAATCGCCATATAGACATTTTTCCGTCTGCGAATCGTCAATACAAAAACTAATCGAGTGTAAATTTGAGCGAGAGAAAAAAGTCACCGTCTCATAAGATGGAATCGGTGTATAGCATCTGTCGCAGTAAGATAGAAAACCGGTCAGGTGCTACTCGGATTTGCACAAGAAGGGTTCCGCACTATCTTTACAACATCATCATCATCATCAGCCCATTTAAGTCCCTACTGCTGGGGCACGGGCCTCCCTCAATCACATGAGGGGTAATTGCCATACTCACCACGCTTGGCCAACCCGTCCAACCCGTCTTTTGGCGAGGGTTTTGATATAAATGCAGAGTTTTCCTTCTCTGGGTGCTGATGATCATGCCAGCAGCTTTACCTTAGTCGCCTTTTACGACACCTCGGTAAGAGTGAGGGTGGCTTATTCTACTCTAACGCGACCACACGGCGTACATCTTTACTACACTAGACTGAAAAGTCCCAAAAAAATACGTTAGTTGTATTACAATTATCTGTGAATATTCAAAGCACATATGTAGCTGGTGCCATTATGTGTTAATAATGTCAAAATATTTCAAGCAAAAACGGCAAAACAATCACGTTTGCTGTGTGGGAATAAATATTTATTTTTTTCTGTTTCTATACCAAAGTATTTTTTGTTAGAACGCGAACGGTAAGACCATTTAAACTGTTTACCTATCACAGTTAATGAGCTTAACAGACGGACGAATGGATAGCGTTTTGGTGATAGACTGTTTACCCCGTTGGGCGCGAATCCCTAAAAAGCCATAAGATTTTATTATATCCCTAAAAAGATAATCTTGTATCGAAACATATTAGAAACCGATATGGCGTTAGGAATATGATCATGACACGATTTCAGTTTTGACAATATTATTAGGTTTTTTTGTATCTTGTAATAATTTAATATTTTTGCGTTAGGGTGATATCACTTAACCGATTTTTTGTCAGACCGATTATCAGACCTACAAAATTTCGGCCAATTTTTCATACTGTTTCTCACCGAAATTTTGTAGATCGTGTAAGTTGCGCTATTATTGATATCAGTACGTTCTATTTATTTTTCGGATTAAGATTATCGGTTATGTCGGATCAGTTTTGCCCCACATGGTAATGCTGTCCCACGATAATAGGGTTGAATCAATTTGCTGCGGATTTCTGCGGAGCCGTGGTCCAGGTACAATGCAGGGCTTTTACTGTCCTCATAGTTTACACTAAGCAAACCTTGTGCGTAGGATTGTCGCAACGCTGTGGTGAGATGTATCCTAGTCATCGTATCTAAATCAAAATTAAACTGTGGACGTACTTTGGTCGCACTATGCCGCGATAAAAGATTTGAATCAATTTGCTGCGGATTTCTGCGGAGCCGTGGTCCAGGCACAATGCAGGGCTTTAACTGTCCTCATAGTTTACGTTACGCAAACCTTGTGCATAGGATTGTCGCAACGCTGCGGTGAGATGTATCCTAGTCATCGTATCTAAATCAAAATTAAACTGGGGACATACTTTGGTCGCGCTATGCCGCGATAAAAGGTTTGAATCAATTTGCTGAGGATTTGTGCGGAGCCATGGTCCAGGCACAATACAGGGCTTTTACTGTCCTCATAGTTTACGCTTCGCAAACCTTGTGCGTAGGGTTGTCGCAACGCTGCGGTGAGATGTATCCTAGTCATCGTATCTAATTAAAAATTAAGCTTTGGACATAATTTGGACCCGCTATGCCGCTATAAAAGGTTTAAATCAATTTGCTGAGGATTTGTGCGGAGCCGTGCTCCAGGCACATTGCAAAGGGCTTTTGCTGTCCTCATAGTTTAGGCTTCGCAAACCTTGTGCGTAGTGTTGTGGGTTGTCGCAACGTTGCGGTGAGATGTATCTAGTCATCGTATCTAATGCAAAATTTAGTTGTTGACATACTTTGATCGCGCTATGCTAAAAGGTTTGAATCAATTTGCTGAGGATTTGTGCGGAGTTGTGGTTCAGACACAATACAGGGCTTTTACTGTCCTCGTAGTTTACGCTTCGCAAACCTAGTGCATATGGTTGTCGCAACGCTGCGGTGAGAAGTGTCTAGTAATCGTTTTCTAATTCAAAATTAAGCTGTGGACTTACTTTGGTCGCGATATGCCGCGATAATAGGTTTGATTCAATTTGCTGAGGATTTGCGCGGAGCCCTGCTCCAGGCACAATGCAAAGGGCTTTTACTGTCCTTATAGTTTACGCTACGCAAACCTTGAGCGTAGGGTTATCACAACGCTGCGGTGAGAAGTGTCTAGTTTTTTGTATCTAATTTAAAATCAAGCTGTAGACATACTTTGGTCGCGCTATGCCGCGATAAAAGGTTTGAATCGATTTGCTGAGGATTTGTGCAGAGCCGTGGTCCAAGCACAATTCAGGGCTTTACTGTCCTCATAATTAACGCTTGCAAACCTTGTGCGTAGGGTTGTCGCAACACTACGGTGAGATGTATCTAGTCATTGTATCTAGTGCGAAATTAAGCTGTGGACATACTTTGGTCACGCTGTCGCACGATAAAAGACATTGTACTCATAGTTTGAGATTCATATTTCCTGTGAGATTCCTTGTGTGTGGAATTGAAGATACCGCATACAGCCCTGTGGTATGTGATGTCTAGGGTAAAATTCAATAACACTATTCTACGATAAAACATTTAGGTATAGTGCTCATTTTATCTTCAAATAACTAAAAGCGAAGGTAAACTATTACATTCTTTCTAGAATCTTTATTAGTGTATATCTAAAGATGAAAATAAAAGGGACTAAACGTGATGAATTTTAACAAGCACTCAGGTACCTTCTTAGCATTTTAGTAATGTTGTGAAATATTCATTTCATTTTTCAAATACATAATACAATTAATAAGAACCTAAATAAAGCACTTTAGAAATCATTTCCGTGTTCAGATAGGAACCGAACTGACCGAAGCCACGGCCGTCCATATAGAGTTCTAAGCATGAAAGGTCGTGGGTTCTATAGAAATAAATTGCAAAGAATAATTCTTGTCTGTCATGGCGCCAGACTTGGGTAAATGGCAGACATAATCCTATCAATTTGACGCGAGTTTGTGCTGAGCGTTCCGTAATAAGTACCAATTTCTCTGCCACTGTAGGTAACAAAATATAAAGAGATTTCCTTAATCTTTTTATAAAAAGCCGCAATCCTTTTTAAGCTACTAAAATGTCCTATCCTCAAAAAAATATAATATTCCCTCATTATTCTCAGATTACTAAGGTTCAGGTTTATTCATAATTTTTACTATCCAATATTATATACTATGTATAATACTATATATGTACGAATCGATTATCTGCGGATTTGCGGATCCTGTGTCCTAGTCCTATCATGTTGCACCGATCACATTGTCCCGTCAGCCTACTCCTCAACTTAGCGTGTAATTCTCAGTTGCGTCCAAAGCTGTCGCTCTGGAGCCCGGGTACGCTTGGATCATGATTCTGGTTTTGCAGTGGCTGGTAATTAGAAAGAAAGAAGAAAGAAAGAAAATATTTATTATTATATACATCACAACACAGAACTTATAGCAGTTGTAAACAGAACACAATTTGGCACAAACAGAAAACAACACATAAAATCAATTAAAAATACGAGTACATATAAATGAAACAAAAGGAACAAAACCAAACTACATTCAATCATGTCCAGACAGTGCCAAATGAATGTTATGATGTGTTATGATGTCTAGTATAAATGGCCCTCACTCAGCTTATGTCACAGCCCAGACAAAGGCCATGACACTGGTTTTCAGTGAGACCAGCTGAATGAGTGCCACGGACGCTTGTCTAGTGTATTTTGTGTACCTAACGTGTATTTGTAATGTGGGTATGTATATCTACTAAGAAGAAAATATCAAATTATAATGAGATACATACTATTAAATTATTATAATGAATAAATATGAGTGTGGATATCTACAGTTTAAATATAAAATTATTACGGCTAACAAATCAAAACAACTTCCAGTAACAATGAAGCGACTGCCGTCTGAACCCCTTAACGGGGGAACCAGACCAACTAAATCGTGGATACACGTTTTAGAAACTATCCAAAACGTGCAGGTTTTCTAACGATGTTTTCCCTCACCACCGTGCTAATAGTAGAAATACGCACATAGATTTGAAAAATCCAGAAATGCATGCTCGGATGCGTACCCGGTACACTCCTATAGAAGGCGCGTTCTGAACCACAGCTACCATCGCTCCCGTCAGCCTACTCTCTCCGCTTATCAACCGCAGGGTTGTCACGAACGGAGGTTTCTTCCTCAACACAAGCCTACGTACGTGACCTCTAGTTATTGTTTACACGGTTCACGCTTGTGTCGGGGTTGTGCCGTGCATTGTGCTGTCCGTCCGACGTGCTCTCCGCTTATATTAGCCGGCGGCATTGTCCGCGCTTACGGAGATTTGGTCCGAAACAAACATCGGCTTATGAACGATAGCCACACGTTGTTTGGTTACTACTCGTACTAACCGAACTTGTTTGATATTAAGGTCCATCATTGTTACTATCAAATAAAACTAAACTAAACTACTACAGAATCTACTAAAGATGTCGATACAATTAACTGCGGATTTGTGGATCACGTGGTTTGTCCCGGCATTAACTAGGCTTCTTGCACGGATCGCGATCACATCATCCCCTCCGCCTACTCTCTCCGCTTATCAACCGCAGGATTATCGCAAGCGGAGATTTCTTCCGCAGCAACAATCCTACGTACGTGACGTCTATTTATTGTTTGTTTATGGTTCACGCTTGTGTCGGTGTTGCAACGAGCATTGTGCTGTTCATCCGATATTATCTCCGATTAATAACAGCAAGCGGCATTGTCCACACTTAAGGAGATTTGGTCCGAAACAAATTACTTAATATTGAGCCGAAGATATTGAGGAGGAAATTTCAATAAAGATAAGAAACCAAACCATTGTACACAATAAAGTTGGATTCCCAGGTTTCTCTCGCATGATAATGATATGAAAGGCACACTAAAGCCTTTTATCATTATTTAAAAAAAACTTTTTTGATAACAAAAAAATTTAACTATTTTATTTCCCTTGCCAACCCTAACGTAAAATATTAGATGTCTTTCAAGAGATTTTGTAGTAACGGTTTGTAGAAAGGATATCCTGTATCCTATCTAAAATCTTAAATATAAAGGACCCGTCGTTTATATTACGGACAAATATTTACAGAAGATAACATACAACTCTCACAAATACCAGTCTAGCCTATCATGATTCTATACTACAAGTACTTACCTAGGTTATTACTGTAAAACGTGAAACTCTCTTTTCACGATATACCTACTCGTAGGATCGTTAGATATAACGACGATGTTTTATCGACGTACAACAAAAATCACTCGGTTTTCAGCTCAGTATGATTACTTAATTATTGTATGCTTATTTCATAGTGTTATTATTAATTAGTCAATGTCTCGACATAATGCATCAAGGGTCAAAGCTTGGGTAGAAATAAAGCCGGGGAACGCTATGTCGAACCGTGCATTCGCCATACTCTAGGCTGGAAAACGTCACGCCATGGTAGCTAGAGTCACGGTACCCTGAGGTTGTCTGGAAGAGATCGCTATTAGCGATAAGACCGCCTACATTGTTTTAGTATAATAACTTAGGCTAAGATTTGTAAATTTTGTGCAATAAAGTGTATCTATCTATCTATCTATCTACCATATAACCCACGCCAACCTACGAAACGCCAGGGCGAAATATATCTCATAGTCCACTGAGATATAAATCAATGCTACAACCATTCTAATACAATTAGGTCAAACGCAGATAATACGTGTACGGACTGCCAGACGTCAGTGTACCTACGTGGGTTGGGGTTTTGAATAAAGCCAGGGATTTAGGAATAAGTACTTCTATTTAATTTTCTTACTACTACGTCCAGCTACGTCTTTTACTCCTTGTCGGCCATTCGTCTTCTATCTCACTCTCGCAAGTCATTCTATAATTCAAACAGCAATCTTTTACACGTTCTTTACCGTGCATCTACCGATCACCAATCCCACATTATGTCGGTATACGAAACTGTCAAATTCTCCAATCGACTCTGCTGAGAGTCTATTGGAGATTTTGACAGTTGTGTTGACATGGTGATAATGTCAAACAAATGAATAGCACATGATATGTGTGACATGTGATATACCTTCATAAGAGCTTGGTATCAAGATAATATGAGGATGAAGAAATATGACAGATTGTAGTAGACCGATAAGTGTGTGTCCCTATCCCAGGAAACACTCATGTTAGTACTTAAAAGTTCTATTTATAGATTGTTAAAATTGTTTGATACTAAAAGTTTTGAGACATCATAATATCATGCAAATTATCGTGACAGTGAAAAGCGGGCTAGCTTTGAATGAAAATTATTTTATTAATATTCATGCTAATTTTTAGCATGGTTAAAAATCGCACGCCGGTCGATTTTTGAGCATGCTACCTGTAGTGCGGGTGGAAGTGGGGGGTGTGGCGGAGTGCTATAGCACGTGTAAACAGGTTTGCTTATTTTTAAGCATGCTATAGACGTCTAATATCATGCTTATTGATAGCAAATATGGACAGTTTATTATGCATGCTCATATTTGGCATGCTTTTTAAGCATGCTACAAATGAGCATGTGTAAGAACCTTGTTTTGATCATAAATATCGGATTTACACCACCGCTCACAGGCCCAATTCCGTGCATTACACAATCCAGGCCGCATATTTTTCCAACTGCAGCGGTTTTATGGGGAAAAATCTCCGTCGCCATATATCGCTAGAATTTATTATTCAACACTAACTTCCGCCTGCGGCTTCACTCGTTTGATATGCGCTATTTCATGGAATTTTTGAACGCAAAACCACACGATAAAAATTCGACAATGACAATGCCGAAAAGTAGCAACAGTGTTAGTTCAATTACCTTTTTAAACTAGGTTTGAGAAGAGTTATTATTATACATTTTCACAGCAATTATAAGGCCAGTACAACAGTTTAAGCCTTAAGGTTAATCTTTTGAAATTCCCCGAATTAACACTTCCCTAGAATATTTTCCAAGCCATTTATTGGACATCATCGGAGCTCTTTGATCTGAATAATGGGGAGAAAGTATGCCGACAACACGGGTTTAATAAGGGTAGATATGGGTCTCACCGGGGTGCCAATGCCGCTTTATTAAAATCGATAAGGGTGAGGCCCCCTGAATGCATTGCGCTGCGTTACATCGAGTGCCTTCGCATATAAAAATATATGAAAACGCAATTCGCACCAATGGAGCCTCAATATTACGGTGAGGCCACTTTAGTGTATCTCGCTAAGTGGCCGTCGCTTTGGCGTAAATGTATGAAAAAGGAAACATCGTCGACGCTGCGACGAAGCAAGGCACTCATGAGGCTTCACACTAAATTGAAACCAGACGCAGAACCTTGCGCTTGGGCTCCAACGCCTTACCAACTACACCATCGAGGCCCCTTTAAATCGTTGCACCTACTAGACTAACGTGATATAGTACATTAGGGAGTTTTTTATGTGAAAGGTGGCAGACGAGCAGAACGCATCACCTAATTCTGACCTGAGTTACCTTTCCTCACGCTACATGGTTTGCGCATTTAATTCCCACTCTGGTCAAACATTCCGTACGACCAATATTTGTTCAAAGACGGGTGTCCAGAATATTGAAATCGAATATAAAAAAAATGTTCTCGACGTAAATAACAGCAATAAAATAGAAAGAAAGAAAGAAAATATTTATTATTATAGACATCACAACACAGAACATATAGCAATTATAAACAGAACACAATTTGGTAAAAACAGAAAACAAAACATAAAACAATCAAAAATACATAAAAATAAAACAAAAGGAAAAAAAAACAAAACTATATTCAATCATGTCCAGACAGTGCCAAATGAATATAATGATGTGTTATGACGTCTAGTATAAATGGCCCTCACTCAGCTTATGTCACAGCCCAGACAAAGGCCATGACGCTGGTTTTCAGTGAGACCTGCTGAATGAGTGCCACGGACGCTTGTCTAGTGTATTTTGTGTACCTAACGTGTATGTGTAAAATAGGTGTGTTTCTTTCTTTAATTATTAATGCGGTATTCCTTGGCTTCACTCAGAATTATAGAGTTGAGAAGAAGCCTACGATGAAGCAAGATTACTCAGAAACTTACTATTCACTCTAAATTTAAAAATGTTTACTTTGTAGTAATTCGGGAAAACAGACACAAGAATGAATTTGTGCATTAAAGTAAAATGCAGAAAAGTAGTACCACACGCTTGTCAAACCTCGAGGCATCTCACTAAAACATGGCCCTAAACGCCAAACAGATGAAGATTTAATAAATGAATTATGCTCAGTCATTTAATGAATTTAATTAATACGACAGCGACATTCCGGCCCATTAGAGCCGGCCATTCCCGATTTCAACTGAATCATTATTTGTAATTATTCGGATGGAGTGGGTGATCAAGCGATCTGTGCCTAATATTATAAAGAGAAAAGTTCTGTATACAGGTTATTTTTTAAGTCTTTAAAAACGTTTCCATGTGACTTTACTCTTGGTAACAAGCATTTTTCTGGTTTCAAATTGGATGGAATAAGAATCCCATACAAATTGCATCGATCAACTGATGACATATACACCTTTATTTTTTATCGTTTACATCCCGAAAACCTCATAATAGTTATCATGAACAAAGTCAATTTAGCATGACAGATCAACAAAATAAGCGAAACAAAATCTGTTGTTCCATTGTATTATTGTCAGTTGGATTTTGATTGGAACAGCTGTTTTTTTTTTTGCTTATTTTTTTCATCTAACATGCTAAATAGACTTTATTTAGGACACATATAATGAGGTTCTCGGGATGAGAATAATAAACAAATGACGGTGTATATTTGGAGGTGAATTCCATTTATTTTTCACCTTATGTTCCTTGGTGATTTTTTTTTTCGTTTTTATCAGTTTAATGCCCCCGATAAAATGCGTGATTTTAGCAACTCGATCACTAGTTTGAGTAGATACCTACAGGTAACGTCCTCGAAACCGATATTTCGGTCACGGCGGCCAATCTCAGAGATTGTCCATCGACGCAGGACATATTGTAGTGCACAAGTGTTTGCGCAGACACAAGTGCACTCTCTATTCCCTTACCCTCATATTTCGATGGGACACCACTGTACCACGACCGAAGAGAGATCAGGCGCAGGACCAACGGCTTTACGTGCTTTCCTAGGCACGGGGGTACAAACCGCCAACTTTCAGACTCCAGGCTGCCATTGAACATTTCTTAGCAGAAACACTCAGGTACAACCGACCTGGGGATCGAACCCGGGACCCCAAGCGCAGCCGTCGCTTTAAAGTGCGACCCACTAACCACTGCGCCACCGAGGCAGACCTACAAGTAGATAGGTACTAACCTATCTACCTGTAGGTACTCGCCCAATAAGCACCGACAAAAGCTGAACAGTGTCAAAGCCCCAGCTACGTGCGCTATTAGCGACAGACTCACGAGGGTAACATAATAATGATCCATCACCCGTTTATTATGCACAATGAATTTATACGTTCTGCCATTTCTTGGGAACCAGGGTTGCTAGGATGAACTGATCATATCCCTAAATTTTCCTATAGCTTTTTGTAGTATATCTATGTTATGTCGATGGGTGGAGGAATAGAGGACGACCAAAAAAGAGATGAATGATTCGATGACGAATGACAGGGACGTATGGAAGAGAAAGACATACTGCGCCGACCCCAGATAACCTGGGAACAGGGCAGGAGGATGATGATGTCGATGTTGTCGTTAATGGGCCGTCTCCTGGCTCAGTAAGTCCCAAGACAATTCAGATAAATTCGGGTTCTAAATTAACCCAATCGGTATACACATAATCACTAAATGCGGACCACTGATGCGCAATCATCATCATCAGCCCATTTAAGTCCCCACTGCTGGGGCACGGGCCTCCCTCAATCACATGAGGGGTAATTGCCATACTCACCACGCTTGGCAGACGGGTTGGAGAGGGTTTTGATATAAATGCAGAGTTTTCCTTCTCTGGGTGCTGATGATCATGCCAGCAGCTTTACCTTAGTCGCCTTTTACGACACCTCGGTAAGAGTGAGGGTGGCCTATTCTACTCTGCCGGGGACCACACGGCATGATGCGCAAACGTAGCTTATATCTGGGAAAGCACTTTTTGAGCCCCAATGAAGCTAGGGATCTCAGTCCCAAACCATTAATACACTTTCTGAAAAGTGTAGGGTTTGGTATTTCTTTTCGGATAATTTGTACAACGCGTAAAAGCGCACGAAGGTATTTTGGTGACCTTTATGCCACTTAAAACAATTGAAGAGTATTTTTGTGTGACACGACCGCTTGTCAGAGCCGCCAATTTGCGACTGCGTGCAATTAGGCTATGGGGACCTACTTTAAGCGGTTCATGCGGTTAAGACGAGTCACCAATCATCCGCTATTTTAATTAAATCTAAGATTCTATGCAAATAAATGCTTTGAATCTGAAACAAACGACAAATGTAAGAAGTTAACAAGAGTGTTAACGATTTTTAAAATTAACTTAAAGCTTGTATTTTATAAATTGTAACGAATTTAAGACATTAAATGAAAGATTGTTCAACGCATTAGACGTGGAAAAGTATTTGTAATTTTTGTTGAAGCTTACACGTCATTCGTGACATAATCATCATACTCCAAATGCATGTTCAAAGTGGCCACTTAACATACATTTCGAATACGAAGATTGTGACGCAAATGGCGATGCCTCTGGACTGAAAAGGAACCTTAAAAGAGAATCTATTAGCCAGATTGCTACCTTCGATAATTTACGAATTATAGATTTACGAGTAAATGTTCACCTTTGACCTTAGTTTATTGATGAAAATGACTTCAATATTTAAAAGATGATGCTAGCTAGCAATGAAAATGACTTTAATGTTTAAAAGATGATGCTAGCAACCCTACTAAAACAACGCAGCTAAATATTCAAGAGAGTCGTGTTTGAGTAAAGTTAATTTGCTATTTTTCTTCCCATAAGGATATACACCTTACATTAATCAAGGGTACTTACCTTCGTTATTGGGGGAAATCTTCGCGCAATAAATTACGCGGAAAATGTCGTGTGAAGAATGCATGGCGAGATCTCTATATAATGCGAGTCAGTAGGTACGAGTTCTGGCTATATGTATAGTAGAAAATAAAATAGTTTTCATTATAGTAGTATTTGGTATTCTGTTAGGTGCTTTCAAATTACGGAATTTTTAATGCCTTCTGTACCTAATATTTATTTCCTTAGATTCGAAGCGAAAAAAGAGAAATGTTCAAATAGTGATCGTAATTTTTTTGGCGACCCATTTGGATCAGTGGCAGTGAACGCTGCCTATGAAGCAAGAGCTGCTGCCCATCGGGTGGTAGAGCGGTAAAACTACGTTATACCTATGACTCCGCTAATACTGGTCTAATACCTGACGGTACCCCTTCTCACTTCGTTTCATGACGTAAGAAAAAACATCCATACTATGTACTTATTAAGAGGTAAATCCTATAGTCAACGACAACGCTTATACAGCTAATCCAAAAAGAAGTTACAGTTGCGTGATTTAATCGACCCCTAACCCTATTTATTGATAAAGTTTAGAACTGATAGCAAAATTTAGCCCTGAAACGAAGTTAGGGTGGGGCACTCTTTGTTGACACTAAGTGTACTTTAATTGATATTCATTGTACGACTATTGCAACAATTAAAAATTTCATTAATATATTATACAATACTGACCTTAGCCTTATCGTGCGGCCGTGGGATCAATCTGAAACAGAAGAATAAATCTTTGTACAACACTAATAATACTTTTATAATTACGTTACGACACTCATACAATCTAAGTTTTGTTTTATCTGCCAAATGAATACCAAGTTGCTATTTAAAATGTAAATAAATTACCTTTAACTGAGTACAGACGATCATGATACTATAAATTCTATTTCCTTGCTATTCGTATAAAATTCATTGCTGTAGCAATCTTATTCTCTATAACAATAGTGCAATGCAAATGTATAGTAAAAATAAAAAAGAAAAGTCTACCGCCGTCTATATCTATTGGTAGCAGTTTGAAAAGGAAATTATAGTAGTTTTTTGTCGACGTCGTCGTGGACACAACTTGCCAATGTCAAGAGATTAAAGAGACACGTTTCTTTACTTGTTGGACGGTGATATGAGTTGGTGAAACTCTTTAATTGAAAACAAAGCAGTAATTATAGTTGACTCACTTCGTTTCGGGCCTTCATTTTGCATAGTGACATGAAGTGTCAAAACGATGTTTTTCTTCTTTTTTACCCCCTGACGCAAAACGACGGGGCGTTTTAAGTTTGACGTGTCTGTGTGTGTGAGTAACAAATGAACCGATTTTGATTTTGTTTTTTTTTTTGTTTGAAAGATGAATAAGGGGGTAGGTCTCTTAGCTATCTTAGATTAAAATCGATCCAAGATGGCCGCCGTCACAAAGATATGGATTGTATGTTTTAACACAACTCCCACAATATGGGTATCATATAAAAGGGCTTGAGTAGCTGAATATATTTTATTGTGACAAATTTCAAATCCAAGGTGGGTTTTTTAAATTTTCAATTCTTAGAAAATGGCGTCGATACCTGAACATAATATTTTTGCATAGGTACTAACTTTGAACCCCCATAGGCGCTGAATTTACGAAAATCCTTCTATCTGTGTACCCCTATGATTTAAAAGGAAACTGTGTGCTTAATTTAACCGTGGGAGAGCCACAATTATGATTTTCGAGAGTTACTCATGTGACAACATCATACTCGTAATATGCCTACTAAAATACGCTACAACTTTCCGTTTATTAATACTTTTTAATCGAAACAATTTTTTCTGCAACAAAGATTCATCAGCTGTTGCTAAAGACTCCTTTTGTACCTTACAAATTCGAAATTTCAACAAGAAGTTTTGGTTTCTTTCAGTTTGCTTGTACTTTAAATTCCAGCCAACTGGCCGAAGAGCCTTTAAGGCTTCTCAAAAGAAACTCTAGACTACTTTTTTGTGGCGAAAGAAAAAATTGAAAACTGTTGATAGTTCCATTGCGTTCAAAGAATTCTCTTTTAACATATTTTACCAAGTTGTTGTACGTATTTTGGAAACTTTAATGGCGGCTTGCAGAGATCTTCGCAAACTAGATGTAGGCGGTAAAAATGCTTACATTTACATTTAAGATTAAATATTATTTGAAAGACGCCCCGTTGGTCCAGTACAGGTACTAGTTTAAGTACTGGGCCATGATCTCGGGGTCCAGGGTTGGATTCCCGGGTCGAACAAAAAGTATGTTTCGAATTTTTCGAGCATAGCTTGGGTTTCTGATCACCAATCCGCATTATGCAAGCGTGGTGATTAAGCCTAACCCCACCATAGTAGCGATGTCTTGATTTCTATGATGGTGGCTTCTTTACCCTTCAGTGCGACAGTATATGGGCTGATACTTTAAGCATTTTATGATTTGAAGTCTCGTACAAAAACTCCATGAACTAAGATTAAATAATTAAAAACAAATTGAGAAACACTTTCTTGGTTTTTTATGTGATGGATGGCAGACCAGCAGACGCATCGCCTGATGGTAAGCGATTGCGGCCGCCCATAGACAACCACTAGACTAGACACTGGTGTCCACCAGTGGAATCACTAATGCGCTGCAATCCTTCAAATCCCCCTTTCCCCCGGATTGGGTCTCCGGTACGCTCACTCACGCAGCGAAATACAACATTTATTCAATTTTTATTCAATATTAAATTACTTAACATGTTGAAGACTCCACCCATCCTACAGACAAGACATTTGAAATTTGTAATTTAAATTGTAAGTTTAATAAAAGCAGTAACAAAAGTTTCAATTGCAGAGACGATTTTTAATCACGGTTTTAGTGTACATTTCTGCAAATAAGTTTCAATAAGATTTCAATTTTAATAAAAGCCTAACGAATCAGATCAAAGTTAAATCGAGAATACGAAGTAAAATTTAGTTGTAAGATCAAATGCTGCAGGTAATTAATAATTTTTGGATTTATATTTTAAACTTAAACCTTAACGCCCTGTTGGTCTAGTGGTTTAAGTACCGGGCCGTGATCTCAGGGTCCTGGGTTCGATTCCCGGGTCGAGCGAAAAGTATGTTTCGAATTTTTCGGACATAGCTCGGGTTTGTGATCACCAATCCGCATTTGGCAAGCGTGGTGATTAAGCCTGATCCCATCATAGTAGTGATAACTTGATTTCTATGATGGAGGCCTTTGCCCTGCAGTGGGACAGTTTATAGGCTGATAAAAAAAAAATTAAACTTAAACTCATAGTAGTGTGTGTACATTCGCATGTTAATGTGCTTATATTTTCTATAATAGGCATTTCTATAACGTAACACTTCTTTAACGTTCCCGACCACAGCATTAATAAGCTTAATGTTTATAAAATGTGAATAAAAGAGTTTTATTGCAACTTTTATATGGGATTTTCTTGTAAAATCTGTTATATCATTTGTTATTTTTTCCTAAGAGGAAATTAAAAGAAGTGTTGGTAGTACAAAATAAAAAAAAATCCAAATTATTGCCAGAGAAAAGACGGGCAAATGCAGTGCAAATTATTTTATGTGAAGATCACTTGATTACTTGAACACTTAAGAGCGATGGTAGCTCAATGGATACGAACGCGCCTTCCACGCAGGTGGTCGAGGTTCGAATCCGAGCATGCACCAATGGTTTTTTTAAATCTATGTGCGTATTTCAAAGGTTGCAAAGGTCAGACGGCAGTCGCTTCATTGTAATTACCAGAATCCCCCCAATCCTGAATCATGGTCTAAGCGTACCCTGGGCTCCAAAGCGATAGCTTTGGACGCAACCGGGAATTACACGCTAAGATGAAAGAAAAAAGACTTGACGCTTACACCTCTTATTAAACTCTTAACCATTTCTTCTATAAGTTTCCATACAACGTTCGTTTTTTCGACAGTCTTCGGGCGGGACTCAAATCCATTATTTACTTAAAAATAAATTGCATAAAATTGCTTTACCCAAAAAAGCATATAAAATTCGTTCTTTTTATTACGTCACGTAGAGTTAACAGTTCTTACGGCGAACAATATACCACCATTAGCATTTAAGCTCAATCTGGAAGCGCCGCAACTGTCCAACAACTGCCGTAAATATCCATAATTTCCGCGAGGGGTAGTTACACTCGTGACGTGTTAAATTCGGCATTTAACTTTTAAAAATGATAAAGTAGCAGGGATTTTGAAGAGGGGAAAATATGCTGTTACCATATTTTGGCAGCATAATTCGTAGATTTGAGTGCAACTTCTTTTTCCTTGACAAGTCAAAGTCAAAGGTGTAATTAGAATAAGCAAGAAGGGGTCCTTCAAATAACAGATAATCGGATATTTCAGTGAGTTCGTTCGTCTCGACCGCCAGTGTTTTAATAATAAATTAATACTCTCGCGCCCTCTCGTGATCCAATCTATTCGATTGAAATATCGATCCAAAAATATTTTGCAATATCGATACAATAATATTTTGAAATATCGATACAATAATTATAAATAATAAAATAATACTCTCGCGCCCTCTCGTGATCAAATCTATTCGATTGAAATATCGATACAATTTGCATTTATTGCAACCAAATTATAAAGTTTTAATTAAATGTAACTAAGTAATTTATTAGTTCTAAATAATTATTTAGGTTATAAGTTTAGTTAAATTTTCCTATCGATTTGATTACGTTGAGGAGACATGATTAATAACAATATCTTGATTTTATTTTTAAAAAATAAGTAGGTAATAGGTGTTTATTGCATTCATAAATGTGTTACAATACAGGTGGCATAAAGTTATTCCAGTACATCATGTTACCCTTATCCGAGAGGGTAACATGATGATGCAAGAGGAAAAAAGCTATGCAGTTGACACAAGCAAAATTATACATTTGCTAAGGTGTAATGATATATTATTATTATCCCTTTTTTTAAATAATTTAATAAATAAATTCGTTTCAATGAAATATACTCTTACACTTCAGCAGGGACCAAGATCAACAGTCTATGTGTCATCTCTTCTCAGCTTGTAAATCCTGGTTGCAACCAAAGCTGTTCCTTCAGAACCCGGGGAACGTTTGGACCACACTGTAGGATTCGGGCACTTTGTTAATTACAATGAAGTGACTACCGTCTGACCTTCGCAACTCTTAGACAGGGGGACCAGATCTTCTCGATCACTGTAATATACATTCAGAATCATGTAAAAGTAAAGTATCAGCCTTTATACTGCCCCACTGCAGGGCAAAGGCCTCCAACATAGAAATCAAGTCATCGCTACTATGATGGGATTAGGATTATTCACCACGCTTGCCTAATGCGGATTGGTGATCACAAACCCGAGCAATGTTCGAAAAATTGGAAACATACTTTTTGCTCGACCCGGGAATCGAACCCAGGACCCCGAGATTACGGCCCTGTACTGAAACCACTAGACCAATGAGGCATTCATGTTTTGAAAGAAAGAAAGAAAACTGGTTTTCAGGCTGGACCTTGGGTGACGCCTTTGCGTTAGAAGAAATATAAATATTGACATGCAATACAGAAGATCACAAAGCTATAATAGCTTCGTGGAGAACATAATAAAACAGATACAAAATTATCCAATACATAAAGACCGACCAAGATCAGAAGGC
Source organism: Marasmia exigua (assembly GCA_019059595.1). Classification (NCBI taxonomy): domain Eukaryota; kingdom Metazoa; phylum Arthropoda; class Insecta; order Lepidoptera; family Crambidae; genus Marasmia; species Marasmia exigua. The sequence goes on from CM032471.1 coordinate 20,972,629, forward strand.
ATTTCAGAGACATTGACAACAGGGCGTTGTACAATGTATTTTCTATCCGAAAATGTCAAAACAGCATTAGTTCCAACTTTTGCCACGTGCCAAATAACCGTGATCAAACTTTAATACGTGGTAAAACATGGAAACCTGAAATTATATTTATAAAAAAAAGATGACATTAAAAGAAGTCCTAATAATCATCTGAGCTGGTTTTCCCCCACAGCCGAACTAATGGTATATGGCATATTCACTTTTTTTTTTTTTTTTAATTCTCGATCTGGTTGTCCTATGTGCTGTTTTAAGTGTACAATTAGATATCTCCCTAAATTACTTTAAATTACAGTACCTAATTTGGCAGCGTGCTGTTAATGTAAAAATGTAGTCATATTATTTTAATTTGGGGTAGGGGTATGGTGATTTTATGTAGTAAGGACCAGAGGAGGTTAGGAGTTTTAGAATTATCTTTAGCTAACGCTCAACATTTAGTTATCGGTTTTTCGATGTCCTTCGAGATGATATATGCTCGTTAGTGGATTATGTATAATATAACACAGGTTCTTGTGTGTCTGGATATGCTACCACCGCGTGTGGACACTTTGCAGGAGATGGGACTGTTTGGGAGTTGTTCTGACTATCGCAACGTTCTCTCGAACGTCTGTCCCTTGGCTTCGTGGATTGTCAGAGTGTCGCGATCCCTTCGTCTTGATACCGTACCCCTGCTGATTAGAGAGCTTTCTCGGCCTGTGTGAACGAGATACAGGGTTCTTCTGACTGGGTATCCTGCGCATCTGAAAATCGTTTCAGCTTAGGACTTAGTTCGGTTGTTAGCCGATTATTGGCCACTGTAGATTTCTCTAAGGGCATACGCTACGTCTTGTGGGTTGCGATAAGTGCACCACAACGCCTTTGTGATGTTGGTGATTTTGTTTGGTCTGTTGTGTGTAGGGGAAAGAGAATTTCAGAGGTCACGCATATAAGTGAGTTTGGGTTGCATATTCACTTGGAACATCCAGGGATGCACGCTCGGATTTGAACAACGGCCCCGCGTTTGAGAGGCGCATTCTCATCCACTGAGCTACCATCACCACCAGTAGCAGCCAAGATCATCAGTCTATATTGACGTTGTACCATACTCTCACCCAAATAACCTCGACTTCTGAACTCACAGCGTACCGCTTTATTTAGAAACCTCTTCATGCATATTCATTTTGAAAGTAATATACAAAGTTGAAAAATAATCAAGCTAAAAGTTTAGCACATCACACGCTTTGAGCAAGATTTTTAATACTTCGAGTTGCTTCTCTTTGAGTCGGCTTGAAGAGAAGACTCATGTAGTGCCTAACAGAGTAGTTCACATAGGTGTATTCAGAATGTCTTTAGGGATGAGGAAAAGTAAGCAAAAAATAAACCAAATAACTCGAAATACTAAGAAACCAAAGGATTGCATGCCTCAAGTGGCAATGGGCAGGGCACATAGCGAGGAGAACAGACGGCCCTTGTGGAGACCACGTAAAGGAAGTCGCAGTCGTGGCAGGCCCCCCACAAATTGGACCGACGATCTGATGAAGATCGCGGGAATCCATTGGATGCGGGCGGCACAGGACCAATCTGATGTCCAGCAGTGGACGTCTATTGGCTGAAATGATGATGATGATGATGACTAAGAAATCGCAAAAGATACGAGTAACCTACATATGATACATGTCGAAGGATCAATCCGGGAGAAGGCAGCAGCGCACTTCTTACCTGATGGTAAGCGTGTGTGGAGTCAGATCCACACACGGTTACCATCAGGTGATCCGTCTGCTCGTCCGCCATCTATCCAATAAAAAATACTGGGCTATTTCGTTCCATAATAGACAGTCACAGATTAAAGTTACCTAATGTGTATCAGGTTACTTTAATACACAATCTGTACTAATATCATCGATTTTGAAATTTATACAAGCTGTATAAATTGCAAAATCGATTTTGAAACCAACGAGTTTGACATTAAGGCAATAATAAATTGAAGAATAATGAAAAATTTGTTTACATTGATGTGTTACTGTCCGTACATACCATTTCATGCCACTCACTCTTTTCCCACGTCTCAGTGTAGTCATTCTTTTTGTTCAGGTGGTGCTTAAGTGATAATCATCATCGTCAGCCCATTTCAGTCCCCACTGCTGGGGCACGGGCCTCCCTCAATCACATGAGGGATAATTGCCATACTCACCACGCTTGGCAGACGGATTGGCGAGGGTTTTGATTAAAAATGCAGAGTTTTCCTTCTCTGGGTGCTGATGATCATGCCAGCAGCTTTGCCTTAGTCGCCTTTTACACCTCGATAAGAGTGAGGGTGGCTTATTCTACTCTGCCGGGACCTCACGGCGTAAGTGATAATATGTTATGATAAAACAAGGCCGATTAATAGCTTACGTTGAGACCAAAACGAACAGATTGAACAACATACTATGATTAAGAAACCCAGTACGGCAGCATCAAAAGTAGCTTAACACTTTGGTAATATGTCGAAGTATCTTTTTTACGAACCCCTTGTAAACTGCCTATAATAGGCACAAGAGTTACTTTGACATGGTACTAAAGTGTTAAGCTACTTTTGATGCTGACCGTACCTACCTATCTCTCAATATACGAACACTAAAATTGATGCCAGTGAACTATATCAATTCGGTATTAAACGTAACGTAGGTCTTCGGACTCATAAGAATTGCATTACTCTTATTCATTTCAGTGAACTATTTGGCACAAGTCTTTAAGACTCGTTTTATTCTCCGCAGCCGCGTGCTTAAGCAAATTGATTAAAACTAACTGAAGCAAACTAAACTCCGACTTATCAAACTTGCTATTGAGTTGAGGTTCAACTCTCGTGGTAATATTATTCAGTGGACTGGTTCGTTGAACTTTTCCTTTCAAACTTTCAGGGACGGTGTTTGAACGTGCTTCATGCATGGAGATAAAAAAATATTTACTGGACATATTTTTAACATTATCTTGTTTTAAACTTTAATGATCACTAACATTAGAATATTTGTTTTCGAAATTTCTACCATGTACCTTATTTTTGAGTTTCCGATGATTCGGCGCTGTTGGAAGCGATGATCATGGAGTAACTGAAGTTTTTGCGAGTAAGTTGTTACTGGCAGACATATCGGTCTACCCTCCTTCGCAGTCTTTTACTACGCGCACCTCCGGTAACACTGTTCACTAACTTACTATTTTCTCGCACCTGTTCTCGACACACAACACTCACAGTATCTGGCCGCGAAATGACAATTTGTTTAGTTTGCGGTTTTTACATTATCGAATCACTGGGTTCCTTCCAGGCATATGATAATTTAAACCCATCCTCATGATTGAATTTTTTGTACCTACTTAGTATTTACAATCGCTTCCAATAGTCTGTCGAAATTATCTGATGTTTATAAAAGTCAAACCAGTGATTTGGACCCGATTCCAACAAATGATTTGCGATTGCTGATTTCTGTTTATCGTTGTTTTTGACTGCTTTTAAGTGTTCCTAGCGGGACGATTGTATAGTAGGAATTCAAAGTGCGACATACATAAACACAGTGTGTCTTCTAAAAAATACTAACCCGCATACTCAGTTTATTTCATACAAACGATACAATACCTACAAACCTCCCAGCAAGTCGACGGCAAAACCCAGGACCCAACACCCGAAACCATTTTGCCATAGTGTTAACGTAGCCAGTGTTTCTACAGTATGTACATTCAAGAGTTTTTTACTATAGAGAAGCAAACAAGTAAGCGTCACCTGATAGTAAGCGATCACCGCCGCCCATGGTCATCAACTACAGATGCGTTGCTTGCCTTTTAGAAGGGTGTAAGCTCGTTTCGTAAATGTCGCATCGGTTCGGAAATACCGCTGTGGGAAGTTGATTCCCCAGTGAGCAGTTGCGTGGCAGGAAAGATCGGGTAAAGCGCACGGTAAAAGTCTAGAAGCACTTGTGATCGTTAAAGATCTATTATATAGATCTCACGTTAAAGTAGTTCGTTAAACCGTCAACAGATGTCACTATGCTAAATGGCGTCGCACAGTCAAAATGTGTTTTCGGATTCATAATATAAGGCTAAATATATTTCAATCTCTCTGATTTCGCAGATGTTCACGGGCGGCGTTGATTACTTACCATCAGGCAGCTCGCTTGCTTGTTTGTTGCCTCTAGCATTAAAAATATATTTTAAAACGTTTAACTATGATTCAGATGGCCTGGCGCCATTGTCTAAGAGCTGCGAAGGTCAGACGGCACTGGCTTCATTGTAATTACAAGACTCCTGAAAAAATCCTTGATCATGGTCCATGTTAATGTCCTAACGATGTTGGGGGATGTTATAAATAAAAGCGGACTGTATATTTAAAGGTGTTGTAATTCTGCTGGTTTAGCTACAAAATGAATGATAAGACGCGAAGGGCTAGTGTCGCCGGTGGAGGTACCGGGAACCGCACATCCCGCGCGTAGGACGATTTTGTCCCAAAAGTCCATGCAAACCAACTCCGAAGTGATATTTTTTGCGCAATTGGAATTAACACGCCAAGATGATAACTTTCTTGTAAATACCAGACTCATCAAATCATTACCCCGAAGTGAAATCGAAACAGACGCTTTTCGACGCAACAGGAATGACAAGCTTAGGATAATGAAGGACTACTAGGTATGTTTATACTATGATAGTACCTTACAGGCAGCCTATATGTATAGGTAAGGGTATATCGATAGATTAATTATCGCTTCACTCCCAGCCCTCTGCTACAAATTCGTACGTTTCCACCCGGCCGCGCTAAGCCAAACGAAGTTTACCTGCAGCCCTTTATAATCCGTCCATTAAGACCCGCTCTGAATGGACTAATCGTGTTAACACAACCACCCACTAAGTCCTATTAATAACTGTCAAGAGATAGCTATCGCCTTTGTCTTAAACGTTCGGTAAAGGATTACATTTGTGATGATAAACCGGTCAGATGAAACGGGTGCGTTGTGACCTCCACTTTAACGGTACAAAACGTCGCACAAGCGAACTGGTACAAAACAAAGAAACGATATACAGATTTGCACGCTCGTGCAAACTCAGAGGCACGATTCTCAGGCCACTCGAACTTTTTCCGTGTGGTGGTTAAGAAGAAAGAAAGAAGAAAAAAATATTTATTAGTATAGACATCACAACACAGAACATATAGCAATTGTAAACAGAACACAATTTGGCACAAACAGAAAACAAAACATAAAACAATTAAAAATACATAAAAATAAAACAAAAGGAAAAAAAACAAATCTATATTCAATCTTGTCCAGACAGTGCCAAATGAATATTATGATGTGTTATGACGTCTAGTATAAATGGCCCTCACTCAGCTTATGTCACAGCCCAGACAAAGGCCATGACGCTGGTTTTTCAGTGAGACCAGCTGAATGAGTGCCACGGACGCTTGTCTAGTGTATTTTGTGTACCTAACGTGTATGTGTAATGTGGGTATATATATCTACTAAGAAGAAAATATCAAATAATAGTTCGTTTACGAATGTTCCGATTCTACTGTAAAAGTTCGAATGGTGTGCATAAACTCTATTCTCAGCACCAATAGAACAATTCACGATTGAACTACGACGACAAACGTATCATAGACAATATTTTTAACTTTCCATTACAACCATGGGTACTGCATGCAGGACTTAATTTTTCAAAATGCTGCAGCGATCAAATTTAATATTCATCATAAGAGTTATTTTCATAAATTTTGATAAAGCTATTAATTTTGCTTAGTATGTCCAATAATTTACTAAATTTTATTAGAAAATTTAATATTTGAATATTTCGTGTACTGTGTCGGGTGAAACGGAACGCACCAAAGTCAACGAAAAAGTTTATCATTTTAAAAATTACTCTGTGATTTTATCTTTGCAAAATTTTAAAACTGTTTGTTTGTTTTAGTGAAAAGTTTGAAAAGAGATGGAAAACGTGCAACATAAAAAAAATGCCAGCCAATATTTATGATTTCACAAACATAATAATTTTCTGTGACACCCAGTAACTGTTAGATTTTCCTATATAATAAAGTACTCTGTGAGTTAGATTCGTATTTTAAATAATGACATAGGTATTTGTTGTCAGATAACCTCAAAATGAAGTTTGACAAGTAAATTCGTATACGAACTCCGACTTCTACCGGTCCTTAGCATTCGAAGTGTTCGAAGTGTTTCGAGCGACTTTTATTCGAACTATTTCGATTATGAAGTTCTGAGAATATAAAAATTAAATTTTCTTCGAAAAAAATTCGATCTTCGAACTTTTTTCGAATGTGAACTTTGTTCAAATGGCCTGAGAATTGAGCCCCTGGAATGAGCTTCCAGCCGCGGTGCCGGTGTTCCCTGATCGCTACAACATGTCCTTTTTTAAACGAGGTTTGAAAAGATTTCTTCTTTCACGGTAGTCATCAACAATGCCGCTGCATGACTGTGCTCCGGCATTGTTGATGTCTATGAGCGGCGGTTACCATTTACCATCAGATGAACCGCATGCTCGTCTGCCCCTTATTTGCAATAAAAAAAAATACAATCTGTATAGGTAAACATTTCATCCCTTTAACCATATCTTCTACCCACTGTTCTAAACAACATTTCTTCTACGACTTTTGGAAATTCGTCGATAATATTTCCAGTACAATATCAACAAGTCACGTGACGGACTTTGTATAAATTTTTGCATTTTTTTATGCGAATTTTCAAAAGTCAAATCAAAATATTGTTTAGAGTGGTTGGTTGGTAAAAGAGGTGGTAAAAGGGCTGGAAATGTTTAGCGATACACCCTTTAGCATTCATTTACAGAAAAAATAAGAATAAACCCTCTCAGTTTTTTCTGTTACCATTTGGAATAAAAAAAAACTGGCCAAGAGCGAGTCGGACTCGCCCATGAAGAGTTCCGTAGCAACAAGTAAGATATATGGAAGGTAAATTGCGGTTTACGGTTTATAACTTTTACCACTTTGGGAGCGTTTCTTACAAAGTATAAAGTTTAGAAAAAAAATATTTAAAACCTTTACATCAATTTTCAGGACCTATTCATAGATACCCTACACGTAAAGGTTTGATGAAAAAAAAATTTTAGAGTTTTAGTTCTAAGTATGAGAACAACCCTAAACGTTTTTTTTTTCCTATTTTTGTGTAAAAATCGTAATGCGGTTAACAAAATACATCTATTTACAAAGTTTTACTATTATTGTTCTTATAGCTTCGGAAAAAAGTGGCTGTGACATACGGACGGACGGACAGACGGACAGACAGACAGACATGACGAATCTATAAAGGTCCCGTTTTTTGCCATTTAGCTACGGAACCCTAAAAACAACAAAAAAGTCTAATCTAACAAAGGCACCAATTTTTATTCTTAAAAACCAAAACGGTCGCACAATACTGGAATTATTTTATCCTTCGTTTATCAACTCCGGTTTAAGGTGAGGATGTGTGAGATTGTGAAAAACCACGTTACAACGTTTTAACGTCCTTTGACATGCCAGGTGTCCATCGGCGGCGGTAATCGCTTACCATCAGGTGATACGTCTGCTCGTCTGCCCCTATATCATAAAAAAAATCAGTCATCAATATCTTAGCGTATTATTCTCAGTTGCGTCTAAAGTTAAATATGGAAGCTTATGGACTTGTAATTCCTCTGAGGTTGCAGGTATCCATCAGGTGATTCCTCTGCTCGTCTGCTCCCTATCTCATAAATAAACCGTCGAATCCGGAACATGTATTTGAAGGTTTGTAGTGTACCACACTTCTCCTGGATTGTGGTACAAGCAACCCTTAAGACTGAAAAACCAGAGCAACTGGATCATGGTTACATGTTCACCTTCCAAAGTTTGAATGAATAATGATTAGTTACATTTTGAAATGTGTTAAAAAGCTCTTTCATTTGATACCTTACACCCGTCAAGAAAAAAAAATAGTCCATTACTTTATTTACTCTAGAGGGCACAGTAGTCATTTTAACGTGATTTCACGGACGATAAAAACATTTATACATACATTACAATAGTTATTTACAAGATTTCTACCAGGTTACCTAACTTTTGAGTTTCCGATATTTCATTGTCACTCATTATTTGGAAATCATTAGCTTACAATTACTCATGCTTAAGGCCGTTGTTTCTTCTTCTTCTTTAGCCATTTTCAACCTCTAGGCTGTAGGCCTCCTTCATGTTTACGCTATTGTTGTCGTTCTTGGGCGATTTCTATCCACTTTGTTACTGCCAGCCGTTTGATGTCGTCACACTAACGCATTCGGGGTCTTCCTCTTGGGCTTTTCTCGCCCCACGATCTCCACTCTACCACTACCTTGCACCACGAGCCGTGTTTAATTAACAGTAAAGTATTTATCTTTTGCCTGTACGCATCGTTTTATTAAACCCTATACATGATTAAATAATTACTGAGTTGTTTAACTTGTACATAGTCCCTTGGCAGGCCAGGGCTAGAGGGAAAGAGGGTGAAAAGGGCCTACACCCTTTTAAGATGGGTTCCCATCAAGTAATAATAAGTTGAAACATATTACAAATAAAGTAATAAATCCAAGACCCACTTCGGGTCGCTGAGCTAGCGTAGTAAGTTACCTTTTCTTAGGTAAAGACCTATTTTAAAAGTTTATTTGTGAAAACAGTGTTATACAAGTCAAGTCAAATAATTCTTTATTTGCATAGACTTGTACACAGCACTTACAAATCGTCATACATTTGAATGATTTAAAACTATTTATTAGCAGTTATGTATGTATAATTTACATGTTAATACATAAAATATACTAAAATAAAAACATAATGTGATTCTACCACCGGCTCGGACATTTATTTCTGGTCGAGAAGATCCGGCAAGAAACTAGCCAGTTACTCTTTTTAATCGTCAAACTTTCATACAATGTTGTGTCTTCATCATACCAGGCCATACAGTTTAATTGTTACACAAAATAAAATAAAGGAAATAATAAAATAAAAATTATGAGGTAAACCGAACCAGACCAGTTCCCAAAGGTGGTACCTGTTCACAAGTATGATGTAGGTATGTGTCAGCCATCATTTCACTCAACCATATTAGAGGGAATGTAATGACCCGCCACATAGCGCCACCACCCCAGAGACATTTGAATGAGCATGACTACTTAGGTTCCCCTCATAGGTCACATAGTAGTAGTTACTTAATCCAATACTAATAAACTGCAGGATGAGGTGCAATAGTAGGTGGTTAGCATCTTGTCAATTGTTGAATAATCAATACAAATGAATTTGTATATAATAATAATAAATGCTGCTAAGCCTAATTAACTAAATTTGAGTAATTATGTAGTAATAAATTTCAGTAAACATTTATAAAAATACTACAAGTGTGCAGGCATGGAGGTCATTATGTCCATGAATCCTTATCATTTAAGTAATTTACAATTTTATAGTATCCTTTACTCATTAAACTGGCCTTCACGTGAGATTTAAATTTGTGCGTTGGTAACTCAATAACATTTGTGGCATCTTATTGTACATTTAAATACTTTGACCAACAAATGAACTATTAATCTTTTGGAGTTTCAGATTTGGAATCGCGAGCTTGTGTTTATTTTTAGTGTTAAAACCATGACAATCAGATTTTTTGGGAAAAAGATCAATGTTCTTTCGCACGTACAAAATACAGTCAAAAATATATTGGGAAGCTACAGTTAAAATGTCGATGTTCTTAAACAGTTCTTTCAGTGAATCGCGAGCCTTCAGGTTTTATATGAAGCGGATGGCCCTCTTCTGCAATACAAAAATAATCTGCATCTTAGTAGCCGACCCCCACAACAAAACACCATATGACATTATATTATGAAAATAACTAAAATAAACCAGTCTCGCGGTTTCAATATCAGTCAGATGTCTGATCTTCTTGACCGCATATGTCTAGAACTAAGTCTTCCCGCCAAGGCTGTCAAGTGAGGACTCCATTGTAGTTTGGCATCCAGTGTTATACCTAGGAAAATTGACGAATTAATAACTTCAATATTATGTTAATTCTTCATAATGATGTATAGGATACCTACCTACAGGAAACTTAGCACATTTTCTTAAAGGAAATTCCTTTACTTTTTAAATAAATAGAACTGCATTTGAAGCATTTTTGAATCGCTTATATTACCCAGGAAAAAACCTGATGTGTTTTTTTATGAGCTACAGGCCAACGCTTGACCACAATCTCACCTGATGGAAAGTGACGATGAGGTCTAGGATGTAATATCTAATGTACTGTTTCTACCAAAATCGTTTTTTTTTTATATGTGATAGGTGATCTTTCACCTATCACATAAAAAAAACAACGGTGGCAGTGTTATTTAAACGCTCCTAATCCCGAGGTTACAAGCATAAGTTCATACTTTATACTCCTAGTAGCACTGATCTTGTAGAAAAATTCTTCCATAGCTCATTCCACATAACTTTGATTGACCTTGAGGTCTAAAGAACCGATGACATAGCACATTAATACCCTTACTTTTTGCTGCAGCCTAGTCAACTGACCATCTCAACTTTGAACAAAAAATATAGCTGTCTCAGTCCTCTTAAAGCCGAGCACATTATAACGAGAAAAATCAACGGTACTGCGGCTTGTGTTCGTGGAAGACTGGCATGTCCTTATGAGGGAGGCGATACCACTTGCGCTAAAAACTCGTCGGTCTGGTGACCACGATGAGAGGATGTTATAGGACAGTCCTATATTAAGTCAAGGAAGTCGTGACAGCGATTGTTTGAGGCACTAACAAAGTTTCGTTCCATGCCTAGATGTAAGTGGCAGTGACACCTTTATTTATATTCACAATTTATAGTGATTAATTTGTCATCAAGTTATATTTTTGTCAATGTCAACCAATATTTTTTGCTAGAAAGATTGATAAGAAAGGTAAGATATCTTTCTTTGACAATATTATTGTGATAGTTTAAAATATAATGATAAGAGTAATTACTGAAAAAATCCTTAGGTATTTCAAGTAAATTTAGCATCCTTGTTCGTTCCAAAAAGCTCTTAATATAATATTTATAAAAAATCTTGGAAAGACTCGTTTATTTTCCCTGGGATTTGTATTGATAAAATTAATAATACACTTGCACAGGCTTGTAGAAAACTTTTTGGATCTTATTCATAAAAGTTCAATAAACATTTGTGAGCTAAAACGGTGTTAGGGAGCAGTTTTGACGTTTGACACAAAAAAGCTACAAAATTTGCGAAAAAATAATGAAAACTGCTTTATAATACCGGTAAGATTAAGATCCTAAAACTTTTCTCCTACTTCGTGATTGTGCCCTGCTCGTCTACTTATGTAATTCATCAAATCGAATAAAATTAAACAAGCTATATAAATAAGCCGCTATGCTTGCACATTTCTTATCATAGATAGATATACTTTATTGCACAAAATACACAACTTAAGTACTAGGCATTACAGAAATTTTGTGTACGATTTCGACGGTCTTATATATATATATATATATAATGAAATTAGTCTAACGTCTTTCTGTAAACCCTGTGGTTTAACTCCGTTTGCATTCTAGTAGTACTATATGAAGAAAAACTCGCCACACGTGGCCACCCTAATAGGCAGTGGAACTGATCTCAGCACTCTCAGATATGTCCCGTTACGGCCTTCATCGCGATTACTAATGTACGCACAAGGCAAAATAAACTGTAATTTTCTTAACACTTCACTCTGTTTTAGGATGTCCAATCATCCATCTCAAACATCATTTTAGACTATCAGTTTCATTTGAATGTCATTTGCCGAAAATTTGCAATCGCTGATTAATCTTCCTAAAAGGTGCTCAGCCTTGTCTGTTCTAATAAGGCAAATCAAATATTTTTATCACTGAATTAAATCTTATTTTCTGAGAAGAGTCAACACAGCGCAGTTTAATTATGCGACTGACTGTATCTTTTTAAACTTAACCTTTAATGTAAAACTCAAAACTTAATCTGATTGAAAAGCTGATCAAACACACACATTCAACAAAAAGTTTTAATATACATTCGTACAACGTGATACAAAAATCTAATTTTTCTTTGAAAACTTAATGAATTTATATAAGCGAACTCGAAGTTCTTTAAGTCAATTCCATTCCATCAAATTCAATGTATAAATGAATAAAAGAACTACTAAGTACACACAGACAAAGTTAAATTTATAAAATCGTATTACAGACTCACAGAAAACCGGCGTGAAAAAGCACTTGCAAGCGCTGTGTATCGCCGAGTGAGCGGGGGTACCGGAAGGCCCAATCGGGGGGAAGGAGAGTTAAAAAGTTGACAGCCCAATTGTACCTTACGGCAAAAAAATGATTACATTTGAAGGAGCGCAACTGTATAAAAATACCATCAGATATAAAAAATGTTACGTAACTCATTTAGTGCATTTAAAATACGAATTCGAAAGATAAAAGCTATAAAGTTTACCGAATGGCAGCAAAGAATGGGACGACGTCTGTGGGTAGACCACCTGCCCGATGGTCCGACGATATTGTGACGGCAGTGGAGAAACAATGGATAAGGCCGGCAAGGGACCGAAGGGAATGGCGTGATAAAGAAGAGGCCTATACTCTGCAGTGTGTGTGGGCTGATATGATAATGATGAAAACACATATTATATAACGTAATTATATTATTAGGAAGGCACTAGGTGAGTACTAAACGATGAACTTATCTATTTGTTTTTGTATAGTTTAACTATGTTTTCATGTAAGTGACTGTAATCTAGCTTTTTAGATTTTCGCATTGCATTTTACTATAATGAATGTGGTATCACATAATAAATATCGTGTTAATTCCCGTCTTGATTAATTTATGGCTGTAATCAGATTTTTATGTGATAAATTTCCTTAAACATAACTCTAGGTGGTGGGCAGCAATCACTTAACATACATAAAATAAAAAAAGAAGTTCTTTGCCTTGTGTGTATTTTGTCGGGGGTTAAAAATACCTATTATTTTTAACCCCCGACAAAATACACTGTCATCTTAGCTGGAGCCCGAGATACGCTTGGACCCAAAACATAAGGGGTGTTATAAGTTTGACGTGTCTGCATGTGTCTATGTGTGTATGTTTATCTGTGGCTGTCTATGGTATCGTCATAGTTCCCGAACGTATGAACCGATTTCGATTTTGTTTTTAAACACCGCACAGTGGTATTCCTAATCTTTTGTTTTCAACCGTCTACTGTGGCGTTCTATATAGGCAAAGTTAGGTTTCAAACTTTAAACAAAAAAAATTGTTCAGTATTCGACAATGGAAAAGAAAATATGCACCAACTGAAAACATCGGAGTCCAATACTTTTGTGTTGTTGTTTATATTGTTGTACATCGAAGTTTGTTCCCATTTTGTCCCAAAGACAATGGAGCTTTGTTTTTAGGGGCCCGTCTATTAGTTTTCAGAACGCCTGGTCGTTTTAATTTTTTAGGGTTGAATTTTATCTCTCCACTACTGAATCTGGCCCAATTCTCGTACATCTATTGCAACTACATCGTATGCAGTACTGTGACTACAGAAACAGCAACATCTGAACTTTGAGATTCATCAATAAGAAACAAAATTTAAGACCTCGTGCGTTGGTCGCATAGAAGGCCTATGAAGATAGCACCTAGGAAGAAAGTGGCGCAATCACATCTTCATTTAGTTTTATAGTACATTTGTGTCCTTTTAACCACACAAAAAGCAGCACCACAAATACGTCGTTTACTCAGCTTTTTACTGATATAAAATTGGGGCGAAATTGCTGTTTCTGATCATAATCATAATTTATTTGTCAAAACATTAAAAGAGATGTTGACTTAAATTACTTAAGAGTCCATACATACCGTACCAATTTTGGTTGTATAAATATGAATTTCAAACTATCAAACAATTTAAGGTAAAACAAAACAGAACAAAATAAAATAAGTATTTATAATTTTTAAAACAAGATTATAGTACAAATAGGTGTCAAGTTAATAATAATAAAAATGTTAATTTCCCTTAAATAAATTCCATTAAGTAGATTTGATTAAAAAGTTCTTTGGCATTTATTTGTCAGTAATAATTTTAACTCTGCTGAAAACATTCAACGTCTAAATACTAGGACGTCAAAATACTTTAATATTTATTGGGTATTTTATTGTAAATAACTGGACCCATGCCCAAAATTCCTTTTCTCAAGAGGGCTGGGTTATTTCCGACAGTTTTTAATATATTAGGATATTGTCGTTTTATTGGCCTTATTCTACAATCTTTAAATTTTACAAATAAATGTGGATTAGCTTTTACAAAGGCACTAATTTCTAAAATGTATGATGATGGTACTGTTAGCCGTTTTAGTCATTTAAACACGGGTACACAGCTGTCTCCATTATTATTTTGATGAACATGTCATGTCGTACCAGGTGTCCCATCATAAATTCCCCTCCTGAAATCTATAGTTTCGAGCAAAGACCGCTTCTCCCCTACCATTTCTAAAACTTCCTCATTCGTTTTAGTAATGGAAGGAAAAGTGGAAGGAAAGACAGGAAGAGGAAGACCAAGAAGAAATTACGTCCAACAACTTAAGGAAAAAGCAAATGTCACGTCGTACAAGGAATTAAAGATGCTGGCAGAGTCGAGAGAGGAATGGCGACTGTTCCGCCGACAAGAGCGTCACTCTTAAATTGGAGAGAGAGAGAGAGAGAGTCACACCTGTCTGTCGAGTCCATGTTACACAAAGCCCAGAGAGAGACCTAAATATGTTCTCTCTTTCGCTACAACTACCCCAAAATATAATTCCGTATCTTAAGGTAGATGCTGATACCAGACCTTGATATGGCATTAAGAGGGATTCTAGTTTGAGCTTTTGAGATATTTAAACAAGAGCATATGCTGATCTATTTAGCTTTTCTTGAATTTTTCGGCATGTGATTTCCATGTTAGTTGGCTATCAATGGTAATACCTAAGAATTTGGCAACGGTTAATTTAAGCTATGGAATTCATGCCTCACAGTCTAAGACTTGCAAGATTTATGGAGAACCTCATGGTAAACGGTTACTGTAGAATAGCTATGGGCTGTGGGAGAGCCACGCTTTAGCATGCATAGGCCGGCTTGACCAGAGTGATACCATGCGCCATAGAAAACCGGCGCCCTAAAGCAACTATTCGCCAGGGGAAGGGAATTTTATAGGACGGCAGCACGCTTATTACTCCACTAGCTGTTACGGATGTCCTTGGGCAATGGCAATCGCTTTCCATCAGGTGATCCATCTACTTGTTTGTCATCTATCACATAAAAAAACCGACGACTGACGATCTGGTGAAGGTCGCATGAATCCATTGGATGCGGGCGGCACAGGGCCGATATGTGTGGAGAACATTGGGGGAAGCCTATATCCAGCAGTGGACGTCTATTGGCAGAAATGAAGATGATGACATAAAAGTGTAAACCTAAGACAGGCTTTTGATCTTCTGTGTCCTCACAACAAGAAGAGCGCTGAACATACGTAAGCTACATGAAGCTCGATTCGCTTGACTAGACGCACGACTTAAACACAAGTAATTTTCCGTTAAGAGTGACAAATGGACAAGAAATATGTACAATGATCATGTAACCCAAAGAATCCAATTACGGAACCCACGACACACGGATCAGATTCGCATTATTTAGTTCCTCGTTTTATCGAGTATCGCGATGGCAACGCTGTTTGCTGTTGACAGGCTAACCGACTGAGGAATGGAAGCAATGTTTCGCTTATCTAGATATAGTTTTGCGAGCTCCATCGGGTCACGTTTATTTTAATCTTTTTGTGAGCTATAGGAATGGACTGTATGAATGAAAGAGTGATTTAAATAGGTCAATAAAATATATTAATAAAATGATCAAACCAACCGCTATGACGTTTGTACAAAAAGAGACAGACAGAGACAAAACAGAACATAAACAAACAATATAAAAGACTCTAAAAAGGCTCCCTAGCCATCCTGTAGTCGACATACTCCCGCCCGTAAGGCTTGGCTTACAGAAGAAGCTGACTGCAGGTTGGTTAAGCACGCGGTATTTATGTTTCTATAATAACAGGTCAGGCAGTCTTAACAAATCAAAGTAGGTAGTACCAACATCATGGATACAATATTGTTTGATTTTCTATAAATTAAAAGAATTGATAAAAAAATACTGATTTAGCTGATCAAAACAGCGCTAGAATCAAATTACACACCTTTTTAACACTAAAGTTCCAAACGACAAGGGTCTTACAACTTTATCCGTATACAAGGGAACTAATTAAAACTTCATTTGCAAGATTTGTAAAGTACAAAGCGGCGAGCGAGTTAATAAAGAATGTAATTAAAAGAACACCACTTTTTGTCATTCAAAGTAACAAAAAATATCACGAAAGCTTCTCTGTTACGCCAGAGAACGAGCGAACGCCACAGCTTTAATAAAGCGATCGGGCTAGGGGTGTCCAGGATATTTTATTTGAAACGATCTTAGGAAAAAAAAGATAATTTAATAGCTAATTAAATTCTAAACGGAGTGAATGAAAAAGGGTCAGTTTAGTAAAACTCAATGTTCACTGTAGCTAATCATAGAGCGATTGTCTTTCGATTACAGTCTGAAATTAATAAAACGATCTCTCTTATTAAACACACTCGTCAACACATTCTTAAAGTTAACATAGTTAAGTTTACAAATGGATTCATCATCATCATCAGCCAATTTAAGTCCCCACTGCTGGGGCACGGGCCTCCCTCGATCACATGAGGGGTAATTGCCATACTCACCACGCTTGGCAGACGGGTTGGCGAGGGTTTAGATATAAATGCAGAGTTTTCCTTCTCTGGGTGCTGATGATCATGCCAGCAGCTTTACCTTAGTCGCCTTATACGACACCTCGGTAAGAGTGAGGATGGCCTATTCTACTCTGCCGGGGACCACACGGCAAAAGACAAATGGATTAAGAGTGATCAATGATCTTAAAAAAACAAACCTATTATGTAGAAAAGTAGTATTTCTCAGATCTCAGATCAGACTAGAGGAATAATCCACAGCTAGTTTACGCTTACAAGCTACAATAACAGTATATATCATCCACTGTGCTACAAGGGTCAAGTGATTCCAAACACCGTATCGAAAACTTTGATGTTCTAAAAGACCAAATCTAACTTAGGCGATCCAAGCGGCAGTCAAAACTTCGTTTATTTGACCCATAGATAGGTATTTCATCACAGTCCCGTGCCGTGGCCTAGCCAAACGCAAATATTGCTCTCTAGCAATATTTTTGCAAATACTCAGACCCCTCTTTCCTATTGGGCTCGGGGTAAGTGCTGAGTGCCCAACGCCGTGTGGCCTATTTATCAGTAGGTATGCCATCTACTGATTTCAAACTGAAAAACTTACTTTTCTGCAATAACATATTTTACGATATTATTCATTTTAGGTCATTCCAACTTCAAACAATATGAGGAGAGGTCGTCGGAATCTAGAGCTGTTTGTACTCTACGCATATATTACTATTCAATTCAATTCAATTCAATTCAAATAATTCTTTATTTGCATAGGCTTGTACACAGCACTTACAAATCGTCATACATTTGAATGACTTAAAACTATTTATAAGTACTTATGTATAATTTACATGTTAATACATATATATGTTGATACATAAAATATACTAAAGAAATAAATAAACATAATGCGATTCTACCACCGGCTCGGAAAGTTGTTTCTGGTCGAGAAGATCCGGCAAGAAACTCGCCAGTTACTCTTTTTAATCGCCAACTTTTTTACAATGGTTTATTATCTTCATACCAAGTCATACAGTCTAATGCAACACAAAATAGAATGAAGCAAATTAAAAGCTAAATATGAGGTAAACCGAAGCGGACCAGTCCCCAAAGGTGGCACCTGTTCACAAGTATGACGTATGTGTCAGCCATCATTTCACTCAACCATATTAGAGGGAATGTAATGACCCGCCACATAACGCCACCACCTCAGAGACATTTGAGTGAGCATGACTACTTAGGTTCCCCTCATAGGTCACAGAGTACTTAATCCAATACTAATAAACTGCAGGACGAGGTGTACAATAGTAGGTGGTTAGCATCTTGTCAATTGTTTGATTAATCAATACTAATCAATCTGTATACATTAATAAATGCTGCTAAGCCTAATTTATTAAAAATGATTAATTATATAATAATAATGATTCCAGTAAATATTTATACAATTACTACATGTGTGCAGGCACGGAGGTCATCATGTCCATGAATCCTTATCATTTAAGTAATCTACAATTGTATAGTATCCTTTACTCATTAAACAGGTTTTCACGTGGGATTTAAATTTATGCGTTGGTAACTCAATAACATTTTGTGGCAACTTATTGTACATTTTAATACTTTGACCAACAAATGAACTATTAATCTTTTGGAGCTTCAGATTTGGAATCGCGAGCTTGTGTTTATTTCTAGTGTTAAAACCATGACAATCAGATTTTTTAGAAAAAATATCAATGTTCTTTCGCACGTACAAAATACAGTCCAAAATGTATTGGGAAGCTACAGTTAAAATGTCGATATTCTTAAACAGTTCTTTCAGCGAATCGCGAGGCCTAAGGTTGTATATGGAGCGGATGGCCCTCTTCTGCAATACAAAAATAGTCTGTATCTCAGCCGCCGACCCCCACAACAAAAGACCATATGACATTATACTATGAAAATAACTAAAATAAACCAGTCTCGCGGTTTCAATATCAGTCAGATGTCTGATCTTCTTAACCGCATATGCGGCGGAACTAAGTCTTCCCGCCAAGGCTGCCAAGTGTGGCTTCCATTGCAGTTTGGAATCCAGTGTAATACCTAAGAAAATTGTCGAATTAATAACTTCAATATGTTCATTATTCATAACGACGTTAGTGTTGACCTGCTTTACATTGGGCATAGTGAATTTTACACATTTGGTTTTCTTAGCATTTAAAAGCAAGTTGTTAGTTGTAAACCAATGTAGCACTTGTGAGAGGGTGTCATTTACGTCGTCAAACGTATCTTTTCGACGGTCAACGTTAAAAATCAACGAGGTATCATCAGCAAATAACACTACTTCACAAAGATCTTGTGCAAAGTAAGGGAGGTCATTTATGTATATCAGGAAGAGCAGAGGTCCCAATATTGATCCTTGGGGCACTCCCATTAATAAAGGGGCGCCTGAAGAGTCAGTTCCATTGACACTGACTTTCTGAAGTCTATCTGATAAGTAAGAATTTATCAAACTTAATGCATTATTTAGAACACCATAGTGAGCTAACTTCAACAACAATGTTTGATGCTCAACGCAATCAAACGCCTTCGAGAGGTCACAGAAAACACCAATTGCATCCTGTTTGTTTTCCCATGCATCAAAAATATACTTGATAAGTGCAACTCCTGCGTCAGTGGTTGACTTACCCTTGGTAAACCCAAATTGTTTATTATGAAGTAAATCGTTAACTTTAAAATGAGACAGCAACTGAACGAATATGACTTTTTCAAAAATTTTACTCAGTGCTTGTAATATAGAAATAGGCCTAAAGTTAGAAGGGTCACTTTTTTCACCTGATTTAAATAACGGTATGATTTTGCTGTACTTCATTAAGCTAGGAAACTGACCCTCATCAATACATCTGTTGAATATCGTTGCCAAATGGGGTGCAATAGCTAGTATTATATTTTTTAGAATGTCCACTGATATTCCCCAAAGATCTTCAGTTTTTTTCATATTCAGATCTTTGAAAGTTTTAACTATTATCTCGGAGGTTACATGGTAAAATTTGAAAGGCGTTTGACACTCGTCAACATTTGCTTTAAGTAACGAGATAGCAAGATACGAACTTGAATTTAATGTACTTGTTGTTGCCACTGGTATATTAGTGAAGAACGACTCAAATGCATTTGCCACTTCAGTATCAGAGTCAAGACATTTGCCATTTATTTTTAGAGAGAACTTGTGTTGTTGTGTTTTATTTTTACAAGTCTCTTTGTTGATGATGTTCCACGTGATTTTACTTTTGTTAGTTGCTTTACTTATTTTGTTTTTAATGTAAGTAGATTTAGCAACTGCACATACTTTCTTAAAGCACTTAGAATAATTTCTAACATATTCACAATATATACATATAATACTTTTCTTTTGTAAATTCTTATAATACATAGAAACACCCATGCCAATACAAACAGACATGGTCATGCACACAAATGTTTGTGCTGGTGATCCGTCTACTCGTTTGCCACCTATCACACAAATAATATAGTTAAATAAATATTTCACAACACCACATAGATCTGTCTCCGAGATAGGTAGCTCAAACACCTGCGTTACGGATATCAGAATCAACTGTGGGATTACAAATATATACATATAATACTTTTCTTTTGTAAATTCTTATAATACATAGAAACACCCATGCCAATACAAACAGACATGGTCATGCACACAAATGTTTGTGCTGTGCGAGGATCGAACCCGCAACTCTTGGACTAACGGCAGCGTTCACTACCACTGCTCCAAACGGGTCGTCAGATGATTGGTGAAACCTGCGTTGATTAAAAAACTATTCAGGGCTGTCAAAACACTTTTTGCAAATAAGTATAATATTTCTATACTTTTTATAGGAATGGAAGACAAACAAACAACCTGGTCGGCAGATTTCCGAATGAGTGATTAAAAATAGTTTGACACTAAGTCATAACATCTAACGTTTACTGTAACCCACAGCTTAGACACAACAATTTGATATCCAAATGAGATCCTACCAACCAAATGACCCAGTAAAACACCTGGGCCATTCGAACACCTGATGGCAAAATTCCATCTTACATAAACTGTAGGTACACTTTAAAACGAGGTCTGCATCTTTGCAAAGCTAATTGCAATCTAAAGCTAAACTGACACGTTCTACATCACAGATTTAATGATAGTCTGTTTTCTACATTGATAGTTTGGTACGAGCAAATACTTCTGTGACCAGTGAAGCAATAGCAACAGGTGCGTCCTTGATTCGTGATCAAACTGTGGAGCAAACTGTGGAGTAAGTTCCTTCGTCTATGCTCTATAGATCACTGTAGGCTATCTACAATTTCCTTTCCCATAGTGGCCGTCTAATAATCACGTAATCTATTTTTAGCATTATTAAACCCTCCCTCCCTCCCTTGGTGATAAAAAGTGAGGTTTAAGACAATCCCCCCCCCCCCCCGATCCCAACATCACGTATATTTTTAGTACCTACAATTTTCAAAATATTACCTTTAAGGCGACGGGTAGGCCTAACTAGCGACACCATTCGTTTTTAATTGTTAGCAACTAAACCGGATCTATTTTAAACAATTTCGGGGTTACAACTTCTCGGCAAACATTTATATAAAGTAACCATGCACAAGTTGGGTCCGGTTTTGTACGCGAAAAATTGATTACCGCCAAAAGCGGCCACTTTTACCGTGAATCAATTTTTCGCGTACATATGTTGGGACCGCATTTGTGCATGGTTATTTAATAAATAGTATAAGTGCTTTCCGAGTGTTTGTAGTCCCAAAATTGTTTAAAATAGATCCGGTTAAGTAGCTAAAAATAAAAATCAATTGGCGTCGCTAGTGTGCCCTACCCGTCACCTTAAATACAGGTATAAAATATAATTTTATTTTATTCTGAAATTATATGATAAAAATGTCTAGACTATAATGCAAGTTCTTTTTGATCGCCATACAAATAATAATTAACGAAGAGTAGTATGTATAACTATGTATATAGTTGGCTAAGAATTATTTTATGAGAGTGGTGGTAACGTTAGAGGAATTTCGATTCTCAGTCCACAATTAACAAGAAGAGCGGTTCCTTTTTGAGTGCCTGTAAATCCGCGGTTTGGAAACTGGATTTGACAGTGATTTTAGTGGTCTAACGATTTACAAACCAATGAATCTAAAAAAAATTACATCGAATAAATCACATTATGTACTAAAAAGTAACATTACAAGCCTAAGCGTAGACTAAACGTCCACCATCCGTGAACGAAAACGAAAACGTCGAACAATATGACTAGTGGAGCATCTCAGATTCTCAGCGGTTATTGAAAGGCAAAGTAGAGAGGGACACTAGCACCATCAATAAGGGTAAACCTTATATTTTAAAAAATCAACGAGTTATTTAAATAATATTTTTGTTTTATGAACCGACTTGAAAAAAAGGAGGAGGTTGTCAATTCGACATGTATAATTATTGTTTTAATGTTTCTTCACCGATTACTTTGCCATTTACGAACCGATTGAGATGATTATTTTTTAGTTGGAAAATAGATAGTCCTGGAATGGTACCATGATAAGGATATCAGGATCTGATGATGGGATCCTGGAAAATTCGAGAGGAACCCTCAAATCGAACGCCTAATCCCTGTTGAATAATTGAATGTTGTATTAAATTACAAGATAGTATTAGGCGCAGACTTCGATAACATCTTTTCTCGAGTGTACTGTTATAAAATGTAAATGTTAAAACTTTTATTTTACACATTTTAGTTCGTGGTTTTGAAGGCGGGTTTTTATTGCAGATTTTTTTTTATTAATGTAGCTTACTGTCAAAAGCAACCTTTTATACAACCATTGTTTTGATGAAATAAATGTTTTCTAAAATAAATTCTTGTGATTATTATATTGTTAATGTGCCAAATAAATAAATAAATAAAATAAAATTTGGAGCAGGCATCCACGTGAATCCATCTATCGTATAATTCATTTGCAAAAATTCTCATTAAGGAGTAATAGAAATAAATAATTAGTAGCGCTAGATATCTCTACTCTGGCCTAAAAATAAGCGGTTCGCAAACTCGGCCGGATCGAGGGCGCGCCTAGCTGCGGTCTATGGCAATTCCCGCTAGGTGGGTGCCCATGCTTTTTGCGCCAGTGGGACGTCGCCCACACACACGAGACCACATCATACAGGCTGTTTCGGTTTATAATTACCTATTAAACACCCTTCTTGTTATTTGAAACTACTTTTTCAACAACCTCATGAGGGCGACGACCCACCAACTCCATCAGGCGCGATTGTGGACAAATTATATGATACGGTTATATCTTATAATAAAAGATATAATTATTATTTAGTATTATAGTCCAAAGATTATTTTTTTTTATCAAAAAACATGTTTTGAGATTCCCTCAAATTTTTGCTCGGCCAATTTTTTAATACTACGGCAGTGGCAAAAAGGCGATGGTAGCAATGGATACGAACCCGCCTTTCACGGTGGTGGTCGAGGCTCGAATCCGAGCATGCACCAATGGTTTTTTCAAATCTATGTGCGTATTTCTACCATTACCATCTGCTCGGACATGGTCCAACTGTGGCGTATCACCAACGGTTTATTCGTGATATCCGGTAGATCTTACTAACCGTCCTTATATCTCTATATTCCATTGTAATTGAAAGCGACAGCTTTGGACGCAACCCGCTTACACGCTAAGATGAAGAAGAAGAATAAAAGATATAATTATTATTTGGAATATAATTATAGTCCAAATTTTTTTTATTTTAAAAAACACGTTTTGAGATTCCCTCAAATTTTTGCTCTACCGATTTTTTCATACTACGTCCAGTTGCAAAAAGGCGTGAGTCTCGCCAGATGTCAGTAATAAGCGATTACCCATTAGTAATTTTGTTTAAAAAAAACATATTAAATTCATACTATAACCTGATTCCGTACTAAGTACTTATCTTAAACTTGTGTTACGGATATCAGACAACAGAGAAATTACAAATATAATCTGAAATACATACTACACCCAGACACAAAACCAAATAAGCGATCATTCGCACGAATATTTGTCTAGGTTGCTGATCGAACCTACAACTTTTGGCATGAGGCAGAGTCGCTATCAAATACATCCATCAATCAATAGATCAGATCAATCAATAACAAAACGACCATATGGATCAGCTGAATTCGTACCAAGATTTTTTTTTATGTTTGAAAAAAGGGTTCCAAGTAACGGTTAGAATAAGTACCTCCTTTATAGGTAGGTAGATAGGTACACCTTATGTACCAAAAAAATTAAGACGAGCAAGACGTAAGGCACTATACAAATAGGTTCGCTAATCGTTTTGGTGACCTTTTCAGACTCAACTAACTAGATATCAGACCTAAAAGTGAGAGCAATCTGTACTTTTTATAAAGAGTTCATTCTATAGACGCCTTAGCATCTTGTGTGCCTACTCCTGTGTATTTGACCTGCCTATCATTCGTTCCTACCTATCATTATATTATGTGCAGTGTACCTATAGATCGTCAACATCCAAGGTTTTTGGTAATCTGAAAAGACGAAACACCGCCTTGCTTATTGGTTCTGCTTGAAACTAATTTCCCGAAACCGAGTGAGGGCGGGCCACAAGTCTTCGATAAAGAAGGACTGACTTCCTTGGTCTTTCCGTCTTCAGAGAAAGACGTACAAATAACAATACATATAAAATACATACAAATTCTTTAATTGCAAAATTGCAATTGAAGAATTTGTATTTGTACGTCTTCTACCAAATATTTATGGGTAAGTGTAAAAAGCTGTTTAGTTTTGTACAATAGTTCCTTATATTTGTCACTAAACTCTCCTTCAGAGTACCGCGCAGGATGCCTCGTTTTCCAACCAAGCCATTTACGCTTCCATTTCCAAGAACAATTTTGGGTCTCAACTCCCACTTAGTAAGATTGTCCCGTTTGCACAATGAAAATGGTAATAAATTTGCAAATATTGATATACACTTTTTGTCACTACCTAGGTTTAAACGTGAAGTAAGATTACAATTAAGGAGAGTAAATAAATTATAAAAACGTATGTATTTATTGTGAAAGTGATGGTTACCTTTTAAAGATTGTGCGTCATGTACCTAGTAGCTAATATGAATTAGTATTTTTAAGATATGATGATTGTTACATCAAAAAAATCATTGGTGATCTAAATAAATAAATATTTTTTTTTTACAAAAAATGCAATATTGGGCCTTTGTTCATTAATATAAGCAAATTAAATTTAATTGATTACGGTACATTATGCAAAACAGCTTCATTCTTTCCGATTTATTATTTACATGTTGTAGGAGCGCTCCCCAGCCTCTGCCTTGCACGGAGTTTTAGAGGATTCTTATTTTTTTTAAATAAAAATTACTATCGAAAGTGTAGTTTTTGTTTTTTTTACTGGCAACATTTTCTAATGGGATACTTTCAGCACTTTATAAATAGGTCACAATATATGTCAAATTAAATTCGATTATATTTTAAATTACACCGGGATAAAATAAATTAAATTATTATTTTAATGACACAATATTAAATTATATTATGTTTTATCGGATAAGTAGTCATTAACACTGTAGTAGCTTTTTTCTAGCAGGATATTTTTAACCTTTTTTTTTTAATGACATAATGTCTTCAGTATGTAAAATACATTTAGGCAAGTTATACATATAACCTAGGTGCAATTAAAATATGCTGTTATCAAATAACAATATAGTAGGTGGATAGTATTCAATTTTCAGCTTGGAAACCCTCATGGATTGAGGGCACGCTAGCTGCGGTCTCAGCAATTACCGCTAAGTGGCTGCCCATGATTTTTGCGCTAGCGGGACTTCTTCCCACACAATGCAATCACCACGTCATGTGACAATAATTGTCGCTGACATAAGCCTTCAAAGCCTCCACGGTCCAAATAATCAAAGAAATATAAGATGTGCTTACCGTCGAAATTTTTTTCTACTGCCTAACAACTAACATCAAAATTACTAAGTCACGTGGATAACTTTGTATGAAATATGAAAATGTTCACCAATACATCCTGTATAATACATTTATTTACCATATGAACATTACCTAACACAATAACACATTACATAAAACAATGTCATTATGACGTACAATAAGCAACGGATTCCGGCGGGTAGGGCTAAAACAAGCCGCATGGGCTGACGCAATTTAGAGGTTTCAAATTAGTGTCTAGTGGTTTTTAGTGTTCAAATTTGGTGTTTATTTGTGCAGTGAAGTGCCGCAAAGTGATCCTAATAATAAGAATCGTTGGATTGTATCGTTTTTAACACTGCTATTGTGTGACGAGTGAGTTGCCGCGTGACAACTTGCTTGGACCAAATAGAGTCTTAAAACCTGTGATTGCTTTTAGAGTGATATCCGCTGAATCCGTAGGTCGATAAAACGTAAAACACCGGCGTTTTATAGAGTGACTGTGACTTTGACTGACTTCGACTGTTGACTACCTACTTATTCTCAACAAGTTACTTGACATTGGCGAATTATCTTCAGGTAGAGCCATAATAAAAAAAACTGGCAAGAAATACATAAAATAAAAATACTTTATTATTTACCGAGTTACTTAGACTGATAAAGAATTAGGTACATTTATTACGAAGTAAATAATCTAATTAATTGTCTAATACATTTGCAGGGGATCCCAAACTAGGCACAGCACAGCCTGTATCTTGGGTAACCATTAAGTTGTTAATTAACAGAGTTACAAATAGTTGATATTTTATAGCAATCTTTTGCGATTTATTCTTAAGTAAATAACACACTCACACACATGTCGGACAGCCCATGTCGAATCAAGCACTTACAAATTTCGTCGACTTAGTAACGCGTTCAGTGGTATAATTGGTAGCACATTCACCCGGATTGTGAAGTGTGTTATTTACTTAAGAGTTACAAATAGTGCAGGATCTACCGAAGTATCGATCTCTTGTTTCAGAGGCCAAGACTCGGTTCGGCTCGCTGAGCCAACGGATTAGTAATCAAGTACTTAATACTAGAAAAGGTGTTTCTTTTTTTATAATGGCCCAGTATACTGGTTCGCCTCAGCCTGGTGGCAAGTAAACGGACGCGATGACATGGTATCACTTCCGTTGGCTTCCTGTTGATCTAGTGGTTTAAGTACCGGGCCGTGATCTCGGAGTCCTGGGTTCGATAGCCGGGTCGAGCTAAAAGTATGTGGCGAATTTTTCAAACATAGTTCGAGTTTGTGGTCACCAATCCGCATTTGGCAAGCGTGGTGATTAAGCCTAATCCCATCATAGTAGCGATAACTTGAATTCTATGATGGAGGCCTTTGCCCTGCAGTGGGACAGTTTACAGGCTGATACTTTACTGGTTTGCCTCAGCCTGGTGGCAAGTAAATGAGAGCCCACATTGCAGTTGCAACGGACTTGATGGCATGGTATCACTTCCGTTGGCAGTATACTGGCCCGCAGATTCAGATTTTGTATGTGTGGTCAATCAGGTCCCAACCTCAGCACCGGCATCGGATGCTACGGCATCCTAGACATTTTATTACGTTATAGTCCGTTATAGTTACGTTATAGTCCGTTATAGTTACGTTATAGTTTCCGTTACAAGAAGTGTGGTCACCCTACGCATTGGGCTTAACCCCGTGGCCTAATCGGTAAGGCAGAGCGAGGTGCGGCGGGTTTGTTTAACTGTACCTACACGTGTACACGACACACACCTGTCCTAAGAATTTTGGTTGGGCTGTCACCAGTTTATTTGCAGTGTTGGAGAAAGGAGACTATGCCCTGCCCTGAAACATTATGGTTTCCTTTGTTTTAACAAAAAACATGTCTTTTAAAACCAGGTTTAAAGGGAGTTTTTTTCAAGGGTGCGCCACGCTTTGGCATTAATGGGCCGGCTCGACTGGAGTGAGGCCGTGTTATCACTCCATTCGAGCCGCCCTGAAGTAGCACTGTGCTGTGTTTCGCTGCGTGAGTGAGGTTACCGGAGGCCCAATCCGGGAGAAAAGGGGGTTTTAAAGGTTGGCAGCGAACTTGTGACTCCACTGGTGTCGCGAGTGTCCATGGGCGGCGGCATTCGCTTACCACCAGGTGATCCATCTGCTCGTCTGCCACCTATCACATAGAAAAGAGGGTAGATTGGCCGGAATGATACCACGGCCTCACTTCAGAAAACCAGCGTGAAGCAGCGCCTGCGCCATTTTTGCGCCGGAGGTTGGCAGCGCACTTGTAACTCTACTGGTGTTAGGGTATCCATGAATGGCGGCAATTGCTTACCATCAGGTAATCCGTCTGCTCGTCAGTTACCGTAACATAAAAAAACAACAAAAAATATATTTTATACGGTAAACAGCGGCATAGTATGACTGTGCCCCAACATTGTCTATTGTATTTTATGAGCAGCGGTTAAACTACCATTTACCATAAAATGAAAAAAGACACTGCAAGCTTGGTTAGGCAGCCTTACTTATACAGATCTTTTTAATACTTATGCCTTTAAGCATCACATATAGTCGGTGTATAGATCACTGCTTAGTTATTATATGTTTATGAAATGTCCGCGCAAATATACCATTGAATATTTTACACGTTTATTTACATGGCCGCATTTCTATCTAATATCAAGTCTATAAGGAATAGGAAATGACTCGTGCCATTCAAATTTACGCACTGATTTAATTAATTTTATCAATCAGCCTTCACATTCTCGGTCGCAATAAATTTTGTTAAATATATTGTACCGGTGTACGATAGATAAAGGTGTTGTCCCAAAGTGTACGGAGGCTTGGCTAGGACCTTGGAATAGTTTTGAAAAGAATGACCAATATAGGTACCTACCACACTTTGTCGCTATTTTTTTTTATAATGGCATTGTTTTCTGGTAAAAAAATAAAAATCGCAGAAAAATGGCGGGAACGCCATTTCAATGATGACGGCAGCTGTCATCTGACTGTGGTCTTAGCGCGAAGACGTCCCGACACGGACGAGAAGTACACCTGTCGCATCCAAACAAAGAAGAGATACAGCGCGTGTGAAAAAGACAGGAACTCCGATTCTTCGGTCTGACTAATACAAACATATTATATCAAAGTGACAAGTGACATCTGACAATGGTTATCATTTGCAGTCTATGATTCATGTCGTTGTTCGTTGTAAGTCATATTGTATGCTTGATCGAGTGGGAGAATTGATAGGCATTGATTTTTTGTGTATTTTTGCACTGGACATTGTCCTTTACCCACTTTAACTGAATATAAAACATTCATATGTTAATGTAAAGGATACAGATTAACGTTTTTACATAAAATTCATTCAAATACGACGTTCTGTGTTTTACGAGTAGGATTACGGATACTTTGCAAAACATTTTTGTGGACATTCAAATGGATTTCCGTTTTTTTTGCTACATGGTGTATCCTTTGTTGCCCCATAAGAGGTTTTTAAACCTGTGGGTTGACTGGTAAAGAATTAATTATGGCATTGAGTCTTTATTAGGTTTTTGTTTATGTCAAAACTGCTGACGCTAGAGTTGCCAGGTCTTGGAAAAGAAAAGCCGAACAATCCAACCAGTTTAACCGGATATATCGGTAAAAAGACACACACCCTAATTTATAGTTTTACTATAAGACTTCATTAAACGGTATGTGACAAGATTACGGCCAAGATGGCTTCCCTATTTTTTTGTTTCGCTTGTGAAATGCGGCCCCTCCGAGGTGCAATGAAAAGGCCATGCCTTATGCATACCCCGCCAGCGGGGGGCAGCGTGGGTTATGTGGGTCTCCCGTCTGGGAATGCAGCCCAGAGCCATACCTACCAAAACACCAGCGGTGCATCCTCATTACCGTATTTAGGGAGATCATGGGAATTCAGCGTAGCCTTGGCTCTACAACCCCCCAGGTAGAAGTCCAGCCTACACATGGCCCCAAAATGCATGGGTTAGCCGAATGCACCGAACTATTCCTGTCCGACCGTGCAAAGCCAGCACTGGTGAAGACGGTTTCTCCTGAAACAACTAAAAAAAGAGTATGTGTCGTAGCGATAGTACGCATTCAACGAAACCGCGCAGTCTTTGTCAAAACACGAAACATAATAAGTACTACAATAGTTTCTCCTTACCAAAACGAGCATGACGCAAAAACTAGTAAAAGCTCATTTGACCGTAACAATGAAATGATCAAAAGCTGCGGTCAAGTGCACACTTCTTGTTCCAGATAGCGGGGCCTGATAAGACAGTGATTAAGGGGCAGTACAACATATCTCGCCGACGAAAGCATACCTAAACCGTGGGCCGACGCACAGTTGGCTGACCTAGGTATCGCTGGAAGGACGTCGTCGAGACTGATCTGCGCGAGCTCCTGGTCAATTACTGGCAAGAATAGCGCAGGATCGACCGAAGTGGCGATCTATTGTTTCGATTGTTCCGATTTCCAAGACTCTATTTGGGTCGCTGAGCCAGCGGAGTACGTAAGTAAGTACGACGACATAATTATCTAGAGCCAATAGGTTAAGCTGGTTGGAGCCGTAAAGTCCTTGAGTGGAGACCGCGACTCGGTAAGTCTAGTGTAGGACGCCCTGCGACAAGATGGGATGATGACATTCGAAGGCTGGCTGGTGTGGGCTGGATGAGAGTGGCCGAAAATCGGGAGAAGTGGCGTGCATTGGGGGAGACCTATGTCCAGCAGTGGACGAGTGTGGGTTGCTGATGATGATGATGATGATGAATAGG
The DNA here is from genome assembly GCA_019059595.1 of Marasmia exigua. Lineage (NCBI taxonomy): Eukaryota > Metazoa > Arthropoda > Insecta > Lepidoptera > Crambidae > Marasmia > Marasmia exigua. The sequence continues at coordinate 21,003,166 of CM032471.1, forward strand.
TTAAGTAATTTAGGTCCCTTTTTTGTGATAGGTGCCAGCCGAGCAGACGAATTACCTGATGGTCGCTCGCCCACCTATGGACACCTGCGACATCAGTGCGCTGCCAACCTTTAAACCCCCCTTTCCTTCCTCCAGTACCCTTAATCACACAGCGAAAAAGTATAGTGCTGCTTCACGCCGGTTTTCTGTGAGATCGTGGTATCAATCCGGTCGAGCCGGCCCATTCATGTCGTAGCATGGCTGTCCCATGGGCAAAAAATATTAATATGTGGTACAGGCCACGGCACGTAAGTGTAGCGCTCAGCGTAAATATTAGGGATGTTTGCGCAGTTTTGAAATAGCTCTCTTTAAACTAAAAATGTTTTCTCCGCTCTCTAGGTCACCGAAAACTTATGAACTTTGGCGCGATTTGTACACATCAGGTTCATCGGAGAAACAAAAGCTCACAGACTCCGATGGCTTGGCCACATGGAAAGGAAGGGTGAAGATCGCAGTGTCAAGAAAGCCTATCTGGGCCGACGCCCGGTCGGCCGCCCCAGATATCGCTGGGATGACGTCGTGCAGGCAGATATTCGCGAGCTGCGAGTCAGCGACTGCACTGGCGTGAAACCGCAAATGATCGAGACCAGTGGAGGAGTCTTGTATCGGAGGCCAAGACACACTTTGGGTCGCTCAGCCATCGGAGTAAGAAAGTAAGGTTACTAGAATTTGCCAAAATTTTGACCGACCGAAACCGAAAGTGTTTGTCATTAAGGTAAAATCGACTGAAGAAATATGCCAATTTTATATACCTTAAAACATTACTATGGGATATTTACTTTTGGACCCAAGAATTAAAATAGTGCTCTTTTTAATGATTACTTTTGTCTGCCCCTTAATAAGTCGTAATACATAAGGTGCCCCGCGGCATCGAATGTGACCAGGCAGGACCGGTACCGGCCTTGTTGCCCTCGGCGCAAACTGGTATGTAGATTCAGTTGGCACACCTGATGTCTATGAAGTTTCTAATTAGATGGATACTCAAAATTGTTGAAATAATGTTTCTGATCTAATAACATAGTCTGGTGCGTATGTGCGTATTTCTACCATTAGCTCCGAGGGGAGGGAAAACATCGTGACGAAACCTGCTCGTTTCGAGTAGTTTCTCAAAATTTTAGATAACTGAAATATTTGAGGTAATTATTCTGAACCATGACCCAGTTGAGTCTGGTTCGCCAGTTCAAGGGCTGTGAAGGCGGCAGTAGATTCATTGCGTCGAACACGAAGCAAACACTGCCGTACCATCCTTTACTGGAACCATTTCGCCGCATTTAGGCTCCTATTTGAGAACCTCCGGGTAAGACCAGAACACAGAAATTTTCGTCATTCGTTAAGCTATAATGACCTACTGTAATCAAGTCTGTATGTCGTTTAGCTGCGAAGTTAGGCGAAAGCCAAGTTTCGCATTTTCGACAGACTCACTCATGATCATCAAAATAGAACTAGTACTACCCATAATCTAAGAGCAATGTCGTGGAGCACTGGTCTTTGTACCCTAGTGTACCCTTCAGCAGCCAAGTCACAGAACATTAACTATAAACAATAAAGAAATCGCAGTAAGAAACCTTAGACTTGGCCCGACTTTGTCTTAGATTTCATTACTTTTTAGAGATAAACAATCAGCTCCATCGAGACTTGGCTAGTTTTTTACAGAATGTTTTTGGTGGGATTGTAATTACCAGACTTCTCGAATCAAACCCCAACCGTACTCCGGGCTCCGAAGGCACAGCTTCGGATACAACTGTTAAACTAATGGGCACGCTAAAAATGTCCTCCAAATCGATATTTCGGTTACGGCAGCCAATCTCAGTGATCAACCATCGACGCAGGACATATTATAGAGCACAAGATTTTTTGCAGACGTAAGTGCAATCTCTATTCTCTTACCTTCATATTTCGAGGGGACACCAGTGTGACACGACCGAAGAGGGATCAGGCGCAAGACCAACGGCGAGGCGCGCGGATAAAAGACCGCCAAATTCCTGCTGACGCTGATAAAATCAGGTACAAATTTCTGCCAGACTCGGGGATCGAATTCGGAACCCCAAGCTCAGCCATCGTTTAAGTGCAACGCACTATCCATTGCCGTGTGGTCCCCGGCAGAGTAGAATAGGCCACCCTCACTCTTACCGAGGTGTCGTAAAAGGCGACTAAGGTGAAGCTGCTGGCATGATCATCAGCACCCAGAGAAGGAAAACTCTGCATTTATATCAAAACCCTCGCCAACCCGTCTGCCAAGCGTGGTGAGTATGGCAATTACCCCTCATGTGATTGAGGGAGGCCCGTGCCCCAGCAGTGGGGACTTGAATTGGCTGATGATGATGATGATGACTATCCATTGCGCCAGAACGTGGCAGTCCACACGCTGGTCGAAATCGCTAAAATCGATACCCTTTCTACGAACGACGCGCAATGATCCAAAGCATCTCATATAAAACCGTATACAAAACAGATTGAAACTCCCATTTTTCCCGCATAAGGTATACTCGTACCGGGATGCAATAAACGTAAACACCGCGTAAGGAAAAGGCGCATCAACAAAACGAGTGGTTCAACCCTTATCCATCCCTCAATACCGGGGGGAAAGTTTTTCCCCTGGTGTTGCCAGTTGATCCTCTCAGAAGTTACCTAAATTTACTAAATAATAATGTAAGTTAGGTACTAACATACTTTGGATTACTACAATCAGCCTTTTTTCGTCCGATTTTCACCTCAATAAATAATAAAATAATAAATATTTCACAAAATCACATACTTGATCTGACTCCGCGATAGATAGCTCAAGCACCTTTGTTACGGATATCAGAACCAACAGCGGAATCACAAATATATAAGTACCTTTAAGGCGACTAACTAGCCTAACTAACTAGCGACACCAATCGATTTTAATTGTTAGCTACTAAACAGGATCTATTTGAAACAATTTCGGGGTTACAACCTCTCGGCAAACACTTAAACTATTTATTAAATAACCATGCACAAATGTTGGGTCCAACGCGTACGCCAAAAATTGATTACTGCCAAAAGCGGCCACTTTTAGCGTGAATCAATTTTTGCCGTACAAAAACGGCCCAACATTTGTGCATCATCATCATCAGCCAATTTAAGTCCCCACTGCTGGGGCACGGGCATCCCTTAATCACTTGAGGGGTAATTGCCATACTCACCACGCTTGGCAGACGGGTTGGCGAGGGTTTTGATATAAATGCAGAGTTTTCCTTCTCTGGGTGCTGATGATCATGCCAGCAGCTTTACCTTAGTCGCCTTTTACGACACCTCAGTAAGAGTGAGGGTGGCCTATTCTACTCTGCCGGGGACCACACGGCTAACATTTGTGCAAGGTTATTTAATAAATAGTATAAGTGTTTGCCGAGAGGTTGTTTAAAATAGATCCGGTTTAGTAGCTAAAAATCGATTGGCATCGCTAGTGTGTCCTACCCGTCACCTTAATACTTTTCTTTTGTAAAAACATACTTGTAATACATAGAAAACACCCAGACCAGACACAAACAAACAGACATATTCATGCGTACCAGAGGCAACGTTCACTGCCACTGATCTAAACGCGCCGTCAAAACAGAGATATAATGAGAAAAAAGAATTTTGTATAGAAAACAAAATTTGGTTTAAAATAAATTGGTAAGTGAACATTTCTAATAAAATGTGTGCTTGTCTGTATAGGCACCCTGTTGATTTAGTGGTTTAAGTCATCATCATCAACTCATTTAAGTCCCCACTGCTGGGGCACGGGCCTCCCCACGCTTGGCAGACGGGTTGGCGAGGGTTTTGATATAAATGCAGAGTTTTCCTTCTCTGGGTGCTGATGATCATGCCAGCAGCTTTACCTTAGTCGCCTTTTACGACACCTCGGTAAGAGTGAGGGTGGCCTATTCTACTCTGCCGGGGACCACACGGCCACGGTTTAAGTACCGGGCCGTGATCTCGGGGTCCTGGGTTCGATTCCCGGATCGAACAAAAAATATGTTTCGAATTTTTCGATTATAGCTCAGGTTTGTGATCACCAATCCGCATTTGGCAAGCGTGGTGATTACCTAAACCTGATCCCATTATAGTAGCGATAACTTGATTTCTATGATGGAGGCCTTTGCCCTGCAGTGGGTCAGTTAATAGGCTGATACTTTACTTTACTTTGTCTGTACAGCGTATGTTAGTGTGTGTGAAGTTCTTACCCGAATTATTGTTAGTTAAAAATTCAGATTGTGCGCCATGGGAGAACCACGCTTTGGCATGGAGCGGCTCGACTTACAGAAAAACGGCTCGAAGTGAGGGTGAAGCCCAATAGAGAGAGAAAGAGAGTTCAATGGTTAGCACACTTGTGACTCCACTGATGTTGCGGGTGTCATGGGCGGCGGCAATAGGTTACAAAACCGTCAGGTCAGGGTCAGGTGATCCGTCTGCTCGTATACCACTTATCACATAAAAAAAAAACTGGGTTCAATTAATTAGACCATGGGAGAGCCACTCTTCGACATGATTGGGCCCGCTCGACCGGAGTGATACCACGATACTAACAGAAAACTTTAATAGGTAGGTACTTTTCTTTTGTAAATACATACATTTTTATGTGGTTTGCTCTCTGGTCATTTATACATATCTATAAGAAATATTTTTATTGAATTTTCGTTATAAATTATCTATGTATATATTATTGGGTATGTATGTATTGTTTATTATTATTTATGTTATGAAATATTATTAAAATATGTTTATTTCTGCCATTCTCAATTTCATTTGTTAAGCCTTCCCTTATTACGAATACGATATTACTTTCCTCTACCCAAAGGTTGTCTGGAAGAAATCGCTACAAGCGATAAGACCGCCTTATTGTACTGTCTGTTGCTGTTGTTGTATCATGCTTGTATTTTATTTTTGTGCAATAAAGAATATCTATATATCTACATATTTATAATAATACATAGAAAATAACCAGTACACATGAATGCCTCCAACCGATTACGGCTACGGCGGCCAATCTCAACGATAAGCCGCGCAGGATATATTATAGTTCTCAAGTGTGTGCGCAAACACAAGTGCACTCTCTATTCCCTTACCCTCATATTCTGATGGGACACGACCGGAGAAGGTTAGGGTTGTTGGTCCTGCACCAGTACACAGTGATGTCCAATCATAACACACACTATTAGTGCTTAAGTAAAATGGACGAACTGTACTTATAAGTTAACAACAGCAACCTGGCAACGCTACAAAAAGAGCAATCGCCTAACGCGTTTTAATATTCAAAATAGACTTGAGTCTCACAGTCCTTATCCTCAAAATCCGACTGTAACCGTATTACACGGCTTTCGATATTTCGCCGGATTTATTATCCCGAGTCCCAGGATTTACAGCTTTGACCGAAACGCTTACCCACAGCATTTTGTTAGCTTTTTATTGGCAATTTGTTACCTTGTGTATCTTTCGGGGACTCGTGATTGGGACCGCGAATGGTTCTCTTGACATCTCCTTTGCATTATGAATGGATATTGTTGCTTTGTTTATCTAGGGCAGTGCTTGCACTAATGCTCATGAGCGTAGTCATACAAAACACCATCAAGTCTAAAACCATCGATATACGAGTTTAACTCAAACGTAGGAACACATCATCGTCATCGTCAGCCCATTTAAGTCCCCACTGCTGGGGCACGGGCCTCCCTCAATCACATGAGGGGTAATTGCCATACTCACCACGCTTGGCAGACGGGTTGGCGAGGGTTTCGAAATGCAGAGTTTTCCTTCTCTGGGTGCTAATGATCATGCCAGCAGCTTTACCTTAATCGCCTTTTACGACACCTCGGTAAGAGTGAGGGTGGCCTATTCTAATCTGCCGGGGACCACACGGCACACCGGGGACAAACGTAGGAACACGCATCGTTCAATTTCAAAAGTACCGTCAGCAAGTCTACAAACACATCTTCGAAACCATAATATGTAGTAGGTCTCGTCATTTCAGCTTAGACAATCTCTACGGGTGCGAATTTTCCAGTGTAGGTGGTACGGACCCGACAGCTACGAGTACACATCACAAATCTGTCAGATTTCTTCAATCAATTTTCACCTTAATGTCAAACACATTTAGTTCAACATTAACTGAGGAAAGGCAGATTGTGGTAATTATGCGCGGTCTTACACCGGTAGATAAATGTCGACTGACGATTGTCGAGTATAAACCTACACGGATCAAAGTAATGTAGTTAGTTATACTACACTACACTAACACATTACAATAAAGCAGTTCTAGACAGTCCCTTTTATTTGATATGTCAGTGACTACGCTCTGAGCGTAGTAACGGTGGGGCTGGATGGGGCACTTCACTCACCACGACTTCTGAGGTACCTCGTCGTCAGCCCATTTATGCCCCACTGCTGGGGCACGGGCCTCCCTCAATCACATGAGGGGTAATTGCCATACTCACCACGCTTGGCAGACGGGTTGGCAAGGGTTTTGATATAAATGCAGAGTTTTCCTTCTCTGGGTGCTGATGATCATGCCAGCAGCTTTACCTTAGTCGCCTTTTACGACACCTCGGTAAGAGTGAAGGTGGCCTATTCTACTCTGCCGGGGACCACACAGCGGTTAATAGAGTTTAAATCTAATTTTATCTACGTTCAGAAAATCTATATCAAATAAAAGGGACTAACTAGAACTGCGTTATTGTAATGTGCTAGTATAAGTCACTATAAATTCTTAGATCCGTGTAGGTTCACACTCGACAATCGTCAGTCGACATTTATCTACCGCGGTATACCGGTGTAAGACCGCGCATATTTATCACATGTCTTTCCTCAGTTTTTTTTTTTTAATGGCTAGTAGTGTTGTACGTCAGAGACGCAGTCAACTCTGCCAATGTCAAGTGAGTAGAGACAGTTTCTTCAGTTAATCTTGCACTAAATGTGTTTGACATTAAAGTGACAATTGTGAGACGGACGTCTGGAGCCCAATTCTCGTGCTCGTGATATTTTGGAAACATGGCGGATATCACCTAAAAACCATACAAAAAAACTATGTTTTAGTGATATATGTCGTATGATAAAAAATGTCACGAGAATTGGGCTCCTGGAATCACGTGGTGGGGAGCTGAGCAGCTGGGGTTTGAGCCGAGCGTAAATAACGACTGACTCATGTTTGCGTTTGTAAAATTTAATTCAGATAATGTTACATAAGTACCTTACAAAATTATAGAATTACGCTATTTCTTACCGTTTAAAATACTCTAAGCATCCTTACAAACCGGCAACCGGTTTTTGTGATGCTTATAAAAAGTGTATTACTTATTATGTTTGTTGAATAAATGAAAAAAAATACTGCAGAAATCTGACAGATTTGTGATGTGTAGCTGTCGGGTCCGTACAACAAACACTGGAAAATTCGTCACCCCTAGAAATTGTATCAGCTGAAATGACGAGCCCCACTAGTTAATTATATGACTCCGAAGATGTGTTTGTAGACATGCGGACGTTACTTTTGAAATTAAACGATGTGTTCCTACGTTTGAGTAATACTATCGTATATCGATGGATTGAGACTTATTGGTGTTTACTATGTTTACAAAAGAAAAGTATTAAAAGTATATATTTGTAAATCCGCTGTTGATCCTGATATCCGTAACACAGGTGCTTGAGCTACTCGTGCCTATCTCGGAGTCAGATGTATGTAATATTGTGAAATATTCTTCTTATGTTTGTCGTTACATCCATAACCTTAGGCTATTATGTCCCGGATTTTTTAAAAGCGTGCGTGGAGCCGAAGCTAACAGGTAGAGGCCCTTTTCATAGACAATTTACTCTAAAAGTGATGTGACACCAGCCAGCGACTATCCCTGTATACACTATGGAGCATGGAGTGTAGCCAAGGACAGGCCTTGGTTGGTTTTATTGGATGAAGTGGAAACAAAAGAATCTGGGCTATTGGATTGAGGTGCTGATCTACTTGTACTAGGACTATTGAAGGAGTATGGCGCCTGCCAGATCCGAGATGAAATCACAAAATTTCAAAGTAAAACAAAATAAATGAATGTTGCGTAGGTAAGAAACCGAAATAGATGACATTAGGGTAAATAAATATCCCTACATTTATATCGCATTTCCATTACGCCGATTCTGTATAAAAGTAAACCAATACCTATACTTGCTTTTATACTAAGTAAGTTTGTTGAAGCAAACCGTTTTTGTGTTAAGATTGATGGATACTCCTATGCCCCAGGGATTCAATACACGAGTCGTTATTCGGATGTATACAAGAACCCGGCTAAATATAACAAAGGTATGGATGTATTTCGTGAAAATATATAGTTTTTTACGGATACAGTTTTATGGGGACAATAGTATGGCGGATAGAGGAGAGCTACCTCGAACCAACGGAAAGTGGACCTAGTGACATAATAATAAGATATAATATATGTAATGTAGGTTCTGTTGTCGCTGCAATCCACCAGCAGACATAGGTACCACCAAGATTGAGACGGCTATTACTAAAGCAGGGGCTTACGGATAAAACTACAATGAAAGTGACAGCCAAGCCGTAATGAAGTTTGCTAAAATTTTCGAGCATGAAATTTTTCTTATTTTTGGCATTTTCATTTTCAAATTACACCGAGATGCATACAATCGAGTTTGTTTTAGATTTTTAAATTGAGGATTCTTTTTTATTTGCTCAATAAATATAAGTCTAACAACAATCTTCAAGGTAAAATCTATCGAGCTGCTCAGGCTGCAGAGTGTGGCAAACATAGCAATATGGCGACAAAAATCCGCCATTTTGCTTATTTTTAATTTTGACCCAGTGTCGCTGTCTGTCTCCCACTGTCTCTCTGTAACTTACTGTTGTTGTTTGTGCAATTAAAAATATCTATCTTTCTCTCGAATCTAACGACACCTCTCATGCTAGCGTTTATGCAGCAGACCTTGCCCATTCTATGCAAATTAGAGATGCAACGATACCGATACCATAATCATATATCGGCTATTATCGTAACCGATCATTCGTTATCGTAAATATTACGATACATTTTTTCAATTTTTTTCAATTTTTACCGTTTCAGGTGAAACAAAACGCATGACGCGTCAATTTCTGAACGCATCTGTCACTTCTGGCATTGACAGCTTTAAGCAGGAATGAGGTTAGGTTATATTTATTTTCCTTTGCCGATTAATTGACAAACATCGTTGTTTATTCGTGATTTTAAACGTTGATTGGTGAACCACTATGTTTACTTAGTCTTACAATAACATGCTGTCATACCTTGATCCAATAAATTCATCAAAATGGTATTAAACAAATATCGTAATGCATTCGTATCGTGATTCGTTATCGTATTGGCCATTACGATGTAATCGTCATTCGTATTGGTATCGTAATAGTACCAATACGAATTGCATCGAACGAGTTGCATCTCTTATCTAAACATAACCATAGATATTTTTTAAATGTATGTTAACATAACTCACATTTAAAACATCCAGTAAGAAGAGATGTAGGTAATTCACAATCTGCAAACAACCGTCCATAAGTTTCGCAGATTACCGCAGAGCAAAAATAAATACGACATTACTATTCCCATGAAATGAATAAATGTCTTCCATCTTTTTATCTAGTCTCCTATAAAATTCTCACGAAACGCTCGTGTGAACGCCCGCTTGATGGTCATAACATAACTTCTAGCATACCACCACAGTATTTATATGATCAGTAGGCCAACTTAATTAGGTAGGTAATTACTCTCAAGGATCAGCCGAGCTGAGCCACTCTCTGGCATGCATGGGCCGGCTCGACCGGTGTGATACCACGGTTTTTCATAAAACCGGCGTGACAGCTGCTCTTGCGCTGCGCTTCGCCCAGTGGTTCAATCCGGGGGACAGGAAGTTTTAAGGTTAACAGCGGACTTGTGACTCCAATGGTGATGCGAGTGTCTATAGCACAGGCTTGCCATCAGTTTATCCGTCTGCTTGTCTGTTACAAATCACATTAAAAAACCAAGTCTCACCTCTCCACTTTATATCTGAAATGTTTACGTGTATCTGTAACCTAGTCAGCACGTCCTTCGCAGCACTGACACTCGTGCTCTAAAACGAAATGTTCAGCTCACAGTTTTTAATTTGATCGGAGGCAGACGAGCAGACAGGCCGTGATATCACTCCGGTCGAGCCAGCTCATTCTTGCCGGTTTTCTTTCTTTCTAACAGTTTTCCGTAGGTTCCTCATCTCAGCGTGTAATCTGTCGCTCTGGAGCCCGGGGTACTCTTAGACCATAATTCAGGATTGGGGAGTCTGGTAATTACAGTGAAACGACTGATGCCGTCTGACCTACGCAACCCAACAGGGGAACCAGACCAACTGAACATGGTTACACATTTCAGAAACTATCCGAAACTTGCAGGTTTCCTCACAATGTTTTCCCTCACCGCCGAGCTAATGATGGTCTACCTCCTGATTTCCGTTTACAAAGTCACTGGAGATCAGCTCTCATCGAAAAGTTCCATGTCATGTTACTGTAGGTAATTCTACTGTAATACTATAGTCTGATGTTGTATTTATGAATGAATGCTGTTTATCTGTTGATATGTGTTGGTAATAAAACTAAGGTAAGATATATATCGCCCGTTGCGCAACAAAAGTTCTATGTAGTTTGCACTTTGATATTTTAAGATCGTTTTTGTTCGACAATTGACAAGCTACTGCTCTGAATGTCATCGAGAACGATTGACGATTCTATTTGATGCAAAAAGATCCACAATATGAGGTAGGTGATTACGAAAACCAGCGCTGCAGCGGCTTCGGTCGCTGCAGCAAATGCCATAGGGCCATGTTGGATACAGAATTTGTCCTATTTGTGTATTTATGTCATTCGTGTATACATTTGTGGTTAATAAAGAAACCATTATCTTTTATCTTTTTAAATAGATATGATATTAGAATCTTCAAACTGGGTTGTAGTACCCAATGCATTTTCAAAGCGCGCGCGAGCTCCTAGGAATATTGAATTGACGAAATTATGAAATAAACTTATGAAGGAGTATATTATACATTTTAAATGAAATGAAACAATTGTCAAGGTGGACATGAAAGAGAATACGGATTGTTTAAAGAATATAACAATATATTTATGTATTTAAGTATACAAGGCGTCTCAAAACTATGGGACATGAAGAAAAAGTACGTTAAATCCTTACGTAAGATTTTTTTTCCTCCATAAAGGAAACATCACTTTATTTTTGAAAAGAAAAAAACTGTACGGGATAAAAAAAATGGCTATTTTTTCTACAAATCCATACAGTCACTACTAAACAATACAATTTCTCAAAGTTCTTACCCATAGGACTGTCAGAGGTTTAAAAAAAAAAAATTTAACTACAGAAATCCGGTGCAGCTCAACACAAATAATTATTATCTTAAAAATACAATAATATCCTCCAACCGATTACGGTCTCTCATCTCAACGATCAGACCAGGATATATTATAGTGCTCAAGTGTGTGCGGAAACACAAGTGCACTCTCTATTCCCTTACCCTCAAATCGACCAGAGAGGGATTGGGCGCAGGACCAATGGCTTAACGTGGCATGAGGGTAGAAGACCGCCAATTTCCAGACTCCGATCTGACACTAAGAATTTATCACCGAAAACTTAGATACAAATTTTTGAGCCGATCCGGGGATCGAACCCGTGACCTATCACACAGTCGTCGCTTTATAGTGCGACCCACTAATCACAATGCCACCGAGGCAGTACATAATAGGTACAATGTCATTTATGTAAAATATATAGATGGGTAAACACATAAACATTATTTCCGAAATAGATAAACATGGAGTGTTTGCTTGCAAAATAAAATACAAAAGCTTGGGATATTTGTTTTCCCCTGAGAGGAAAAAACACAGATTTTTCACCCGTCGCGCCGTTCAGCACGAGCGTGACACACGAATAAAACGGATAAAGCGACATTTCAGAGTTTAAAAGCAACATTCACTGACGTCCACATACGTATGTACTTACCTATCTACATTTGTTGATGCAGTTCAACCGTGTAATGGTATAATGATTAAAAGCGTTTGTAAAATAGTTTTTTAGATTTTTGCGTTGTCGCTTTTTGCTACGTGAAGCGATAAGAAATCAAGAAGTAGGTATAAGGCTGCGTTTCCACAGATGTGGAGCTGCGCGGAGTTGAGCGGAGACTTATAAAAAATGACCAATCACATTGCTCAAAAATCAATGTGATTTTAATTTTTTTATAAACCTCCGCTGAATCAATCGGGAGGATGGATTTAAAATATCATCGACATGGAATCCAGTAAAAATAAAACACAAACAAATACACCGATACTGTTAGTGTAGTGTGTCGGATTAGCTTTACTGACAATTCATTGTGGTGATTCAATTAATATCTGAAAATGTGAGGGTATTCGATTCACAGACCGGCCACAGCACATGACGAGGCCGTGCATTGCCCAGTCCGCTAGTGACCACGGCTGCTGTAACGGCTTAGGTGGCAACTGGACCACAATATTCTCGACCACTGGACGAGTTGCCTATTCTTCGGAAATGTTAGTGGTCAGGTCGGCCACTCGGCCATGCGATTCTCGGCTCATGGTCGAGTGGCCACCTTTTTAAAACTGTTAGTGGTCGACTCATCCAAACATCTCATTTGCCAATATTCTGAATATACCAAATATTTTGAAGGTTACATGCACGTAAAATGTAGTAAAATTAAAGTAAATATACATAATGTTTAACTACTTGTTGGAAAATTTAAATTTACACTTGCCAGCAAATAATCCAGCTGATTTTCATACTTACATGCCTACAGATATTATTTATGTGAAATGAAAGTTATTTTAGTAATGTTGTAACTTTTATTATAATGTTATTTACTTTAAACATATTATAATAATACTCAATAAGTATGTACATTTATTCAAAAGGATTGTCTTCTTTTTTCTGATCAAACAAAACATCGAAACATCATTTTGACAGGTCGCTGACGTTTCTAATCAAAAAATTACTCTGGTAGCAAAAACTCTCCAAGATATCACAATTCAAAAATCATTTAAAAACCGGCCAAGAGTCGGACTCGCCCATGAAGGGTTCCGTAGCAGCAAGTAAGATATATGGAAGGTAAATTGTGGTTTACGGTTTATAACGTATCAAAAAAATAAACTACTAAATCTAGTTACTTTACTTTTATAATTCATATATTATAGAAGTTAGAGGGGGGGGGGGGGACACACACACACACACAATTTATCTTTCTTAACTGGTGGTCAAATATTTGTAATAATATTTCCACTGGATATTGGAAGGTGTGGGTTCGAGTCCCGCATGAACACGAGATGTTTTTTTTAAGTGTGTTATTTACTTAAAAAGATAGATACTCTTTATTGCACAAAAGTTTACAGATCTGAATCTATGGTAACATGCTAGTACCTACTATGTAGGCGGTCCATTATAGCAATCTCTTCTAGACAACCTCGGGGCAGAGAAAAGGTATCTATATATTTATATACCATTCGATTTATTATGAAATTTAAAGTCACTTTTGTCATAAAACCATTTTCATTTACTTTCATTATCTAGTGGACGCCCGCAGCTCCGCTTGCGTGGAGTTCGATTTGCCACTAAGAGGTTTTTCAAAATAAATTGCACCCTATATGTTGTCCCGGCTACACAGCTATACAATAAAAAAGGTTTTATTTAAATCCGTTCAGTAGTTTCCATAATTACCGCGAACAAACATACAAACGGGCAGACAAAAATTTCAAAAATGACTGATTCATGTTCTGTTTCGTTATTAGATCGCTCTAAGTTGTTTTCGGGTAAATATATTCAATGTACAGACATAGTTTTTTTAGAGTTTTAATATTATCTATAGATATAGCCTACTTACAGGCTATCGAATAACGTCGTGACGCGTGTCGTTACGGCTTGGGCCGTATGTTTGGAGGTCTATGTCTTTAGGGTTTCGTACCCAAATGGCAAAAAACGGAACCCTTATAGATTCGTCATGTCTGTCCGTCTGTGTGTCCGTCCCTATGTCGCAGCCCCTTTTCTCCTAAACTATAAGAACTGTACCATTGAAACTTGGTAAATAGATGTATTTTGTTAACCGCATTACGATTTTTATTATATAAAACTTGGAAAAAATAAAAAAATTGGGGGGTCTCCATACTTAAAAGTGAAACACAATTTTTTTTTTCATCAATCCTATACGTGTGGACTGTCTATGGATAGGACTTTAAAAATAATGTTGAGGTTTTTAACATAATTTTTTTCTAAGCACAATACTTTGCGCAAGAGACGCTATAATAGAATTATAAAACTAAAAAAATATATAATGTACATAATCATGAAAACTAACAACGATAATTGGTTTGAACTAGATTTAGTGAGTAGTTTTCTTTTTAATACGTTATAAACCGTAAACCGCAATTTACCTTCCATATATCTTACTTGCTGCTACGGAACCCTTCATGGGCGAGTCCAACTCGCCCTTGGCCGGTTTTTAAATGATTTTTGAATTGTGATATATTGAAGAGTTTTTGCAACCAGAGTAATTTTTTGATTAGAAACGTCAGCGACCTGTCAAAATGATGTTTCGATGTTTTGTTTGATCAGAAAAAAGGAGACAATCCTTTTGAATAGATGTACATACTTATTGAGTATTATTATATTATATTTAAAGTAAATAACATTATAATAAAAGTAACCACGTTACTTACTAAAATAACTTTCATTTCACATAAATAATATCTGTAGGCATGTAAGTATGAAAATCAGCTGGATTATTTGCTGGCAAGTGTAAATTTAAATTTTCCAACAAGTAGTTAAACATTATGTATATTTACTTTAATTTTACTACATTTTACGTGCATGTAACCTTCAAAATATTTGGTATATTCAGAATATTGGCAAATGAGATGTTTGGATGAGTCGACCACTAACAGTTTTAAAAAGGTGGCCACTCGACCATGAGCCGAGAATCGCATGGCCGAGTGGCCGACCTGACCACTAACATTTCCGAAGAATAGGCAACTCGTCCAGTGGTCGAGAATATTGTGGTCCAGTTGCCACCTAAGCCGCTGTAACGTAGCCGAAACGTCAAGCAAAATATGTTAGTACCTATAGTCCTTTCGCTTTATCATGATATCGGTGACAGCAGGACAGAGTTATACGTAAATCACACGTTAGAAAGAGACAAAACGTGAAAAATGTATAGGTTTTGACATCTGTCACCCAGATCATGCTAAAACGAAAGGAGTATACATAATGTTGCATTACGTAATAAATTTCGTGTTAATCCCAGTCTTAATTAATTATAGTTAAAAACGTTTGTCTCTAAACTTGAGATCTGGCACGGTGGACATAATATCATGTGTGTGTTGTGTGAGCCACTTGGTTTAGACATTGTAGACTATACTACTAGATTCTCTTCAAAATCTGATTTTTTAGTGCTTAAAATAGGCAGACAAGCTTGCAGTCCATCTGATGGTAAACGGTAACCGCCGCTCAAAGACATCAACAATGCCATAGCACAGTCATGCCGCGGCCTACCGTGAAAGAAAAACTCTTTTCAAACGTCGTTTAAAAAAGAACATGTCATAGCAATCAGGGAACACCGCGGCTGGAAGCTCATTCTAGAGTTTGCACGAGCGTGGGAAAAAAGAGCGCTGGAAACGAAGCGTTCTGGTAGGGATTGGTTCCAGGTAGTACCTATTAATGAAGTTTACCGCGGCGGCTAGTCGTGCGATTGTAGAATGGTGACCCTGGTATGATATTAAACAGCTCCACAGAGCACTCTCCAAGAAAGAGCCTATAGAAGATTACGTGTACATTTAACCGTGACGTCAGTAATGCTGCCACTAAAAGGTAGATAGATAGATAGATACACCTTATTGCACAAAGTTTACAGATCTTATGGTATTATACTAGTATGATGTCTGTTATAGTAGTATGTGTGTGTGTGTGTGTGTGTTGAACAAGGTATTTTTGTTCAACGATGTCAGGTGGTTTAGAGCTCTAATATTGTATTGTATTGCCTTGCTATTATTAGTAAGAACAACCACTAGTACCAAGAACACAAGTCCATCTGCGACAAAATTAACATCGCGTTCATTCTGTAATGCCCCTGTATCTAAAAAGTATCTAGTAATTTAAGGATAGTGGTAGTACGAATCTTCAGAACTGTTGTAGCAAAGTGAATGTCAAATTAGGACATCAGTTCCGCATGGAATCGCCTGCACATAGATGGGGGCAAAAACTGGACAACTTTTTGCTACGTCAGATTATTATTGCGTGACGAGCAGTGTATAATGTATGTAGATACTAGAAGTTCGCATTTACAATAAACTGTATTGTGTACAGAGAGCCACACATCAGTTTACTACAATCTGTCAAAAATTCTCAATTGATAAGTATTAAACCGAACGGCTTTAACATTAGGGTGAGAATCGACTGAAGAAATTTGACAGTTTTGTATTCTTTGATGTGTAGATGTACGTACATCAGCCATAGAACCGACAATGGGGTAAAAGAATTCTTGTGAGGACCGCGTCTGGGTTAACGTAGTAGTAACGTCGGGTAACGAAGGAGAGGTGGAATGACAATTTGCGCAAGACGGTGGTCAGGTGATCCGTCTGCTCGTCTGCTACCTATCACATAAAAAAATTTGGCAGGAGCTGGATGCGAGTGACTGAGAATGTGTGTGTGTGTGTGTGTGTGAGAACGTGGTGAAAATTTAGAGAGGCATATGTGCAACTACAGTACTATTTATATATAATAATAATAATAATAATTCTCACAACATCTCATACGTTGACCTGATTCCGTACTAAGTAGCTTAAGCACTTGTGTTACAGATATCAGACAACAGAGGAACACAAATATATACCTACTTAAATACATATATTACACCCAGACACTGAACAAACACAAGTGTCATAGCACGAATGTTTGTCCAGGGTGAGGATCGAACCTATGACCTATGGCGTAAGAGGCAGGGTCACTACCAATTGCGCCATCCGGTCAGTCATATATCATCATCAGAATAACCTAATTATCAAAATTTGCATAATTTTATCTCCCGTAAAATAACACTTACAAAAAATATAACAAGCACAATGTTCTGCAATTGTTAACTTGTTGTTGATAAGTTTGTTTAAGTATTCACAGGCTGTAAAACTCCATTCGAACGAGATTCGCGAAATGAAGGAATGAATAGAATATTAAAAAGTTCATTATTTTGGTGTTCTGGGACGCCTTCGTATTTAGACGTTGTCTGATACTGGTAGATATTATTCATTATGCTTTCCAAATTCAATGTTTGTTCTTGTATAGGTAGGTGTACGCCGTGTGGGCCCCGGCAAAGTAGAATAGGCCACCCTCACTCTTTCCGAGTTGTCGTAAAAGGCGACTAAGGTAAAGCTGCTGGCATGATCATCAGCACCCAGAGAAGGAAAACCCTCTCGCATTATGTTTATTTATTTCTTTAGTATATTTTATGTATCAACATATCTATGTATTAACATGTAAATTATACATAAGTACTTATAAATAGTTTTAAGTCATTCAAATGTATGACGATTTGTAAGTGCTGTGTACAAGCCTATGCAAATAAAGAATTATTTGATTTGATTTGATCTGCATTTATATCAAAACCCTCGCCAACCCGTCTGCCAAGCGTGGTAAGTGTGGCAATCACCCCTCATGTCATTGAGGGAGGCTCGTGCCCCAGCAGTGGGGACTGAAATGGGCTAACGATGACGATGATGATGATGAGATAGGTACGTAGCATACTGCGATCTGATACGGTAAGATATGGAGGCAAATGAGCAAACGAGTCGCCTGTTAGTAAAAGATGTGCTCTCGCAGCTAATCATACACTTTGAAAGTGTTTCAAAATAGTTTTTCCTTTTTTATTTGATAGCTGGCAGACGAGCAGACGGATCAGCTGACATCTGACGGTGACGACTTGGACGAGTAATGAATGGTATTTTATAATATTTAAGTACCTAATTGAATTTTGGGTGTTTCGGGAGGTGCCTGGCTATGCCAATGGGAATGGCTGAGATCGACACTAGTTACTATTTAAGTTATTATTATTTACTATATATCTAATGAAAATATTTTTTGAATATATTATATATTTTATTATATTTATATTTGTCATAATTTTCTCCCAACCCTTTCTTTCAATTAATTATTTCTCTCGACATTTAAAGAACCATTAATAAATAAGTAACTATCAATCGATGATAGAATGGATAAGTCGACGTCGATCGATCGATCGATTTGTCTGATAGCACCCTAATGGATAATAGACCAATTTGAGTATCCCTATATCCAAAATGTTTTCCATCATGGTCCTGAAGGGCTCATCACTCATTTCATGTAATCTCGAATCCAATAACTCTCAGATGGTTTTAATCTAAAATGTAAATTGCGCACCGGATAGGTCTGGGGACAATCAAGCGGAAACCTGTTTCCCAGAAAATATCCTTGCAACAAGTACTCATACCTATCTAGGTACAGACAGTAGGTACTAAAAACTCAAATTTCTTCAAATGATATATTAAACGAACGATTGAATGACAGTGTCGCTATTAGTTTGGATTCTAATTAAAGTTAGAAACAAAAGTTTATACATGTATAAGGAATAAGGAAATAAGCAAAACCATTGTCACTACACAGTATAAAACAAAGTCGCTTTCACTGTCTGTATCTATGTACGTAGTAACTTAAATTGGTAAGACGGTGAAAAAAGCACGGTTGTACATAATAAAAAATCCCCTTCTCATTCAGAAGTAATCAGCTGATTGGTACAAATTGTATGGGGAGGCAATTTTTTTTTTTGACCCAATGTTCCTTGGGGGAAAATGTTTGTTATCATCAGTGTAATGCCTTCCATAAGGGAGTAAGATGCTTAAAAAGTATGGTGTATAATATATAAGTAGGTAAATAAAGTTTGTAAACCTAGCTTAGTAAATCTGAATTGTATAAATTAAGAAGAAATAACAAGTTTCCCACCACAAGTATCATCTGATCACCTGATCTGGGAGGCCGTGGGAATTTGATTGTGATTTACTAAAATAAAGTTTATTTATTATTTTAGATTTTTAAAACAACGCAACGTATTTCGGTTTTGTTTTTTTGATAGATAGAGTAGTAGGATAATAACAGGTCTATACTTATGAAAATCCCGTTTGTTCAGACACAATAAGATGTAGCTATTTAGCTTTACCTCTTTTAATAAAAAAAAATTATCATCATAATAGAATTATATTTTTTGGCTTATATTAAACTAGAGATCACTTAATATTGTATTTGTGAAGCAAAAAAAAACTAGAAAGTGACCCATTTTTACTTGCCAGAATTGGCGTTTCTATCAATAATAACTTTTCAATAAAAAAAATATTTTTTGTGATAAACTATTTTACACAGTCCTACAGTCAATTATGAAGTATAGGTAGCATTAATAGTTACTTTCCAAATGAAAAAAGTTAGTATGGAAAATACAACTTCTAAGAAAATATCCATACAAAACCGGCAATTTCATAGGTAAAGATTTATAGTAACCTACATGTACTAATTTACCCATGCATGCATGCTAAATTACATGCACCCGAAGCCGGTGCCGGAAAACAAAAATGTAATAATAAATCTCAATTCTTCAATGGAAGTAATGTTTTCATTTGGAATTAAATTCAACAACCACCATAGCTTTGACAAAACCAGGGCGCATGAAATGAAACAAAGTATCCAAAATTATAACCCACTTCAAAATTAATATCTAAGATGGCTACCCAACCATTTCGAGGAAGATGCTGCAGTTCACGCTGGAATAATCCATTCGATCTATCAAAGTCTAGACAGACGTTCGTTGGAATCCAATTTGGGGGAAGTATCGGATATCCCCTTCCTGTGGCTTTCAAGAGGATTGCTTTGAGCTTTGACAGATGTGTCTGTGTAAGAAGTTCCTAATTATATTATTGTTTTGTATGCTTCGGTCGCAGTTTTGTCTGTGCCAAATATCTATCTGAAAAAGCCTTGGCCGTGGGAGAGCCACGCTTCGGCATGAATGGACCGGCTCGACTGAAGCGACCACGGCCTCACAGAAAACTGGCGTGAAGCAGCACTGTTCTGTGTTTCATTGCATGAAACACAGAACAGTGGACCGGAGGCCCACTTGTGACTCCACTGGTGTCGCGTGTGTCCATGGGCGGCGGCAATTGCTTACTATCAGGTGATCCGTCTGCTCGTCTGCCACCTAGGTGGCACATAAAAAAAACCCGTCTTCTACTCGTAGTTTCATTCTGTGTACTTATGTACTAACGAGGTATTTGGCGCATGGCCACCTGAAGAGCAAAAATCGCTTGCAGAATGCATAGTTTTTCATGTTATTTTAAGTCAACTCATGTCAGCTAACGGCGAAGAAAACAGCACATACAAAATGCGTCGACTTACCAAGGTCTCCGTTAGCTTAGTCGGTAAAGCAGTTGCCCGGTGAGCAAAAGATCGTGGGTTCGAGTCCCACCCGAAGACTGTCGATAAATTTTAAGTGCATTATTTAATTAAGAATAAATTGCCATAGTCAATAAAAGAAATAATAGTTTTTTATTTGAAATGACACCCTTTTTGTGACGTGCTTGCAAACGATTTTCGTTCACATGTGGTTATGCGACAGATTTCCAAACCGCACATGTAGCGATTTAGACGAAGAATTTCTTAGAATCTTAATGGGTTAGGTCTACTGTACCTACTCGTGAGTAATAAATTGTAATCAGGATTTACTTTTCATCCAAATATGCTCACTCGGTTCTAAAGCGGCTTACATTTAAAAGTAGACTTTTGAGTGTTGTTCTAAGTACGTCGTATTGAAACGCTTACCGACACTTTATAAATAAACGTTTTGATCCAAATATCATACAAAGAATGAGGTCGTGTTCGTGCCATAAGCGAAATGCTGACAACTTTTAGCATTAGAATATTGACTCGACCTTGCTGAGAGCCGTTCTCTATTCGCTCTCCCAGTGGCACATGTTTTTTATACAGACTAGTTATCTAGCTTTCAGAGCAAAGATCAAAATGTCTATAATCATAATCACATCTACATCATACCGTACCTATCGTGGGAGAGCTACGCCTCGGCAGGAATGGGCCGGCTTGACCGGAAGGATATCACGGCCTCACAGAAAACCGGCGTGAAGCAGCACTGTGCTGTTTCGCTGCGTGTGTTGTGTGAGGGTACCGGAGGCCCAATCCAGGTGAAGGGGGTTTAAAGGTTGGAAGTACACCTGTGACTCCACTGGTGTCAGGGTGTTGATGGGCGGCGGCAATCGCTTACCATCAGGTGATCCGTCTGCTCGTCTGCCACCTATCACCTTAAAAAAATGTCGGATCACCACATAGGGAATTTACAGACCATTCAGTATCTGAAGGTGAATAGGGCGTTTTAAACGTTTCGTATCATGCAACCATCTTTCTACAAATAAAAAGAACTTAAAATAGTAATTACCAATAAACTTTGTAAAAAATATCTTATGAATTCAAGAAGAGACACATCAAGCGAGTGTTTTTATTTTTCAGATGAAAAAGTTGCATTTTATTTAATTATTTGTGATTTATTGCGTCTGTACCACCAGTACCACTAGAATAGAAAAATAGAATATTTACATGTTGTATTTTTATTTGTTTGATTTTTAATTTTAATGTATTAGATTTTTAAAGAAAATAGTCTCGATTCTTAAAAATATTGGTTTGGTTTAAAACGAGCGTCTCACTTTTTATATCAAGATAGAACTGTCCTGTTTAATTTCACATACTGAATGGATAAGTTATGAAAAATGGCTGGTGTAAGGTAGATGAAGGTTGGTTTTAGGATCAGCGTCGGGAAGGTGATAGGCTATCTAGTCTTTGTTGGGGCAAGCATATTGTTGGAGGTTATCTACTTCCTTCCTGTGTGTCTGGGAGTTGTCTGTTTCACTATTTGTTTTTGCGATGTCTAAGTAAAAAATAATTTCTAAAAAAAAACTTATTTGGTATTTTTCTTGCAGAATAACACTGAAAACTACAACGATGACCTAGGACCAGAGCAGCTGGACGATGACATAATTATCATGCATATATTTTAAAACAGTGAACTAAATTAACCGAGAGCTTCCCTAAAATAAATACCAGGTACGATCTAAAAGTACCTGCATACATTTAAAGCGCAAATCTACGTTTCCATGCCGTTTAAAACCCAGACTTTCCAGGTTTTAAAATAACACTAGTGCTCGCTTTATAATAATATAAACCAGTCAAGTGTTGGACAAGAAAACTTGGCCACCCCGCTTTTTTTTATATCAACATACTCTCTTTATAGCTGATGTCGACCCGTTTGGATCAATGGTAGTGAACGCTGCCTCTAGTGCAAGGGTTGAGGGTTTGATCCTCGCACAGTACTTCTGTATTGATCTGGTGCTATCTATGTATTGTATGTATGCATTTTCATTAGAAAAGTATTAAATGTATATGTTTGTAATTCCGCTGTTGGTTCTGATATCCATAACACAGGTGCTTGAGCTACATATCTCGAATCAGATCAATGTATATGATGTTGTGAAATATTTATTTATTTATAGCTTAAATTTGATAACTAAATGTTCAACTTTTAATGGCTTCGCAGAGATTCCGTTTTATTTTTGAAACTGATCCCTTTTTTCTGATCATTATGACCGCTAGCATAAAATAACTTTATGTGAAAAGAAACGAAATAAAATGACGATGATATAGAATTATGTTATTATGAAGTTAGAGATATATTTTTTTGTTTGGAAATCGTTAAATAGATAAGAAAAAAATATCATCCGTTGATGGCAAACGCAGTATCTGTTAAAGTACCTATCTGTGACGTCGAGGAGACAAGTCTAATATGTTCATCATCGTCATCGTCAGCCCATTTAAATCCCCACTGCTGGGGCACGGGCCTCCCTCAATCACATGAGGGGTAATTGCCATACTCACCACGCTTGGCAGACGGGTTAGTGAGGGTTTTGATATAAATGCAGAGTTTTCCTTCTGTGTGTGCTGATGATCATGCCAGCAGCTTTACCTTAGTCGCCTTTTACGACACCTCGGTAAGAGTGAGGGTGGCCTATTCTACTCTGCCGGGCACCACACGGCCTCTAATATGTTCAATCAATCAACAATCTTGAGTAAGTAGGTATCACTCCCTGATAGTGAATAACGCGCCTTCCATGTGGAAGATTTTAAATTTATGTATATTTATTTCTACCATGGCGGCGATGAGGGAAAACATTGTGGGGAAACTTAAACATTTCGGATGTTTTCTGAAAATGTAACCATGGTTCACTTGGTCTGGTTACTCTGTGGGTTGCAAAGATGAGACAGCATGTCGCTTCATCGTAATTACCAGACTCCAAATAATATCTTGGATCATGATCTAAGCGTACCCGGGGCTCTGAAGCATCAGCTTTCGATGCAACCGGGAATCACACGTTGAAATGAGATGATGAGATTAATCTATGTACCACAATTAATAAAGAGGTAAGTAAATCCTACAGGCAGCGACAACGATATTAAAGGCTATCCGAAAACATAAACGATTGCGCGATGTTATCGACACCTAGCGCCATCTATTGGTACAAAGTGCTACCAATAGATGGGGCTAAGTGTCGATTACATCTATTTATGACCCATTGTTATCATTACTACTAATGACCCATAGTAGCAATGACTTCAACTCTATGATGGAGGCCTTTGCCTTGAAGTGGGGCAGTTTATAGGCTGATACTTATAAAAGGCCTCCATCATAGAAATCAAGTTATCGCTACTATGATGGGATTAGGCTTAATCACCACGCCTGCCTAATGCGGATCACAAACCCGAGCAATGTTCGAAAAAATCGAAAGATACTGCTCGACCTGGATATATATAACCCAGGACCCCAAGATTACGGCCCGGTATTGAAACCACTAGACCAACAGGGCGATACTTATACTTACTTATAATGACCCTAAACAAAATGAGGGTGGGCCACTAGTGTATCAATAAAGTTAGAATTAAATTCCAATTATTGGGATCGGTCAAAACCGACTTTTTCGCTCTAAATCTCCCACTATCCAAATAGGCTTGAACCGTTAGGTCCTCCACTAGTGGCTCGTGTTTGCCAACAAAGATGGATGCCGTCCCTGTTGGCTCAGCAAACATCCTCTTGCATAATCGCCTTTCTACTTTTCCCGCTGTTTGCGACGGCAAATGATTTCTGTTGCGTAGGTTTTTAGCCTCTTATAGACACTAGAGTCTGCGACACCAAAGAAATCCCGTGAAAAGTATGCTGTATTCTCCATGAACATTTAAATTTGAAATTTATGCCTATAGACACAAGGTATCTAAAATTTTAGTTCCGTGTTTATAGAATTCTTTCGTGGCGCAGACTCTAAAAATATGAATCATCAAGTGTCAGTGGCTTAACTAGTCAAGATGGCTATCGAACCTGCGACCACAAAATAATAACACACAAAAAGTTTAGCTGATCTTGATATTGAAGAGTTAGTTAATAGTTATAGCAGTATATCGTATCGTGTCTCTCCCGTCTCTGTCATAATTACTACCGAAACTAGCTGAGATTACAGTAAGCGTGTTTGTATGTGTGCGTAGCATGTTTAGCTAGTGATTTTAGGTAGCCGTCCTTGTGTATTATTATTTGTTCATATTGTATATATTGTGCCGCGACTCTTAGAGACTAAAACGATGTGCGTCTCTTTTTTATGTGATGACGAGCAGTTAGTTCACCTGATAGAAAGCGATTGCCACCGCCGCCCATTTTATTAAATCAAAACAAAAGAATAAATAAACGTCAATCAAAACTTTTGATGCTATCAGGTAGGTATATCATTTCATTATTTTTTACAGTGTACATGACAGTTTCTTTGTAGGCTCTCTCGTGTCTCAACCGGCTCTCAAACCACTTGCGTTAAACGGGTCTTCGTTTATCATCATCCTTAGGAATACTAGTTACTTACATATTTCAATTCAACATTTAATTACACGAAATCAGTTTGACATTCCTTTCCTTCGCAAATTGTAATTAGCTAATACTTTTTTACAAAGGTAGGTACCAAAAAAATGGAAAACTGGTTTTGTAATGGCGGCTGAAGTATTTAAATGACGTTCGTGTGGTGATGGTGAGTACAGTTATAACAGGATCAGAAGTATTATCAAACTGTGATTGGAAGACCGGTCGAGTTTAACTTATTTTTATATTTTTGCTGTCATTTAAGCAGGATTATATTCTAGGGTGTTTTCTATGTATTATAAGTATATATTTACAAAAAAAGTATTATATGTTGTACATATGTAATTCCACTGTTGATTCTGATATCCGTAACACAGGTGCTTGAGCTACCTAACTCGGAGTCATTATGTGATCTTATGAAATATTTATTAATTATTTATTTATTTATTAAAAACATTTACAACATCCAGTTGAACTTTGAACTCAACCAAGAATTACACCCTAAGATGAGGAGGAAAAAGAAACACTAATTAAAATAACATTTTTGTATACAAAAAAATGAAAGTGCTACACGAAGAAACGTTCCTCTAAAACAAACCCGAAGTTATAAGATTGCTAACGTTTAACTCAAACACTTGTGACTGATAGCAGACATTCGCGGATTGGCGGAACTTTTCCAATATCGCTATGCAAACTCCGACAAATTCTTTGATAAGCGATTTATAATCATCCTTAGATCGCTCCCTCAGAATTAAATATATTCTTAGAATTACGAAGCCCAATTACAAAGAAACGAAATAGCGCCCCCGACTGGCAGCTGTATTTACAACTCGTTAACTTTATATCAATTGGATGGTGCGTAGGTATATAAGTAATTTGATAACTTCATTAACGTATTAAGGGGGCACATGCCCTAGAAAAAAAATGATCGTTCGCCCGTCTCTATTTAAGGTACGCCTTGAGCACCATGAAATAAGTAGACTATGCTAAATTACACATGCCCTTAAATAAATCTTATACACCTCGCTGTTCAGACAGTTTAAATAAATATTTTCACAATATCTTATACATTGAACTGACTCCGAGGTAGGTAGCTCAAGCACCTGTGTAACGGACATCAGAATTAACAGTGGGATTTTTTTTCCAAACGGGTCGTCAAATAAAAAAAAACTTAATATTAGATGATGCACAACCATCAATTAAGCTGAAGTAAATAATAATTAAGCTACTGTTACGAGTACACATCCTCATTTGTAGCATGCTTTTTAAGTATGCAACAAATGTATATAAATGTATACAAATATGAGCATGCTTAAGGAACTCTGCACATTTGCTATCAATAAGCATGTTATTACCCATATTTTAGCATGCTTAAAAATAAACAAACCGGTTTACACGTGCTAAAGCACTTCGCCACACTCCCCCTTCCACCCGCACTTCAGGTAGCATGCTTAACAATCGTGATCAAAGTGAGCATGCTTATTTGTAGCACGTCCGTCCACACATGCTACTAAGTAGCATAATTGCTCAAAAGTAGCATGCTTTAAGCATGTGTAACCAGCACCTTTAGACTCCAATTGGACTTCTCTTCTCAATCGTTACGCTCTTGAAATAGCGGTCGTGGTCACCATCTAGTCGTATTCCTGGCAGTTGTTCTTCGCACAATATCTCACCATTTCCACCTGTTAGTAGTCGGTGCACTCTTGTGATGGGCCACCGACAGCTATCGGGACGGTTTGCCTTGTACCACAAGACGTTTTATAGGCTCATTGCCTCTCCTGAAGATATGACCGGAAAACTTAAGTATGCGGGTTCCAATTAAAGATGATAACTTATTTGACTGGCGAACTCTCATTACATTACACGAAATCGTACTAAGTGTAAGGGATCATATACCTAATGGAACACGTCTAAAGAAGAGGAAAAGTCGCTTACCATCAAGCAATCCGTCTGCTCGTCTGCCAGCTATCATAGAAAAAAAAGTCTTTGATATAGCCCAACAAATCAGAACATAGAAGTCGCAGAAAGGGTGACCACACGAATCAATCGATCGATCGACAGAATGATGGGTATGGTAGAAACCTAGAAACAATCGATCAAAGTGGACTTATCCATTCTACCATAGTTTGATACAACCGTTCAATGTTCGATCGATTAAGGTGGTAACACCATGAGCTGGCCACACTGCTGCCATAAAACCGATAACGTTTGAAGCAGAAGTATCTTGAAGTGGAGACCACTTGTCAGTAAGCGTCGTGTAAGTTTGACCGTGAGAGGGCTACTCTTCAGCATGAATGGGTCGGCTCGACCGGGATGGATAAAAAATAAAGCTGGACGAGTAAGCAGAAAAGACGATGACGCAATAAAGGAAGGAAAAAAAGACGATCAGCGAAGACGGACGACGGACAGCATGTTGGGAAGACGAATGGCCGACGAAGATGGAAGACGTACATAGTAAGAAGCATTAAGAAGATAATTATATAGAAGTACTTATTTGAATCCTTGGCTTTATTCGGAACCCCATCCCACAGTTTTGGCCACGGCCTCACAGAAAACCGGCGTGAAGCAGCACTGTGCTGTGTTTCGCTGCATGAGTGAGGGTACCGGAGGCAAAATCGGGGGGAAAGAGAGTTCAAAGGTTGGCAGCGCACTTGTGATTGTGACATGGGCGGCGGCAATCGCTTACAATCAGGTGATACTTATGCTTGTCTGTCACCTATCACATAAAAAATAATAATAATAAGGTACACACTTAAACTACATCGGATGTTTTTCATATGAATTTTAAGATTACTTTCATTACATTAATGAAAGTAATCTTAAAATTCATAGGAAAACATCTATATAATAACCCACGCAACTGGCATTATCGCAATCGTAGCACAAGATAACTGGAAAAATATTCTGAATTTTAAGTCCCATTCCGCTGGTGCTGATAAACGCTTGTAATTTAAACATTACGGCGGCTCTAGACTTGGGTAATTCTTGAGTGAGTATTCAAATCGTATCAGCTCACTTTTCAAGTCAATTGTGATAACTCACGCTTTCTTTTCTCATGTAGTCAGTAGCTAATCTAGTTCATTATAATGTACCTAAATCGAAAAGAAACTTTCTTATGACTGATGTAGAGACCTTCGTAACGAATAGAGTGGTTAATACGACAATTAGAAAGAGACAATAGTACTACCAACGATAAACGATAATGCAATTATCATTAATGGTCATAATTTTAATATACTTATTAATTTAAGTAAATAACTAATAAATAAATGACTAATAACGTAGAATAGCCAAAAGGAGTTTGTGAGTTCAATTCCTGTCTGAAGACGCGATTTGTTTATATGTGCGGTATTCAATTCGGAATTTCAATGCGACTTGTGATGAGGCCGAATCCACTCTTTTCAGTTTAGTGAACTGTTTTGCGCATGTCTAAGTAGCACGCAATGTAATAAATATGCGATGAGGTCGTTAATATACAATTTTGCAAAATTGATTGTAATGGTATAATGCTTGATCTCGTTTACATTCATATGTTAAAGTTATTATTATATTAACCTTAATATGAATGTACCTAGAGATAAATTATTTTGACACGACGACGATTTTATTTTGAGTTGAGACGTGACAATGGGACTGACGAGTATGTAAAGTCGGAAGAGTTATCTTCTACAGTCAATTTGGGTAACTTTGAATTACCTTTTAACTTTGAATAAAACAGGTTTAAAGATTTTTTATTTTATTCCTTGGAATTCCTATACAATTTATAACGGTACCTACGTTGAATGGATCGACCTTTAGATACGGTTTTAAATTGTATAGGAATTCCAAGGAATAAAATAAAAAATCTTTAAACCAGTTTTATTCAAAGTTACAAGGTAATTCAAAGTTACCCAAATTGACTGTACTTAGTTTGTGATTGGAATTACCTAATGCTGTTTTGACATTTTCTCATAGAAAAAACGTTTTACCGCGCCCCCCTGTCAATATCACTGAAGTGCCTTCTAATCTTGGTCGGTCTGTAACTCGGAACAATAACTATATTGTTTTGAGGTCTGTAACGCGCACATAGAATAAGAATGGCGGCATCCTAAGTCTATTAACGTGCGTGTGTTCGTTGACATTAGTTCCACCATCCAACAGTTCTATTTATAGAGGTCAGTTCAGTTTTAAATGGATCTAATGATGTAAATGATTATCGCTAATAATTTACATCATTAGATCATTACTTTTCTCTATGAACGTGCCTAAGTCCTAAGTCTATGAACGAGCGTGTATTCGTTGACATTAGTACCTACCATCCAGCAGTTCCATTATGGAGCTCAGTTTAGTTTTATATGGATATAATGATGTAAATGATTATCGCTAATAATTTACATCATTAGATCATTATTTTTTCTATTAACGTGCCTAAGTCCTAAGTCTATGAACGTGCGTGTATTCGTTGACATTAGTACCTACCATCCAACAGTTCCATTATGGAGCTCAGTTCAGTTTTAAATGGATCTAATGATGTAAATGATTATCGCTAATAATTTACATCATTAGACCATTATTTGTTTTCTGGGTACAATAGAACTAATGACAATTTCGTTATCACTAGATTCATTTTATATGTAAAAATTTCGACTATTCAAAAAAAGTATTAAATAAAAAAATAAATATTTCACAACATCACATACATTGATCTGACTCCGAGATAGGTAGCTCAAGCACCTGTGTTACGGATATCAGAATCAACAGTGGGATTACAAATATATACATATAATACTTTTCTTTTGTAAATACATACTTATAATACATAACAAACACCCAGACCAATACAAACAAACATGTTCATGCACACAAATGTTTGTACTGTGCGGGGATCGAACCCGCAACCCTTGTATCAGAGGCAGCGTGCACTACCACTGTTCCAATCGGGTCGTCATTACATAGAGTTTTTACTGAATATTACTCAGGAACAATGATAGCTAAGGATCTCTCAGTAGGTCGTACCAGACGTTGCCGGTCCGAATCAAATTATGTGCGTATTTCTACCATTACCATTTTATTAGCTCGGCGGTGAGTGAAAACATCAAATGTTTGTTAAAGTATGGATACCCACTCACATTTTGGAAATATGATTGTGATGATGATGTAACCATGATCTGCTTGTTCCCTGTGAAAGGGTTAGACGACAGTAACTTTCTGATAATTACCAGACTTACCCAATTCAAGATTGGTTGGGTATGCTTGGGCAGACCCCGGTCTTCAAAGCGACAAATTTGGGAGCGTAAAGAAAACACACTCTGAGGTGATAGATTCAGTGAAGAAACGGAGAATTCCTTTATGCAATAGGTATATATTAACGACTAGCTACTAACGACGAGCGCAGTGGTTAGTGGGTCGCACTTTAAAGCGACGGCTGTGCAAGAGGTCCCGGGTTCGATCGATTAGTGGCAGCCCGGAGTCTGGAAGTTGGCGGTCTTGTACCCCCGTGCCTCGGAAAGCACGTTAAGCCGTTGGTCCTGCGCCCAATCCCTTTCTGGTCGTGTCACAGTAGTGTCCCATCGGAATATGAGGGTAAGGGAATAGAGAGTGCACTTGTGTTTGCGCACACACTTGAGCACTATAATATATCCTGCTTACGTGGCTGATCGTTGAGATTGGCCGCCGTAGCCGTAATCGGTTGGAGGATATTATATATTAACAAAGAGCACAGTAACATATGCGTCAGAGCATCGACGCCTGAGTTTGCCATTTAAACTTCAACGAATCAATATTTTGTCACAATGATATTCGGTTAGTAATATTTGACATTATTTAATATTAAGAGTGGGTGTAAATATACCGCGTGGGTGCAGGACTGCGGACGGCCTTCAGATCTAAAAAAGTTGACATCATACCTTTACTCCTTTCAAGCCTACTGTATCACTACAATATTGCCTTGTTGATATAGTTTAGTAAGTGGTCCATTAGCATGAAAGTTTATGTGTTAGGCAAGCAAATCAAACACTTGGGTGTGGTCCCAAATAACATTATGTAGTTATGCCACTCCGTACCGATGACTGTTTTAGGCCTACTTTGATGCAATAAGATTACTTAATATTTTATGTGCCATTAGGTCCAAGTTTATATTAGTCGATGACCACGGACTGATTTGGGCGTGATGATGGGCATACCCTAATGGTGACATACACTTTCACTGTCTTTTAGACATCGTTTGGAACTAGGTATCTATGTCAAAATATGTCTCAAATTCGGTACAGGATTACCTACCTACTTTTAAAAAACAATTTATATCATCCCCTATGTAAATAATAAATTAATTGAAAATCGATTATTTCTAGATACAGACAGCATCAAAATTATCTTAGTATTCAAATCTACCAAAAATATCCGGCCATTTTTCTCGGAACTAGGTTAATCAACAAACTTTTATGTATTTTATTATACCAACAGAAAAAAAATGCTTTTATACTGCGATTTTTCACTTTGACAACGAGTTGGCAAGCTTTTTATTGCCAGTGGCAAAAACGTGTTCGTTTTGCAGCTGCGTACCAAGGTTCAATGCGCTAATGTGTATATACTCCCCCCGGATATCAGTCAATCAATCATTCAACAGGCTATTTCCGCCCACTGCTGACCGTAGGCGTCCTTCATGCTGCTCCACGTAAGTATCCTTTTCTCATCCAGTTACTGCGAGGAGCAGCTCCATAAAAGGGACAGGGTATCTAAGTTTTTTGATCTCCCAGGGGTAAATGCGCCTTATGCATGGCAGACCAGTCTTTTGAGTAATGTGAGACTCTCCGTTGGCTGTACCTCTGCTAATAAAAGACGTACATTCGATATACCTACCCACCCACTAAACTCCCTGGGGCTTGTCCTAAAAGTGTGGAAGTGGACGTGGTGCAACAACAGCTCGAAGCCTCCTCTCCACGACCCTCCCCAGGGAAGAGTCTTACCAGCGCGTCCTCCTTTCGTTCCTTTTCGTATGGTTTTCAGTCCAAAGCGCTCAATGCTGCTCCCGCAGCCCAATATGTACCTTCCCGGGCGAGATCCACACTGCTGGATTTGCTACGCTGCCCTTGCTTAAACGCGGTGTCCACTCTGAAACATCTCTGATTCAACGGTTGTCGGCACGGCAGACGTGGTCAGTGCCTACAAGTGGCAGGTACCTACTTGGTAAATATAAAGTGATCAAATAAAGTACCAGATGTCTTATCGACTGCAATAAACAAATGACGGCCATCATTATTCTTCACTTACGTGAATGGTGATTGCGAGAAAGCCTCGGGTCATTATGATTATGGTCCTAGTTATATTTTAGTTCTTTTGTCATATTTTACACGTAGACACTTGACATCCGTGAACCTACCTACAGTGGTGAGCAATAAATCAAATTTCAAGTAGAGATGTGAAAAGTTATCGATATTTATTTATTTATATATAAGGTACACCAACAGCAATACACATAAAACAATAACAAATGACTGTGACAATGACTTGAAAAGGAAATATTCAAATATGTTTGCCAATTATAGGTATACACAGCGTATAGCGATATTAAGAAGACTTAGTTTTAGACAAAAAAAAACGAGCCTTGTGTCTGTTGGTTTTTACTTACATTTCCGATTTTTTATCGTTAGTTAATTAAAACTAAACTTTTTGGGTTATGTAGGGTTACCAAACATAAGGAATATAGTATCTGATAGATTTTATTTTATTTATTGTGACACATAATAGAGTACAGTTATTGGTGTACAAACAGGAAGATAATATAAATCAGGTACTACTAAAAATGTGTCCGAGGAGGAACAATAAATCTTCTGCAGACATTAGAACTAGGAATATAAAAGTTAACAAAAGATTTACTAGGAAAGGAACTAACATTAAAGTTACGTTAAGATTGCATAATATTTGACATTTCCAAGAGTTCTGTTACTTCAAAACTAAATTAAATTAATAAAATATTTAACAAAATAAGGTACTATCATTTCTTTAACAACGGGAAAAAAGAATATCGTTTATTTTTGTTTTAGCAATTTATTCTGAAGTAAATAACGCACATAACAACTTAATTGGCAAGAAAAATCCAATAAAAATCAAGTAAATGCCGCACTCAAAACTTGCATCCCGCCTGCGATGCGAATAACGCGAACGTGCGTTATTTACTTTAAAAATATATTATTCGATTTTTCTTGCCAAGGAAAAAATCGATGAAAACATTCGATTTTTCCCGTATTCCACATCTCTATTCAAACCGGGAAAGTGCCGTTAATTCTTCATAATGCGCACGAGTTGACATCGGCGCAATCATGCATGCTAAGTTGCACGTGTAATCAGTATGTGCATCCCTTTCCTTATCTATCGTTAGGTAAGGAAGCGAACACACCGTGTACTTAATGTAGGAACCTTTGGCATGACAAAATAGATAAAAATTACGAGAAAAAACAAAAAAATAACTTGACGTTTCAGCTACGATATAGCAGCGTAGTCACAAGAAGACTGGCGGTGCATGGTGTATAGTTCGCTGAGAAACTAAGTTGTAATTGTGAAAAACTTCTGCTTTTCTTATCTGCTGTATAGCAGTATTCAGGTGACACCTGAACACTGCTGTTGTGATTTCCATTTCAAATAAATTATATTTAGGGTAACGTTAAAGCAAATTGATGAAACCGTCATCAATTTATATAATCGAAGTGCAGTTTGCAATCGAGTCCTTTAAAGTTCAACCCATAAGCGATTGCCGCCGCTGCCACAAGTGCGCTGCTAACCTTCAAACCCTCCTTTCCACCGGAATGAGGCTCTCGTACCCTCACTCACGCAGGGAAACACAGCACAATGCTGCTTCACGCCGGTTTCTGTGAGGCCGTAGAATCACTCCGGTCGAGCCGGCCTATTATCGGTTAAGATTATTAAAATTCATTTAAAAATCGTACCCAAGATGAGGATAATTAAATTTTTTTCATGTTGAGAAAAGATCAACTTTTAAATCGTGGTCCTTGATTGCTCTAAAAGTGCATTATACAAGTAATATTATCACTCTCTTAACTCGGTTTCAGAAATGATGAGATGGATTGCATGCCTCAAGTGGCAATGGGCAGGGCACATAGCGAGGAGAACAGACGGCCGTTAGGGCGGAAAGGTCCTCGAGTGGAGTCCACGTCAAGGTCAAGGTGGACCGACGAACTGATGAAAATCGCGGGAATCCATTGGATGCGGGCGGCACAGGACCGATCTGTGCGAAGAACATTAGGGGTAGGCCAATGACTAGCAGTGGACGTCTTTTGGCTGAAATGAATTAATGAACTCGGTTTAAAGTAAATAAGTTCTCCAATATTATGTAAAGAAATGATTTGGTTTTTCTCATCCCAAATGTAAAATTAGACTACGAAAAATGCGTAGGTATAGGCTTGTAACAGCCGATGTCCGTTCACTTCTTCCTCCCGAGTATTCACCGATTTTTTACCCCAGAGTTTCTCATCCAGTCTTTGTCAGTAACCCTCCTAGGTCATCGATCCAACGACTGTCAGGGAGTACAGCGGTCGCCTACTACTGGTACATATAAAATTCTAACAAACCACAAAAATGCACAGTCCAACAAAAGGAGCGAGCAACAGTTGTTAAGATTCAAAAGAATCTCCACTAGCCTCACTGTGCACCTAGCGCTAGGAGCAATCACACGCAGCTGACACGCCAACTCGGCGAAGATGTTCAATGATGCATGCCGAGCGCTGCCACAGGGCTGGCTCCGTATAACGCTATCTCAAATCTAACCTAGACCGCACCATGACATGATCTACACGTTAAGGCCGCTAGGTGGCACAACTTTCAAGCAGGGGCAATCTTCATTTCCTAACTTGCTCTCCGGCTGCCTACATCACGTGCTAATCAAGTTACGCACACATACATAATACAGTGATCTCGACCTGATTCAGCACATAGATTCAACATGACACAACAGACACAGACTATACAGAAGGTGCTTGGAGAAACATGATACGATATACTCTGCCTACCGCGTAAGTCAACGATCCCTTTGATCAACATGAGCTGGAGCCGATCTTCTGTGACTACTATTTTGTGTTTATTTGATGTTTCTGTCATCAAATGAATTTAAGGATATCTCACTGTCACGTTCATCTTTCTCTTGTTACTGTATTTTTTCAATTGACTTTATCACTGACTGTGACATTACTCAACACAATACAATCTCGCCATTGACCATGGGAGAGCCACGCTTCGGCATGAATGGGCCGGTTCGACCGAATTGGTACCACGGTCCCACAGAAAACCGGCGTAAAGCAGCACTGTGATGTGTTTCGCTGCGTGAAGTGAGGGTACCGGAGGCCCAATCCGGGGGAAACGCGAGGGTTTAAAGATTGACAGCGCATATGTCACTCCACTGGTGTCACGGGCGGTGGCAATTGCTTACCATCACGTGATCCGTCAGCTCGTCTGAAACCATAACACATGAAAATAAAATGTCGCCATTATTGAATAATTGAAATCACAATCCCACAATAAAACCCTACTGATTAGGATTGTTCGTTCTACAGATTCAGTTGAAATTACACTCGATCAATAACAGTTTTTTTTAGACGACATTAATATCTACTACCTAGAATAGAGTCCAACGCAAAAAGTTCTCTTGACGCTGGAAAATTAAAAACCTATTCCAAGAAAATAAGCTGTGGTTGACATGCTTTTGTAAAATTGTTTCGTATTCTCGGAAGTTGATATCCCTAACTCCTGTAGAATTGAATCCCTAACTCCCGTTCTTCAGCCCACAACGCGTAAAGTTGTTTTTTTTTTCATCATTTCAGTGGACATTCAATCGTGCGTAGTCCAGTTCTAGTTTTCTAACTCTATTTTTATTTTTTCTAGTGACGTCAGTCGAGCAAGCAGCAAGCGGGTCAACCGTATGTGATGCTCATCGCCATCCATAAGAACATCTATGTGTAATCAGAAAAGTCGCTGATGCGCTGACGGCATAATGCCGTCAGAAAGACGCTTGTAACTTGAAGATTGGAACCGTCACGAAATACCCCCTCATTCTCCTCATAATTCCCGGTTTTATCCAAAACTGTCGCTCTAGAGTCTCGGGTACGCTAGACCATCATTCGGGATTTGGGGAGTCTGATATTTTTTTTTGGTCAACAGGCTAACGCTTGACCACAATCGCACCTGATGGAAAGCGACGATGAGGTCTAGGATGATACGCGGTTTGCCTAAAAGATGCCTGTTCATCTTGCCTTAAAGATGGCCAGATTATAGTGGTCAGAAAAAAACAGACCTCGGATGATAATGAAGCAACTGCCATCTGACCTTCGCAACCCTTAACAGGGTCCGATTCCCTGTCAACTGAATAATGGTTACACGTTTCAGTAAACTATTCAAACCGTGGAGGTTTCTTCACGAATAGTAGAAACCGTCAGGAATACCGTCGTAGCCAAGATGTTTGCTTACTATGTCACGATAGCTGATACTACATTCCGAAGATGTCATCCCTAGCTTCAATGTACAGTCTGCTATCCCCTCACGCACCGGCAGGCCATACAAATTGCCCACATCGCACGTCTTCATCCACCTCGCGTATAATTGTTGTTATTTACTAATACTTAGCATGTATGTAGTACAAATACATACGACTTCAAGTTTCAAGAGAAATCTGAGAACTTCTAATGATTAGGTGGAAAGAAAGTTAAAGTAGGAAATAAATAGCGACTCTTATTAGCTTTAGGATAGTTCATTATTTAAATTACGAGGCTTTTCTTCTCATTAGGTATTTTACTTGGAGCCGTCAAGTTCTTGAGTGGAGACCGCGACTCGGTAAGCGTAGTGTAGGACGCCCTGCGACAAGATGGGATGATGACATTCGAAGGCTGGCTGGTGTGGGCTGGATAAGAGTGGCCGAAAATCGGGAGCAGTGGCGTGCATTAGGGGAGACCTATGTCCAGCAGAGGACGATTGTGGGTTGCTGATGATGATGATATTAAAAGGATGTTCGGTTTAAGTTTATGACATTCTTAGGTCTGTATTTTGTCCAAGGTTCTAGTTGGAACTGACCTGCTACCTCGTATCAAGGAATGTTTCCGATACGACATTTCAGACCTGGATACAGATTCTACCGATATGGCAAGTAATATCTTTATGGATTTCGGTTTCCTAACCGAAACCAATAAAGATATTATTTTATACTCCTGTATAAAATCATTTTCGATCAGGGGCCTATTTTAGTCCACTCGACATTGAAGTCGAATGAGAAATTTGTATGGACGAATGTAGGAAATCTCTAAATTCTTCATTCGATAGTGCGCAAACACAAGTGCACTTTCTCCCTTACCCTCATATTTCGAATGGGGCACCAGCATGACACGAAGAGAGGGAGAGGGATTGGGCGCTCTGTCTCCAGTGGCGCAGTGGTTAGTGGATTCGCACTTTAAAGCGACGGCTGCGTAAGGGGTTCCGGGTTCGAACCCCGTGTCGGGCCTAACAAATTTTTGTAGCTAATGTTTTCGGTAAGAAATTCTTAGTGTCAGCCCGGAGTCTGGAAGACGGCGGTCATAGTACCCCCGAGCGAACTATCTATGCATAGATATCAAAGATTGATGCTAAGGTTTTTCAGTTCAAAAAAATATTATCCTAAAAAAAATTATTCAAAAAGGATCATCTCTCGTAATACCTAAACAAATTTCCTATTTCGCAAAGACATTTGACCTCGTGCCTACCTCAAAATGAATACCTTTCATGTCATTTGAAATCAGTAAAACAAGCGTCTCACTCAAACTAATTGAAAATTGAGACTGAGGTTCCTAATTCCAAAGATTCATTCATACCTTTGTTCGGGAACAAAGGCTTCCGTTAGTCGAGGGTGACCAGACCGCCCGTATTTTATGGTTCCGTTTACGGACCACAAAAATTTTAAACCGGAATTTGGTACTTAAATAATTACAGAGTCGGTCCAATTCCAAGGTGCAAAATTTTAAAGATCCTTTGCTAAACAGTTTTCTTTCTTTACACACTTCTTCAAACACGCCGTGTCTCTTTTGTTGCCATGCGACAGGTATATTACTTTTCTAGTAAAGTATCAGCATATATACTGTCCCGCTGCAGATCAAAGGCCTCCATCATAGAAATCAAGTCACTGCTACTATAATGGGATCAGGCTTCATCACCACGCTTGCCTAATGCGGATTGGTGATCACAATCCCGAGCTATGTTCGAAAAATACATACCCGAGATCACGGCCTAATACTTAAACCGCTAGAGCAACGAGGCGATCTTTACAAGTCCTATTAACTTAATCAATGAATAACAACAGTATGACGAAATAATTCAAATTGTAATATAATATAATATCTGTTTTACTGAGGCCCGATTCAACCAATCTTTATCCGTGGATAAATCTATATTATAACGTCAGATTTGTATATTATGACAGAGCTTTACCATAGATTTAGTATCGGAATAAGATTAGTCGAATCGGCCCTGTGTCAAATTGTATGAACATAATATTTATTATACATGTATTATAATCAGAATTTGAATCTAGATATGCGTTATGTGAATGTGATGTTTGTTTTTTTCAAAATCAACAGCTCTCAATATTACATCATGTAAAAAGTTATGCACTACTTACTTATCTCCTTAATAAATTTATCCACATCTAATGATTTTGCTACACCCTGCCAGGGTAAAGTACTCATACTTTTTGATAATGCGTAACACATCTTTTATACAATGTACGTAATGCGATGAATAAATAAATACATATTTGATATATTCTCATTCGTTTACAGGACAGGTTTCTTTGTAGCACTGTGCTAAGTTTCGCTGCCTGAGTGAGGTTACCGGAGGCTTAATCCGGGGAAAGGGGGGCTTAAAGGTTGGCAGCGCACTTATGACTCCACTAGTGTCGCGGGTGTCCATAGGGCGGCGGCAATCGCTTACCATCAGTTGGACCGTCTGCTCGTCTGCCACCTATCACAGAAAAGGTTCTGAGGGTTAATTCCTTTTCCACCCTGCATGTTTAGTGGGTTCTGGTCACCACAGTTGTCCCCCTTCGCTTTGTTTTGAAGAAAAAAGAAAAAGAGCAAGTGCCATGCGGTGTTTCGGGATTAGAGTTCCGTACTTTTTTTTCTGTAGTGACATACTAGTTTGGGATTCTACTTTTGTGTTTCGTATAATAAAGGTATTCCAGTGTCTTTATTTTTGTAACCGGACATTTGGCCGCATTTTCACCAATCATAAGTGATATAATGATACGGCCGAGGATCTTTTTGGCATAGTTATATATAGATAGATACTGCTGATTGCACAAAAATTACAACTTACTGACATGAAAAAAACATGAAGCGTCTTCAAGCGCGCTCCAAACGTACCTGAAAAAAGAAAAACAAAATGAAAATATAAAAATAATGATTGCCAATTATCACCGTGGATGAGCCACGCTTCAGCATGAATGGGATCGCTCTACCGGAGTGATACCATCGGCCTCTAGAGGGAAGGTTTAAATGTTGGCAGTACAGTAGTCGCAGGAGAACTAAGGTCACAGACATAGCCCAAAGGATTGCATGCCTCAAGTGGCAATGGTCAGGGCACATAGCGAGGAGAACAGACGGCCGTTGGGGCGGAAAGGTCCTCGAGTGGAGGCCACGTACAGGAAGTCGCAGCCGTGGCAGGCCTCCTACAAGGTGGACCGACGATCTGGGGAAGATCGCGGGAATCCATTGGATGCGGGCGGCACAGGACCGTTCTGTGTGGAGAACATTGGGGGAGGCCTGTGTCCAGCAGTGGACGTCTATTGACTGAAATGATGATGATGAGTACAGTTGTGTTGTAAGCGAAACTCGTCTCTCGTATAGCTCGTCACCGAGCTAATGGTAGAAATACGCAAACATATTTGAATAATGAGGTGCATGCTCAGATTCAAAGTAGGTACGCCCCGCTCTCCGCCCCTCCCTCCGTATTGAGAATGCGTTCTTACCCATTAAGCTCTATATCTCTTCATCGCTTTCCAGCCACATTATATGTAAACTAAATATCATCAGACCGTAGAAGGTCTTATCACGAGGCCTTTAACCTTTATTTACTTACAAACTACAAATCCTTTGTATCATAAATGCAAAAAGTGTTCGTATTCCCTTTTTCACGTAGTAACTGAGTAATGTGATCAACGTGATATTTTGCTCAGAAATAGTTGAAGGGCTGACATTGACGTATCTCGGTTACGTACCGTTTACTCTGATAAAATATCACATAGATACAAGCACTCGAAAAATACGCATTTGTTGCGAAATCACATTTTCTTATTCGCTATATACAGTATCGTTCCTTCGTAGCCAAGTTTTTACGATAATGATCTCGATGGCAAGTGGTTATAACCTTACGCAGCTCGCCCACACGACAGTCGAGGCGGGATGGAGTCGACGCAGAGGCGCATAAGCGGTGCATTGTAGCTAAGGTTTACACATACTGGACTCGCCGTACGGACGAGCTGAAGGCGGGAAGACGTCGAGGCGTGTGCCCGCGCCGCGATTGAAAGTATGAGTTAAGATAAATGGAAGCATAGTCGCCTGCGACTCGACTCTACATAGAGAAAAACCTAAAACGCCTCTCAACTCCAAGCCGCCTCCGCCGCGACTATTGTGTAGACGACGCCTTCTTTTTATGCTAGAGGCGAGGCGACAAACGAGCAAGCGAGTCACCTGAATGAAAGTAATCTTCGCCGCCCATAAACATCCACGAAATCAAAAAACCTTACACGAAGAAAAGGCTTGATTCCCGGGCTTAATTTTGAAAACATTTCTTAAACTTTCTTGGGTCTGATTGTACACACTCGGTTATCTTGTACTGATAGCCCAACTGAGTCTTTGTATTCACAAAATCTTCCAGAACGTAATAATGCGCTTGAGACTAATTTCTGCTCCTAAATGGCATGCCTCCAAACTTTCCTTGTCAAATGTCCCGAAAAATCCCCTGGGAAGAACAACCGCCAAGACTTTGTAGAGACATATTTTAAATAACCCGACTCAAACTCTGCTCGATGACAGTGGCTTAACTACTATAGAGTTTTAGGGGTGGCAAAATGGCGCAGGCCCGCAAACCAAGGGGACTCCCCTGCCTCAACTAGGGCCTCTTCTGGAGAATTTGCCACGGGGTGTCAAGTGGTATAGTTATGCCAATGCTCGATGGGCTATATATAGTTGGCAGTAGGTAAATTCGGCAATAGAGGTGATGACTAGTCGCCAGGCTACAGACAGATGAACCAATTAGTGATCTTATAAGGCTTCTGTTGTTTCCGTTGAAGGTTTTGAAATCCTAATAATATCACCTTGATGCCTTATGATACCTTAAATATATGTGCTATGCTCATCTCTTCTGTTCTTCTTCTCCACATGATCCTTAGATAGACAAGTAAGTAATATTTACGAGTATTTAATCAACAGTGGGAGAGCCACGTTTCGGCATGAATAGGCCGGCTCGACCGGACTAATACCACGTCCTCACAAAAAATCGGCGTGAAGCAGTGCATATGCTGTGTTTCGCTGCGTGAGTGAGTTTACCGGAGGCCCAATCCAGGGGAAGGGGGGTTAAAAGATAAGCAGCGCACTTGTGACACCACTGGTGTTGCAGGCGTCCATGGGCGGCGGTAATCGCTTACCATCAGGTGATCCATCTGCTCGTCTGCCACTTATATCATAAAAAAAAAATGTAAAGTAATGTTTAAATATTTTATTAAATACTCGCAAATGTGCCAGGAGATAACCTAAAATGTTTGAATAAACGAATATCTACCATTAGATAATTTTGTTACGAAACCATTTTCATAAGCGCAATGTTTAATGTAATAGCTGTTGAACAAAGTTGCCGTTTGGGTGGGATGTTTTGGCATCCATTTTAAATAATCTTAAAATTGTGATAACTTGGAATCATTAAAGATAAAGATTTCTTTATTGGCCACAGAACACAAATTTAAACACAATCTAAATACGAATAGTATAAATACATAAATAGGATACATTCTTTAGCCAACAACTCAATAGCAGTCAGAAAATATTCAAATGCCTACATTTTCCATGGTAGGAAGGTAGCGAACCGGCAACTTTACGTATGGACAGCCACATATCAATCTGTTGAAATTCCACAATCGATTTCCACTTTACTGTCGCACTCGGAGACCTCAATTAGGCAAAATTTTCATTGACTTAATTAAGCGTATTAAAATAATTGTCAATATTTCATCTTAAGTAACCATAAAAGTTAATGTGACGTTTTTGATTGCGGCAGTTAATGTCTTTGGGCCGATACACACACCTGGGACCGATTCGACCAATCTTATTCCGATATTAAATATGTGGTAGGTATTGCACTGTCATTCTATACAAATCCGACGTTAAACCATAGATTTATACACGGATAAAGATTGGTCGAATCGGGTCTTAGTTTAATATCAATTGATTTGACAGATTGTTGTAAACTGATATGTGACTGTCTGTACCTAATTATATACATATTTTTGGTAAAAAATACTCCCGCCTGCTAATTCTCGTAATACGAGTATCAAAAACTACCGATTCATCATACTGGAAAATCTAATAGGCACCTACACAATATTTTAATTTTAAAGAGCGTTAGCTAAATTGTTTTAGCTATCGAGAACACTAGCTTAAAACGCCTTAATTTTCCAGGCGGCAGCTTAAAATTTCTATCCCCAAACTCATCTATGGA
Organism: Marasmia exigua; assembly: GCA_019059595.1. Classification (NCBI taxonomy): domain Eukaryota; kingdom Metazoa; phylum Arthropoda; class Insecta; order Lepidoptera; family Crambidae; genus Marasmia; species Marasmia exigua. The sequence continues at coordinate 21,045,943 of CM032471.1, forward strand.
ACATCGAAAAAAAACATTCCCCGAAATAATATAAGCTCCGCCGAGCAAGTGGCTTAAAAAACGCGACGCTCGGTGCTCGGTGAGATTGCTACTGTACCTATTTCTTTGGCGTTCGACTTAATTTGATGAGAATGTAAAAATGGCATTAGGTTATTTCGGAGGCGGAGGACGATTTATATTGCTGTAGATGCGATTATGGTATGACGGCGCCGGGCCATTACGCGTCACTTCTCTACTCTTTGCGTTTCCAAGTTTTATCTTTTCCGACAGTTGGAGTATAAATCTTGGGCTCGCATTTTTACCTATTTCATGTTTTTCTGCCATAGTCATCGTATGCAAATAATTTAAAAATTTAATTGAGACAACATCTCATACATACGGTACAACTGAAACGTGGCCGCTTACAATGTGCCGACTAAGGAGGCTCAAAGTCACCCAGAGAGCAATGGAGAGGGATATACTCGGAATCTCCTTGCGTGATCGTATCAGAAACTATGAGACCCGCATTAGAACTAATATCACAGACATAGCCCAAAGGATTGCATGCCTCAGATGACAATGGGCAGGGCACTTAACGAGGAGAACAGACGGCCTTTCAAGGTGCACCGACGATGTGATGAAAATCACGGGAATTTACTGGATGCAGGCGGTGCAGGACCGATCTGTGTAAAGAACATTGGGGAGGCCTACATCCAGCAGTGGGCGTCTATTGGATGAAATGATGATGATCATGATCATCTCATAGCTAACATTGATCTCAGGGCGTGACTAAACTGAATTCGCGATCGAATTTTAGTCCCGTCCCTTTCACACTTTTGTTTGGGTTCGTTATGGGACGATTTTGTTGTAGGCCCTCGGGTTGCAAACTGAGAGGTATAAAAATTTATTGTCATATCGCTAGAGGCTTAAATGTTATCTCTCGGACAGTTGAGTATCCACACAAGAACCATTAGTGGTCACTGCAGGCGGAACAAACACGACACCAGAACCGGGCTGACCGGATACCCCACCTGCACATTCTGTGCAGCAGAGGACGAGACGCCTAACGATCCCCTCGGGCTCTCAAGAAGCCGCATCCTGGGCAGCTACCGGACAGATGTGTCCGGAAGATGTTAAGGCTATCTCTCCCAAGGCTTTTATACGGTTGATGCTGACCGTGGGCCAGGGGGACGATCTATAAGGGGGAGCGGAGGTAACAATAGATCATATATGGTCGCAGTAAGCACTAGGCAACGAACGCTGCTAAGAATTTCGAATAATGTACGGTCGGCTGCAAAGAAATGTATACACATTAGTACTTTATCATAATTGCTAGGTATCATCTGACTTTTGCTTTTCTACACAGAAACGGGAGGTATTATTGTGACAAGGTGCTAAAGCGTATACATCTTTTTACAGCGGACTGTACTTTTAATATAACTCTGAAACGAGCTAGTATAGAGAGACAAAAAACCAGCACACCAATTCTTCCAAATCTTTAACAAAAAATGGCAGACAGTCAGAACAACCATTAACAATACATACTTGGCTAACTTGAACAAAATACCTACTCGTAATATAAAACGACTGTTTTTACAAGCTTTTATTTAGTAGTGGGGTAACAAACAAACAGTGGGGCAGGTGGCCCCGCTGTTTGTTTGTTTGTCTGTAAACATATCTTGCAAGTCGAATTCGACCCACTTCCCCCTTACCGATTGGGCTGAAATAATAATAATAATTCTCACAACATCTCATACGTTGGCCTGATTCCATACTAAGTAGCTTAAGCACTTGTGTTACAGATATCAGACAACAGAGGAACACAAATATATACTTAAATACATATTGATTACCAGGGAGCCTTTATTTAACGAAAGCAGACTAAGAAATCAAAAATAATTTTAATTGTACGAACAACCTTTCCTTTTCCCTGGGAATCTCGCGAAAAGTTTTTACATAATACGATGTGATAATTGAAAGCTGATTTTAAACTTTTTACAGCATTTTAAGACAAGCTTGTTTTTAAAAATTATAGTAGACGACCAGATGAATAAACACCATTAGAGTCTTTCCTGCCCTTGATTGGGCCTCTGGCACCCTCACTCACGCTGCGGCGCTGCTTCAGGCTGATTTTCAGTGTAACCGTGTATCACTCCAGTCTAGCCGGCTCATCCATGCCGAAGCGCAAGGTAAAATACTGCTTTTGCATGGTGCTGCTATTGGACTGTATATAAACTTAAAGTGCTGGTTAAAGGATGCTGACAAAAAGCACCTTTAACAGCAAAGCAATGTATTTTCGTTCAACAGACATAAGACATTAAGACACAATAAAAAAAATACAAAAATTAGTAAAAAAAAGAATAAAAACATAAACGACGTAAAAGAGGCTGGTCCAGCCGTCGATCCTCAACACTTGGGTATGCAAAGTGTTAAAAAGTTTACTGCACTTTTTATTTTAAAATGTGTAAATTTTCTAAACTTTTAATACTATGTGCCTGCAAATAACACAATATAACGGTTTTACAAAATTAAGTTCTAGTTAAGTTAAACCTTCCTCTGTTGCACCAGGACACAGTCGAATAATCAACAGTAAAGCATATTGTTTCTTACTTTTTAGTTTAAAAAAATTAGCTTTTAAACCCTTGAAGCAAGCATTTTCATAATTATATCAGTATGTCATTCCCGGTCGTATCCAGTATTTGAGTTATTGGACCCGGTAAAAACGTTTTATCTGTGATATAATTTTTCAAAACGACATCGGGGAAGACCACCTACACGTTATTAAAACGCGCCTTGATGTTATCATTCGACACTCGGGACGGGATTGGACGTCGATTGCTTAGTATCATCAAGAGTGGAGGACAATTAAAGAGGCCCACGTCCAAATATGGACAAAAAAATCAGGCTGCTATACATAGATTTTTTATGTGATATGTGGCGGATGAGCAGACGGATTACCTGATAGTAAACGATTACCAATGCCCTTGGACACCAACAACACCAAAGGAGTCACAAGTAGGTACGCTGCTAAAGTATTACCCTACCCTCACTCACTCGGTGACACATAGTGGCGGTTTTCCATGAGGTTGCGGTATTTACTCCGATTGAGCTGGTCTATTCATGGCCAAGGGTGGCCGTATGTACGAACAGTAAAGCAATGAGGTTATGTATCTACATAACCTCATTGCTTTACTGTTGATTTCCGTGCATTGTAATCAAAGTTTCGGGTTTATTGCGTTGCCAACCGGTCCATCGAGCAAATTACCATACAAACTAGCGCAGCCGTGGATAAGAGCATGTATTTAATTCGTTTTGCTAGTAAACTCGACAATTACCGGGCCGTTTCGTGTAATAGCATGATTCCGCTTCCTATTCCCAATGGGCTGTGTAATTTGAAGATGTTTTTCTCTTTGCGAAAGTAACTTGAAGAAATAAACCATGTAAACAGCTTTGCTTCAAGTAGATCTAAGATCGAGCATAATAACCAACTAAGGGTGGAGTCGACTAACTTGATAGTTAAAACAGGATAATTTACTTCGTTACTTTATTTTCGTAATAAACTCAATTTTTGTTCTTCCACTTGTTTCACAAATTGATTAACGAATTACATTATAAACCGGCAAAAAAGAATATGTAATGATTTGTGATTCATTATATGTCACCAGGGTATTTTTGTTAAGTAGGGTTATACAGGTAATGTCAAAAGCATAGACTTAGGATGCTGGTCAAAAGTGAAAAACAGCTGTGACAATGACAATGCCTTTTTGATTACCTAAGATATTAGTAATTCTGTCAAAATTGACGGTCTACTGATTTACCATTGGAATAAGCGTTGACTGGTTGGTAGGACGGATTTTTATTGTGCTATATCATAGATTTATCGATTAGACGAATCCAAACCTTAGAAACATACGCATTCGTAAGCGATAGTAGCTCTGTGGATATGAACGTGCAAGTGAAGACTTAGAAGTTCAAATCAGACGCAGGATTCATATTTCTTCCATAGCTCGGCTCCCATTGGGTATACAGGATAGAGTAAGGTAATAATACTCTGGTATGCAGTATCGTTATTATGCAAACTAGCAGAGTATAATATGTATGAAAAACTTGGAAGCACGTTATAAAGAGATACTATTATATTACACGATCAATGGCTTATCGTCAATTTAATAGGTGCTCCGTCGGAGGCTGAGCATGGTCGACTAGTTGGCAGCTCCGGTAATGGTCGTGTCCATACGAAAGGCCACAGCAATAGTAGTATTAGGGCTGCTTTATATCGGGCAAACTTTTGGGACATTTAATTTAGAGGGTATTCCTGCGTTTGTATGTTTAAACAATTTTATGGGTGCTCCGATATGGAGGCCGGAGTGCATTCCCAGCTAGATAAATAGATACTCTTTATTGCACTACATACAAAACTTAAAAGCTTAGTATACAGAGATACAACGTACAATTTATACGGTCTTATCACTGGAAGCGATCTCTAAATGACAACCTTCAGATAAAGGACACTAAGCAGAGGGGCTATTTGGCAGGCATATACTAATGTCGAGTCCGAAGGCCGCATCAATAGTAATATTAGGGCGGCTACATATTAGACGAGGTTTTGGGGCGTATAAGCAATCCTTTTGGAGTAAAATAGACGTGATATAGAAACGTGACGTGAATAGGTTCCAGGAATTCGTTACCCATTGCTAAACCTTTATCCCTGAGGTTCCAAATAGGTATTACATAGTTAAATTTGTACCGTGCTTCTTGCCCGCTATCGAAAATGATTCGACAAATAAACATTTTTGAAAACAAAAGTTGTATAGAATTTCATTCTCTTAATAGCAATAATTATAACCGGGATTACCGATGTGGGCGAAAAGTCCGCTAGACTAAAATTCGACTGGGCCACGTTTGTAGGATGCACCCGGAGAGGTGGACCAGACTTATCACCCATTGGCAGCCAGCAGGACGACGATTGAGAGGCAGGCCCAAAAAGAGATGGCGTGGTGATTTTTACCACTTCTCGGGCACTTAGCAGACCATCGCTAGAAATAGAGTCCAATGGCGGCTTTTAGGGGAGCCCTTTACCCAGCAGTGGGACGACGCAGGCTAAAAAAATATATAGCAATAATACATAGGAAACGGCCAAAGTACCTATGTATTTTAGATTTTACCAAATTCTGGACAAATAGAATGAATGTCTAAGGCTCGATTCGACCAATCTTTATCAGTTGATAAATCTATGGTACTCGTATAACGTCAGATTTGTATCGTATGTAGCACTATACCATAAATTTAGTATCATACTAACTCATCGCCCCTTAATGGGGAGGAGCCATGGATTCAAGAAGGGCGAATCCTAGCACCATGACCCACCTAAGATGAATTGTGGTTTACACAATTAACTTGTATCAAAGTCGATGGATGTTATCGATTGATTAGACTGGTAACTGCATGAGAAAATAATAAACTTGCCTATACTTAGTCAATTAAGTCGTGACGTTTATTCTTGAGGAACTAAAACGGTTCCTTTGATTTATAACTAATGGGGTTTACATTGCCCTATGACGTAAGCGGCAGTGACGTGACGCCATCATTTATTTTCTCGACTTTATTGACAGAGTATTTGTATTCACCTTTCCCCAGTGTATATACGCCCTCAACTATCATGGCCGTGTCGTTCGTTGCAGCTATGAAATTTTACGGGCAGGCGCTGACGAGTATTCAGCCTAGTGCCAGATATTTAATAGATACTTTCTTTACACAAGCCAGCTATATGAATGGCCTTGGTAAATATAAACATACAACTCAGTTCTTCACTTAGTAACTAGTGGCCTGCCCTCACTTCGTTTGCGGGACGTTAGTTCCACTTTATACCAATAGATGGCGCTAGGAGTCGATTACGTCGCGCAAGCGTTTCGTGTTTTGGGATTACCTTAAAGCTTTCCCGCTGTCTGTAGGATTTACCTCCGGACGACCGCTGCCCATCGGAAAAGCCCTATCCGCGGAACCTGATTCCCGCGGACACCCCGAATTGAAACCCACCAGACGCTGCGGGCTCCGGCTCCGCTGACGAACGCTGCCGGGAGCACCCCTGCTAGCTGACCTCGCCGCAACCACGAACGAAGACCAAGGCCCCCGCTGGCTCGAGACCGCTCAGCAGACGTCCCTTCCCTCGCGGAATGGTATCACGCCGCTGGGGTCCGGACTCGCTAGCGGCGAGTCTTTGTCGCATCCAGCACACGGACCATTAAAAATCACTAAATGATGAGGTCAAACGTTTTTCAGAATCTGGAATCATTTCGACTAAGCAAATAATGCACATGAAAATTCTTCTTCGAATACCTACTCGGTTTCTTTTCGACTTAGCGAAAAAATCCCAAATGTAGACCTACCAATTCTTTAGACTTATCTATCCTTTATATAGTAGAAAGAAACCCGTGTAATTTCACGTGTTCGTAAAACTGAAACGAAAAAAAAATTAAACCACAATTAGTGTCCTTTTAGCTGTACAACTCGATTTTAAGCCAGCGAACTTTTACAAATGGGATTGGTAACAAAATTTGAGGCCATTCCACACGCTTTCCTTTAAAACCCGTTCGGCAAAGAAAATCCAATAATGAGCGACGCCAGGAAAGAGTCGAATTAGGTATCGGGAACGCTTTACGTATTCGCGGCTAAATTAGGGATGTGGGGGAATTATCGATTATGGAAAAATCGGTAATCTACTTACAGGTCCAAATAAGTCTAGCGGGGACTAGAGTGCGTAGAAATCGTTTTTAGTATATACCTAAACTTTGCCGTTCGTTTTTGTCTCACAGAGACCATATTTCCGAATAAATATTCTAAGTCCTTCTCTTGGTTCTAAGCTACCTCTCCACAAATTTTCAGCCAAGGCGGTACAGCCGTTCTTGAGTTATAAAGTGTGTATATTGAGGTATTTTACAACTACTTCACTACACTTACATGTCGCGGTCTGTACCAATAGTTCTTTTTGTAACTAGGTATAATTAAATTTTCTTTAGGCTGAGTTAAACTATCGATTAATTTCTAATTATTTCAAAAGACAAATTATATAAAATTGGAACATTGACCACTTAAAATAATTCCCTTCATTTCGCCATCATCGTTCCACTCGATAACAGTTCCAACCCCATCATCTAAATGGTTGGCAGTCTTCAACTGTACGTTTCTCGAAGAACTTTCAACCTCAACGATGGAATGAGCTATTTGTCTGCGGTTTTTTCCGGACCGACACGACCTGCAAACCTTCAAGAAAAGAGCTGATTTGTTTTTATAGTATGTACTCGCGAAGACTCGCGGCAGACGGTAACCGACTGCCACTTTTACCTCTAACAATTTTTAACAACTTAACTGTCATAATTATGTCATTAGTAATATAAAATGAAATCCTCTACCGTCTGTCGCAAGTCTTTGCGGGTAGTATAAAAAGCCGGCGGTGTAAATTTTCTGGTGCTGTAGGTTTCCATGGGCGTCGGTAATCAATTACCATATAACCTGTACATGAAGCAGCCGTGGCAGGCCCCCCACAAGGTGGACCGACGATCTGGTGAAGATCGCGGGAATCCATCGGATGCGGGCGGCACAGGACCGATCTGTGTGGAGAACATTGGGGGAGGTCTATGTCCAGCAGTGGACGTCTATTGGCTGAAATGATGATGATGATTCATCTGCTCGTCTGCCCCCTGTCTCATAGATTAAAAAAGAATAATCAAAAATCGAATCGTCGTCGTCGTCAGCCCATTAAGTCCCCACTGCTGGGGCACGGGCCTCCCTCAATTACTTGAGGGGTAATTGCCATACTCACCACGCTTGGCAGACGGGTTGGCGAGGGTTTTGATATAAATGCAGAGTTTCCTTCTCTGGGTGCTGATGATCATGCCAGCAGCTTTACCTTAGTCGCCTTTTACGACACCTCGGTAAGAGTGAGGGTGGCCTATTCTACTCTGCCGGGGACCACACGGCGGTTAATAGAGTTTAAATCTAATTTTATCTACGTTCAGAGAATCTATATCAAATAAAAGGGACTATCTAGAACTGCGTTATTGTAATGTGCTAGTATAACTCACTATAAATTCTCGAATCGAAAAAGATCGATTAATATAATAATATTCTTTAAATTTTAATTTCATTAGATTTTCCGTGTAGTGAACATCCCTAGTCTAAATTGGCAAGGGCACGGAAAAAAGCATTAATGTCAGCAAGGATACGAGGCGCACACGTGACGGGAAAGAGGAATGCCGCCTGTCAGCTACCAACTAGAATTTAAAGGGAAACTTCTCGACACAGACGCACATACGTATATACTCGTACTGTGTAACAAGCAATCGTTTATCGGGGGAGCGTAGGTATTAGGGCGACGGGTTTTTCGAAAAGGCAGCATTATCTTTAGAAGCATAACATATCTTTAGAAGCGTCTTTTTGTTTCAATTCACAAAAAAACACATGGGGCCAGACCTAGTCACCGCGCTGGTGTGATCTAACATCGCTTGTTTGGCAGCCAGAATCGTGGCACGGTTGGTACCGAGAGCTTCACTACACCCTGGTCGCGTCGGCGAGGAAGGCTTTACGCTTAACAAGTAACATCGCACCATTTCATAAACTCGCGGTTTGAGTTCATCGCAGGGGCTGCGCGTTATGTATCGCAATTCGCGGGATTGACACGATTTCGCTGTTGCGCGGGCGACTGCGGTCTACACGACCTTTGTCACAGTATCCTTTATGCCTGAAGTGCCGAACTGTACTTTGGTTTTTGTTGGATTAATCCCGTCCGCTCCACATCGCCGCTCTGCCCCGCTAGTAGCCCTTTCCACCTGCGCGTGATTGATATTTGCCGCGCATTGATATTTGCCGCGTTGCGTACTAGATGTTTACATTATGATTTACGCTAGTAGTGGTTACTGCGCTAAATTGGTAACTGGATGGGGAAAATGATTCTATTGTGAAAATATGACCTACATAATATTTTTTTGCAGAAATGGCTTCTATTAACGATAGGTACCTACCTGCGTAAAAAAATTTGGGTAGTGATCAAAAAATCATCCTATATTAAACATACTTTTATAACACCCAGACACTGAATTAAGGTGACGGGTAGGGCGAACTAGCGACGCCAATCGATTTTAATTTTTAGCTACTAAACCGGATCTATTTTAAACTATTTCGGGGTTACAATCTCTCGGCAAACACTTATACTATTTAATGTTGGGTCCGTGCACAAACGCGAAAAATTGGTTCACCCCAAAAGTGGCCGCTTTTGGCGGTAAGCAATTTTTTGCGTACAAAAACGGACCCAATATTTGTGCATGGTTATTTAATAAATAGTATAAGTGTTTGCCGAGAGATTGCAATCCCGAAATTGTTTAAAATAGATCCGGTTTAGTAGCTAAAAATTAAAATCGATTGGCGTCGCTATCCGTCACCTTAACATAAGCACTGCTCACTAATATTTGTGGCTGCAATCAAACCATGAAGCACGAGCCAGAGAGCTATAACGAAATCGTCCTGTAACCTGGGGCATCCAAATAAAAGAAACAGAACAGCGGGAAGATTCGGTCGCAAATTAAGTTTCGTTGATGGCCTTCAGGCTCACAACCAAACGTGCCATATCGGGTAATTCTAAATTTTCGACACACAGTTTTGGGAAAACTATGTTTTCGTATGTCTTTGATTTTTAACACTAATATTATTTTACTTTGGTAATGTCAGGTTTTTAAACTAGGTCTGTCGCAAACAAGCGTGCAGCTCGCCTGATGCTACGCGACTACCGCAGTCTACGGACGTAAATTGAGGCCTCTTGCCTCTATCTCAATTTACGTCCGTAGGCCGCGGTCTTAGACAAGTGTTAAATTGTCTAAGGCTGCGGTAGTCGCACCGAATTAGTAAGTTAAATTAGAAAGCCCAATTTAGGCTACTTCAACTAAATAGCAAAATTAATAATAGCAGATGTTTATAACTCTTTATTTCATTTTTCTTTATTACTTTGTCGTATTTAACTAATTGTGTGTGTTCACGGTAATAATTCCAGGTATGAAAACCTCCTTAGTCAATTTTAGGCAACAAAAGTTATTTTCTTTTTCGATTCGAATTTCGATTATGTTTTATTTATAATTTTTCACTCTTGTCAAATATCTGTGTAAAACACAACGGAAATAAATTGTTATTTTAATTTGAAACAAATTCATATTACTTGACGAGTTAACAAGAAAACGAGAATCAATTACAGTCCACGAAAAATATCGAAGAACACAAATTTTGTTCAGTGTGTGTAACCTTGCCTTCATCTTAATTATGTTTTTAATTTTTACTTGCTTTTCTACGTATGTAATTAAGAATCGAATTATATTTTCTGACTAAGTGTAATCTATTTAACTTTTTAAAAACATTATCACATTTTTAATATTTTCACATTTTTTAAACCTTCAACTTGGTTTTCATAATCAAGTGGTATACCTATTACCTAACTAAAAATGTTCCACAAACGGTATTAAATTATTTTCTATATCACTGTATAAAGTTTCAAAAACTTCTAATGACTTTAACTTTGGGCGTACCTTTCCAAGATTGATGATGTAGGTTCAATCAAACGAGAATGCCAAAGTTGACCCTCTAATTATTCTATGCTATCACATCGTATTATTAAATCGTAAGCTAGACATTCAAACACTAGAGATTGCGTAGAGATGTAGCATTGCTATGTGTCTTCTATCGCATCTACAATGGGGAGTGTTCCGAGGAGCTGTTCGGCCTTATTCCAGCTGCAATTTTCACCATCGTACATCACGCCAGAATTCCAAATTTTACCCACATCACTTGGATGGATTTTACTCCACCACAGTGCGCTTCGCACGCCACTTCCTACCGCGCGTAGTTAAACTATGGAATCAGCTACCAACGATGGTGTTTCCGAACAGATACGACCTGGTGAATTTCAAGAAAAGAGCTTATTCCTCCCTTAAGAGCCGGCAACGCATGTGTGTTGCCCCGTGTGTCGCAGATGTCCATGGGCGGCGGTAATTCACTTACCATCAGGTGAGCCGTCTACTCGTTTGTCTGCCATAATGTAAAATAAAACTAACTTTTAATAAAAAAAATGATAAAGGCAAAACAGGCATCGAATAAGTATGTTAAAGTGACGGGTAGGGAACACTAGCGACGGCAATTGATTTAAATAGTATATTGTATATACAGGTTGTATCTGTGAACATTTACATCTCTCTAACCACGTGTTCTACCAACCATTCTGAACAACATTTGTTCAACGACTTTTCGAAATTCATTAAAAAAAAATTCTACTCCCCATACAAAATGACCAAGTCACGTGACCGACTTTGTATGAAAAGTTGAAATTTTTTCATGCGATTTTTCAAAAGTGATAGAACAAATGTTGTTCATAATGGTTAGTAGAACACGTGGTTTAAGGGATGTATATGTTCACAGATACATCGTGTATATAATGTATATAAGTACAATGTATATTAAAGTGTTTAGTCAAAAGGAAATACTAACTCGTCTCAGCCCCTTCTAACAGTAATTTGAATTGCAAATCACTAAACTTTATAGCAAATCAATACACTGATATCAGTAATTTTATTTACATTATCATATTTATTAGGTAAAGTCTCCGAGACTTCGTAATCCGATAACCGTTAAAGTTATTTAAGGGTCGTGAACAAGGATAATAAAATCTACGATGACGTTTCGTAACAATCCTCCAATTTAAATGATGGAGGTCAAAATAAACGTAGGAAACATATTATCTGTAAACATATTTTCTCAGAAGAAGTGTTCATGTAATATTGTTCAACCTCTATTTTGCTACAGTATACGATCACGGCAATACGACATAATAATTTCAGCAGAGACAAATTTCTTGTTTCGTACTTTTTAGGCGGGTTTTAGTTTTTAAACTTATTTTTTTAAGGTATCTTTAGGTACTTAAGTAAAATTACATATTTGGTTAAAAAAGTTCTTTCATTTGATGCCCCACACGGTACCGTCAAGTAATATATTTTTTTAGTTCCTTACTCTAAATCTCCTAGAGGGCGCTGTTATCAATTCAACGTGACTTCATGTCATCTATAATCAGAAAACAACCATACATACATACAGGTCAAAATCATAACCCTCCTTTTTGCTTAGCCGTTTTCGGGTAAAAATGGCACACAAGCCAATTACGATGGCAGTTTTCCGACATTTTTCACCATATATGTAACTCACAGATCGCAGATAGGTTTAAATTTTTAATCACGCATGAATAGTCACAAAATAGACTGGATTTTAAATCATTTTTATTTTGATGGTAAAATAACATAAAATTCTGGATAAATGTAAATTCTGAAAACTGATTCCGGACGACTGACAACGGACTGTACGTATGTTAGTAAAAATATATTCGACACTTTTTAGTCTTTAAAAAATAGTATAATCAAGATGCCTTTTATAAATAAATCAAAGACATGTGAATAGCTACATGACGATAATTGAGATATCATCATCGTTGCTTTTTCATACTATAGCATTAAGGCTTATTTATATCATATTTCCCAGGCTCTAAACGTAAGTACTATCGTGCTTTCATCGTTTGAAAGCACGATAGTACTAGTTTAACGAAACAAGAGCTTCACGTAGCTGGACTTAATCGATTTTCCAAAGATATCGAGAAAATCTTGAATAAACCTAAAATTTTCTTTATAACTGTAACCGATCCAATCATTTGGTTATTATAACATACGAGAGATCAAACCCATCGCCATTGTAAAATTTAACGTTACGACTCCATGCATAAATCCAAGGTTAGGTAATTTATTTATTTACCTTTGATAATTAATTATTTTATTTATTTACCTTGAAAAAGATGTTAAATGTTTCATATTATACATACCTACAGACAGGGTTATTTAAAAAACATCATGATTATTTATATTTCTCAAATTTTAGAACTTTTTATATCAGGGCATACCTAATTGAATAAGCTGATATTATTCAAATAACTCTGTATTGTAGAGAAGTTTTTTTAAATACTATCCAAATTTTGATATAATTATCAGATAGTAAAATCATTATATACGTATTTTTTCTTTAAGTATCATTAAGTACTAAAATATTGAGATATGTCATTCACAAAGTTATCCTAAAAACTCATGTCGTAAATGTTCGGCCGCGCACAGCACCCAGGCAGCCACCCACCGCAACCCGCGCCGCCCGCCCCACCATTTTCATTCATTAGGAGCGTCAGATTGCAAAAGGTTCTTAACTTCACAGTGCTAAATTTCACAGTGCTTTGGGTCTTTTCAACAACATATCTTTAGAAGCGTCTTTTTGTTTCAATTCACAAAAAAACACATGGGGCCAGACCTAGTCACCGCGCTGGTATGATCTAACATCGCTTGTTTGGCAGCCAGAATCGTGGCACGGTTGGTACCGAGAGCTTCACTACACCCTGGTTGCGTCGGCGAGGAAGGCTTTACGCCTAACAAGTAACATCGCAACATTTCATAAACTCGCGGTTTGAGTACATCGCAGTGGCTGCGCGTGATGTATCGCAATTCGCGGGATTGACTAGATTTCGCTGGGATTGCGCGGGCGACTTCGGTCTACACGACCTTTGTCACAGTATCCTTTTTGCCTGAAGTGCCGAACTGTACTTTGGTTTTTGTTGGATTAATCACGTCCGCTCCACATCGCCGCTCTCCCCCGCTAGTAGCCCTTTCCACCTCCATGCCGCACGCGCAGTCAATGGGCGACACTCCCGTGTCGCCCATTGACTTTCTGATCTGGACGGTCGCCATTTGTGGTCATCCTTCGTGGATCGACCTGTACTAGATGTTTACATTATGATTTATACTAGTAGTGGTTACTGCGCTAAATTGGTAACTGGATGGGGAAAATTATTCTATTGTGAAAATATGACCTACATAATATTTTTTTGCAGAAATGGCTTCTATTAACGATACGATAAAAAATCATCCTATATTAAACATACTATTATAACACCCAGACCCTGAATTAAGGTGACGGGTAGGGCACACTAGCGACGCCAATCGATTTTAAATTTTAAATACGAAACCGGATCTATTCTAAACTCGAAATAGTTTAAAATAGATCCGGGTTACAATCTCTCGGCAAACACTAATACTATTTAATGTTGGGTCCGTGCACAAACGCGAAAAATTGGTTTACCCCAAAAGTGGCCCCTTTTGGCGGTAAGCAATTTTTCGCGTACAAAAACGGACCCAATATATGTGCATGGTTATTTAATAAATAGTATAAGTGTTTGCCGAGAGATTGTAATCCCGAAATTGTTTAAAATAGATCCGGTTTAGTAGCTAAAAATTAAAATTGATTGGCTTCGCTATCCGTCACCTTAACATAAGCACTGCTCAGCTCACTAATATTTGTGGCTGCGATCAAACCATGAAGCACGAGCCAGAGAGCTATAACGAAATCGTCCTGTAACCTGGGGCATCCAAATAAAAGAAACAGAACAGCGGGAAGATTCGGTCGCAAATTAAGTTTCGTTGATGGCCTTCAGGCTCACAACCAAACGTGCCATATCGGGCCAGTCACTTGTACTTTAACTTCATATTTCACCATGAAAGAGCCTGGAAATGCTTATAAGGCGTGGTATTCAGACTCTTCGAATAAATTAATAAGTTCTCTTATTTAATTTTCGCCGACAAACTCCACTGCTAACACCTGACGAAGTTTGTTTATGAAATTCTTGCTACCCGTAATTTGTTCGAACAATGACAAATTTATGAGGCGTAGGCGACGAGATTGCTCCGATTTTCAAAAGGTGTGCTCGAAAGACATCTGCGTGATAAGCAAGTTTTTTGTTTAATAAGCTTTTTCTACTTTTCAAAATGATAGAAAGGATATAGTTTTGGTAAATTACAAACTAAGATGTTCGGTATTCATTTGGGTCGAGCCATCCCTAATCTAGGTTTGTATTTACGGGCCAGTCGTTAATAAAACTTTTTGTAGGATGAAAAAATTTCAAGTTTTCAAAGCTCCGTTTCGCAAGAAAAACATAGGTTGTGCTACGAGTAGGTACTCGTAACATGTAGTAGGTAATAAACCAATGATCGGAGTATTGTGATTTTTTCAAATAATATGGACATGCCTGGAATCCCGGGAATTCCGGGATTAAAGATATACTGTATACGATTAACAGTTATTTTCGTTTATACATACGAGCATTAACATATTCATAGACGCTTTGTGATACCATGTTTATTAAAAAAGTTATATTTGTTCTTTCGAAATTCAAGATACGTACGTTAGAAACAAAGGAACAAATTGTTAGTAAATATAGTTGTATCGAACGTTTGTGGATAAGTCCTTTCATGATAAAAATGAGTTATATATTTAACTCTAAAGTGAACATTTATTTGTTTTAATCCCGGGATCATAATCAGAATCCCGGGGCATGTATGGACATGCCCCGGGAATTAATGTTAATATGGATTAACATCTATATTTGCGGTCAGTGAACCCAAATAGCTCTACCCATTCCGATCATAGGTAATGAATGACCTATAACATTTTGATAGGCCAGGCAGATCATTTTATGATTCTTTCTTTTTATCATTACCTAATTTGCTGATCATTAAACGAAACGACATTACATAAAGTGATAATTTTCTGAATGTATATAAATTCTAATGTCCTTGGACCCAAGTTAAAATGAAGAGGTAAGATGAAGAGACACTGACTTTTCACGAAATATTTCAATTTGAAATGAGTTTCAAAGTTAAACATTTTCAAAAATGTTTATTTCAATATCTTTGCTAGGTGGACTGTTCGTAATTCAATTTAGTTCGCAGCAACCTGAATTTTCATACTATTAATATTCATATTGTGATCTTGTGATCTTCTCTTTAATAAAAATAAAACGTAATGAAATCATATTTGAAATCATATTTAAAATCACCTTGTATAGCAGTCTAACATTTGTGAAAATGTAATATCGTTCGTTTGAACAATTCGATCCTGTTATTTTATTTCGCTGATTGAATTTCATCATTCATGTGTCGCGTCTAAAGGATTCATATATGTATATATCCCTTTATTTCCTTTTTTATGAGACGATCTACTTACGTACAACCTCTCGAGATTGCCAAGACAGCGAAGAAGGTGGTCTTTGGTCGTCTTGGTCTCGCTAGTAAACCAAGGTTTGTCCACCAAAGGCTCTCCATTTCGAAAATTATTTGTGAATACATTAACGTCTCTTTCCGGTCCGATTACCGGGCAGTACATGCAAGATTAAAAAAAACTTAATATGCAGTTTTATTTCTTAATTGTTTAAAGTAAACGTGCTAACTTAAGGATTTATGGTACCGTTCCTTCAGGGCCAATTTTTGCCCACCCTCTAGGAGATAGTACTTATATTTTGAATAAGGAGCTCGTTCTTCCATTACCGGCATTACATGCAAGAAGAAACCGATTATATATTCTAAGTATTAAGTAAAACGTGCTAACTTAAGGATTTATGGTACCGTTCCTTCAGGGCCCAATTTTTTCCCACCCTCTAGGGAGATAGGTACTTATATTTTTGTAAGGGAGCTAGTTCTTAAAACATGGCCGGCATTCCATTCCAAAGAGATGACCAAACCGGTTATAATATTCCCCGCAAGTGAATGATATACACGGTCCATAAGTGTCACGGTCACCCATCGGATCTCACGCGGCGCGGGCGCATGTCGCAACTGCCGATTCTTTGTGCGTTCCGCTACGATTCGCACCACTCTCCTGTTACTTAGCACCAGTTGAGAAACCGAACCTCGTATCATTTCACACTCAAATGGTGATAATAGGATTTAATTTCTAGTTTTCCTTGCGTTCATGAACTGAAAATAGTCAATGAAATTTATGTACTTTACTCATAAATTGGGTAGATATGTATGTGCTGGGAGCCGCTCTCGGCTAGGGCCTAATTTGAGACTAGGTGATCGGTGTTAGTAGTCAAATGGGAATCGCTAGAAAGACGTCGTCGAGACTGACCTGCGAGAATTCCAGGTCAATAACAAGCAAGAAATAGTGCAGGATCAACCAAAGTGAAGATCTATTGTTTCAGAGGCCAAGACTCGGTTCGGGCCTCTGACCAAACGGATACTCCGTTGGTCAATGGGAATAACATAAGTAACAAAAAATATTTTAATATAATAATAATAATAATATTAAATAATAAATATTTCACAACATCACATACATTGATCTGACGAGATAGGTAGCTCAAGCACCTATGTTAATATTAAAAACTTATATTCATACAACATCTCATGCATTGACCTGATTCCGTTACAGATATCAGACAACAACAGAGGTAGACATATTAATTCATACTTAAATTCATATAGGTTTTCACCCAGACACTGAACAAACAAGAATATTATTGATATAATTTGTTCAAAATATTTTCCGTTGTAGGTACCATCGAGTGTTTTAATAAAGCTAAACTACATCGACATAACCAATTATGATGGAATAAATAAGTCATAATCATAATAATATCGGTTTTTAATTATCTAAATCAATAATGAAGAACTCATACTAAAATTACTCAACTTCGTATAACTTGTTACACAAAGTATTAGAAAGTTGGAAATTCTAAAGAATCTCAGCTCATTCGATGAACTGATAACAAGTGTTGCTCATAATTTCGCTGTAATTACAAGTAGATATTATCTAGAGTGTGTTCGTTCTTCATATAAACTATTTGTTTTTACAAAACTGTCACAAACGTGTATACGTGCACACGCATTTACGCGATTTGATAGAAATCTTACGATGAGAATTTAACAAAAAAACTCGTCACGTTATACAATAAAAGCACTTATGACAGATCATAGATCAAGATTATTTCATCGCGTGCGTGCGCAATTTCGTGAAACCAGCATTGCAAATCTCAAAAAAATGTAAAAGTTTGAGGTCTAAGATGAAGGAGGGAAAGTACTACAAAAACCAACAATTTATAACAACAACGATAATTTCTCGGAAAGAGGCCGTGAATTACATGATCGTCATCTCAACGGGTCATTTCCAGCTACAGCCGTCCCAGTATCTACGCTTGAACCATGATCTAGGTTTTGGAAGATCTATTTATTTATTTAGGTTCACCAACAGCACATCATACAAAAATAATCATAACAGCTTTTTATAGTAAATTAGATGTCAGTATGTATGCCAATTACAGGCGAACACAGCGTTGATGAGTATACAATAGACAACACGTAAAATTAATCAATTATTTACATTACATAATGTGAACTTGATATTTCTCTCTAGATCTAGCTAGTTCTCTTCCTCTCTCCCTCTTTCAGCCTGTCTCGACCCTTTTTGTGTAGCCCTCCTTCAATCCACGCCACTTGCTGCGAACTTGTGCTTTCTGGATCCACTTTGTCGCGGCAGTTCTTTTCGGCTCAGCTCGGCAGGCCTCCCTGGTTTTTAACCCCCAACGAAAAATCGACGGGGTGTTATAAGTTTGACGTGTCTGTGTGGCATCGTAGCTCCCGAACCGATGAACCAATTATGATTATGTTTTTTTTTGGTTTGAAAGGTGAATTGATCGGGAGTGTTTTTAGCTATGTTAAATAGAAATTAATCCAAGATGGCCGCCGCCACAAAATATTGGATTAACATATTGTTTGACAATTCCCCTCGATATAGGTATCAAATAAAAGGATTTGAGTTAGTAGAACACAATATAGTATGAAAAATTTCAAATTCAAGATGGCCGCCACCATAAAATGGCGAAATAATAAATTAAAAGAAAGTGATTTGTACTTAAGTAAAAAAATAGAGCCTCTTTAAAAAGCGAACAATAAAAAAATAAATTAAAATTTAAAAACCGCTGACAAAAATTTAAAAAGCCAGAAAATCAATTGAAACTGCTTTTGACTGTCCTTCGTATGAACATTTTTGCTTAAATATTGTCTCGCCGGAGGACCACTCCTTACCTACCTATAAAAAGTGTGCTTTAACAAGAAGATATGCTAATATGTAGAGCGGCCCCCAATACGAATTTTCTAAAGAAAAAATAGAACCCTAATAGTAAAAGATTGGAGCAGAATTTACATAAAGTGTGCGTTAAAATTCTAAAACTCACGTGACTTGGTTGTAAAATAAAAATATAAATCGTGATGTAATCAGTCATTTTTGTAGTATAAATTATAAAAAACATTACGTATTTATAGAATTAGTAAATAATATACAATTAAGAATAAAAATAAGCAAAATTTATTTATAGCAAATTTCACTATGAACATTACCACGTTATAGCTAAGGTTCGCATTAAATCTCTACTATTTGTTACGGTGACGGGTAGGGCATACTAGCGACGCCAATCGATTTTAATGTTTAGCTACTAAACCGGTTCTATTTAATAAAATCCGGGGTTACAACCTCTCGGCCAACACTTATACTGTTTATTTAATAACCATGCACAAATTTAAGGTCAAACGCCAAAAGTGGCCGCTTTTGGCGTGAATCAATTTTTCGCGTACGCGTTGGACCAGACATTTTTGCATGGTTATTTAATAAATAGTATAAGTGTTTGCCGAGAGGTTTTAACCCCGGAATCGATAAAAATAGATCCGGTTTACTAGCTAAAAATTAAAATCGATTGGCGTCGCTAGTGTGCCCAACCCGTCACCTTAATTAGAAACGGTGATATTTAGAAAGCATTGATTGTAATGTTGATTCGCGTGGATTACGTAAAATGGTAATAGCTAAACAAACTACAAAGACAGAGAGAGCTAATGGCATTGTGCTCTGTCGGTCTTTCAAGATTTGATATGCTCGGAATGAATTATCCTATGCGGTAAGAATTAAATAACTAGGGGGCATCTTGGTTAGACAAGCGTATCGTCGGCTTATTGCAAGAACTCGTTTACAAAAACTGGTGTTCTGTCTTTGGACGTGGCAATCGAATGTAACGGATGCTGACGACGATGTAGGTATACCTGAAAGTGCATTCAGTACGAGTATAATATAAGTTACTTTATGGTGCAGTCTGTGTGTGCTGCACTTTACTTAGACGTTTGCAGGGTATTCTCCCATTTGTATTAGTAGTAGTCTCAGCATACTGTCCCACTGCAAGACAAAGGCCTCCATCATAGAAATCAAGTTATCGCTACTGTGATGGGATTAGGCTTAATCACCACGCTTGCTAAATGCGGATTGGTGATCACAAACCCGAGCCATGTTCGAAAAATTCGTAACATACTTTCCTCTCGACCCCGGAATCGAACCTAGCACCCCAAAATCACGGCCCGGTACTTAAACCACTAGACCAACAGGGTGTTTGCAGTACCCGATGAGTGTACTGCCTGAGTACATTTTCGAACGGAACCATTTTTGCCATTAGTACATATCAATATTACCTACACTGTAACAACTACAATACTTTAACTAGATTCAATAAGCAACGTAAAATAAAAGTTATGATCACATACATAGCAATAAATATTGTAATGGTAACCAGAATATCTTTACATTTACGTGAATATTTTTTCCGTGTCATCATCATCGTCGTCATGATCATCGTCAGCCCATTTAAGTCCCCACTGCTGGGGCACGGGCCTCCCTCAATCACATGAGGGGTAATTGCCATACTCACCACGCTTGGCAGACGGGTTGGCGAGGGTTTTGATATAAATGCATTGAGTGGACTGTAAGAGAAGGAGCAAGCTTGAGCGATCATCAGCTGATTACATTTAGAGTAGGCGACACAGCGGTGCGATCGCGGGTGGAAGTTGCTGGTCAGGGTCAGATGCAGCCATCTTACAGAGACCGAGGCGTGAACTGGGCGAACTTTTGCTCAGCTTTGCACTACCGAGTGGGACGTCTGCAACTCAGGAGACCAGCTGAGGACATCTGTAATGAGTACACAGACATACTGACACGAACGGCAAGCGAATGTCTGGGCAATCGCAAAAAAGCGGACACCGGTGGGTACGAGTGGTGGACACCTGCACTGGACAAACTCAGGAAGGAAGTGTACAGCGCGCGTAGGAACTGGCAGAAGTCGCGGAAGAGAGGAGGTGAGCAGGAAACTCATTTGAAGAATGAGCTCAATGTAGGCAATCTCAATGTTGTGAGAAATCACTACAAAGAGGCAATGAGGAGCGCGGAGATCACCTTTTACCGCAAAGTGGCCGAATCCGGCAACAATGAGCCGTGGGGGATGGCTTATCGAGCTGCCTCTGGCAGAGTTCGCCCCCCACCCAACGTGATGCACGGAATGAAGCTCATGGAAGGACATGCAGAAACTGGAGAGGAGACCATGTCTGGGCTCCTGCGCGCGCTGTGTCCTGATGACGACCTGGAGAAGGATGATGCGTACCACCGGCAGGTCCGAATAGCTGCTGCGTGTGCCCCGACTGGACGAGACTCAGATCCACCCAACCGGGAGGCACTGGCGCGAATAGTCAAAGATCTACCAAACACGGCACCGGGAATGGATGGAATGACGCCACGGATCATAAAGCGAGCATGGAGAGCGAGTGGAGAGGAAATGCTGTATATGTTTTCCGCGTGCATAAGAGAAGGTGTGTTCCCAGCCATATGGAAGACCGGAAGACTAGTGGTCTTGCCAAAAGGCAACGACAAACCCCTGACAGACCCAAAAGCGTATAGACCGGTAACGTTGCTGCCCATTTTGGGAAAGATACTGGAACGTCTCATTATCACCTGCGCTCCTTGTCTGCACCGGAATATCTCACCAAGTCAGCATGGTTTTAGGTGTGGAAAGTCGACGGTTACGGCGATTAACGCAATTATGGACCGAGTTACGAATACCTCCAAAAACTATTGCCAGCTTATATTCTTGGATATTTCAGGGGCCTTCGACAACGCCTGGTGGCCCATGGTCCTGCTCAAAGTGAAACAAGGTGGATGTCCACCAAATATTTACAAAATCTTAGTGAGTTACTTCACAGACCGGCGAGTGGGTTTATTCATGGGTCGACAGGTGGTGTGGAAGAGGTCTACAATGGGCTGCCCCCAAGGTTCGGTGTTAGGGCCTACTTTATGGAATCTTCTGCTCGATGACATCCTTAGGTTACCGATGCCCGAGGGCGTCAGCATGACAGCCTATGCGGATGATATCACGATCGCGATCGAAGCACCAACCAGAGCTAAAATAGAGCGAGATGCACAATATATGCTCCAGGCGGTGTCCGAATGGGGGCATCGGAACCGTCTGACTTTCTCAGCCGCTAAGTCGCAGACGCTTACCTTGAAAGGCAAATTCAAGCGCCCCCCAACGATACGTATGGACAATAGATCGATCGCGCACGTGAGCATGGCAAAGTTACTTGGGGTGGTGATTGACCAAGGGTGCTCCTTCTTGCAGCATGCGAACTTTATCGGCCAGCGGGCTAGTAACTGCTTCGGGAAGATGTCGAGAATATCTTCATCGACCTGGGGCGTGCGGTACAAAGCACTTAAGGTCCTGTATTCAGGGACCTATGTTGCAAGTCTTACTTACGCTGCGGCAGTTTGGTGGCACCGGGCAAGCATCTTCGTGGTGAAGCGAGCTTTGCTGCGCACCCAGCGGCCTGCAATGATTCTGCTCACGAAGGCTTATAGGTCTGTTAGCACATCAGCGCTGCCCGTGCTAGCTGCGGTGTTGCCGGCCGACTTAGAAGTCGTTCGTGTGGGACGATTCGCCCAGGAGTGCCCAAAGGAAGCCACAGACAAGGAGCAGACGGCACTTAAACGTAGAATATTCGGAGATGTTGTTGCCCAATGGCAGGAGCGCTGGTCGACCAGCGACAAAGGAAGAGAGTTGTCGCAGTTTTTCCCAGACGTAGAAATGAGATTATCGGCCGGTTGGGTGGAACCAGACTACGCTGTGTCACAAATATTTACAGGACATGGGAGTTTTAACAGCAGACTGCACGCGATGACTCTCTGTGAGTCACCTGTATGTCCCTGTGGAGAAGCTGATGAAACTCGGGACCATGTGCTGTGGGAATGTCAGCTGTATGAAGAAGAGCGGCAACAGATGCTGAATGACTGGAACAGAAACGAGATAGGACCAGTATACCATCAAGAGATGGTCAACTCTGCAGAAGGTTTTCGACGGTTGCGTGCGTTTGCACACAAAAGGCTTAATATTAGGAAGGAGATTGATTGATGTGGAACTGCCCGAGCGCGAGTCGCTTGTGTTGTGGTGTTTCACGCCCCATTTGGGGAGAAGTGACATTGAGATGGGACACAGACACAGATTTTGTAGGGAGTGAAGAATCGCACCGGGGAAAGAGCCCTTAGCAAGTACCTGGTGAGCGTCTCCCAAGATTCGGTCCGTATGCCGAGACGGTAGGAAGGACCATGGGCTGGTGGAGGGACTGTGTCTAAATGCAGAGTTTTCCTTCTCTGGGTGCTGATGATCATGCCAGCAGCTTTACCTTAGTCGCCTTTTACGACACCTCGGTCTTTTTATACACCTTTTCCGTGTACCAGAGGCCTAATGGCGGGGGGATGGAGGGGAAATAGAGCGTTAAGGTTGGAAGCGCACTATGACCCCACTGGTGTTACGAGTGTACGTGGGCAGCGGCAGTCACATAAAATCTGTCACATATCATAAGGTGATCCGTCTGTTTGGTTACATAAATAATGCTATTAAAATTGTAATAATAAATCATCATCATCATCATCAGCCTATCGCAGTCCACTGCTGGACGTAGGCCTCTCCAATTGTTCGCCACTGTGATCTATCCATGGCTTCTCGCATCCAGCTCTTGCCAGCCATCCTGCGCAGATCGTCCCCCACCTAGTAGTAGTTGTCCAAATGCTTCCCAACCTAACTGGATTCTCCTATTCACCTCACCCTCGAAGTTGTTTTTACCCAATTGCAAAGTCTGCCCGAGGTATACGTATTTTTGAACAACTTCGAGGACGGCACCGTGAATTGCAATCGGTTGCGGTAGAACATGTTCATTGAACATGACCTTGGGTTAATAATAAATGAAGATTATTTATTCGCCTTAGCTCATTTTTGATTAAGAAGATGAAACAGCAAAAAATCGGAAGACACGCACGACTGATTCGTTTGAACTCACCAGAGAAAGACTTTTACGTAGCAACGAAAAAATTACGAATTACTGAAAAAGACAATTTCACTTTGAATTACCATTGAACATACCTTTGTACCAACTCGCAGTTCCTTGTAAAACGTACATAATTTATTGCAATAATTCGTTGTCAGTTTCTCTGTTCTCAAAAGCTCGGAATTCTGGTTGTATAGTGGTACTACGATGTATGTTCGTGACCCGCACTAACTTCCAAACCATTCTCTCGAAACATACCAAATAAGATGTGTAACAAGCGTTTATACCCCTGTTTCAGAAACAATGTCTTGTTCCTAACTCATTGCTTAGACAAAGTATCTTATTAACAGACGGATTATTACTAGTTCATAGTTTACGTTGTAAGTAGGTATTCCGATATATCTGTACAAATAAGACCGCTACAACGTTTACTATCTTAATTAAAGACGCCACGCGACATCAGCATAATAAAAAACGGTAATATCAATTCTATTTCTACAAGCATAGAGACTTTTATTTAAAAAAAAAACGATTAAGCTTAAAGCTGTTGATAATTAAAAACTCGTAAAGAATTAAGCAGAATTGAATTAGTCCTAAATCCGTCGCTCAATTCTGTAGGCGCGGTAGAACGAATTCAATCAAATCCAATCAAACTCGACGACTAAGTACACAGTAAATTTAAAACTAACCAAATTTGTCCCCCGAAGTTTCGGTAATCTCGTTAGAGCTTAGCTATTTAGTTTACTAGCTCTGCTAGTGACTTACGAAACAAACTCCGCAATAACTAAATTCTTCAAATGACAGCTTTTGACAGCATCGGGAATTACACGCTGAGACAATCGTGATAAATAAAAAATCTTCATCTGAAGTGTTTTTCGCCTCATAAAATAAGGTACCAGATTTGACGGCTTCCTCACGAGCCAAGATCGTAGTTTTCACGAATCTATACTATGACCACTGTGAAAGGGTAAGTATCTGATGGGTCATAGTACAGTCACGAGCTTCAATTTGGGACCCACCCAAGATTGAATGTCGTGTAGCAAACTTGACCCACCCAATGTTGTATGTCGTGTAGCAAACTTTCGCCATTAGAGCTAATATTTTAACGTGTCGAAGTTATAACATTTAATATCGACTTTACTTTTCTAGGGGCGACCGTGTGAAATCGTCAACTTGAGGGATACGATCATTACCGATGTTTTCCGAGTAATTGTTAAACGGCGAAATGTGTTTCTTGTCACATTTATTTGTCGTAATATTTCGTGAATACCTACTCCTTGTTCGTGCAAATTTTATTAATTGCAAGCATTTTATTAATTGCTAAATTACTATTTGTGAATTTGTAACAATAAACTATTTTCTTGACTGAAACTGACAGGAGTGACACAATATATGTTCGTAATTAGAAAACCGTAATGATAGCTTTTGCAACGAGGTTATCCTTTCAAGGGTCGATTAGATAAGACATTTTATATCTTAACTTGACATTTAACATTACGGCATTATGAATGTTCTAACGACATTCGACGGAAATGGTCCCAAATTAAAGCTCGTGACTGTACCTACCTACCTGTATTATAATATCTGTGGTCAAGCTTGTCCTACGTGGCTTGGCAAACTAAAAGTCGATCAGCTTAATATAAGATACAGCCTCCCATCCCAATGTCGATTCAGAAGATACGCAAGCAAGCAGAAGACATTGTCAGATGGTAAGCTATCACTATCAACAATACGAGTACTAGGATGAATTATTTTGTGTTTGAAATTTACTCTAGGATCTAACAGCCAACACAAAGGAGTAAAAAGCCTTCTTATCTGTCTTCTGAGTAGAATCTGTGTAAAATTCTAGAATATGACCTTGCATGCATTTTGTTGACATGTCATTTTAATTAATATTACCTCAGTGTAATAAGAGCTTTCCTAAAGCTTTGTAATACTGTGGTATTATTTTATAAGTACAGACCGACTAAGATCAGAAGGCACTTCTATGGGGGACCATTGACACTTGTAAAGGAAACAGCGTGTTAGTTCCGATCCGTGATCGTACTTTAGACCTCTGAACTTAGAATATTTTTATGAAGATTAAATAAAGGCCCAGATTATTTGCGGCCCAATGTAGTTTAGGCAAGTTTAGGAGATAAGTAGCAGATTTACTGAGTTGGGAGAAATGAACAGATGGCGACCACAAAGGGTTTAACTGGCGAAATTCGTCTACTTGAACATTACCGCTAGTAACTGGGATGAATTTCTTGTACAAACAAGAAATGTCTTGTAGCTGTGTTTACTTAAGCCTAGGGTTTACCGGATCAGGAATTCCGATAGCCGTCCTCTTGGGTTACACTTCATTATAACTTTCAAGATCAATTTCGGGGACAATAGGTAACTATTGTACTTCTACGTGAGATTATAAAGAAAGTCAAATGTCTTTATTGATTATGAATGTATTTTCCTCGTACGGTCAGCATCAAACGTAGCTTAACACTTTAGTACCATGTCGAAGTAATTTTTTTACGAACCCCTTGGAAACTGCTTATAATAGGCAGAACAGTTACTTTAACATGGTTTTTTTTGTCAATAGGCTAACGCTTGACCATAATCGCACCGGATAGAATGGAACGACGATGAGGTCTAGGATGATACGCGTTTGCCTAAAAGGTCCCTCTTCAGTCTTGCCTAAAGATGTCCAAATTATAGTGGTGAGGGAAAATAGACATCAGCAGGGAGTTCCATTCCTTAGCCGTCCGCATTATAAATGTGGAAGCGAATCGCTTCGTGCGAATAAGGGGTAGTTCTACCACGTAAGGATGAAAGCCCTCGCGCGCCTTGTCGTCCGGTGATGGAATGGGCTGGGGGGGATCAGATCATGTAGAACATTCGCACACTCCCCGAAATGAATCCGGTAGAAGACCGAGAGGCATGCCACACGTCGACGATGGTCCAGGCTCTGCAGGCCAGCTTCGGAGAGTGCGTCATCACCGATGAGCCTCTTTGTACGTCGCTCTATTGAGTCCAGAGCGTCTAACTGATACCGCAATTCATTGTAATTTGCAGTGCACTTTTTTGCACTTAATGTCAAATAAAACCACAGATTGGATCAAACTGTCATTTTTTTTCCCTAATTGTTTTTTTTTAATCATTTCGTCAACGTGTCAACATTGACGATATGAAACAATCGATGGCGCCACTGTCGCTTTTATTAAATAAGTTAGTTATAATTCTATCTTCCTCCGTTCTACCTAGTAATTCTATCTCACATTATCATTTATTTATGTACATTAGTATTTATTTATTTATGGTTATTTATTAACACGGTCGTCACTCACAACAGGTCCTGCCAGAATACCAGCGCTGCCGCGGCATTTCTGTCGTGGCAGCACCATGCTGAGGCCAGGGCCTAATTGACCTCACACTTCACACACGCCTACTTATTTAGAATATTTTCATTATATAACTGTGTATTTACCTACCTATCGTCTGTTCTCGTACTCACCTTTGTCTGTAGTTTTAATGTGTCAATGGTTACCTTACCTATGTTTTCTAATGAATGTTCATTGTTAAATTATTTATTGTGATGGTCAATAAAATGTTTCTTTCTTTCTTTCTTCTTTATAGTGTTAGGCTACTTTTGATGCTAACCGCACCTTGTGATCATCACACATTGTGGCGTATTGTGTATTTGTCGTGAGTGATAGCTACTCGCTATTTTATTTTCGTGTGTGGCTGCAGTAATCTCTTAATTCGCCATCAGGAGTAGGTAGGTATGATTTCCTCGAGTGCTTCCTTTTACGTGCTTTTACCACAGGGAATTACATTTGCGGGATCCATAACCTTTTTATCATCACTTTCACGGTGAAACATAAACCGAATGAAAATTAACGTCTTGGTATTTTATCTTCTTCGCACAGAAAATCTATTTTCTTTACATCATGCACAATTTCCGTTACTGCAAAGTGATGTACCTCAATTTCCTTACATTTCAAATTAACAACACTTTCTCGCTCACAAGCTTACACAGTCATAAATTTTGCAAGTAAGTACCTATTCTTTAGATGAGTCTGTTGTAAATGTATAATTATTGTGTATGAGTGCATTTCGGCGAATCATTGAACACGTAATGTTGGAAAAACAAAATCTAACTAAATGTGAAAGTTCAGCTCAGCTGTAGCATGGTTAATGCAGTAGTGACGAACAAAAATGAATAATGCATATACCTAAAGTAATATCACATACAAGTATATCATCCTGATCCTTAGAGTTTACATTACCGTTCACATGAAATCCATACAAAAAAACGATGTTTTAGTGATATATGTCGTATGATAATAAATGTCACTAGCACGAAAATTGGGCTCCTGGAAGACTAAAATATCATATCTAACATAATATAATGGATTATAATGAAAATTTAACATTGTAAAATTTCAATAAACTTCGTCCATCAACTTCTTGAAGTTGGCATTTAAGAGAAATTAAATTAGTCTCTACCTAAATGATATTTAGGAAACTTTGGGCGGGCCAATTAAAGGAACTTTAATTTTAGACCAGAAAAAAAGTACATCAGGTTAAATTATTACAAAACTTAAATGCTTAGGTGTAATAAAATTAGTACCAAGAAAATCGTCTAGAACGAATCGATGAGTAAGAAAAAAGAAACTAAAGCCAACACAATCTAATTTTTTATAGTTTTTATAATGATAGAGTTTAGATGAACAATGTGTGTACGATAGTAAAATACTCGAACAGATGCCATCACCTTTTTTTTTTTTTTTTTTTTTTGGCCGCTGGGAGTCGGCCGGGTAGTGTGGGGCTCTCCCCTGGGGTTCTCCTAGGGGCATACCCACTAAACTCTCTGCGACAGTTTCCATCCCTCGCCCGGGAGAAACTCTCAGAGCGGGAACGCGGGCTATAGGACGAACCTTGCCACCGCGAACCCGCTCAGGGCGAAAGAGGCTCGCCAGTTCGGCCTCTTACCAAACTCCGGTCCAACGGACCTAGGGCCTCTCCCACGGCCCACCAAACACCGCCCCCCGAATGGCGCCCACACTGCTGGCTGCAGTGCAAACACCACCGGGAGGAGGACTGCGAGTACCCTTCCCCACCCATACACTGCTGGCTGCAGTGCAGAGTGGGTTGGGGAAATAAAACCCACAGGCTTCAAAACAAAAAACGCCGCAAAAACCCAACTCCGCTGGATGCGGAGCCGAGAAAATTGGCACCACCGGTCGACATTGAGCCATCCTGGCTAGACGACCCAACGCCGGACCTCCAGCACATGGCCTTACGGCCGCTGAGCCCAAAGGCTCTCCACCCAGTGGGGCCCACGTCGAAAACGCTATCACGCGTAGCGTGACGCCGGACAGGGCCCCGGGCCCAGAACAAAAAAAGGCCACAGGAGAGGGGTTTCCGATGCCCCAAACCGTGAGGCTGGTCCTAGGCCCCGGGGGGGCTCAACTGGGGGTCGACAGAACGACTCCAGGAGCCCTCCCGTGTGTGTGCAGCTGTTAGCCGTCGAGTAGCAATGGGTGATGCCGATTACTACCCGCCGTTGCCCAGGGACGCCAGGACCCTTTCGGTAGCAGCTCCAAACAGAGCAAAAATACTACTGAAAGGGCCACACGAGGAGGCCGCCGCACCGTAGTCCCCAACAGATGCCATCACCTACATCAACCTGGCCTAAGTATAACTTAATC
Source organism: Marasmia exigua (assembly GCA_019059595.1). Lineage (NCBI taxonomy): Eukaryota > Metazoa > Arthropoda > Insecta > Lepidoptera > Crambidae > Marasmia > Marasmia exigua. The sequence goes on from CM032471.1 coordinate 21,075,680, forward strand.
ACTTATACATGTAACGCCAAATAAATATCCTACATCCCACTTTAATTGACCAAGCGTGCCAATCTTCTTTTATTTTATAATCTTTCATGCTATCCGGCCAGTAGTAAATAAATGCTTCCATACGGTGCAGTAACTCATGGTACTGACAGCAAGCGCCCTACATACCCACGCACTCGACAACATATAACATCAACAGAACATGAAACTCGCGCCAATTAAACCCATCGCATTCATTTGTCGAAAAAACTCGTAATTAATAGACCAAAAACTCGTCTATTTTGTGGGGCAGCCTCCGGCACCGTCCGCACCATCCGTCTCGGATAGGGTTGCCTATCCTATCAATTTCGACATCACTTTTTTATCAATTTTCGGAGTGTGAAATGTGAGATGCTCGGCGTTTTTCTGCGGGATCGAATCCGAAATTAACTTTATGAATACCATCAAAAAGAGAAAAATCGAATACGTAGGTCAAGTACTTAGGCATGAGAGGTATAGGTTGCTTTAGCTCATCATGATAGGTGAAAAAATCATGGCGGCGTAATATGAGGGAGTCGACTGGCTCACATCTTTGGAACGGCGGTTTCGTCTCGCAACAGAGAAGATTTGGAAAACTGACGGCCAACCTTCCGAACTGAAGAGGTACCCAAAGAAGAAGAAGAAAAAAAAGAATCTGAAATTAGATGATTTAGCTGAGAACCAAACTCTTCGATTAGCTAATCGGATTAGCCAACTGAAGGAGCAGTAGGCTACGATCACGACTCCAGAACTCTGTTTCAACGGTGTGCTCGGTTCCAAAGCTGATTGAAATGACAACCAATGAGACTAAAGGGTTCTGGAGTAGAGACCTCGTCAGGATGTACGTAAAGTATATCGATTCGCTAGCAGGAGCTGGATGCAAGTAATCGAGGATCAATCAAGTGGTGAACATTTGGAGAACCATTTTTCCAGCAAGGGCGTGTGACAGGATGATGATGATGATAATTTTCCCGCCTTTTTTCTACCGCCGAGTAATCTTATTTAAAACATTATCACGATATATAATATCACAAGTGATTTGACGTGTTTAACGTATCTTAAACACAGTATGTCAAAAAAACGTTCTTGCCTGTTGCCGACCCTATCTTTCATCTCAAAAGACGGGTATTTAGCCACGGGTATCCATAAGATCCTTTGATACTCGTTAATTTTGAGAAAGTAGAACTTAATAAAAAATAAATCACAATCATCTTGAGTGGCTTTTTCACCTACCTTCCCAATGAGATCGTAATTGGCTCACAGTTGGCGGCTTATTAGGTACTTTGTTCTACAAAAATTGGCTCACTTTGCCATTTACATTTAGCGCCCGATACACTACTGAGTCAATATAGTCGCTTAAAAGTAAAGAAAGTATCACCCTAAGTATTTAATTATTTATACAATGATGAGATAAGGCGTGATCATCACGCTCAATGCGGATTGGTGATCATGAGCACAAACCCGAGCGATGTTCAAAAAATTCGAAAGATAATTTTTACTCGACCCGGGAATCAAACCCAGGACCCCGAGACAGCCTGGTACTTAAACCGCTAGGAGCTAAGGCGTTGAATAGCTGCTTACTTTTCGTCTAATGCAGAGTATCTTCTTTGCCCGCAAATCAATGGTACCAAACCGACCGAAGAAGGAAGAAGAGACAGACAGCCCTAAATCAGGTTGCCTCAATCTGTCAAATTTCTTCAATTGATAAGAACCTAATGTGTTTGACATAAAGGCGAGAGTCGATTGAAGAATTTTGACAGATTTGTAGACATTGACGTTTGACTGTCCATACATAAATATAGGTAGGTATCGTCCGCGTGATCTATTATTATGGACACTTGCACAACCGACAAAGTTCCCGGTAAACCACTTTTCGACCTTATTCCAATACATTAAGGTCGAAAAGTGGTCTACCGGGAACTCAGTCGATGTTGTACATATAACTTAACACTTGTAAACTTTAACAAACAACCCTAACCCTGTGACGATTAAAAAGCGTAACTCGGCGGTAATGTTCATAATCTTCGTGATATAAAATTAGAAATTCCTGAGTGAGTTGCGTGCGTGCGCGCAGTTGCGCTTGCACCGGATGCCTCCTGCATTGTTACCGCGCACGTTCTGATATGTAGTAACAATTAATCTTATTTCTAATACTCGGTCATAAAGTTTTTTTTTCTAATGAACCCTCACTTGACTAAATGGCACCTGCCAGCACAAAACTAAAAAAATAAAACAATTGTGATATCTACTAAGAACCATTTTAAATGTAACGTTCATCCGTATGGATGTCAATTTTTCTTTTAAAACTTGTCTCGTAAAAAAAAAGTAACGTCAAAACTTATATCATGTAATTGCTTCTTGAGACTTAAGTAGTTCGAAGAATTCTACTTGTAAAAAGCTAAAAATAGAGAAGACTTTAAATAATAGGTACTAATTTCGTACTAAATTTTGGTCTAGATTATACGTAAAAGCAAATTGATAGTTGGGGATCAATGAGTCATAAAAGTATCCATGTGAATTGTGTCATTTCATTATATTCGAAAATGAGAACATTAATGAAATTACTATCTAAGTAGTGTGATGATTACTGTAAATTAGGATTGAAACCCATTCAAAACAGATATATCTATTCCAGTTTCCATTAAAAATAAAACTGATTAAACGCGTTTGAGAAGCAGTTTTACCCGTTCTTTTCAAAGTTATTGGCCGAATGTAAAATATAATGGTACTAAAACCAGATTGCCCTTTAAATGTGGATACAAGTTCTAAATAGGTCATAAATTACTGACTAAAAGCTTTAATCCTGTCTAGAGATATTATATACCTAAGTCTAGTGGTAGAAATCGGGATCGGGACCGATTTGGAGTATACCTAAGTACGATATTAGATACCTACTCGTACTTACCAACATGTCACCTTTACATAAACTTTATCCCTTTTTTTATTATTGATGATGGGTTTGTTCCTGGCTTCACACTGAACTCTAGAGTTGAGAAGAAACCTACGATGGAGCGAGCTTACCCAAAAGTAGCCTATTCACTCTAGCTTTAAAAATATTGAGGTTGCAATTTCTGGCAAATTCTTGGCAGTGCGCATCACGAAGGGGGAGGAAAAGCACTTTGTACGCAATCGAGAAATATTTACCAAGAAGGGATGATATCTCCCAGTTTGCCTGCACTCTCGATTGTAGAAAGAGATGGCGGAATGAGTTGATGCAGCATGCTTGAAAATGATAACATAAGCAGACACGAATTGTTATACTTCTCAGGACAATGTGATACATCAATAGAAGTAATAAAACTTGGCAGCACCCTAGCGCGGCACCCTAGCCGACAGTAATTAGATCCCATAACCAATCATTACTCAACTTACACGCTTCAAACCCTTACATTGGATAGTACCTACGCGTAGGCGTAGCTGCTACCTAGACGGCCCTGTGAGAGAGCCTATCACCTAATTGTATGCTGACCTTATTCACATTTCCGATTTAATAAGCGAATAATAGGTACATTGGGAACCTTGTACAAATCGTATGTTCCGTTTCCCAGTCTCTTAGTACTTATCGAAAGAATGCGACCATCAAAATGAACAGGTGGCGCATAATTGCTCCCACGGCAATCTCTTGTAGCGGTACCGACGGGTTGAGCAGATGATCCACTCGCATATCTATCATTACGTCTTTCTAATCTCATGTTCTTTGCTTCAACGACTCCCCTCCTGTAATTTGTCCCTCCGAAAGTATGCTGAGCCTTATCATCATATTTAGATGGACGCTAAACATGAATCTTAGATCAATGTGCTAGGTACCTATTATTTTAAAATAGACAATTTGAGGTTACGTTTCGCTACTAACAAAAGATGTCTTGTTAATATTTAATATGGCGATTTCAATATCAAAAGTTACGAATTATTCTAATGCTGTTATAAATAACTAACGCAAATTGTTACTAGTAGATGCTTATTCATTTATTTGCTGGGTACTTATAGATAAATAACTATTTGAAGAAAATAGTCTCTCCACAAGGTAGACCAACGATCTGGTGAAGGTCGCGGGAATCCCTTGGATGCGGGCGGCACAAGACCGATCTGTGTGGAGATCACTCGGGGTGGCCTATGTCCAGCAGTGGACGTTTATTGCGTGAAACGATGTTTATAAAGAAAAGTGTTTTTTTATAAGTAGGTGCTTTTCAAGTATACGGATCCAATCTTCGAAAGCATATGATTTGATCGATTGGCATGAATGCCATGCAAGATTTTAAGTAAAGGAGAAGGAATCAAGCATTGAGCTATCAAAATTAAATATAGCATTCAAGATAATAATATGTAGTTATAAAGTGAAGTATGACTGATTAACATTGCTATGCCCTTACAGGGCGCTACATTGTATTAATAACATCTTATGTACGTACATTTATTATTTAAGATCTACTTTGTACCCAATGTTGCACGCAATAAAATATATTGATTAATTGATAGCTTAACATATTGCCAAATGTAGGAATCATACTCTTTGATGTTATACCGGTTTTCTTTGAAGTCAAGTCATTGGCACCTTTCTGTCATAACCATGGTCATAACGTGGTCACTAACAACAAATGACTTCCCTATCTCTGATTATGCGAGAAGTGACAACGAACGTAACGGACTACCGGTAAAAAACCGCATTTTTAATTACCCACTAAAACCACTACCGTTATGGTGGTGACCACAACCAGTATGTCAATTACCTTGACTAATCATGACGCAAATTAACAGGCTAGAAGAAAGCGAATGGAAAAAGCAAACGATCTAACGTTACAGGTATTCCTAGTTATTTTCTCCGACTCGCGTAATATTTCTAACTCTCTACGGAGGACTCGGAAAACTTATCACATAACACACTTTTACTTTGCGTGTGAAATGTTGATACGTGAACGTGACATTGTAGTAACTCGAGCCCCGATTCCAACGAAGATTTCCGAAGGAACTTTTGACTGTGTTCGAAGTATAATAAACTGCGCGATGCTGTCACGGAATAAGCGATTGATGTAGGTGATAATATTGTTAAGTGGATCCAGGGGGAGTTGCCGTGATTGTTTAACCTACCTATATCTGAAATATTTCGTCGATTATTGTCAATATTTTTAACGTATCTGTTTATTATTATTGTACCTCATTTATCTTCTAAATTATGAAAGCTGATTAATTTGTGTAATGGATGATAAGAAGATATTTGATGGATGAGAAGAGGAAAGTAGGTACTGATCCTAGATATTTCATTTTTTACTTCATTTTCATCAAAATCAAAGAAATTTAAATATTGTGTGTTATGTTTTTCTCTTTACAAAGTTATTAATGTATTCATATTTTTAAACTTAATCTTACTTATTGTTTTTCATCCCAACTAATTGAATTTATTTTAAGCAATTTGCATGTTATTATAATTTTTAATTTATCTTTTTGTAATGCGTGCACCTTTCAAGAAAGGTATCCGCAGAATACCAGCGCCACGGGGACCTCACGTGTCCGAGGCAGATGCTGAGAGGAGACCTTTTTAAGTGCCACATTGAGAAATATGTTGCTTTGTAATTTTTATTTTTGGTACTTAAATAAATAATTTCAATTTCAATTACAATATTTGATTCGACACTGAAGCTTACATTTTAACAAAAATCATTACTTGCCTGTATTGTTCCGAAGACCAACTTGCTGTAATAACTTACATAATTATGTGGAGAGACCCTATACCCTATATTTTATTCTGTACCTATTATCCAATCTCAGTTACTAAAGGGCCCTACTTTGCAGAGCTCTTTAATACCCGAAAACCTAAATATCATAGACTAAATATGAATACGAAAAATATATCATACTCTATACCATGGAGTAAGGTAAAAATACTCTGGCTCTATACTTAGTCGTGCAGAAAAAACTTCTTTGAAATATCCTATACCTACTAAACCGAAATATATATGTTTTAATATATGTTACAAATTACCTGAATATCAAATACTATCCTTGTTAAAGTTCGAATAAAGGTCACGTCACGATTGAGGAAAAACCGGTAAACTACATCTATATTCCTGGGTTTGTAATATCTTCAAAATACGGTCCGTGACATGAATTGAGGCACCACCTAGATTGTTTGGTTTAGTTTTTGATCAAAACTTGATAAGTAGAATGAAAATTTAGGTACCCACAAAACATACTTTTATAGTTAACGTTCGAATACACAAACTCTTCTGACGTTTAAACAAGCATGGCAAGCCATCGCCGCAACCCATGAATACCTGCAACACCAGTGGAGTCACAAGTGCGCTGCCAACCTATTCCCCGAACAGGAATCCTTATTAACTCAACGAAAGACAGGGTAAGCGCTGCTTCCCTCCGGTGGAGCCGGGCAATTGGCGAAACCGTGGCTCTCCCACAGTACCTAGTCGACCCAAACATGAAAGATCCATTTGATTTCTAAAGAAAATGAACTATTCAAAATTGACTCTAAGATCCGAGTCTTGCCGGGACTAGGCGCTTTGCTATCGTTCGTTACACACACGGTACTCATACTTACTTAGTACAGGGTTAATGCCCTAGTTTGTGACAGCTGATTGGTATCAATTGCCTGGTACAGTTATTTGCAATACATCTATGCATTATGAGCGATGGTAGCTCAGTGGTTCAGAACGCGCTAATAAGAAGAGGACACCTTTGCGATTATTTGAAAATGCTGACAGAGGTAATATTTTTTTTTGATTCCCACACGATCGATCAACAAAAGGCAAACACTCGCGGCAGACGGTGACACAATCACAAATTGCATGTCACCGTCAACATTAAAATTGATTACCGCCAAAAGCGGCCACTTTTAGCGTGAATCAATTTTTCGCGTACGTGTTGGACCCAACATTTGTTGGTTATTTAATTAATAGTATAAGTGTTTGCCAGGAGGTTGTAACCATGAAATCGTTTAAAATAGATCCGGTTTAGTAGCTAAAAATTAAAATCGATTGGCGTCGCTAGTGTGCCCTACCCGTCACCTTAAAACCTGCGTTTAGAGTATTATCTGCGGAATCTGTACATCGATAAAACGTAAAACACCAGCGTTTTATTGAGTGACTGTGACTTTAACTGACTTAGTCTGCTGACTACCCAATTTTTAATTACTTGACACTGGCAAACTAACTAGGTTGGTGCTGCGACCCATAGTGAGTCTTGGACTCCGATAAAGCCTCCATCTTGGTCGGTCCTGCGCCACTTCCTGCCAGTCATCCACCAAGAGTCAGCGCAAATCCTTATCAACCTCATCTTTCCAGTGTTATCTTGGACGGCCGACTGGCCTTCGCCCATTTGGACGTCCCAGGTACGTTTTCTTTATTGCACGATCTTCTCCCATTCTCGTATATCTTCGATAGACTTATTAAAAAATATTGCGCTAGAAGATAAACAGCGTAATATTGCCTCAGCCCTAGGTACGAAATGCACTCACCTACCGTCTATTCACAGTAATAATGGAATTTGAACTGAAAAGGAAATCGACGTTAAACGCGGTGGGGCGGTACGGTCACGACCGCAAATCGCATGATGCAAGTCCGACGCACAAATAGATTAGCAAGTTGCATAATAGAGTGGTGGAAGAAATTAGAATTTTCTATTTATCGTATTATAGAACATCTTTAAAATTCAAGAAAGGTTCAAAAATCAAACAAAAGATTAGGTATAATAATATAATATCCTCCAACCGATTACGGGTACGGCGGCCAATCTCAACGATCAGCCACGTACGCAAGATATGTTATAGTGCTCAAGTGTGTGCGCAAACACAAGAGCACTCTCTATGCCCTTACCATCATATTCAGATGGGACACTACTTTGACGACCAGAGAAGGATTAGGCGCAGGACCAACGGCTTAAAGTGCTTTCCGAGGCACGGGGGTACAAGACCGCCAACTTCCAGACTCCGGGCTGCCACTAAGAATTTCTTACCGAAAACTTAGGTACAAATTTTTGGCTCGACCTGGGGGTCGAACCTCTTGCGCAGCCGTCGCTTTAAAGTGCGACTCACTAACCACTGCGCCACTGAGGCAGTCCGAGTTTATAATAATATACCCTAACCGTTTCTGTCGGCTACGGCAGCCAATCCAAACGATCACCCACGTACTCAGGATATATTAAAGTGCTCATGTATCTGCGCAAACACAAGTGCACTCTTTATTACCATACCCTAATATTCCGATGGGACACCAGTGTGACACGACCGGGTTAGGATCGATATAACATACCGACTAAAGTACCTATAGTATCTACGTAACTAACTTTTTGTAAATTGTTTGTTTGGAATACTAACTTGTAAATGGTAAGCCAAGATTCATCATTATGGTATGAAGAAATTTGACATCATCATCATCTTCATAGCGTTCATCTTAGCGTACATACATGTTACTTCGAAGCCCGGAGTCCGGTATGAAGAAATTTGACTGATTGTATTAAACATCCACAGAATTATTCTGATGATAGGTACATCAGCAAAAAAAGATTATTTATTATTCCTCACACTATTACATCAATGGAAATCGCATCATCATGATCTTTGTATTTAAATTGGTCTTTATTAGGATATAATATTAATTGTTTTGGTGATGAAGAAATAATGATTGCCGATTACCTCTCTTCGCAATCCGTATCAGAAATGGAAGACCCTAATGAATTTATAATGCCAATGCAGCAATCTGCACAGCTATAGGTAATTTGTGATAGGCCATTTTTGATCCCATTCTTTATCCGCACAGGTTGTACCTACCTATTTTGACATTCATAAGTGTAGTGTGATGGCGACGGCCACAACCATTCTTTTTGATATATTGTCTATGTGTTTTATACTTCTTTACTTTTTTATACATCTATATTGTCTATTAAAACAGTTGCTTAAGAGATTATACGTACATTGTGGTGCAAATAAGTTAAAAAGTGTGTTTTCTTTTATTGGCGTGCTAAGTAGGGACCATTTGTGTGCATGAACATGTCTGTTTGTTCTGGGTCTGGGTGTTTTCTATGTTTTATAATTTTTTCACAACATCAAATATTTCACAACATCACATACATTGATCTGACTCCGAGATAGGTGGCTCAAGCACCTGTGTTACGGATACCTGAATCAACAGTGGCATTACAAAGATATACATATATTACTTTTCTTTTGTAAATACATATACTTATAATACATAGAAAACATCCAGACCAGTACAAACAGACATGTTCATGCACACAAATGGTCCCTACTTAGCACGCCAATAAAAGAAAACACACTTTTTAACTTATTTGCACCACAACGTACGTATAATCTCTTAAGCAACTGTTATGTATGTATTTAGAAAAGAAAAGTATTATATGTATATATTTATAATCCCACTGTTGATTCTGATATCCGTAACACAGGTGCTTGAGCTACCTATCTCGGAGTCAGATCAATGTATGTGATGTTGTGAAATATTTATTTATTATTTATTATATTTATAAGGGACATTATGCGTAATTATTAAGTAGTACACAGAGCTAACTTGAGTAAAGATTTATTATCTTTATCTTGCCTTATATTAATACTGCTGGAACAGTGTCAGTTAATTTCAACAGAAATTAAATTTGTTAAGCATCATCATTTCAGTGTGTTTTTCCGGTTGCTTCCAAAGCTGGCACTTTGGAGGTCTCGACCCTTTGATAGGGAAGCCAGAGGGCCTAATTTAAAGCAGACGTTACGAGCGAATCGGGGAGGGCTTTAAATTACACCACTTGACCCACTAAAGCATGGTTACACGTTTCAGAAACTATCAGAAACGGCCAGGTTTCGCACGATATTTTCCCATACCGCCGAGCTAATATGCACAGCTAAAGAACCTCCTCCTTTTTTGAAGTCGGTTAAAAATAGGTGCATTCTCAGGTTCGAACTCACGTTCTCATCCATTGAGCTACCATCATCACTTCGGTAAATTTAATTCTGATATAAAGGCAAGAGACCTTCTCTACCAGTCTAACTTTGGGTACGGCGAAATAAGTGTTAAAATAAAAGGCGAAATACCGATTTAAAAACGTAAATCTGATATTAATAGGTAATCATAAAAATAACCATTTTATAAACGTAAATACCTAATGGAGTCAGAGAATCTAGCTAGATCCTTCCGGTAACAATGGATTATTTACTCTGCAAATGTTGCCAGTTTTTATACATTTCCTCGATAGCAAGTATGCAAAATACATGCAAATAGAACGAAGTATACAATACTGTTAGCAACAGAACATCTCCGGCTCCACCTCCCCCCACAATAACTTGCAAAAAGGCGTAATGTATTCCAAAGGAAACACATTTCAGCGAAAACCTGAAGACGTTTATTCATATTGAAAAGTGCCTGTTTAAAATTCAAAACGTTGGTTTCGAACTTACCTTTGATGCCGTTTCCTCGACTCAGCGAAGTATTCCTTCTTCAATAATTCACACAAACTCGCACTTTAGCGCTACGGCACGTTAAAAAATCACCTCGTCAACATTCAAACATGAAATCTCCTTAATTGGGAACACTTCACAAATCACATTAACCCCGAAACTTTTAGCATTCATAAAAGAGGAAAGAGTACATACACACTGCACGGAAGTTCACCTCAATTTAAAAACGCGTTCCAACTTGCGAGATTCACTTCTAGTTGAGTTGAAAAAAATAGGTGCGTTAAGTTAAGAGCTTTGTTAGGGGAGACGCGCGCGTACGGACGCGTACAAGCCTGTCGGAGGAGGGCAGAGACCTCGAAGCGGGTGCGCAGGCGCCGGCTGCCGAGACGCGAGTACCGTTGCTCTGAGAGTGGGAGCGAGGTCGCGATACTCCGGTGCGCTTTGACATTTCTAAGCTATTTCATTACTTAACATCGATGTCATGACTCGCCTTTGTTATTGCTGGCACAGATATTGTTTGGCCGGGTTTGGATAGCATTTACAAGAACCTTGGGTTGGTCTGTCGGTCCGAACAGTTCACATTTCAGAACTTTGCAAGCGACATGCTAACAATGTCGAAAGACCATCCTAGGATACTGATACCAAGATAAAACCCAAATTAAAAGTTGACTGTTTCCCGAAGGTAAAAATTATCTAAGAATAAATAAATTTGCTTTATAGAGTCAATAAGGAAGAAGCACTGTATCGTATCTTTCTTTTTTATGCTAGAGGCGACAAACGAGCTAGCGAGTCACCTGATGGAAAGTCATCTACGTAACGTAACGTACATACGTACATACGTACGTAAGTAGTAGTAATCGTTTCATTTGACTAAATTATATTTACCTCACCGTACCACGCTCCGCATGAATGGGCCGGCTCGACCGAAGTGATACCATGGCCTCAAAAAAAACCGGCGTGAACCAGCAATGTGCTGTATTTCACTGCGTGAGTGAGGGTACCGGAGGCCCAATCCGGGGGAAAGGGGGGTTTAAAGATTTGAAGGGAGCTTGTGACTTCACTGGTGTCGGTGATCCGTCTGCTTGTCTGCCACCTATCATATAAAAAAAAACCTATTTGATCAAATAATCCTGTAGTTTCTTCCTTCACTACATTTTACTCCAATGTAATTGAAAAATAACATACGCATTCATTTCTGCTTTGGAAATCTGACAAAAAACATCGAAATAACCTTTTTCATTACCTTTCTCGTAGTAGGAGTAAGGAACTCATAAAACAAAAGTATTTGTTATCTCTGGCTATTGACTTCCAAAAAACGTACGTTCTTATTGTTTCCGACAATGGCTAGATTAAAGTACTTACCAAATAGGTACTACATACAACACAAAGGCAAGCCAGAGCTCTCCAACGTTACGAAAGATGAATCAAAGCGAATCACTCCATGCATGAAAGTAGAGAGCGTCAACAGTACACCGACAACAGATACAACCGAATCTAACAACCAACAATTCCCAACTTTATTCCTTACATGTAGAGATCAAATCAATTGAAGGTTTGAAAGAATTTATCTTTTGCCACCTGTACAAAATGACAATGCTGATTCCACCTTATAAGTGCTTTCATTGGAAATACAAATGAAAATGGGATAGGCAAGGCTTTTTTACGAGATTTCGGCAAAATGGCGCGTTTATGAAATAAGGTGATTGACTTCATTTTGCTTTCAATGTTACGTTCCTGCTGAAATATTTTTTATCCCACTGGAGAGCCATGCTTTGGCATGATTAGGGCCGGCTCGACTGGAGTGATACGGTCTCATAGAAAACCGGCGTGAAGCAGCATCTTTGCTGTGTTTCGCCAAATGAGTGAGTGACCCAATTCGGGGCAAAGGTTTGCAGCGCAGTTGTCTATGGGCGGTGGTAATCGCGTACCATCAGATGATCCCTCGGCTCATCTGCCACTTATCACATAAATGAATAAAAGAAAAAAGAATCTAACGGTGATACACGAATTTCACACATTATGGAAACCTAGATTCAGCGTCGACCAGCTAGGTTCATGAAACAAACAGTTTCACGTTGGGTTGCTTTATTTACCACATTTCTTCATCCGATGTTAAACTTTGGAATAATATAATTTGAGAAAAATTTACAGATTGTAGAGACTGGGCTGATATTTTGATCCGTAGTTAAATTGAACTAATGGTTTAAAAAGTAACCAACGGTAAAATATCGCCAAAATGTATTTTTTAACAATACCTTTTTTATCATGGCTCTACCCGAAGATAATTCGCTTTTGTCAAGTAACTTATTGAGAGTAAGTAGGTAGTCAACAGTAGAAGTCATTCAAAGTCACAGTCACTCAATAAAACGCCGGTGTTTTACGTTTCATCGACCTACGGATTCAGCGGATATCACTCTAAAAGCAATCGCGGGTTTTAATACTCTATTAGGTCCAAGCAAATCGTCACGAGACAACGCACTCGACACACAATAGCAGTGTTAAAGACGATACAATCCAACGATTCTTATGATTAGGATTACTTCGCGGCACTTCACTTCCAATTTCCACAAAAAATAGAACTGGAGGATGACGTCGGTTTTCATATTATGTCTCTTTGAAATATAATTTAAGGTTTACCACAAATCAATTCACGTATTGTGAACGGATTGGATCAAAGAGTGACTAAGGTCTATGAGTAAATATTTTTTCTCTAGGTACTGTAAATTGAAATGAGCAAAAATCCTGCTCCGATTTTGATCTGCCTCCACTAAAGGACACCCACAAAATAAATAAATATTTCACAACATCACATACATTGATCTGACTCCGAGAAAGGTACCACTAGCACCTGTATTACGGATATCAGAACCAACACCGGAACTACAAATACATACATTTAATACTTTTTTTTTGTAAATACATACTTATTTTACATAATTAATTTAATTGAATTAAATATATGCTTTTCAAGAAGGCTGTATTATCTATCTCTGTTTATTTCAAACTCCCTTCCTATCTTATTTTCTTTAAAGTTTAGATTCCACAATTACCACCCACACCTGGTCTACGCTGCTACAATTTTTCTTTTCTTTTACTTAAGTTAACTTAAGAATAGATATCTTCTATCTTAACTTTAAAAATAGATGTTTAATTTATTATGGATACTCTCCATTGCACAACATTTGAATTCATTTCACTATTCGTTAATCTTTGAGCATGCAGATAATGTTTATTTATTTATTTGCATTTTAACAACCATACAATACAATGTATTGCATAAACATTATACAGTTCCATCCTGTTAGGATACTGCAAAATTACACACATACACGTTAGGTACACAAAATACACTAGACAAGCGTCCGTGGCACTCCCTCAGCTGGTCTCACTGAAAACAAGAGTCATGACCTTTGTCTGAGCCGTGACTTATGCTGAGTGAGGGCCATTTATACTGGACGTCATAACACAATATTAATTTGGCACTGGCTGGACATGATTGAATATATTTTCTTTTTTTTTTGTTTTATTATGTATTTTAATTGTTTTCTGTTTTTTCCAATTTGTGTCTATAACTGCTGTATTCCCTGTGTTGTGATGTCTATAGTAATAAATGTTTTTCTCTCTTCAAAAGTTAAAGAACCTTTTGTACTTCATTTAGCCAATGCTATCTCTGACGACTAGAACATATAGCATTGACTACAAACACCTTTAACGATTTATCAAACAAGGGTTTTCTAATTGTCATTTAGAATCACAAAATTAATAAAGAATCAAAAAATATGAACGTTGGTAACATAAGTTTACCTATAACATTTTAAAAACGAAAGATTTGTAGTTGTGATGTGTGTTATACAAAGCAAGGCATACAGTGATTCTGTGTATAATTTAATCGATCTTATCGCTGGGAGCTTTTTCTATCAGACAACCTTTTCTACAATGGATAGTGGTGCATTCCTACTGATTTATCTTTAATTCTATAGAATCACTGAAGGAAACTAATATTGTTAGCTACGATTAAACCTATAAATATTTATCCTACTGTAATGCACTAACACAGATTATATGGCACTATTGCAACTCGAGGTACTCCTAGCCCAACCATTCAATTAATTTTGTTACGTAAAAGTGCCATATCCGGAACTAGGCGTGTTAACCTAAGTGGATTGGTATCGAGACAACAAAAAGTTTATGAGTCCTTCGACAAATGTGCCATAACAACTCGTATGTCTTTAAGTTGGAAGTTACTAACGAGGGCAAGAACTTATGGGCCCTTTACGGCTCGACTCCGACTTTCAAAGGCTTCCCAATCTTATTTACTTTGTGGAACGCTTAGGTATTGGCAGCACATGAAAGAAATCTTTACTACTTTAGTATGTACGCCACTGGGAGTTAGGCGTTCTTGTTGCATTGGAGGGAAACGCTTCCAAAACTTCTACATACATAAGTACTCATCGTTCTTTGCCAATTTTGTTTCATAGCCTTTGATAGAATTTACAGAGATAATGTTGGCTGATAGAATAAAGAAATAAATGGTTAGCAGTTGTAGGTATAAAGTATCAGCCTATAAACTGTCCCACTGCAGGGCAAAGGCCTCCATCATAGAAATCAAGTTGTCGCTAATATGATGGGATTAGGCTTAATCACCACGCTTGCCAAATGCGCATTAGTTATCACAAACCCGAGCTATGTTTGGAAAATTCGAAATATACTTTTCGCTCGACCCGGGAATTGTACCCAGGACCCCGAGATCACGGCCCGGTACTTAACCCACTAGACCATCAGGGCGTTGTAGGTAGGTATCCCAGACACTAAACAAACCCCTTACAATTGTTAGGACCAAACTATATATGCTGAAATGAAACTATTTATTGATGTTCTTTTTTATTGAAGGCTACACTATGTGGTCGTAGAGTCTGTCCATCGCTAAAGTGACTAAACTCGGTTACTTTTTTATGTAGACGGTGGTAGGTGGTAGACGAGCAGACGAATCATCTGATGGTAAGTGATAGATACCCGCAACACCATTGGCTTTATCGTCGAGTCTCATAATACCCATTCTACTTATAAAAACGAGCTTTATTAAACATTATCTTCAATATGTGATTGAAAGTACATAGGTACCTTATTTTCCTATAGAATTTGTCATAAACAAAATGTACAGTCGACTCCAAAAATATGAATACACTTTAGGACGTTTTCACAATATATAATATAAGAAAGTAGACCTCTACTTTCTTATAGGTAAGTATTGTGACAAGGTCCTAAAGTGTATACATATTTTTGGAGTTGACTGTACCTAAGCAGGCAACGACAATTCCTGAAGAAAAAACTTTTTGTTTACCCCAAATATTGAATACGCAGGCATATTTGCACTCATTTTATTTGTTTAAGTAAATTGTGTTGCTGAATAACCCGACGACTTGGTTTTAACGAAACTAATGTAAGCGTATTAAGTCAACAGGAATCAATCGAATGTTATTTTCTGGACTTTTTTTTACAAACGAGCAAGCGAATCACCTGGTGGAAGGTAATCAACGCCGCCCATGAACATCGCGAAATGAGAGAGATAGATAATGTACCTATTGCCGGCCTACGCTCGAAGTAGGTACGCTCTTATGGTCTTAAGGTTTCTTGAAGGTCCCTAAGTCGTAGCCGTCCGGAAATACTCCTGCAGCCAAACCGTTCCACAGAACTTTTGATCAATTTCAAAAAATATGAGATACGTATAGTCACAAAGCAAAAAGACATTTATTAGGTGGTATCGTATCGATAGTTTGTAAGCTTTGGTTAATATTTTTGCTTTGGTTAAAATAATAGGTAATCAAAGTTTGTAAGTTAGGTATTTTTAGAAATAAATTAAATCACTTCTTTGCACTCTAATTTTGTGCTAACACACTAGATTAGTGAGTCCTACGGTTTACCATGTGAACACATCTGCTGACATCTTTTTTAAAGTTACGTCCACACATCTAAGTATACAAAACTGTCTTTCTTCAGTCGATTCCTACCTTACGTGTTTGTTTGGGTCAACATCAATTGAGGAATTTTGACAGATTGTAGTAACTTGATGTGGCTGGCTGTACCTACCTACAGTAACGCTACTATCGTTGGTTTCCTGTCTACATGCGAGGAAAAAATCAATAAAGTTTTTTTCTTGCACTCTCTAGTGGAACAGCGATTTTTGTACGCGAAAAATTGATTCACGCCAAAAGTGGCCGCTCTTGGCGTGAATTAATTTTCCGCGTACGCGTTGGATCCAACATTTTTTCATGGTTATTTAATAAATAGTATAAGTGTTTGCCGAGAGGTTGTATCGATTGGCGTCGCTAGTGTGCCCTACCCGTCACCATAAGGGTGATGAAGGAAATTCACTGGGGCTTAGTCGGTATGCCTCTGGACGGCTTCTCGTTATGAGAAGCTACTGGCATAACCCTCCTGCTCCCTAGCAGGGGGTATGCATAAGGCGCCCAGTCGTCACCCACGTCTTCCCATTAGACGAAATGTGTAATTGGCCGACAGACCAGAGATAAAAAAGGTCAGGTATCCGAGGCCCCGAACTGAACTGGCAATGGTTTTTCCATCAATCAAAGCGTATTTCCTGAAATAAATCGACTGCTTGATTACCAAAGGGACTCCCTTAATATTGTTCCGGTCGTATATCAAAACAACTTCAAAGGATCTAACATACATAAGATTAAAAGTTTCACGTCTAGTTATTTTCCTCGGGCGGCCAAATGATGGATTCGTTGGAGCCAGTGCCTCTGACACCTTTTATATGCTCTCTATTTAATAGAATGTGGGTGTTGAAGTATTTATTTTGCACCATAAGTTACTTACATGAAACTAGCTAGAAGATTGATGGAGTCAAGTTTTAGTCCATCCATAATAATTATCAAATCTTAGCCTTCTAAGATCTACCTTAGGTATCTACCTTATTCGTGTACCTTTTCTGATGAAGTTCGTATGTAGAAGATACCCTTTAGGTTATGCATAAGATAAGTACCTACCTAAATTAATTTTATAAATATGCCTCTAACACTGAATTACTCTTGAGTTGCGTTCCAAACAACAGTTTCCAATATCCAATCGCTACATATTCGGTTGCGTATATTTACCTACATTATACCATGGACAAAGAGATAATTAGTCTATAAGTACTTATACTTATCTCTTTTCGCCTGATGGTATAAAATGTGATTACCGCGAACATGAACATCTGCGACATCAATAGAGTCGTTTTTAGAAAGGAATACGGTCGTCTGAGGGCCGAGTTCACCAACTTTAAAACAATGATAATCTCACTTTAACAGCGCTTGCTATTGGTACTTGCATGGTTAAAGCGTTATTACCGCTGCTTGAAAAGTTGGTGAACTCGGATCCTAAATTGTCATGACCTTCAGCAAATAATATTGCAGCCAAATTGTTCCAAGGTAAATTGGTACGTTGTAGCAAGTTCCGTGAAACGCAAAGCAGAGGGCCTAATTAAAAGCTGACGTTACGACCGAATCGGAGTTTCCCACTCTTTCACAGGCGCAGTGTATCTCCTTTGTTTGGATGCGACAGGTTCGTTACAAGACAGCTTTATATTAAGCCACCAGGTAGGCACTGGACCGTCATCCATCTGGATGATGAGGATGGATCGACAGTCGCTTGCGTGAGGTTCGATGGAAAAAAAATTCAGCTGCAGGAAGCAGAAGAAATGGTTCCTCGGGGCAGCAAATGTGGTAAATAAAGAATACCTGAGTCATCATGATCATTTCAATCAATATATAATAGGTACGCCCACTACTGGATAGGCTTGCACTGGAGCTGTGCCGCCCGCACCCAAGGCATTCCCGCGACCACCAGATCGCCGGTTCACCATGTGGGGGAGGTTTATTAACTCAGTATACTCTCATCTTAGCGTGTAATTCCCGGTTGCGTCCAAAGCTGTCGCTCTGGAGCCCGGGGTACGCTTGTGGTCCATAATTCAAGATTTGGGGAGTTTGGTAATTAAGTACAATGAAGCACTGCCCTCTGACCTTTGCAACCCTTTAACAGGGGGACCAGACCAACTGAATCATGGTTATACCTACGTTTCAGAAATTATCCGAAACATGCAAGTTTCCGCTCGATGTTTTCCTTAATCGCCGACTATAAAAAATGTCTCTTTTCGTCGTAAGTATACAATACCATTTAGGTAATTAACATACTTATTAATAATACATAGGTATAATACATAGGTAATATACATACTTACCTACTCCGATGGCTCAGCGACCCAAAATGAGTCATGGCCTCCGATACGAGATGCCGCCATTTGTCTCGATCTTGTGCAGCTTCACGCCAATCTCCTGCTTCCATATCTTGCAGGTCCGCGTTCACTACATCGCGCCAGCGATAGCGTGGACGCCCAACTGGCCGCCGGCCAGTAGGTTGTCCGAGATATGTTGGTAATATGCTGAGTGCAAACCTTTTTGGTGACACATTTTTTGCCATTATCTCTTTTGTTGTATTTATCTATAATTTTGATAGATGTAATAATGTTTTGATATTTTTATTATTTTGTTTGTGTCACTAAATAAATAGATAGATAGATAGATACACTTTATTGCACAAAAATTACAGATCTTAGCCTAGGTTATTATACTAAAACAATGTAGGCGGTCTTATCGCGATCTCTTCCAGACAACCTAAGGGTAGAGGAAAAGTATAGCGAATTAAGAAAAGGGATAAGGCAGTGCAAGTCAGAAAAAGAGAAAAAAAAAGACATTGTATACGAGTACAACCTGTGCGGATAAAGAATGGGATCAGAAATGGCAGCCAATCTATCCACTTCTCGCTCGCACACTATTTGCGTCTATACTCGCACTCGTGGGGTGCGAGTATAGACGCAAATAGTGTGCGAGCGAGAAGTAAATAGATGCGCCGCCATTTCTGATCCCATTCTTTATGCGCACAGGTTGTATGTATAAATGTTTTTTCTTACTTTCTTTCTTACTAAGGTTTGATACAAATTTATGTGAGGGTCCTGCCTATTTATTGACGTTAATTATTTGAAACCAGCAAGACTGGTTTGTTAAATAAAAAGGCATATACGTCTAGCACATACTTCATGTAGCTACGCAAGTAATTAGTTTAGTGGCCACTGCAACATTTTCGCATGGATGCCTGCAACTACCATTTTCTCACGAGCTCACGACTCGTCTCTCGTCCATAGACTATTAAGTGGTTGTGGTATTTGCATTCTTAATGACATTACTGCTGGCTCTTTCATGCACAAGCTTAGGAATAAGAGAGAAAGAAAGATAAGAGCGCGAAAGCGTAAATGGATGGTGCATCAACGTTTTAATTACTACTACTTAATAAAATACGTGCAAGTTAACAAGTACGAATACTTCAACCGCTTTCTGTGGTTGTTAGTTGACGGTAAATACACATTTTCTTCAAATAAGCAAATTTCAAGAATCGACTTCAAACTGTAGTTTTAGCAAATAAGCCTCTTAAAACTTCCACTGCAGCTTCGCCCAGCACTCTCGAGCTAAAATTTAATACACATGTGAAAATCGTGTGAGGGAGTTAAGCTTCCTTTGTTCCTTCCTTTCTTAAGGGCCCCTTGTTGTGCTAAACCGCGTACCTGGATGCCAAAGCACTTGAAAAAACCGATCAAGTGCAAGTCGGGCTGACCCAATGAGGGTTCCGAACAGATCCTACGTTTATAAAAAGTTCACGCTCAGATTTTCCGATATTTTTCAGATTTACAAAAACATGTTTACTGTACAAATAAGAAATATAAAAAATGATACGTCGTAAAAATAAACTTAATTTAGGTACACTGTGCACATTACATGTATTCCCCTTTAATTAAGATACCCCACTTGACTTGAACTCGTAGCTTCATTTTGAAATTTCGATTTCGAAAGGCCCCTATTTTATAAAATTTAATTACAAAAGTTTTTTTTTTCTTGTTTTTTTTTATATGGGGTCTATTAAAATGATACTTGCCAAAATTAAATTCTAAGTACATTCTAGATCAACGGAAAGTATCCCAATAGAAACGATGGTAGATCAGTGAAGAAGAACGCGCCTTCCATGCAGAGGGTCGTGTTTCAAATGCACCTCTGGATTAATCAAATCTATATATTTGAATCTAAATATAAATAAATCTACATATCTAAATATATTACTACCATTAGCTCGACAGCGAGGGAAAATGTCGTGAGAAAACCCCTTTTCATATAATCTGTGATTTTTTTTCTTTATTTAAGAAGCTTTGTCAATTTGACAATGTCGCTCCGTTAAGATCAACCATTTTGTAATTAAAATCAAATAAAAGGAAAACTTAAGAATTAAATGCTAGTAACAATCTATAGCACGCTTTAGCCTCTTCTGACATTGGAGTAGCCAGGGCACTGTTGTATCTGCCTACTCCATTGCCGTTACATCCAAAAAATTGCGCCCTAAGTCGTCCGTTCCGGGCACACTCCACTAAAACGTGAACAACATCCTCAATAACTCCGCATTCTTCACACAAGGGAGATGATATAAACACATCAAGTATTTAAACTTTTTCGTCGGAATGTGACCAGAACGGAGTCTGAAAGCCGATACAATATTTAATCTACTATAATCTGTGATGTGAAACGTTTGATGTAACTATGATTCAGTTGCATCTGAAAAGTTATTCTGATTCCCTGTCTAAGGGTTGCAACGGTCACAGACGGATCACTTCATTGTCAAAAATTACCAGACTCCCTAAATCCTGGAACATGGTCCAAGCGTAGCTTCGGGTTCCAATATACCTACATATAAGCTCTCTATGGTTCCAATACGCTGAGAAAAACAGCCAGCCAGCGCCTATATCGCAGGTGCTTAAAGCTCCTTACAAGGGTCAGGTCAATGTATGTGGTGTTGACAGATATTTATTATTATGTTTGTCAGTTGTTCCATAACCACGGGCAATTATGTCCCAGACTTTTGGAAGGCGTGCGTGGGGTCGAAGCCAACACGTAGAGGCCTGTTCAATTAACAGTCTTACTATAATATGATGTGACACCAGCCGGCGACTATCCCTGTATACACTACAGAAGTGTAGCCAAGGACAGTCCCCGGTTGGCATAAGTCTATTGAAAATAATGGAAAACAAACTGAACTGGGCTATTGGGTTGAGGTGTTAGTGGACCGGTTAACTGGTACTATGGAAAGACTATGGCACCTGCCCGATCAATGATAAAAATCACGAAAAAATAGGCAGATAGTGACTCGCCACTCACTAGATGGGCTCCCTATAATAAGCTACCAGGAAGCCAAGCAAAAGCTAGCTATCAGATATAGCAAGGCGGGCAACATTGGTCTGAGCAGCTCAGAATGCCGAGAGGTGTACACCGCTTTCTACCCAGTGTCTATGGTTACAGACACTGTGCCAACTCGCGACTTATGCATCTTTCACTCCCACCCTGCGAGCATATAGCTCTGACATCCCACTCTGGCTGGCTGGTGAAAGCAAGCCAGAGGTGAGAGTCCTGCAGCCCCTGCTGGGGTCCACCCCAGCCGGCCAATAAAGGCAAGCCGGGGAGAGGGGCCTGATCAACTCTCGAGGATATGAGACCCAAGGGACGTCACTTGCCATTCAGCGCGCCACAACGCTGCCCTGGGGAGACTGACTGCACTGATGAGAGTTGTTGCTTTAAGAGCAAGAGCACCAACTCTCACCAGCGGGCGATGGGGTAGTCACTTCCCTACGAACTTATTATTATTATTATTATCCATATTAAAACGCGTTTACAACTTAGATTTAAACTAATCTTACAATTAGACTTGCTTACTATAGAAACTAAATAAGTATATTACCTTCCATATCTTACTTACCCTGCCAAATATTTTACCGTTCAAGTTTAACGGACTGTCAATTTAAGAACATTTTGTCTTATTTTATAGACGAACGTACTACCTACCTACGAAGATTAATGTTTACTAACAAAGTTTTTTGGAATCCTCATAAGGCTTTTTCAAAAAATCAAGTAAATAAATAATCTGTACAAATTTTGGTCATTATTTTTTTTTCCTTTCCTGTTGACAACCCTGAATCAAAAAATAAACTTTTTTATTAGAATAGTACTAGTATCGTTTGATAGGGAATTTAATAAGCATCATTTGCTTCTTTGACAGTTTTTTTCTAACTCTCACAGTATTTGAGTAAATTGAAAAATACTGAAAATCGGGACATATTTAAGGGGGAGACGGGGTTGCGGACACCCTAGGGGTGGGGACTTTTGAGGACATACATTTGGGGTGCTAAGGACCATCCTGCACCAAAATCAGCTTTGGGTTTTTTTTTTGAGGTTCCCCTAATGATGTCACCTAATTTTGTGTGAGATGGGAATATCTAATTAAATATCTTTTTCTTAATTTTTAAGTAGGTTAATAAGTTAATATAAATACCTTGCTCTTGTTTTAAAAATAATTTAAAGGCTGAATAATATATAAGAACTCTACCAGTGTTTACTATTTCTCACTTTTATAAAACAAACTGTCAATGTCAGTGAATGAACCTGTCAAAACAAAAATTAAAATTGCGAATTGTGATGAAAATATATTTAAATTCTTATTTTGATAAAAAAAAAAACAATTTATCTAGCTAAATAAATCTACTTTCAGTAGGTCAAGTCAGATTCCACTATTGGCATAATAAAGGATATTGTTAAGGAATGATTCGAAATGTTTTAATAAATTAACTATGTTGAGCGATCGGATTTAATGACTTGAGGAATTCGTATTGAGGATATATTTCCGTAAAACTAATTTCAGTACATATTCTAATCGTTTAATAGGATTCAACAAAATGTCTGCGTTACTCACAGCAGACTGGTTCCAGCTGGACAATTATTACAGGTTTGTCTTGTTTATTTTTCTAACTTTCATTTTAATTAGCCTTCACCACCCACATATTGTTATGAATCCATAACATCATACAAAGATTTATTGTGTTTGCCAAACACCTAAATATCTTCAAACCTAGTCTTAAACTTTGGTACACTTTATCTAATGTCACATTTTTATTCAATATCAATTAAGAAAGTATCACAGATTTTCGTAACCCAATATGGGTTGTGGTAACCTAATATGGGTTGTCGTTGCTTATACATTTTATAAGTAAAGTCTTACCATCTTATTACAAATTGCGGTTTAAAGTTATTACTGTACTAAAGCTCATGTCATCCCATTCCGACACACAATGTTTAAACAGGCTGGCACAAGTTTTGTTCTGGGACTATCCCTAGTTCGCAATTTGTAATAGGGGAGGAAGTGCGGACACAGATTACTTTTATATGTATTGGTATATTCATTTATTTTATTTTTGTTATATTAAAGGAAATTTGACCTGTATACAATGAACTGGATGGTGGACGAACTTGACAATATGATTGTAAGCGGAGCCCCGTATGGCGGTCCCATTGCCATGGTCCGGGACAAAAAGATAGTTGCCACTACCAAACCTGTTATAACCATTTATAACTGTGTTGGAAACGTCATATCTAAGATTTTGGTAAGATTCCTATTTTGTTATTCTTTTAATGAAGCCTTCTATAAAAAGAGAAAACATTTTTTTTAAGTCTTGTTAGTATATGGGACAGTACTTACTGTAACTTATATATATTTTCAGTGGAATAGTGGAGTTTTAGTCCACATGGGCTGGTCAGACAGTGAACAGCTGTTGTGTGTTCAAGAGAGTGGAGATGTCCTCATCTATGACATGTTTGGTGCTTACCAAAAAACTTTCAACTTAGGACAAGAAGTCAGAGACACTAAGGTAAAATATATAAGGCTATTAAAATATTAAGCATCAATGGGGAGGTCTTAGCTCTGCTTACTTTTTATGAACTGAAGAAAAAAAAGCATAGTTTTCTATATAACAAGGATAGGGTATTAAAATTAACAAAAGTATGCTTACATTTTACTTGAATGGTCCCATACAGGAAAATAAGGGTAGCTAATAAATTAATAGTTAATATTTTTATAGCAATCTTTTGCAGTTTATTCTTAACTAAATAATAACACACTTAAAATTTTCATCTTGTGTTCAGGTGGGAATAGAACCCACATTTTCCACAATAACTAATAAATTAACATTTAAAAGCCTTGGTTAGCAATATGTATAAACCTTTCTAAATAAATATTGAACCTTTGTCTTCTTTTAGGAACATTGTCTATTTATTTAACTAATTATTTGTTTATTAAATTTTCAGGTGTCCAAAGCACTACTATTCCCCAACCCGCATGGAGTAGGACTGGCAGTCATCACAACGACAAACAGGATGTTTGTGCTGAGCAATGTTACTGAACCGAAAATTAGGCCTGTTCCAGATTTGCCAAGTAAGTGATTTTTTTTTGTATTTTAAGGGCATTAACTACATTGGGTATATAAATAGGTGTGATAACTGGTCCTAAAATTATATGATATTATAATGGAGTTAAGAAAAAATTAAAAACATCATCTATCTTTCGGTATGATCATCCAAAGTTGCACAGAGAAGTACATTTTAATATTGCAAGTTTTTAGTAACATTTGCTACATACACTTTGTTATCTCCTCAGCTAGTCCAAAGAGTTATAATAAAAAAAATCCCACAGTATCATCGAGAAAATACAGTACCTCTAATAAAATGTATTTTTAGCTTAATCAATTTTCATTTATGACTTTGTGCCTACTCTTTTCAGGGGCCAATGAACCAATCACTTCATGGTGCGTGCTGAGCTCTTCCCTCCGCACTTCCGCCGTGGTCGGTTTTCTGGTTTGCCGGGATAAGGAGGTCTACAAATGCCAGCTTGGTGAATCCAGAGCTGTGCTGATGGTAAGCTTATTTAAGGCTTCTCTGTACTGTACTACCCCAGGGGGGACCAGTTGCACTAGCGCTGGGAAATCCCCCGCTGAACATCTTCGTTCGTCACCAGCCGGAGGAGCAGCCAGCGTTCAGGCTGCCCCTCGTATTCTGGGGAGGGCACTAATTGCACTATTCCTCCCTTAAGAGCAACACATCTGTGATGCCCCGTGTGTCGCAGATGTCCATGGGCAGTGGTAATTCACTTACCATCAGGTGAGCCGTCTGCCATAAAGTAAAAAAAAAATAAAAAAAATCGACATACACACAAGGAAGACATCAAATGTTTGATCCACATTAATAGGGTATATGACTAAGCTGAAGATTTTACAAAATATAAATATTTTATCAAAATATAGGTCAATATGTGCCAATGGCAAAAATTCTCAATTAAAAATATAACGTCTAGCCGGTTTTATGGTCATTCAAAGATTCATGGGCAAGTCCATTTTAAAAGTATGAAATTATTAAAAAATAATTATACCATTGAATAACCCATACAATTTGCACCAATTATTATAATAGAACCATTGACATAAACGAAACATTTGATATAGCTACCATACAAAATTCAAATGAAATGCATACAAAATACTTAGGTGTGACGTCACATCTAAGTAGCCATTTGTATGGAGCGTTTTGGGTTTGCCCAAAATAATGTGATTTTAAAGTTGTGATATCTCAGGTAGTTTAAATGAGAATCAAGTGATTCTATCAACGATGTTTCTATCATTGAGAGGTCTTTTGATTGCAAAAATAAAAAAAAAATTGTCATGTACCGTATTAGCATGCATGTGTAAATCTGATCTGATCTGAGTGTATTATGACTGACCTGATAAGAGGAACAAATGAAATGATGCAACCTCATGAAGGTTCTGCTCGTTGTCGCTTGTTTTGTTTGACAAGTTCTTTGCTTCGTTTGTTCATACTTCATCATATGATGAAGAGTCATAATACACTCAGTCACTTCTTTTTTCATACTTCATCATATGATGAAGAGTCATTATTAAAATGTTTTTTACATATTTTTTTTATTGAACCTTTAGAGGTTTAGAGGTTGCTTTAGGGCAACAACAGGTGGATTTGTATCGGATGTATCTTCTTCTTTTCTTCACAGCGACCCGAAATAAAGAATCCATACACTCAAATTCTGTCAATAGTACCCTCTCAGAATGGTCGGCATGTGGCGCTCTTCACGGACTCCGGGTACCTCTGGATAGGATCCTCGGACTTCAAGACTAAGTACTGTGAGATAGACACTGGATTCATTAAGCAACCTAAGGAATTGGTGTGGTACGTTATTCGTTTCTACAATACACGTATGTAATCTAAGTTGGATTCCTTTTTCCGCACGTAGGACTCTCTTTCGGTCCTTTGTCCGAGATGGTACACCTATTATCTTATTTAGGTCCTAGAGAACCCAGCGCAGGGGGGATTTTATTTATAAGTAGGTACATATTTTAAATAGTTAATCAATTTAATATACTTAGATAATACCTACTTTGTTTTTGACGGCTGCATCTTTGACGGCAAACACAGCCAATACTTAAAGGAGAGCCGCCTATTAAGCGACCGTCAGTACGGCTTCCGTAGTGGTCGCTCCGCTGGTGACCTTCTGGTATTTCTGACACAGGCGTTGGAGAGTAAGGGTGAGGTTCTGGCTGTCAGTTTGGACATAGCGAAAGCCTTTGATAGAGTATAGCACAAGGCGCTTCTATCTAAACTTCCCTCATACGGTCTCCGGAGAAATTATGCACGTGGGTCGCTAGTTTTTTAAATGGGCGTAGCATCAAGGTTGTTATCGAGGGTTCTAGCTCGGATCTGAAGCCCGTGAACGCTGGTGTCCCCCAGGGCTGTGTGCTATCTCTAACACTGTTTCTTCTGCACATCAATGATATGTTGTCTAAGAACAATATTCATTGCTATGCGGATGATAGTACTAAAGATGCACTGTATACCAGACGTGCAAATATTTGAACATCGAGCGATGTCCAGTTTCACGGTCATCTGAAAGACAAAGCTAAAATAGCTTCAAAGAAACTTGGTGTACTTAATAGAGCGGGGCGGTATTTCACACCAGCTCATCGGTTACAACTCTATAAGGCACAAGTTCAGCCCCATATGGAATACTGTTCCCATCTCTGGGCTGGTGCATCTCAGTACCAACTGCTTCCGTTTGACCGCGTACAACGTAGGGCTGCTCGATTTGTCGGTGACTTGACTCTCTCTAGTCGACTTGATCCTCGATTGCGGCTGGACATAGCTTCCCTCAGCATTCTATACCGCATCTATCATGGGGAGTGCTCTGAGGAACTGTTTGATCTACTCCCTGCCGCCGAATTCTTACATCGAACAACTCGAAAGCGATTGTCATTCCATCCTCATCATCTCGATAGATGGCGGTCTAATACTGTGCGTTTCTCTCGGAACTTTCTACCACGTACCTCAGTTCTGTGGAACGGTTTGGCTGCAGGAGTATTTCCGGACGGCTACGACTTAAGAATCTCAAGAGATGAGCGTACTCTTTTTAAAAAGGCCGGCAACACATTAGCGATCTCTCTGATTTCGCGGATGTTCATGGGCGGCGTTAAATACTTTCCATCAGGTCAATCGCTTTCTCGTTTGTCCGCTTCTAGCATAAAAAAACACATTATTCTAAAATTTGACTTCTTCTTTTACACCTTAAATAACGAAATCAATGTTTCTTTTGTAAGTACATTATTAATAAAATGTTCTGCAATAAAAACCGCCTTCAATAACCACGATCTAAAAAGTGTAAAATAATATTTTTTACATTTTATACACCTCTAATAACATTTTATAACAGTACATTCGAGAAAAGGTGTTACCGAAGTCGGCGCCCAATACTATCTTGTAATTTAATACAACATTCAATTATTCAACAGGGATTAGGCGCCGACTTCGGTAAAACCTTTTCTCGAATGTACTGTTATAAAATGTTATAAGAGGTGTATCAAGTGTAAAAAATATTATTTTACACTTTTAGATCGTGGTTATTGAAGGCTGTTTTTTTTGCAGAAAAAATTTTTTCAAGCCTTTTAATGTCTCATTTTTGACATTCATCTTTCATTTTTAATTTTATTCGCCAATTCTCTTATTATTTTTTTATAAATATACAAGAATAATTTTCAAAATAAATGTAGGTACTATTTCACTTACATAAACTTACCTACAAAATTACTTTTTGTGTTATGTATTATTATTTTGGGTTATTTATATTTTATCTTTTGGGTTAATTACATAAATAAATACATACTAAAGACATAGTTACGTCATCATTTATTCCCATAGAATACATTGCCTTTCATCATCTTTCATTATGTTACAGATTAGTCATAATTTTCCAACTTCCTTATTTCCAGGTGTGGTTCCCAGGCCATAGTCGCACACTGGGACGAGGTACTCTGCGTCTACGGGTTCAACGGCAAATCGGTCTCGTACCCGTACGACGGGCCCTTCCACATCATCCAGGAGATGGACTGCGTCCGGATCATCTCGGAGATGGCGCACGAGCTCATCCAGAGAGTCCTGGTGGAGGTCGAGAAGATATTCCGCATCAACAGCACCGCGCCCGGCTCGTACTTGGTGGAAGCGTCCAAACAATTTCAGGTTTGTCTATGGAAACTTATGGTAAAAAAAAAAAAAACTCCATCTTTCGGTGGCGCAGCTAGCAGAGGTGATACCCAGGGTGAATGTTTCAATTCAATTTTCAATTCAATTCAATTCAATATGTTTATTGCTTCTTCATATGTTGTACAAAGATCTTAGTTTAAAGTATTTTAAGTTACAATATGGACCCTGTCGGGCACTGCAAACATTTTGGAGAGAGTAGGACTTATAGACTCACATTGTGTTTCTCTAGTTCAAGTATCATAATATAATATTTGTTTACCTATTCATAATTTTTATATTTATGTTATGAAAATATTTATATTATGTTATTATTATATTTATATATCACATTAGAACAATATTTATATTTATTATTATGTTTGCATTATTAATTTAAAATAACTTTTTTATCCTATGCTTAAATCATTTACTGTAATTATTTATTTTCTAGTTTTATATACTTTCTTTAAAATATTCTTCTAGTTTATAATAGCATTTTTTAATAAGTATATCTTTAAGCTTTTTCAAAAATTCTTTTTCACTGGGTATGCTTTTTAAAGCAGATGGTAATTTATTAAATATTTTCACACACATTACTAGCGGGCTTTTTGAGTGTAAGTTAAGTCTCGAGGTTGGCAACATCAATCTAGTTTGAGTTTTTGGACGAAAAGAATATTTTGTGGGTATTTCCTGTCTAGTTTTAAAGAATTCGGGATGTTTTATTACAAAATGGCATGTTTCATAAATATAAATACATGGGAGAGTTAGGAGTTTTAGTCTTTGGAAATGTAATTTGCAGCTATCTGTTTGTTGTATATTGGCTATAATTCTGATAAGTTTCTTTTGTTGTGTGAATAGACTTGGAACGTTGGTACTATTTCCCCATAGCATAACCCCATATTTTAGCCAAGAATATGCATAGGCATAGTATGTGACTAGTGCTGTTTTTTCGTCAGTAGACTTTTTGACCTCCCGTAACGCATAAGCAAACTTAGACATTTTGGAATTTATATTTGTTACATGGGACTTCCAATTGATGTTAGTATCTATTGTCAATCCCAGTAGTGTTGAGTCGGTTACTTGTTTTAGTGTTTCGCCATTGTAGGTAAGATTAATTTTTAGCGGTTCTTTTTGATACGGATGGAAAGTTAATAATTTGGTTTTAGTAATGTTTATTCTTAAATTATGAGTTGTGAGCCAGTTCTTTACTATTTCTATTATTTTGAGGAGCTTTTCGTTTATTGTTGTGCTGTCTTCGCATGAGGTGAGAATAGAAACGTCGTCTGCGAATAAAGTACAGTGGTCATTTAATATTTTCGGCAAGTCATTGATGTATATTAAAAACAAGAGGCATCCAATCACACTACCTTGTGGAATTGATGCGTTAGTAGTTATGCGGTCGGATCTTATGGTTTGTATTTGTGATGCTTTCTTGTTGTAGTGTTTAATTTCTACTTGTTGCTCTCTATCTTGTAAATATGAATTTATCCACTCAAGACTTTGCCCGCGTATTCCTATTCCATGAAGTTTTTTTATTAAGATGTTGTGTTGTACCCTATCATAGGCCTTCGACATATCTATTAATATTCCTATAGCATATTTTTTATTATTTATCAAATTGATGGCTTCTTGCATGAATTTAAATACCGCTAAGACTGTCGACCGTTTTTTTCGAAAGCCGTTTTGGTTATCGTCCAGAATATCATACTTTTCGCAGAAATTGAGTATGCGATTACACATGGCTTTTTCAAAAAGTTTCGATGCTGTAGGCAAGAGTGCTATAGGTCGGTAGTTATTCGGGTCGGTTTTATCTTGTTTTTTATGTATAGGATGAATTATTGTTCTTTTTAATATGGTCGGGAACTTACCCTCATTGAAAGACTGGTTTATGAGAGTAGTGAAGGGAGACGCTAACTCATCTGCGCACCTCTTTAATAAAGAGGGTGGGAGTTCGTCTATTCCGGAGCTATTTTTATTTTTTAAGCTTTTAATACTTTTATGGATTTCGTTAGTGTTAACTTGGCTTAAAAACATTGTATTTGTGGTTGGATGGAGTACAGCGTAATGCTGAGACAAAGTGTCTGTTTGAATATTATCGGTTGTCTCGCCTACTGTAGCGAAGTAGTTGTTGAGCGTATTAGCAACTCTGGAGGGGTCTGTAATAAGTACATTTTCTTTTTTTATATGTATATTTCTTTTTTCAGGGTTTTTTTTCTTATTTGTATTTTCATTGACTATATCCCACATTGTTTGAACCGTATTTGAAGCGTTTTGTATTCTAATTTTATTATTGCGTTTTTTGGCGATTTTTACTGTTTTTTTAAGGATTTTCTCGTATTTTTTATAGTGATTTAAGAGAGTTAAATTTTTGCTTTTTTGTACTATAACTTTTAAAAGTCTTTTATTTTGGCATGATATTTTTATCCCTTTTGATAACCATTTATTTCTATTTATTGTTTTTAATTTCGTTTTAACTTTAGGTATGTAAGTATTTAGAAGATTTTGTATTATTTCATGAAAGATATTATAGTTTTCGTCTATATTATTGTTTGCTGAAAGAAGCTGCTGCCAATTTATTTTAGCTAAGTTTGTTTTGAAATTATCTATATTTTTTGTATTATACTTTCTTTTGATAGTATTCCACGGTTTTATTTTTTGACTTTGTTGAAATTGTGTTCTTATAACTATAGAGGCATGATCAGAAAAACCTAGTTCTTCTACTGAGACGTCCAGGGCTGGATATGCGAAATTGGTAAAAAGTAGGTCGATACATGTTGAGGTCGTGTTAGTGTTGCGAGTTGCTTTTTTTATTCGTAGGGTGAATCCATTTTCTGACATAAGGTCCAGGAGGCGTCTCGTTTTAGGGTTATTATTTATAACATTAATATTTAAGTCTCCCCCTAGGATGACATTATTTTTATGATACTTTTTATTTACATAATTTAAATTTTTTTCCAATTGACTAAAAAATAACTCCTCCTCCCTCCTATTCCAATAAATATTAACTAACAAGATATTTTCCTTTGGTAGTTCCGCTGCGCAGATTTCTAAAATATATTCCATTGACATGTTTGTGATGTCAGGTCTATCAATACTCTCTATTTCCTTTTTCAGTATAATGCAGACTCCGCCGCCTATCCGTTCTTTTCTGCAGAAAGATGACGCTATTTTAAAATCTGGAAAATTTATTAAGTCAAGTTTATCCTGTGACAGCCATGTTTCGGATACGCATACTGCCATACATGTTGGGTTTTCTTCTAGGTACTCTTGTAGTAAGTATTGTTTGTTATTAAGACTCTGAAAGTTCTGATAAAGGATTTTGGCTTGTTTTTCGTTAGTTTCGAAAGGAATGTCGGTGGCCGTCTTGTGTTTGTTCTTGGGGTAGGTAAGATTTGTCTCTTCTTGAATACTTTGTTTCTGTTTCTTTTGGCGAATTTGATATTATATTATTCTGTGCGTCTCCTATTTTTATTTTCTTTCCTTGTATATATAATTGATTATCTCTTATTACTGCATGTAGACCTTTTTTTCGTGCTGAAATCATTTCGTCGCGCATCATGTTTCTTTCTTTTCGAGATTTATCATCCAATAATGGCGATAGCGATATTCCAGTACCATACAGGTGGTTTTTTCTTCCAAGTAGATATTTTGTCATCCTCTTGCTAAGTAGCTCGACCACTAGCGGTCTATTTTTCCTTTCGTTGTATTTTCCAATTCTATGAGTATCTTCTATGTATCCCAGCAAGTCTATCTGTAAACATTCACGGAACATTTCTATTATTCTTATGTGTAATTCGGGTTCTGACTCGTTACTCATTTCTTCAATTCCGTATAAAACAATTTTTTTCTCATTTTCTCCATTGCGCGTGTTGTATATTTTTGGTGTCTCTCCTGTGTTATTTCTTAATTTTGTAATTTCTTTTTGTATCTGTTCATTTTCGTTTTTTAATATCGTAATTTCTCTGGTTAGTTTTTCTATTTCACTTTTTCTTTGGCTGTTTTGTTTGTGTAATCCATCAGTTTCAGATTTTAGGTCTTGTTTTATTTGTAAAATTGCTTTTGATATTTCCGACTGGATGGTGTCTTTAAGTTGCGAAATTATAGTTTTATTATTTTCGTGCAACTGCTCCGAAATCAGATAGCTTAGGTTTTGAAGTGTGAATTCGGGTTGAATTTTTGTTTCCATATTTTTATGTTCAGTGATAGTGTCACCCAATATAATACTGAGTTCGCTGTCTTGGTCGATGCTCAAAGATGGTGATTTGTTGTTTTTTGTTCTCAAAGTTACATTTTGTTCTTCATCTTGTCGATCATTTGGATCTGGGTTTCGTACCGGAGTATTTACGTTACATGTTTTTGGTTGTTTGCATTTGCATAATTGGCATTTCCATTCTTTCTTATGTTGTGCTGTCATTGTGTTATAAAAGCGCTTACTCGCGACATTAGCACAGTCTAAATCATAGATAGCTTTACATATCATACAGGTAAGGTATTCTCTTCCTTGTGGTACTTTAAAACAGCCTCCACATTTCAACGCCATTTTATATTAGAAGTCTAAGAATTTATTTTTATTATTTTATTTGCATGTAAATAATTTTCTCAGAAGATCAATAGCCGTTTCTACAGCTTTCGCGCCATCTATTGGTTGGGTGGTGTACTAGTTGGTGCGTAGTTATAGCACAAGTTTTAGTCTTAGTGCCTTTGCTTTTTCACCATAGATTAAAGGGATTTTAGTTCTTGGCTTACCCGGTAGATGGGGCTAAATCCACAAATATCCAAACTGAGGTATTGATTAGGTTCGATGACTAATTTATTTTGGTTTTTTGAGGTTATTCTGTTACCAAAAACCATCGACAATATTTAGCGGCATAAGTACTCACGATTTAATAGTTGCAAAATCCGAGATAAGCTATCTTTATGCGCACTTTTCACTTTGAACACAGATTTATTTGAATACTGACAGTTATTGCTGGTACCGGTGTATTTGCTGAATTTGTATTTTGCTGATATTTTCTACCGAAAATAACAATGCTGCAGATGTGATGGCACTTATTCTTCAAGATTTTCCAGTATTTGTTAACTTTCACTAGTTATTTTATTTTTAACGCACGAAATATCACGGAGCCGATGTAAACAATAGCACAGTCGCGCCCTCTCGAGCTCGTTTCGTGTCGAGGTAGCCCAGATGAAGGTTCTTATTAACATATTGTATTCCATATCTTAATTTATTGCGTGTGTAACACTAAGTGTTACACACACAATAAATCAAAAATAATTAAAAACTCGCTCGACGTGTCGGAACCACATTCGTCACCAAAAGAAATTACTCGTTCTTGGTCCCTAATGCAATATATGCGGACATATTTTGTACGAGACAATAATCGTGATTCGATGGTAAGATGGTCGCCATACCGATTACTGATTTATTGTGATTGTTTGTATCAATCCCTATGAACAAAAATTCCGATTAGCGCATTGTGCAATTCATAAGATATTTTTTACAAATTTAATTGGAAATAACTTTTTTAAGTTTTTGTTCAGATTAATTGAGAAATATAATATTATTTATTTTGTAGGAATAAGAACACAAAAAGTTAATGATTTTTACCACTTAATATTTTTATTTGTAGAAAGATGGATCCATGATGCGAATCGTTTGAACTGTCCTATTCACCTTCCGATACTGAATGGACTATAGACACATCTCGTTTGTGGTTGTTTGCCGCTTTTTTTTTTTTATTAAATAGGGGGTAGACGAGCAGACGGTGGTAAGATAAGATAAGATATCATTTATTGCCAAAACTGTGTATAAAGTTGTTACATTTAATCAACAGTTTGTCCGTTGCGGACGTACAATACATTAAACAATGGTGGATTTTACAATTCAATTAGGTACATAATGTATGAAAATTAATTAATTAAAAAACAATAAAATAAAATTATCTTGGGAATTACATAGAGTCATCATTATATTCCTTTAAACAATAAAAACCTTTTGACAGTAGCCAATCTTTAAGTATCTTTTTAAATTTCGGACCAAATGCTTTAATAAATGTAAGTAATCTGTTAAATATCTTAATTCCCGCTATATAAGTACTTTTGTCATAAATATAGCTAGAAGATGTCGTGTTTATATTGTGATCGGAGATTATTTACGATCTCAGTTTTTTTTATTGAAATATTGTACATATCCTTTTACAAATAAACAAATTTCTAGTATATAGATACACGTCAGGGTTAAAAGTTGATTTTCTTTAAATAGAACGCGCAGTGTTTCATAGGGTTTAATATTATAATTGATTCGTAAACACTCTGCAAAACAAAAGTAGATTGAACATTTACAGAGTTGCCCCAAAAAATTATGCCGTATGTCAGGAGAGGAAAGATATATCCATAATATGGATTTTTGGCTTTTTCCATCGAAGCTACATTTGCTAGTATTGATATGGCGTAGCAACTACTGGATATCGTCTTGTTGATTTACCAGGTACCAGTTCAACTTGTGTATTGTCAATGACTAAATTTATATTAATCGGTGCTTTTTTATAGTTACTAAATTCCAATAACTTAGTTTTAGCCAAGTTAACATTAAGATTTATAGATACCAGCCAATCTACTACTTGTATTAGCGTCATCATGTTTTTAAAGCTTTCATCATTTAATTTTCCTTTCGACAAAAAGATGGTAGCATCATCAGCGAACATGACACATAGGTAATTCATTATTAAAGGAAATTCGTTTATGTAAATCAAGAACAAAAGGGGTCCTAGTATGCTACCTTGCGGTACACCCAATGTAGAGGTTTTCCAATCTGACTGCACTCTTAACATTGACCTAGTATTTCTATCATACGTGTCTAGTATTGTAGCTTGTCGTCTATCTGTTAAGTAAGATTGCATGAGGTTTAAGGTGATTCCGCGGATTCCGATCACCGATGATACCGATGGTATCAGCGATCATCGCCGCCCGTGGAAACTGCAACACCAGAGGAGTCGCTAGTGCGCTGCCGACGTTTAAAAAAGTTTTCTCTTTTCTTGAAAATTAACGTCTTCCGTCCTCTCCTTAATTCCTGTCAAGCTCTTTTCTGTTCTCGCCTTTCACTTCTTCTCCTTTCTATTCTACTCGTCTAACGTTCCGTTCCATTCTCTCATAATCCCACAAGTAGAATCTCTAAAAGTCCCTTGATTCTTAAAAGAAACTATCAAATTTTATGAACAGAAACGCAGCCACCGAGCGGACGAGTACATCCGGCTGGTGAAGCCGGACCTGCCGGCCGCGGTGCAGAACTGCATCGAGGCCGCCGCCTTCGAGTTCAACCCCGAGATACAGAAGATGCTCATACGCGCTGCGCAGTTCGGGAAGGTAACGCGACATCAATCTGACTGTCATGCAGACAGCATGCTGGCTACACAGAAATCTTTTTACCCGACTTCGGCATATACAAAAAAAATACGAGAAAAAACCGCCTTCAAAAACCACAACTAAAAAGTGTAAAATAACATTTTTAACACTTTATACATTTTTAATAACATTTTATAACAATACACTCGAGAAAAGGTGTTACCGAAGTCGGCGCCAAAGACTATTTTGTAATCTTCATTCAATTATTCAACAGGGATTAGGCGCCGACTTCAATAATACCTTTTCTCGAAACATATGTACAGTCGAACATAGAAACTCCACCTTTTTTGAAGTCGGTAAAAAGGAAGGGTTATGGTTTTAGCAGTCTATGCATGTATATAAATATATTTAAATGTTCCAAGATTCTGCCTAAACTACCCAGGCGATTTTAATGAATGAGGTATCAATCGATTCCTTATTACTGTCCAGGTGACATAGGCTCATAATTTATTTGCAAATAATAGCACAGTGGCTGCCATACGGAAAAAACCGAAAGATTTTTCGACATTTTCTTAGAAGAATGATTGTCAGAGGTCTAACTATATGATGACAGGGCAGGCAAAATACCACGGGTCAATCAAGAGGCCACAAGATGTCAACAACAGCATCATGATATCAGCCAGTAAACGTCCACTGCTCGACATAGGCCTCCCCCAATGATCTCCACAAAGATCGGTCCCGCGCCGCCCGCATCCAAGGGACTCCCGCGACCTTCACCAGATTGTCGGTCTACCTTGTGGGGGGGCTGCCACGGCTTCGACCACCTATGTGCAGCCTCCACTCGTGGACCTTTCTGCCCCGTCGGCCTTCTGATCCCCTCGCAATGTGCCCTGACCATTGCCACTTGAGGCATGATGTGGTTTGTTAGAATTTTTACTGCGACCCTGGAGGTCACATCTAATCCAATCCACATCCAATGGTGACATAATCCAATTTTTTTTCTACATCCTCGTGTGGTGGGGTGTTTTCCAGGCCCACGTCACTAGCCTAATCCGATTTTGATTAGCCGATTCTTGGAAGATGGAGCGTCGGCTTCTCGATTCAGAGCTGGAAGACGAGTTAGAGTTGTATATTCTAAAATAACAAATCACCTTGTAGATGGACCTCAGTCCTATGGTCTTCTACGGTTAACCTCATAATATTAATTTAATATTCCGTTCATTTTAATTTGTTACAATTTAAGTGTATGACTTGGTATGAGGATGGAATTTTGAATACAACATTGTATGAAAGTTTGGCGATTAAAAAGAGTAACTGGCGAGTTTCTTGCCGGATCTTTTCAACCAGAAACAACTTTCCGAGCCGGTGGAAGATCACATTATGTCAATTTATTTATTATATTTCATGTATCAACATATACACCGTTAATTTTTTTATCGTTTACATCCCGAAAATCTCGTAATAGGTATCGTGTTGTTCCATAGAAAATAGAATATCCCCCCGGCAATTATGTATGAAACAGCTGACTTTTTTTCGCTTATTTTGTCGATTCAATCACACAAAATGGAATTCATTCACACGATACCTTTCTTATTATCATAAATGGATTAGAACATAATTCAATTTATTATAAGTTATTCTTTGTACCCAACTACAGTTTTACTAATGTATACTAAAGAGAGGGGTCTCTTCTAATACAGGTTTGCCAAACTTAAAATAAGAGGCCCACACAATGTTACAACTACCTGTAGTTAACAATAAAGTTATTTTGATTTGATTTTGATTTGATTTGATACCCAAATCACACGAAAACCTCATAATAGGTATCGAGTGAATGAACTCCATTTAGCATCTTAGATCAACAAAATAAGCGAAAAAAAAATCAGCTCTTTTATACATTGCCGGGTGGACATTTAAATTCTAAATAAGTACTTATATATAGTTAAATGAGTTAAGTGTACGATTTGTAAATTCTGTGTACAAGCCTAAGATTTTTTTGATTGATATTGATTGATTTATATATATTTATATATATCATCTAATCTAAGTATTTTCTCACTAATAATGTATTTTCCACCCCTTTTTAGATATAATGTATAAAAAACGGAGACTTAATTTAAATACCACCGCAGTATTTACCCCCTTTTCCCCTTATTTAAATT
This sequence comes from Marasmia exigua, assembly GCA_019059595.1. Lineage (NCBI taxonomy): Eukaryota > Metazoa > Arthropoda > Insecta > Lepidoptera > Crambidae > Marasmia > Marasmia exigua. The sequence continues at coordinate 21,114,097 of CM032471.1, forward strand.
TAAGTAATATTGTTTTGAGAGTGAGCAAACGCGGAGCTCTAAACCAAAATGTATAATTAATACACAAAATAATAATAAACAAAAAAGGCACGGACCAAGAGTCTGTGGACGAATCTTTTATTATAAAAAAAAGTATCTTCTCAAACGCGATGGTCCCCATTGTTAAACGTTTTTTCAGGGTTTCATCATAGACCCGGTGCTCACGGACCACTACGTGATGACGTGCCGCCGGCTGCGCGTGCTGAACGCGGTGCGGGACCCTAAAGTGGCCATTCCGCTCACGTTCCAGCAGTATCCTTTTACTATGTGAATCAGGGACTGTGGCTTTATCGTAGGAGAGCCACGCCGACTCGACCGGAGTGGTACGGACTCACAGAAAGCCGACGTGAAGCAGCGCTGTTTCGACGAGTGAGCGCGGGTACTGGAGGCCCAATCGGGAAGGAAGGGGAGTACGGAGGAGACACTTGCATAATTTATCGCCATCAAGTGTCACAGGGCCCGTTAAATTATTACAAACTGTGCGGATAAAGAATGGGATCAGAAATGCCGGCGCATCTATTCACTTCTCGCTCGCACACTATTTGCGTCTATACTCGCACTCGTGGGGTGCGAGTATAGACGCAAATAGTGTGCGAGTGAGGTTGTACGTAAGTATAGAAAAAGAGGAAGGAGGATTTAGCTCTACTTACTCTTGATTGAATGGAGACAAATGGGAGTTAGATTTGGTCAGACTCCATAGTTACAGCATCAGGTTCAGCTGAAAGTGGCCCCAAATAATTACTTATGACAAAAATTTTATTTACTTCAATATTTTGTTTGTATCCAGGGCCCCTTAAGGTGGCTACAGACGGTATGTTTTTCCTAAAACTGGCATAAAACTGATCAGGATTTTTTTTGACACAGTTATGTGGTATACATATTTTATTTAATTAATTTGGTTACTTACCTACATGTCAAATGTGTTTCACTTTGCTTGCCTCATGTTTTGTGCTGTACATGTACTTATACTCAGTTTATGTTTTAATGCTGAGCTGTAGAAACTTTACTGATTACTGTGTTATTTGTATGTGTTTTAATTTTAAGTCAATTGTATGTTTCCCAAATAAATAAATATACCTCCTAGGATTTCCTATTTCCCTAGGAAGACTTCCTATTTCCCTCCTAGGAAGATTACGCCCGGCCGAAAACTGGAGAGCCGCAGTGACGCCAGTGTGTGTGGCGTGGCCTTAATAGGCTTATACTTTATTTTACTTAAATGTGGCGTAAAATTGGGGTGAATACGCCGCAGTTTCAGAGAAAACTGATGCTCTGTAGCCATCTTTAACATGCCCTGACAATATCCAGTATTTTGTTCAAAATTCCTTAACTGCATCATCTCAGAGTGGTGCACTTGGGAGAGAAAGTATTGCTGGACCGTCTGATATGGCGCCGACTGCACTGCTTGGCGGGGCACATCGCCTCCTACCTGCAGCTAAAGGACGGGCGAACCAGGGTGCTGTCACATTGGGCTTGTTATAAGGTAACATCTTTTACAGTCATTGTCGACGCGCCCTTAAGCTGTTCACACACAGAGCAGGAAATGTAAAGATGTATATTATAGCCAAATACATCTTTCTATAGAAATCGTCAGTCACACACGACAGCTATTATGTATATTTTTACGCCTTCGTACCTTAAGATTCAGAGCTATACGAAAATATATATTTATATTTGGATACATACTTACGCCCTGTTGGTCTAGTGGTTTAAGTACCGGGCCGTGATCTCGGGGTCCTGGGTCGAGCAAAAAGTGTGTTTCGATTTTTTCGAACTTAGCTCGGATTTGTGATCACCAATCCGCATTTGGCAAGCGTGGTGATTAAGCCTAATCCCATTATAGTACCGATGACTTGATTTCTATGATGGAGGCCTTTGCCCTGCAGTGGGACAGACAGTTATAGGCTGAGACTTTAATACATCTCTTTCTCTACCTTTTTCCGTTTCCTTGAACCGCGAGCACGCGACAGTATTATAACATTAAAAACAAGAACAGTCTGTATAACACTTTAGCAGCTGAAAAGTGCGTCGAGCGGGACGTATATCATTGAAATGAAGGGAAAGATACATTACTTTACCTGTTTTGTGTGTGATACATTAGGATAATGTAAAGATATACATCCTGGGATGTAATGTTGCATATACATGCTGTGTGTGAACTCTTTTAGAGTGAAGTGAAGCGCGAAGCTCAAGACCGTTCGGTATTGCGACGTATTGTGGTGACCTCTGTCCCTTCTAGGAGACGTCAAATCATGGGAGTCCTCATGGTGGGACAAAAAAATACAGATCTAAATCCTTACTTCAATAAGAAAAATCTGAATTCAGAGCTACCTGAAACATGTACTTACCGCGATTTATTTAAGCCACACCCCTAAGTAGTATTCGCTATGCGATAAAGAAAACTTAATTAGCACACAGCAGGTATTTAATGTTTAGTAGATTTTCGATCAATGCATGAATAATTCAGAATAATAATATTGAATAATTTGGAGCATCTATTTAAAACTTTCAATATTATTTTTAATAGACATAAGTATCATTTTATTGCACAGGTGACCCAACCCCAAGACAACGAAAGCACAGCACGCGAAATAGGCGAAAAGCTACGAAACGTGCCCGGCATATCATACGCCACCATCGCCATGAAAGCTCACGAGAAGGGGAGGAAAGCACTCGCTATCAAGGTAAAGTAAACATTAGGTGTAATCTCTCGCCTAATGCCATCAAGGTCACAGTACTGCAATTTTATACGAGCTATATCCAACCAACCACCGTGACACACGGACAAGGTGGACCCACGATGTGGTGAAGGTCACGGGAATCCCTAGAATGCGGGCGGCACGGGACCGATCTGTGTCGAGATCATTGGGGGAGGCCTACGGACGTATATTGACGGAAATGATGATGATGATGATGGCCAACGTCCATACCACGATCTTCGAACTTCAATGAAATATGAGAATTTTGTATACTTTGATGTGAGGATGTTTCGTATAACGTTTGCGTCTGGATGAAATTGGACCAATGTGAATGGAGATCATAGGATGAAGCCTACAAATGCTACAGGCAGGATTGATAGATTGAATACAGGCTTATGATGATGAATAATTATTAATTGAAACATTTAATTATGTATTGACTTGACTCCAGATCTTAGAATACGAGACCCGCAGTAAGCTTCAAGTTCCCTTACTTCTGACCCTGGGGGAAGGCCAGACGGCGTTGCGCAAAGCCACCGCCAGCGGCGACACCGACCTGGTCTACATCGTACTGCTGCATCTCAAGGAGAAGATGGGGAAACATGAATTTGAGGTAAGTGCATCACATTTTCTACAGTGCACATTTCAAAATCAGGTACACCCCATTTTATCGACTGAAAAAATAAAAAATAAATGTATTTTTTATGAATTAGATAAATCGTCATAATTTTTAAACTATAGTCGTGCCAAACTAATAAGCCACATTTGACGTTGGGTCGTTCTTCTTTTTTATCGACAATGAGCCCGTCCTTAGTAACCTATGAAGTAATTAATTATATAAAAAATATAAGTTACAGCATCAAGATATTCCTAATTTACCATGAAATAATGACATTGTTTTATCACCTCGTAGATACTTTAGCATGATTTAACTTTGTAAAAAAATATGTAAAGCGTGACAGAGGTGTAAATGGCACTAATTTCGGGGGACGTGACGGAGGTGTTCATTTCAATCAAAAAGTATTCTTTATCAATTAGATTTTAGATCATGTATTAGTCCATATGTAAAGTAGTACATTAACGAATATTTAGGACATACTATTTATCATTTGTAGTCTGTTATATAAAAGTTAAATGTTGATTTGTAAGTTTGGCTCATTGTCGATAAAAAAGAAGAACGACCCCGTTACTAAATTTTAGCTTCATAGAAAAGTGACCTACTAAAAATCGATTACATTGAATAATCGATATGTACTTCAAACAATCGTGAATCGAATACTAATTGATGTAATAATGGAAAAGAAGTTATACGTAGTTTTATTTGGAGAAATGTGAATAAAAATTATTAAAAAGAAAGATGAAAGTAGGTACCGGTCCTAGATATGGATCCGCGGACAGTTTATTTCTTTTTCTTCGAAATCAAAGCGGTTTATGTTGTGTGCCATTTTTTTTTACAAAGTTATTAATGTATTTTATTTTTAAACAAGATAATATTCTTTTGTTTTCTATTAGAATGTGGATTTTCATTTATGGATGAATATTCCTACACGATTAACATTGTATTTGTTCGATTATTTGGGGTAAATCACTAGAGCTTAAATGAATACGGGTACCAACGTTCAATTCTCTAGAAAAGTAAATTTTCATAAGTTTATACTCTAACAGAGAAAATAAATCGTGAAATTATTTTAATGTCTTTATTGAAAGAAATGAACGCAAACATAATTTTAAATTATGTGTCTATTACTTAAATACAACTTCTTAAATCAGCGTTTAAAAAATGCAGTTAACTGAGTTAGAACTGGAGGATGATTAAAACAAAAGTATTTTTCTGCATAAATCATTTAATATCTTTGACAAATTAATCACTAATTTGATTTGATTTTAATTTGTCAAAGATAATAAATGATTTATGCAGAAAAATACTTTTACTCAACAAACTCAAACTTAAAATACATTAGAGTCAACAAAATCAAACCTCGTTTTTGCTCGTTTTAATCAAAATCATTGAATTTTTTTCCCAGCTAATCATCCGAAGCTTCCCGCTCGCCCACGCCCTCTACCTCAAGTACTGCGCGAGCCACAACCGGGAAGCGCTTCGCAAAGTGTACGTGCAGGAGGATGACTTCCACGGGCAAGCCGCCACGCACATCCGCGACGCCATCGAACAGACCAACCCCGGCAGCGTCGAGGCCTCTCTTATATCCGCCAGGGAGTGCTACAAGAAGGGCAAGAACGACTTAGGTCAGTGTATATACAGCTAAGTATCCACTAAGTGACATTTGACGAACATCCGCGACGCCATCGAGCAGACCAACCCCGGCAGCGTCGAGGCCTCGCTCATATCCGCCAGGGAGTGCTACAAGAAGGGCAAGAACGACTTAGGTCAGGATATATACAGCTAAGTATCCACTAAGTGACATTTGACGCACATCCGCGACGCCATCGAACAGACCAACCCGGCAGCGTCGATGCCTCGCTCATATCCGCCAGGGAGTGCTACAAGAAGGGCAAGAACGACTTAGGTCAGTGTATATACAGCTAAGTATCCACTAAGTGACATTTGACGAACATCCGCGACGCCATCGAACAGACCAACCCCGGCAGCGTCGAGGCCTCGCTCATATCCGCCAGGGAGTGTTACAAGAAGGGCAAGAACGATTTAGGTCAGTGTATATACAGCTAAGTATCCACTAAGTGACATTTGACGAACATCCGCGACGCCATCGAGCAGACCAACCCCGGCAGCGTCGATGCCTCGCTCATATCCGCCAGGGAGTGCTACAAGAAGGGCAAGAACGACTTAGGTCAGTGTATATACAGCTAAGTATCCACTAAGTGACATTTGACGAACATCCGCGACGCCATCGAGCAGACCAACCCCGGCAGCGTCGATGCCTCGCTCATATCCGCCAGGGAGTGCTACAAGAAGGGCAAGAACGACTTAGGTCAGTGTATATACAGCTAAGTATCCACTAAGTGACATTTGACGAACATCCGCGACGCCATCGAGCAGACCAACCCCGGCAGCGTCGATGCCTCGCTCATATCCGCCAGGGAGTGCTACAAGAAGGGCAAGAACGACTTAGGTCAGTGTATATACAGCTAAGTATCCACTAAGTGACATTTGACGAACATCCGCGACGCCATCGAGCAGACCAACCCCGGCAGCGTCGATGCCTCGCTCATATCCGCCAGGGAGTGCTACAAGAAGGGCAAGAACGACTTAGGTCAGTGTATATACAGCTAAGTATCCACTAAGTGACATTTGACGAACATCCGCGACGCCATCGAGCAGACCAACCCCGGCAGCGTCGATGCCTCGCTCATATCCGCCAGGGAGTGTTACAAGAAGGGCAAGAACGATTTAGGTCAGTGTATATAATACAGCTAAGTATCCACTAAGTGACATATGACGAAAATCCAAGACCAACCCCGGCAGCGTCGATTCTATTTTGACATTAAAAGTGAACGCTTCTTTTAAAACTAATCGATATTTTTAAGAATTGACAATATTTTCTTTAGAAATCTAATTGATGTATTATCTATTTGTTTGATTTTTAATTTTAATCAACATTTTATCCATGAATCTGAACTATCTGGATATACAAAATACAAAAATGTTTATTGCAGTAACTTAGTCTAATACAATATTTTGTGTATGATGCTCCCTTTTAAGCTCATTTGCTTGTGATAGGCAACACCGCTCTTCCATAGCATAGTGACAATAGACTAAACTCACTAAAATAATTAATTTAAATTGAAGTTCAAGATACAATAATTGTTGTGTGTGTGTGTGTGTGTGTGTGTGTGTGCGTGCGTGCGTGTGTGCGTGCGTGCGTGCGTGCGTGCGTGCGTGTGTGTGTGTATGTGAGTGTGTATGTCTGTTTGGACGGGACTGGAGGTGTGTGTATGCCTGCACATTATATAAGTTATATGGAAATTATATGGATATGGAATAGAATATGTAAATATTCTTAGTGGTACACACGCAATAAATCACAAATAATTAAATAATATGCATCTTATTCATCTGAAAAATAACAACACTCGCTTGACGTGTCGGAACCACCTTCGTCACCAGAAGAAATTACTAGTTCTTGGTCCCTAATGCAATCTATGCAGACATATTGCAAGAGACAATAATCGTGATTCGATGGTAAGATGGTCGCCATACCGATTACTGATTATTGCTGTTGATTGTGTCAATCCCTATGAGCAAAAAATTCCGATTAGCGCATTATGCAATTCATAAGATATTTTTATTGGTAATAACTATTTTAAGTTCTTGTTCAGATTAATGTCGAAAGATTAATACTTGTTAAGTATTTTGAGAGAATAAGCACACAAAAAAGTTAGTGATTTTTACAACTAAATATTTTTATTTGTAGAAATATGGATGCATGATACGAAGCTATTGAACTGTCCTATTCACCGTCAGATACTGAATGGACTATAGTTATTACTGCCGTGCTCCTGCAAATTCCAGGTGTGTCAATCTGCGAGGACGGGCGCAAACTATGCAAGCAACAGTCTAGCTTGCAGGAGACGTACGGCGCGCGCTTCGTAGGGCTCTCCCTACACGACTCCGTGCGCGCGCTGCTGACTAAGGGCGAGATCAAGCTGGCTGATAAACTGAGGGCGGAGTACAAGATGCCTGATAGAAGGTAACATATTAAGTTGTAACTGTTTTATTGTATCCAGCTGGTCATGTGTAGGTGGTACTCTTAAGGGTTTAGGGTTAAGGATTGGGGCGTGAAAAGCTTCGTGGGACTCTTGCTACATGATTCCGTGCGCGCGCTGCGACTAAGGGTGAGGTCATCAGTATGGCCTTCCGGCAATATGTATACGAAGAGCAAGCTAAGGAATGGAAGAAAACACTAGGAATGAAACATTCAAAGGCCTTCATAGGAGACAATACAAAGATATGGAGGAAATATATTCTCGGAGGCAATAGACAACAGACAAGGATGCTCATAGGAGCGTTAACAGGGCATTATGCAACGAACAAAATGCTGATGAAGATGAACATGACATCGAACAGCGACTGCAGAGCATGCAAGGAGGAGACGGAAACCATAGAACATCTTTTATGTGAATGCGACTCACTATCCAGAGGCAGAATGTGTCTTCTAGGTAACGCTTATCCTAAACCAGGAGACTACAGGCACTTCAATCCGAAAGACATCGTGATGCTGATGAAACGAATCTTTCGTGAGTAAGAGCGCAAAAGAAAGGGGAGGTACAAAAGATCCCTTAGGGTCGACGTGCCCCATGAAAATGGCCCCTAACAGATAAGATAAGATAAGAAGGGTGAGATCAAGCTGGCCGATAAACTGAGGGATCAAAAGCTCCCCCATCAGCTCCAATCTCGGGTTTATCCTGGAACATGAGCTACATGCCTCATGTAGCTACCCTAACGTACCGTAGCCTATTACAGAACCTCTGATGTAATAGGTTATGGGGCTGCCACAATAGATCATCTACTGGTCGCAGTGGCTATCAGACGCAGGGCTCACCAAACCTCACCTTCTTCCAAATAATAAATAATAATAAAACTGAGGGCGGAGTACAAGATGCCTGATAGGAAGTAAAAGATGCCAAATAATGAAGCACTAAAAAAAAAAAAAAAGTGTAAAATAATATTTTTTTCACTTCAAAAACCAAACCACTTGCATTAACCAGGTACTGGTGGCTCCGCATCCTCACCCTCGCCGAGCTGGACGAGTGGGAGGAGCTGGACCGGTTCTCCAAGTCGAAGAAGTCGCCGGTGGGCTACGAGCCATTCGTGGACGCGTGCCTCACGCGCGGCAAGCCCGACGAGGCGCTCAAGTACCTGCCCAGGTGCCAGGACGACATGAAAGTCAAGTACTACGTCAAGGCCGGGTGAGTTATCATTATCATCATCATCATCATCATCATTTTAGCCAATAGACGTCCACTGGACATAGGCCTCCCCCAATGTTCTCCACACAGATCGGTCCTGTGCCGCCCGCATCCAATGGATTCCCGCGATCTTCACCAGATCGTCGGTCCACCTTGTGGGTCAGTTATCATTATAAATCCTTACTAATATTATAAAGGCGAAAGTTTGTTTGGATGGATGTATGGATGTTTGTTCCTCTTTCACGCAAAAACTACTAAACGGATTTTAATGAAACTTTACAGTAATGTAGCTTATAGATCAGAATAACACATAGGCTATAATTTATAAAGATATTGTGTGAACGCAGACGAAGTCGCGGGCAAAAGCTAGTAAATAATAATAAGGTTTTGAGCGCCATGGGGGACACCGGTGACCGACAAACAATAAATGTTTATTTGTATCTGGTTTGATGGCAGTCAATGTGATAAATAAATATTTCACAACATCATCACACACCACCGGGTACCATCCTACTTATGATATTAAGGATGGTAATCGCTTACCATCAGGTGATCCGTCTGCTCGTCTGCCTACCTATCACATAAAAAAAACACACATTGATCTGACTCCGAGGTAGGTAGCTCAAGCACCTGTGTTACGATATAAGAATCAACAGTGGGATTACAAATTTATACAATATGGTTAATACTTTTCTTTTGTTAATACATACTTATAATACATAGAAAACACCCAGAGCAATACAAACAGACATGTTCATGCACACAAATGTTTGTACTGTGCGGGGATCGATCCCGCAACCCTTAGACCAAAGGCAGCGTTCACTACCACTGTTTCAAACGGGTCGTCAAAACATATGGACGTAAGCTATTTCCATCCATCTCGACTCTTGAAGATCCAGCTAGAGCACTCGACGTTTAAAACGAATTTGAGATTTGTATGGACAAATGTATGAAATCTGTAAATTCGATTTCAATGTCGAGTACACGAGGTACATCGTTCGACATGCAGGACACGATTGGATATTGCCCCCCTGGACATTATCCCATCGCGTCCTGCATGTCGTACGATGTAGTCTTTCTAACATGTGGGTGATTTCCCCACGGTGGAGTATGTCCATCTCTTATTATTCTCCATTCAAGCAGTGCAATTCAATTCCCTCCCATCTACACTTTCTTTCTGATATGACCTTAGAGATCACCACCAAAGAAAACCCGTGAAAAGCGCGCTTCTGTCGCCAACAACATTCAAATCTGAGCTTTATGGTTTACGCAAGGAATCACAAATTTTAATTCCGTGTTTTTCCGCGGGATTTATTTCGTGGCGCAGACAGATATTATCCAAGCGTTCCTATTTGATCACGCAAGGAAAGCCTTCGCCGTGTGGTCCCCCGCAGAGTAGAATAGGCCACCCTCACCCTTACCGAGGTGTCGTAAAAGGCGACTAAGGTTAAGCTGCTGGCATGATCATCAGCACCCAGAGAAGGAAAACTCTGCATTAATATCAAAACCCTCGCCAAACCGTCTGCCAAGCGTGGTGAGTATGGCAATTACCCCTCATATGATTGAGGAAGGCGCGTGCCCCAGCAGTGGGGACTTAAATGGGCTGATGATGATGATGAAGGAAATCCTTTGGCTAAATTTTTTATTTATTTTTACAGCTTTTATGAAGAAGCGGCGCAAGTGGCTTTTGAACAGAAAGACGAAAACGCACTGCTGTTTGTGCAGAACAAATGCCCGCTGCGGGAATCCGTCAAACACGAGAAGATTACATCCTTACTAGAACAATTGGCTACTCGCAAGTGAATGAGGCGTGAATTGGCTACATATTAGGTGATCATTTTCACATTCAAAATGTGCTGATATATTATGTTGATGTTCCGCCCTTGGAGCTGATCGCTTACACAATTTTAGCTCACCGATGCGCGGCGAACCGCGATAGCGAACAGATCTGATTTGAGAGCTACAATAGAAAAATACACCTTATTCTTTAGAAATTAAGTCCTAAAAATGCGCAGCCAAACCCACGATGGGCGCACATGGTACACTCCGGTCTGTCAAACCCATAGCGGGTTGCTTGGCATTCCAAGGGGTTCGCTTTTTAGGGTTCCATACCTCAAAAAGAAAAACCGGGACGCTTATAAGCTCACTTTGTTGTCCGTCTGTGTCTTCTTGACTCCTGAAATAGGAGCGTGTAGGTATACAGAACTCGCGGTCGGCGAGTTCAACTCGCACTTTCGCGGTTTTTTCCTGAAAACTTTTCGCTACTTAGGTTTGCCTCGTCGATGGGGTAAAAGTGTAGAGCTGCAAAATTTTATTATTAAGAAAATATATTGGTGTTATAACTACTACATGCTCAGTTTCATTTAACTTAGTGAACCTATATATTATTTAAACACTTATTTGTATATAAAATGTACTGAAAAATGTGATGTATAATAATTATTTGTAATAAAGTATTCAAATATAAGAAATAAAAGTCATTGAATCAGTGACATGGTTGTATTTATTGTTGACATGGAAATGAGTGAGACACCAACATACAGTTTATCCATACAAAATCCACAAAACACCGACATTGAGACCATAACAGTACAAACATGAAGATAAAACCATTTCAAACGAGGTGCTTTTATATTTGACGGTATCAAATAGTAGATAGCTTTATTTTTTCAAAATCTGAGAACAAGGGAAAGAATAATCTCATATAGGGCCAATTGGACCAATATTACTAAATCTATGGTATAGCACTGTCTCACTCTAAACAAATCTGACGTTATACCATAGATTTACCCAAGGATAAAGATTTAGTATCGGTATAAGATTGGTCGAATCGGCCCTTAATCGAATTATTACACCGTTATTTTTATATCGTTTACGAAAAAAATCAGCTCCTCCATACATTATTGAATATCTACCCGGCGACAATGTATGGAACAGTAGATTTTTTTCGCTTGATCTAACATGCCAAATAAACTTTATTCACGATACCTATTATGAGGTTTTCCGGATGAAAACGAAAAAAAAACCGGCCAAGTGCGAGTCGGGCTCGCGCACAAAGGGTTCCGTAGCAGCAAAGTCCAAAATTACAGTTAAATCAACCTATCTCAAAAACTATAAGAGATACTTTGATCAAACCAAAAATCGTTGAAAGAGTTAATTAGCATGCATCACCTCTATTTTTTTTAGAATTTTATACCCCGTAGTTATAAAAATAGAGGGGGGGGGACATACTTTTTACGACTTTGAGAGCTGATATCTCAAAAACCGTTCACTTTAAGAAAAATGTTTTTTAGAAAACTTTATATCATTTTAAAAGACCTTTCCATTGATACCCCACACGGGTATGTACATCGAAAAAAAAAATTTCATCCCTCAGTTACATGTATGGGGGGCCCCACCCCCAATTCTTTTTTTTACTATTTAGTGTCATATTTTTGTAGCGGTTCATACAACACATATTCCCATCAAATTTCATCACTGTAGTACTTATAGTTTCCGAGTAAATCGGCTGTGACAGACGGACAGACGGACATGACGAAACTATAAGGGTTCCGTTTTTGCCATTTTGGCTACGGAACCCTAAAAATACGGTGTTTTATCGAGACAAGATAATATTGTGTAATATAAAGAATTATAATGATGTTTAGGAACGTAATTATTTTTTAATAAAGGAAGTGCAGCATCCTTGGCCAGCAGGAGGCCACAGAGGTACATTTCCCATTGTTCTCGGACTTTAAATAGTTGTCCACGACTACATAAAGACGTGCGAGCTTCGAGGAAAGTCATATCACAAACGGTTTTTTCTTTCATTCCAGTAGCATTGCTCGAAACTCGTAATCAATCAGATCTAAAACGCCAATGTGTGATCAATATAAGTCAATTTTTTATAGTATGTTTTCATTAATTTCGTTTTAGGCACCTATAAGCATTTTTTTTTATTATGTCAAACAAAAACACAAAAATCAGTGGTTCTAAAACTTGTCAAATAATTTGTAAAACACGTTACATGCATACAATTTTATGCACTTCTACTGTTTTTGTAACAAAAACAGACAAGCTCATTCCGCGTTTGCTCAATAAATATTATGTAGGTAAGTATACCTATTACCTACTACACAGTAGACTTATTATCTAAATGAGACAAATTGCAAACAAAGAATATAATCGTATACAACACACTAATGTGGCCAGCCATCATTGTAATGAATGCAACATCGTTGTGTATGAGAATAAATATTGCAAATGAACACGCGAAAGCGTTTTAATAAAAAAATAAATATAAACTTCAGAGTGCAAATTGATCTTACCGACGAATACTCTTTTAAGTACACTACAATAACTGGCAAAAACATTTGTTCATCTTTACGGCATTCTCATCGTCAAACACAACGATACCACCACGGTAATAGAATAGCATCCGAACCGTAGCGTATTAGATATCGGTTTACTAAGCATCAAATAACTAAATCATAAATCTCATGAATCACTTTATACCTACATACCACTTTTGCAAAGTATAGGCAGTCAAGTATGCTGTAAGCCAATATAAAAAATGTGAAAAATTGTTGATTATTTTAAATAATAATATATTAAGATGCTCCACCACTTAGTACAATGGCTTAGTAGTCCTTTTATTGTTGAGTTACGCCACCAACAGATTTTTACTTATTCATAAATGTTTGTTAAACCTTTGCTAACTAAAACGGTGTTATAAAGGAGTTTTCATACTTCTTTCCAAAATTTAGTATGGTTTTTTTTTGTTTCAAACATCTACAAGCAGTTTTACACCGTTTTAGCTAACAAAGTCTTATTACACGTAAATGAATAAAGCCCTTTTAAAAAAATATATTACCAACTTTTTTAAAATCTTGCTATAGATGATTGTGGCATGAATGCGTGTGAAATATAACTTTGAATATCTCAACCAATTTTTCATTTAATGACTTAATTTCATTACAGTCATTAAAAATCTGTTGGTGGCGCCGCTGAACCGTTAAAGCGCTCTTAAGTTACAATAATACCAAGTTGCTGACATAATATGCTCTCCTTCTAGAAAATTTATCACATTTACGAGTATATTCCCCATAACATCAGTATCATATCTCCAATAGCTACACTTTACTCACAACCATTTACAATATGGATATAATTTATACAATGTTCTACATAACAGTGTCTGTTTCAAGTAAAGCTTTTTCGCTATTGAGATTGTAGCTATCTTATCAAATCCTCTTTCATACCTAATCGTTACAAATATTAACTTCGATTAAAATTCCTCCAAACGGTTCCTACTTTCCTATGCAACAACTTTGAAAATTGGTCACTCGAAATAATTGACGACATAAAAACAATCCATATGTCGCAGACATCTGGTTAAATTAGCCATCGAATTGAACGCGTAGGGCGTTCGTTAAACGCCGGCATCCAATTTTGTATAATAAATCACTTAACATCATGACGAGAAAGTTAGCCTTTTCGAAATGACTGATCAAGACTCATCCAAGTGATACAAATTAAGTTTCACTTTTCTCCACTACAGCGCTAGAAACAAATGTGGCGTCAGCAGCGAAAACAGTTAGTGGTCCGAAAATCTCGTTCTTGTGTGCAATTATAAGTAAAATTGAACGGTAATATTGTTAAAATAATCTATAAACAGGAAGTTTTAAATAATAGTACGACGACTGCAAGTTTTTGAGAAAAGTTTGTCTAAATTGACTGATCACCTACTAAACTGAATTACTACACAACGTTCAGTCCTCTGTTTAAACATTGGGATCTACGACATGGCTAGTTGTTCTTCAGCCATTTGATTGGAAGCCAGCGTTTATTGGATGGCTAATTGAACCAGATGCCTGCGACAGATATATTGCATCATGCAGTTATTTGGACAACGCCTTTAGATGAACTGTGTATCGACTTATTACTCCTTTTGACATATTTACGCGATTACAGAAAGTAGAATAAAGGGTGATTTTGTAGGACGGATCTAGGGCAATCGTGGGTGGACAAAGGGGACCAAATCATACTTGATACTATTATCAAATGTAACGGGTAAACTATTATCAAATGTAACGGGTAAATGCAACGGGTTGTAAAGTAATGTATGACCAGATCGACCAAACGGCTTATTCTCGCTGAACCCTGTTTTTGATGAGTAACGCAAGAAAGATAATTTAAACACTTTCCCCAAAAAGTCACGCGACCTATTAAGATGAAGAAGGCCCATCGATTTCTACTTCTGTTGATACACTAGTTTCGCTGTATGGGTATGGAACCTAAAAAGGATATTTTAGTATTTCTTTTTCTTTCTTTACCAACTTCACTATACTTCTTCACTGTTACTTCAAAAACAAGTTTTCTAAATCGTACCTACTAAACATGTAAATTGATACTATACCTACCTATGCGAACAAGCGTGATTAAACATTTTTTTAAATAATATTGTTCGAATTTTGTGAAGTGCGTGAAAGAAAGACGCAATAGCAAACCAATTTTTTTGTCTGCGCGGATCCGAAACTTTGAACAACACACAAACGTTATCTTTTTGAAACAAAATTGTTAGGTTTACAGTTAAGCAATCTTTGCTTTTATCGTATCGAATTGTACATTCATATGTACGTAAATAATTGTAGTTAGACGATAACAGTTCAATTAGAATCCAGCCAACGAATAGATACATACACATTTTGTGAGCATTAAAAATGTCTTTCGAAAATTAATTTTCAAATCAACGTTAAAGGTTGACCACTATAATGAAACTTAATCGGAATGGTATCAATTTTGTTAGAAGCAGATTATACCTTCCTACATTCAAATCAAATTGAAAGTCTATAATAGATAGATCAATTATGTATATGTAACAATTTTGTTTTTAATTAAATAAAAAGTATGGATATTTGTGTTTATAGTCATTGTTTCATTACAGTGGCAACCTATATAATCACCCGCACATTTCTACTCAGTCTTAAATTATGACTAAAATTTTAGTATAATCATAAACACGTAATTATATGAGCATTTGTACGACAGTTAAGTAACAAATAATCAAACATGCAATAAGTATTGAATAAAATTTGGACAACATATCAAACTTCTAATAATTAAAATAATAAAATATGAATTCACTTACATACTTTTAAAATCAAACAAATATTAACAATCTTTTATATTTCTGTTAAAATTTTCTAAACAAAACAAAATAAATCTTGAAGTAATCTACTAAAACAATATCAATATCTCCTGTTGGATAAAATATGAACAAGTTCTACAAAAGCTTAAGCTTTTTTATGAAAAGTTCTTTGGTTTAAAGGCATGGTTTACGCTAGTACAAGTCCCAGGAATAATTTCATTATTTCGATCACATCTACCTCAATAGAATTACTATTACTTAAATAATAATCTCTTTGAGAATAACTGAATAAAAAACGGATAATTATCTGTTTTTAGGAGTTAATGTTCTCGGTTATAAACCTACACTTCATTAGAATATAGGTGCTTTTACATTCAAACCGTGATGAAAATTTTGCCAGGAGCGGACTCGGTTTTTCGAGGGCCAATGGGCCCTCGAAAAACGGGGGCTATCGTGTGTTAAAAATCCGCTAGATGGCGTATTAGAAAATAATATATTTTATTTGCTATAGACGATACGATACGTTGTACGTATGTATATATTCTTATTGTTGGACTCAGGGCCAACTTCAACATCAATGGTCAAAATGTCCTAAGACATATCACGTTCAGAAATAACCAATTGTAGATAGAGCTCAATCTTATAGTACGCCATCTAGTCGATTTTTCACACGCCTTTTGATATTTCTAGTAGTTAACATTACTTTTTACGGGATACGTTATAAACTTCCCAGTACATTTATTCGAGTAGTCATTGTGTATTCTTATGTGATACATACTTATACTTTCTATTTTTATAACTATTTTACAAAATAAAGCATGCATTAGTTAGGTAATGGTCTTTTCAGTATTAATTTCTTTATCACATTATGTCATTTTTCTTTGGTAGCCTCGCTCTAACTATAAGTTTAAATCGAAGAATCATACTTCACCCCGTTAAGCACCGTAACTGCCGACACTACATTAATAACTAGGTAAGTAAACCTATGCAACATGCGTTCTACGCTCCAAATCCCTTGTTTTAGCACCTCTTTCTTTTTCTATAAAGCTGCCAAATCCACTGCTACATGTAACATTCAGCTACAACCTTTTAGCGTGATCGTTATGTTTTAGTGAGATGGTTAACATGCTTTTTGTCTCCGACAAGCAGCATTCAATTTCTAGACTTTTAATCAGGCCGGTCACAAAATTCGTGAACATACGTAGAAATGTTTGATAAATAACCAAAATTGAAAACATATTACTGATCACTAGTCACAAAACATAACATAATAAACAAACAAATTAGAATCTGGGTTACGTAGATGATACAATAATTCCGTTTGGCTTAAGTTATTTAGCCATGATTTTTATTTACTCATCCTGCTTTCAATGGTAACATACGGTCGGAAAATCTGCCGCATAATCATCTGAACAGCAAAAATCTCTTGCAGCTCGCATAGATTTTTGTTTGAAATGACGCCATTTGTGTCGTGTCGAAATGGTTAAATGACAGATTCCGACATTAGAAAACAAAACCTTATTACAATTAAAACAATTATTTTCTTAAAATCTACCAGTTCACCGCACAAGCTTTTGGTTTTATTCTAGTGAAACAAGTACCTGCGTGCATTTTACTGTACCTACACTAAGTTATTAAAATCAGCACGTACACATTTATACATACACATCAATAATGCCTTAAAATAATACAAGATCAATGCCAGCGTGGCCGGCCTTATAATGTTTGCTTAAAAGCATTTTTTTTTACTTTTTTCTATATAGTATTATCACATTTACGAGTACCTATGTTATTTAACCTAGTTCCATAATATACGACACTTAAAACAAATGCTATTTTTATCCATTTTTATCTTGTTTTAAAATCTAACATTTTGTAAATGTATATAAGATATTATAGATACATATATTGAGTGAAGTATTTTTGCGTGAAATATATGTATAAATTATTAAGTACACATTAGGTATCTTGTATAAAACAATGGCACAAAAGGAGGGCTGGAGGGATCAATTACTCTTTTTGAGATTGGCTCTTACAAAGAAGAAACTTAAAGAAGTTTATTCTTACAAGATCTCAAATATTTGTGACTTAAACAACGGAAGACAGTTGTTAGTGGAAAATTAAAATTGTGTACAAAACAATATAACTGATGAAATAATATTTTTTTAAACGGACTAGCTTTTTCAACTGGTTGAAAAGGCATTCATAAGAATATAAAAGATTGTAGGTAATATTAGATTAATAAAACATATTCAAAGTTAACCCGTTACTGTTTCGGTATTTTCTAATCAGGAACAACAATTTCCCCACACAAAATACACTTCCCGGCCGTTACTCGCTAATTTTAGTCGTATCCAACGAAAATGACAAGAGGTATCTCAAACTTGCTGTTTATTCTTTGTTCAGTTGACTATGCTTATGACTAGCCTTGATTACGTATGATATAGTAATGATGAGGCCCAAAATCCCTTATGAAAAAAAACACTTTAGGTAGTGTTATGCCTTTTACTTAATTTCCATCAGGGGCCCCAGATTATCCCTTAGTTCAGTCCAGCCTCAACATAGACATGACAAGGAGCAGAAATCATTGTTGTAGAAAAATATTTACACTCTCCCACGTTATTCGTTGGATACAACTTGAGGTAGCCCGAGGATCGGCGCTACAACTATCAGTCTCTTTCTGAGCTTATCTCCTTACAATTACAATCATTATCACCAAAATAACTTTAGAGGTAACATAACTTAGAAACACAAATAAATAAATCAAATAAATAACTTTCGTCAATTATAAGAAATAAAAACATCTATCCTCGTTAGATGAAGGTGCGAAAAAAGGACTTTGTGCAATGTCATAATAAATTAAGTTAAAATCATACTTATTAATATTCTCGCAGATTACGTTACATGAAACGATGCAATTAAACGATTTAAACGATAAAATTAAACACCTTCATATAATGAGAGATAAAATATTAATAGATGAACAACATTCATTAATAAATAGATGAGAATGACTTTTTTTTTAATTTTTAAATAGGAACTGTACGTTCGTACTAGACTAATGAGTTTTAAATTCGATTCATGTGCCTTTAGCCTTCGCGAAGCGTGATTTAATTGGAAATATCGTTAGCGTAACTCGGAGTCAGAGGCTGGGTGTTCTGAACGGTCACTTTGGGTGTGCTAACCTTTATCTTGTCGACGGGGCTGGACCCCGGGGTGGTGCTCGGCGTGAGGACGCCGGAGTGGTGGCGAATGTTTTGGTTAGCGCTAACGATGTTGAGGTTGGTTAGGTTGTGTTTGGGTATGGTGAAGGACGGTAGGTCTTTGGTTTTGATGGTGTCGTAGATGCGGACTAGTTTGTTGCCGTCGATGGCGTCGAGCAGGTTGAGCGCGCGCGGCGGTGCGGCCGTGACCACGAGGCCGGGCATCTTGGTGGCGCTGGCGCGCGGCTCCACGCCCAGCAGGGGCGTGGGCGGCTGGCTTGTGGCGATGTGCTGAGTTATCGAGTGACTCTTAAGGCCTTGGGCCGTTTTGTAGCTTTTGCCGCATTGGCACTTGTATGCCTTTTTTACCCTGCAATTTTTTTATTCATTTACTAAACTACCAAAATATACAGGGTGTACCTATCTGTGGACTTTTAGATCCCTTTAACCACGTGTTCTACCAATCATTCTGACAAGATTTGTTCTACGACTTTTCGAAATTAGTCGAATTTTTTTTCGATTCCTCTTACAAAATGACCAAGTCACGTGATCGACTTTGTATGAGAAGTTGAAATTTTTTCATGCGAATTTCCAAAACTCATAGAATAAATGTTGATAGAAGTTCAGAATGGTTGATAGAACACGTGGTTAAAGGGATGTAAATGTTCACAGATACACCCTGTATATCATACATTATATGATGATATGAGATCAAATTAAATTTAAGTCTACTTATTTACACAGTCAACGTCAGATATATTGGCCACTTAAGCGGACAAAATACTTTAACATTTGCTGACTGTATATGGATGACTAAAATGCGACTATTCTTTCATATTACACGTTATGATTATTATGACTTATGTTTGAAATGCATACTTGCTACATATACGATACTACGACATAAAGGATAATACATACTAAATTGTCTTAATACCAATCATACAGACAGCCACATTTATCAATGTGTATGTCGCAGCCGTCTAGACGTCTGATTGGATGGCTAATTTAAGCAGATGGCTACGACATATACAATTTCTCAAACTTCAATCGATTCTCAACTTAAGGTGAAGGGTATACTCCACTAGCGACGCCAATTCATTTTAATTGTTAGCTACTAAACCAGATTACTACCAATTACCACTATTTTAATCAATTTCGGGTTTGCAGTTACTCGACAAACACCTATACTATTTAATTTATACTTACAGTTAACTATTTGGACTGCTTTTGCACTCGAATTCTGGATTACCGCCAAAGCGGCCACTTTTGGCGTGAATCATTTTTTCGAGTACAAAAACAGACCTAACATATGTGCATGGTTATTTAATAAATAGAATAAATGTTTGCCGAGAGACTAGAGCCCCGATATTGTTTAAAATATATCTGATTTAGCAGCTAAAAATCAAATCAATTGGCGTCGCTAGTGTTGTCCTACGCGTTAATCTAATTTTTGGTTCAAATTGAGGAAATTTTACAGATTGTAGTAATTTGAAATGTGGCTGTATGAACCTACCTATAATAATAAATAATGATATCAATGCTTTCAACTAATTCCTAATTTGAGAACAAGTTAAAATAATTATTTATAATATAACGATAAAATACCCATTTTTTCCAAAAATCTTGAGTGGTTAATCTTTGTTTCTTTAGTTTAAATCTTTTATTGTATTGGTCAGGAGTTGGCAACATTTGATATTTCCTAGCAAAAAGGAAGTAAATAATAAAGTGATCATCACTAAAAACTATAAAGCACCTACCTACTCAAAACTTAAATAAATTTTTTGGTGTCCTATTGGCTGTTTCAATTATACTCACTTGCCGTCTTTCTTGTGACCGTTTTTGGAATGGTATTTGATACCATTAACATTCTTGTAGCGTTTCTTGCAGCCAGGCACAGGACAGGCAAACGGCTTCTCCTGGGCGGCCGGACCCAGGGCACCCGACGAGGCACTCGCATTCATTCTGGAAAATAATAAAGTGAATGAAGCAAACAAACGTCTTATTCATAAATTATACCAATCTACAAAATACAGGGGTGCAAACTAGGGGCGGTCTGCCCCACAGAATGTGAGTGGATAGATGTACCTATAAAATCTGTTTTTATCTCATTACTAGTCCATTCAATAGACGACAGCGGCAAATGACACCGTCAATTCGATGGCAGCATAGTATAAGTACATGGTAGCGTCTATATTGTAGATCTATGTCCGTTTCTTCTTTCCTAGCATCGACCTTTTTCTGGACTAACAGGTAGTACTAAGCCCACCAGCAAAAGGAAGCAGAGATCCCATCATGTAGGTTGCCGGGGGGCCCCGCGGCGGGTGGGACGAGTGTCCGCCCCTGCTAGCTACGCCACTGCCAAATAAAAAATCAAATTCGTCTGATTGTAGATAATGTTAATATCTCGACATACAATCAAATGGATAAAATGTAAATACATACTTGACCCCATATCGCAGTATGTACTCCGAACTGTATTCTTCGACTGTGGTCCAAGAGTCATTACTGTCTTCGGATGGACTCATCATTTCGTCTTCGTCCATTTCGCTCCCTGGTGAGTAAATTAATTCGATGTTGAAATAATAGTAATTTTTACGCATATACCAAGTGGGGTGGAATTAATACACCGCGTTATATTAAATTGACCTTACAACTTTAATTTGTAAAAATAACTCTGTTATGAATTGCTATTATTTACGAGTGTTAAGTAGTTTATAGGAGCTGGACGAACTGTCTTGCAAACTTTCATCCCCCCTTTCAAACCCTTTCGGCACAATTGGCCTTTCATAGAAATAAAAGGTTTATTATCTCTGTCTCTGTTAAAGCACCAATGGTTCCAAATAATCTCAAGTGGTCCACGGAGCCTATCGCCAACGAGCTAACACAAAGCTGCTGCATGCTAACGCAAATCTGCATTTCATCTAGGACCTAGATGCACCTAGATTATAGCCCCCTTATTACAAATCACGAACTATATAAGGATAGTCCCTGAACCATATTTGTGCCAGCCCCTTTTAACATTGCGTGTTGGAACGGGATGACATGAGTTTTAGTACGGTAATAACTTTAGATCGCGATTGATAATAAGGCGGTAGGTGTTCCTCAGCATAACCGATACTTATTCAAATAGTCCGTCATAAAAAAACATGTTAATAACCACTGATATAGACCGACCAGACAGAACAATCAATTTCAAAAAACACGCATTGCGACAATGCGTCACCCCCTCAGCCGTTACGTATGCAACATGGGTGCCAAAACGGAGTCTAGTCTACAGGCAAGTACTGTTAGCAACGCAAGTTGTGCAGTTTCTTATAATGCTGCTGTAATTGACATTTCTTTCGAAATAAGAATCCAATAGCGTATGAACCTTTATATCACCTTACCAATTTACCTACGGTCAGCAAAATTAACACTTTTATGACAACTTTTAACTAATTTTCTCTTCCCCCAGAATAATAACCAAAATCTCTACTCAGCTGTAATTAACATTTCTTTCGAAATAAGAATCAAATAGCGTATCTACCTTTGTATCGTGTTACCAATGTAAGTCAGCAATAAAGTCAATTTTATGACAACTTTTAACTAATTTTCTCCTTCCCCAGAATAATAACCTTGAAATGTCTACTCAACCACAACTTGCGGGATACCTACTTCAATATGTCAAAAATCAATTGATATTGAACCAAATGTGTTATAAAAACAAGGTATAAAAAATAAAGAAACTAGAAGTGTTAAAAATATCATGAGCCCGAGAATTGGGCTCCAGGAGCCCTCGTGCTCGTGATATTTTGGAAACATGGCGGATATCACCTGAAAACCATACAAAAAGACTATGTTTTAGTGATAAATATCGTATAAAAATAAATATCACGAGCACGAGAATTGGGCTCCTGATGGTGATGGTATTTAAAATTCTAAATATAAATATCTCTTAGCAATTCAAGAACTTAACAAGTGGGCAGTATAGAAAATTGGGAAGTGAAGTTAAAATTAAAATACACCAGATCTGCATCTTCAATTTTTACGGCATGAAATCCCGTTCTTGATTAGGGTAGGAATATCTCAGATTACCAACTATGTATCCTCCAACCGATTACGGCTACGTCGGCCAATCTCAACGATCAGCCACGTACGCAGGATATATTATAGTGCTCAAGTGTGTGCGCAAACACAAGTGCACTCTCTATTCCCTTACCCTCATATTCCGATGGGACACTACTGTGACACGACCAGAGAGGGATTGGGCGCAGGACCAACGGCTTAACATGCTTTCCGAGGCACGGGGGTACAAGACCGCCAACTTCCAGACTCCGGGCTGCCACTAAGAATTTCTTACCGAAAACTTAGGTAGGTACAAATTTTTGGCCCGACCCGGGGATCGAACCCGGGACCTCTTGCACAGCCGTCGCTTTAAAGTGCGACCCACTAACCACTGCGCCACCGAGGCAACCAACCAACCATATTCATGGAGGATTCATCAGCATTTTATTAGAGAAATAAAAAAAGTAACCTGAAGTTATCATATTGGTCGGAAGCGTGGCCGACGACATAATTATTGACATTTATTGACGTAAAGAAGACACCACACCAATATCTCTAAGCATAACCACCTTATTATAAATCGCGTTCTAAAGTTATTACCGTACTAAATCTCATGTCATCCCATTCCAACACACAATGTTAATAGGAGTTGGCACGATTTTTTTTCTGGGAGTATCCTCAGTTCCCGATTTGTAATTTTGGCCTGTCCTAAGCAGAACATCTCCGACCTCTGGGCCGGATTGGCTGCCTGAGCTATCCTATCCAACACACACCTCAAATTGTTAGTCCACTGAGCGATACAAATGATCTAGGGTCTACTTTTATATTTGGTCTGTGCTTCTATTTATCAGGACAGAACACACATGAAATGAAATGAAATATTTATTTGCTTGCTAAGTGTTACATACAAATATTAGGTGTTTTTTAGTAAACAGGTACTTATAACTTAGCTACCTTGTTAGGTAATCATAACAACATATAGCCTTTCACTGGGAAACAGAAGGTAACTCTATGACAGAAGGAATAAAACTGTGATGTAGGGGATCGGTCAGGCAGGTAAGATACTCACATGGAACGTTCCAGTGGGACTTCGACCCTAATGCATTGCAATAAAGTCGAAAAGTTAATGATCGTTAAGGTTTAAAAAAAAAAGCTGAACTACACTCACCAGTTGGTGTACTGCTGCGCACAGAAGGCGTGTTGGGCGCCGAGAGAAGCCGACGGCGCACGTCGGGCACTGGGGGCATGCTCTGCATCTGCCGCTTGGACGCCTCTGTGAGGAACCGCAACACGTAGCTCAAGGGGATACATGCTGGCTGCGAAGCTTCTTTCTGTTCTACTACTGCTGGGTCTAAGTCTGGAACAAAAATAAAATAAAAATATTTAATCAATATTTTTTCAAAATAGCAATTATATTAAATATTATGTATGTAAACATAGGTGGATTTTAAAATGCCTAACTTTATATAACATGTTTTTTTTCTAATTCTGTCAACCAATTAAATGTGGTAGACCAAATAAACAAATTAGAAATTAACTATAATAACCTGACCCAAAATTATAAACTATTAATAAAAATAATAAAATTAATGAAAACTTTTTTATAAAGTTCCCGCATCAATTTTAAAATTCATGTATAAAAATAGCTCACAGTGCTGACAACATTCCCGCAATGATAAGGCGTATATTGGTGGGGTCATGGATTACATTACGAAGCCCGAAATAATGGTGTTAGGTACAAAATTATATGAATTTATGATACATACCTATGTGTACGTCTTCGATGTGTTCAATTAGGTCTGTTAATCTCGGGAACGTTATGCCACAGCCATTGAACTTACAGATGTTTATCATGAAGACGGCCATGTCGTACAGGAATGATACACTAGTCAATCACAAGACTGTACTATTCCGTCCATTTTATGTTATCTTTACACTCAAATCTCAAAACAGAAGAGTTTAACTGTTTTATTTATAATGATAAAAGAAAATATATTTTCAGACTTTCAATCAAGTTTATAATATTAACGAATATAGATTTGCTAAATAAAAAGTAATCTGTGTATTTGTCACTTGCGCAGACAAATCGATAGTTGGCTGCACCGTACGGAACTTGGCGATCTTCTGACCAATGGGAAAGTAGGATTTGTGTTCTGTTTCACTTCAGTGCTGTCAGAAATTGAACATTCCAAAGGCCGGTCTCCTCCCTTTCGGTGTTCTTTGGTAAGTGCGGTAAAAAATCGTGAATAAAACCAATCGTGAAAAAGTGTTAAAATTGAAAGCCATCGTTGGAAATAAAGTGATAATATCTGTTCATACAGGCTTATAGTGTGTGACAGTGTACATATTTTTTTGTGAAACCGTAAGTTGTCACTGGAAAATCCTTCCAACTTCAAACGTAGTCGGCTCATCGAATCGGCCATTTTCTATCGTCAGAAATTATATCATCCAGTGGTAACAATCCTCTGTCTGTGCGTGGTATTGTCTCAAAAACTTATACTTCAAACGATAAAATAACTCACGAGTGTTACTTAGGCGCCCTTAGCCCCTGTTACGTTTCACATAAATTACGTAACCTGCGGCTTGTCGGTCAAGTTGTCAAGACGAATACTTGATATTTTCAGTGCTAATAGACTAGCAGTACCTTCATACTTACTCAGTTGTGTTGCGGTTTCTTTCAGTTGTCGCTCGCCGCACCTTAATTAACACAAAATGCTGTCTGCCGCCAGACTGATCGCCCCTGCAGCCAGGTCTGCTGTAAGTACCATGTTTTCTTACTCGAATTCCAGTCCAAAAACAACCAGGTGATAATTTTCAATAATTTTCTTAAAAATTAACATTTGGACTTACTGTTTTATGTAATCATTGTTTATGTCATATATTCATTAGTCATATAATAACAATTTAAATGTAACCATGCGTATTG
Source organism: Marasmia exigua (assembly GCA_019059595.1). Lineage (NCBI taxonomy): Eukaryota > Metazoa > Arthropoda > Insecta > Lepidoptera > Crambidae > Marasmia > Marasmia exigua. The sequence continues at coordinate 21,140,023 of CM032471.1, forward strand.
TCCCTTAATTTAGCCCTTTCATGGTAATATTATAACCTTCAACTTGTCTGTTACATAATGGAGATGTAATCTTTACCTATATTCAGTAGCAATCATGAAGAAAGGTCATAGGGATCAATATTCCTCTATATAATATTCTAAGGTGAACTGTCTCTTTTCAAATAGCAATCTAACTTAGTTCTTGCTAGTTTTCAAATGTTAACATGTGAACATTTTACATCATTATCTAAAAAAGCATCTTCCGGGAAACTATTCTATATCCATTTATCTTCAACTTTTTCAGATCTTCAGCAACACAGCCCTTGTCAGGCCACTGGCAGCAGTGCCCTCGCAGACACAGATTGTGAGCCCTGCTCCCGCCCAATTGTCAGCGGTACGCTCTTTCCAGACCACCTCAGTCACCAAGGACATTGACTCCGCTGCCAAATTTATTGGTGCTGGTGCAGCAACAGTCGGAGTAGCTGGATCTGGTAAGATTTTCTCTCCTATTACATAATACATGGGCTAACCTTTAAATTTTCCTTTTGCAATTGTTCAAGCTTTGCTTTGATATCATTATTTACTGATTAGTGGATGCTCAATTAATAATCAATTTAATAATTAAATATTTATTTCCATAATCAGTTATAAATGAGCTATCCTGATCAGTAACTTATGAAAAAAGCCACTGATTTTGAGTTCATTGTAATGGAATCGAACCTTTATGTGCCTCTTATTAAAAAAAACAATAAGGTGTGTCTTACAATAAATGCAAAGATATTACTTTGTCCGGTTGCATAACATCTTGCCTTTATCATTTCTTTAAACTGCACTGAAATGGAATAACGTCCTACTAAGATGCATCTAAAGGTCTAGATTCCTTTTTCATTTGTGGAAATGTGGGTTATACAAATTAAGGAGTAAATCAAAATTAGCATTCACTTTTGTATTATTTCTCAGTGAAACTGTTTATTGTAAAGAGTTATCTTTAAAAAATAACTGGACTTAAAAGATAACTGTAGTTTTTTCAAATAATTCTGCAATTATGTTATTTTTACAGCGTATATGTACAATGAGTATGATTTGTTAAGGTGTCGGTAGGGCACACTAGCGGCACCAATCGATTTTAAAAATTAAACCAGATCTATTTTACTACTGGCTACTAAACCGGATCTATTTAAAACTATTTCAGGGTTACAACCTCTCGGCAAACACTTATACTTTTTATTATAACCATGCACAAATGTGCTTCACGCTAAAAGTGGCCGCTTTTGGCGGTAATCAATTTTTCGCGTACTACAAATTAAAATCGATTGACGTCGCTAGTCTACCCTACCAGTCGCCTTAAATATATTTAGAGCTTTAGAATTACATAATAAGTAAAGGTATGATATAACTATTCTAAATTCTATGACCTAAGCATAACTTATATTTCCACAATACATACTGCACCCAATGTAAACTAACCTGCATGTTTTTGCTAACTGTGTGTGTGTTCCTACAGGCATTGGTATTGGTGTGGTGTTTGGATGTTTGATAATCGGCTATGCACGCAACCCCTCACTCAAACAACAAATATTCTCATATGCCATCTTGGGATTTGCACTGTCTGAAGCTATGGGCCTGTTCTGTTTGATGATTGCGTTCCTAATGTTGTTCGCCTTTTAGACAATTTTTTTTTATAATCAAGATTTATGTACAGTGTATATTTGCTATTGTGGACCCGCCATCTTATTCTTTTGTATGTTGCACGTTTTTACATGCAATTTTTAATTTTACTTTTTTGTCATGAAGACAAGCTGACAGTACAGGTGAGGTTTTATGTTGCTCATTTTGTAGTTAGCTTTATAGTCTTACAAATACTGTTTATTTTTCATCATAACATTTAATTACTTGCTATTACGCCCAAAGTTCCTCAATTTTTATTTAATTGGGACAGGTTTATGTAACAGTTTTTGTTTGATTATAAGATGTAGTTTTTGATATTATGTCATTACCACTAACTTTCAATTCCTCTTCCAAAATTTGCCAATCTCAATTATCGTACTTAGTTGATTTAAATTCTCTTTTATAAGCTATTGTTTCCGTAACATCAACTTATTTCCCCAGTAGATAGAAATAGAAATCAAATGTATACATACTAATTAACAATGATAACATTCCAGGAGCGGGTATCGGAACAGTGTTCGGCTCTTTAATCATCGGCTACGCCAGGAACCCCTCCCTCAAGCAGCAGCTGTTCTCATACGCCATCCTGGGCTTCGCCCTGTCCGAGGCTATGGGTCTGTTCTGTCTTATGATGGCCTTCCTGCTGCTGTTCGCTTTCTAAGCTATTTACTTTTAAGAACACTACTGCCATCCAACATAAAGAGGTTTCAGTGAAATACTACCTGGAGTGGGCGGCCATGGAATCAAATGTGTGGAAACCTCACCTCATAGTGATGCAAGAACTGATGTGTACAGTGTTACACTTACCAGTGCGTCATCTGGAATGCAATTTATTTAATTATGTAGTATAAAAGGAAATCTGCAAATAAAATGTTGTACGTAAACATTAAATTGAATCTACAGTTATTTCCACTCCTAATGTAGACTTGTTATTGATCATGTTACTTAGACGCGATATCCTAAAAGCCGGTGATAATATTTTTAAAGTAAAGCCAGTGTCTGCGTAGTAGCGTGTGTATTGTCATCGACTTTTACGTTGTATGCATTAACCTGTTCGAGAATGTCGGCATCTGTATTGTACATTTTTAGGGCGAATAAATGATACAAACAATTTTTTCTGAGAATTTATTCCAGATGGCCTCCCTTAATACGGGAATCTAATCTTCGCTCGAATGAACACAACCGAAATGAGCCGCGCAGACGAGTGACTTGTTCGTAAACTATTATAAGTAACATGTGATAGTGAATAATTTATTATATTCTTCATGGAAGACTCTCACTCATCTGCACCGACTCTTAAGATATAAGATATTGTAGGGCATACACCTTCACAACTAAAATAGGTACTCTTTACTCTTGGTGAGGCATGAATATCTAGCCACTCTTTCGCTAAAGTTACCCAGAGGGTCTATTCGTGACCACTTGACATTCAAATTTGATATTTCATTTCATACATACGTCCGATCTAATGTCGAGCGCTCGAGAATAGGCCCTCCACAGAGAGCCTAATAAGAATAAGGAGAGATTTCCTCGAGATACGAGAAAATCTCTCCTTCAGCTTATATCGAGCGTACATTGCCCCATTGTGCGTGCATCCTTCCATGTTAATGTCGAATTTGATATCTCTATATCACGTCCCGAGAATTGGGCTAAATATCGATAGTGCTATCGACAGATTCGATAATATTGATTGGAAACTACCATCAACACAAAGTCTGCTCTCCGAGCAGTGTGTGTGCAGCAGTACTGTGGTGTAACTATAAGCTAACACACATTGATCTCGGTCAAAGCACTATAAAATAGTGGGTTCGCGCAGGTCCCGGGTTCGATTCCCAGTCGAAAAAAGAGGATATTCCATAGAGTAAGATAATAAGACTGTCCTCATTAGTATGTATAGACACAAAATAAAATAGCTGTTTCCTCGTGGTCCTACTATTTTGTCCTACTAAAAAATAGTAGGACTACGAGGAAGGCTTGTTCCTCGTGGTCCTACTATTGGTAATCTGTCTCCCACCAATATGTAAATACGTAACAAGGATTAGTCCAGTGAAATTAAACTTATGTGAAGTGCAATTTTTCTACACGTGTTGTGCTAGGGCTGGAGCTGTATCCGAAAACGTTTGTCCCCGTGCGCCGCACCCCGTCCAACGGGAACATCATCAGGATGATCATGATGACGGGGATCATCAGTCTCAACGGGAATAGCGTAACTTTAATAAAAAAAAAAATATACCTACCTAGTTCTAAATCATTTTAAAGTACTAGGAGAACAGAAATGCTATGGAAGTAGGGAACGACTAACGGAAACTTCGTGGCTAATATTAGTCAAAATAAAATCAAAAGTCAGAAACAGGGTTTGAAGTGATAATTATCAAGATAAATATTGGTTGATAAATATCTTGATAAGTATAATCGAAAATATTTGCCATTTGTTATTCAGACACAGAAAACCCCCGTCCAGTTAACGCAGTTGAGGTTGATGAAGATGATATTCCACTCATCAATTTATTTTAATTAAATAAGTACAAGTGTTATCGTTGTAAAAGTATTATATAATTGATTAATTGCTCGTATTTTGGTTTGCGAGTTATTATACACGAAATTATAAAAATAAAAAAAATAAAAGTTGACCTTGATTGTAAAATGTCTCTAATTTATTTAAATCACACTTGATTCTAACGTAAAATATTGATATGTAATATCAGTTAAAAAAGGATAGATAGATACTCTTTATTGCACAACATACAAAACTTTAAAGCTAGGTATACAGAGATACAATGTACAATTTAGGCGGTCTTATCGCTGGGAGCGATCTCTACCAGACAACCTTCAGGTAAAGGACATTAGATAGAAGGATTACTAGGCTTATATCTGTTTGATAATTATCTTAATAATTATCTCGATAATTATCAAAGGACATATTTATCTTGATAATTTCAAACCGTGGTCAGAAATCATTTGGAAGTAAGTGCAAATATCATAATATGAGTACATACCTACTAAATATAAAAATAATTAGGATCAAACTATTTGCATAATGATGATTTTTATTAGAAACTGTCATACCTATTTAGATTGGACTTGAGCGACCAAGTCTTTTTTAATTTAAACAGCATGTAACCCTAAAGAAAGAAAATAATATAATGAAATAATTCCAAATACCTCGAGCCGGGAATCGACCCCGTTACATAGCGCTTACCGTGCTTATCGTCTACTCGTCTGCTATTTTATTGTATAGGTACCTAGATATGAAGTTTACGCCACAAGAGGCTGTTTATCAGATAATTGGTTCGCTAGCTCCTGTAGAATTCAGTGCCAATACATGCATCCTTTTGGATACATGGACTCCACAGTACCGCACCCTGTTTTATACAGTCAGGGTCAGATCAAGTTACCCCCCTGCAGTGGAAAAATAGCACTTGTGCCCCAAAAGTCAACAAGGGTAACTCGACGTGACGCGTTTATCTATTTGGCCAGTAGAAACAATAATACCATCATTCATATATGTAAAAAGTTATTTATACAAGTTGTATATTTAAATAGGAGAATAACATGCTTCCGTAACCTAAAGAAGTTAATATTCCTGACTATCATAGTTGGTTAGCCAACTACAGTTTTAAGAGTAAAAATGGGACCTAATATTACTAAGACTTCGCTGTCTGTCTGTCACTGAACCTACAATTAATACGAGACATATCCACGGGTGACGTAATTCTGTTATGTACCGCTAGAAATAAAATTAAAATTATTTTTTTTGTGTGGGAGGCATAGAACAAAAAAAAAATTATCTTTATTAGTAACGGCAACAGATTTTTGACCTTTTAGACATTGCACAGAATATAAAAACTACACACTTACTATACTAAACGCAAAGACTCGCGGCAAACGGTAGATAGAGTATTACATTAATTAAAATTATAAATGATATAATTGATATGATGACAGTTAACTCATTCAAAATGGTCAGTGACATGAATTCAAGGAATTTTTAGACGTTTGGGAGTCAAAGATGTACCTATAAAGGAAAGAAGGGATTTACGGAATTAGTAGCTCTTTTGCAAGGAAGTAAAGATGTACCTATAAAGGAAAGAAGGGATTTACGGAATTAGTAGCTCTTTTGTAACCTACATCTTTCACCTACATCTTTTGTCCTCATCGCTCCTGAGTTCACACATGTCTACTACTCCACTGTTTTTGTTGTCGGTCATTTCTGTCACCCTACCCCTCAGGCTGAGAACGACAACCTCCTAGAATGGCAACTTCCTAAAACGCTTTGGTCTTGAACAGTCACCGGGCTAAGTCTTTAACAGTATAATGTCCTTAGTAGCGATAGCCAGTTTCATTAATGAGGTAAGTCTTACTTATACTTTGGGGTCGGATTAATGTATGTGATGTTATTTTAATGAACTGGGAGCTGTTTGTCAAAAACACGCGTTTCTGGACATCACTAGTCGACAGGTGGTGTCGACTGGAAGGAACGAAAATTTGGCTCCTGTACGTCTATATGTTGTTTCTTAAAAGTGGATACCTACAATATTTGAGATAATGTTTTGGAACTACATTTGTTGATTTTAAATAAAAGCTGAATTATTTTTATTTCAACAAATTTTATTGCAAATGTTTTAATGAAAGCATTTAAGAAACTATTTCCAGTAGACCCAAAGCAATGTTAGAGATCGTTTAAAGGAAATAATCCCTTAAATATTGTTTACAAAAATGTTTGAATATTACATGCTTATTTCACCATGTTCAGGCATTCTGAATGCTTTTTATTTAGAATTTCACAATATTGACTCTGTACGAATTCAAAATGAATACAAGTCGGCATTTATATTTACGATTTGTATTCACTTTGAGAAATAAAATAGCACACTAAACATGTTTCTCAAAGAAATGTAAAAACTAAATTCACCACTACATCCACCACACTTGTACAAAATAGTAAATACATAGATTTCTCTTAATCACTCCTTAGATCAAAATTTGCAAGTTAGTATTTGGTGTTAATAAATATCACTAAATACGCAAATATAGTTGTACATGATTTCTTGCCAAGTTTCCTTCGGCTACTAAAATTTCACACGCACGTTCGCCCAGGCACTATCACATGAGGACACAGGTACTTCAATACTGAGTTGCCAAGTAAGATTGAGGATAAATAATTTTACATTTCACTATTGAAAAACAATAAAACTAATTTAACAAGGCACAACAAATAAGATTCAATGTCTACACTTCCTTGAGAAGATACACTCGTATAAATACTTATGCATATAAATCATTAACATAATAATTATTCTTTCTCTCCACACATCTGCAGCGTACCAAAAATACAATGCTTACATAAGTTTTGGAATTCATTTTGAATTAACAATATAACACTATTTCTTCTATGTCTGGAATCAATAAACAATGAAAAGCTATGTCAACAATAACGAATTTACTTGTGTAAGGTAGTGACAACTCTTGCTAGGTGCTCCAATAAGAACATGTGGAATGATATGACACGCACTGAATGGGACCGCAAAGTTGTATACTGATATAATATTCACTATACATCATGATTTATCCTACAGCAAAACAAAATAAGGCATTTCCTACAAGTCACGTTAATTGAAATTGAACATAATTTCCGATTCAAGACTGAACGTTCGTTCGCTTTTGTTCGAAGTTCATAGAAACCGCTTTGTTACACAATGTTTTACATGAGATCAACACTCGTAAAATTATTTGGTCCGAAAGATAAAAGTAAACATTTCTATGAACTCGGGTCAAAAGGCCGACTTACACAATTATTTTTGGCTCAACCTAGTTCCCTATTCTATTAATATTACAAGTAAACCTCACCAAATTCTTTTTATAGCTCCTCTTTTAGAACTAACCTTGATATTTTCTGTCGATTGTTCCATGAGCATAGCGACGCTTTCCGCTAAGCTCATGGGACAGTTAGTATTGTACATATAAATAATTATGTAACATTAACAAACTATATAGCTTCAGTTTCAAACTGGGCGCCCTTGGATATAGTGATAGGTCCGTATGTTTCATGCTGCTCCAGTTTCAGCACTTGATGCTTTTTGAGAACGAGTAAACTGTAGAATTTTTGCGCAACCTGCAAACAAATTAAAAGATTTGAATGAGTTTGTAAACATCAACATAGGTGCCTCAGCAGCATAGTTTACTCGTCGATGTCACCCAAAGCGGCAAACACAGCTTTGAAGCCTTACTTAGACTATTCGCGTTGGTTGTTCACATAGAACAACGGGTCTCTGTCGGGTCTCAATGGTATTCAGTACGGGGAAAACAATAGCTGAGTTACAACATGTGCGGATAAAGAATGGGATCAGAAATGGCGGCGCATCTATTCACTTCTCGCTCGCACACTATTTGCGTCTATACTCGCACTCGTGGGGTGCGAGTATAGACGCAAATAGTGTGCGATCCCATTCTTTATCCGCACAGGTTGTACCTGCTTCCGGTTGTTGTGTCGGGGCGCCAGGTCGCAGAAGGCGAGCTGCATGCCGAGGGCTATCTTGGGCCGCATGACGGCGAACACTGCGCGGGGACGGGTCAGTAGCAGCGTGTGGGTAGCTGAGTTACCTGCTTCCGGTTGTTGTGTCGGGGCGCCAGGTCGCAGAAGGCGAGCTGCATGCCGAGGGCTATCTTGGGCCGCATGACGGCGAACACTGCGCGGGGACGGGTCAGTAGCAGCGTGTGGGTAGCTGAGTTACCTGCTTCCGGTTGTTGTGTCGGGGCGCCAGGTCGCAGAAGGCGAGCTGCATGCCGAGGGCTATCTTGGGCCGCATGACGGCGAACACTGCGCGGGGACGGGTCAGTAGCAGCGTGTGGGTAGCTGAGTTACCTGCTTCCGGTTGTTGTGTCGGGGCGCCAGGTCGCAGAAGGCGAGCTGCATGCCGAGGGCTATCTTGGGCCGCATGACGGCGAACACTGCGCGGGGACGGGTCAGTAGCAGCGTGTGGGTAGCTGAGTTACCTGCTTCCGGTTGTTGTGTCGGGGCGCCAGGTCGCAGAAGGCGAGCTGCATGCCGAGGGCTATCTTGGGCCGCATGACGGCGAACACTGCGCGGGGACGGGTCAGTAGCAGCGTGTGGGTAGCGGAGTTACCTGCTTCCGGTTGTTGTGTCGGGGCGCCAGGTCGCAGAAGGCGAGCTGCATGCCGAGGGCTATCTTGGGCCGCATGACGGTGAACAGCTGCGCCGCGCGTCTGTTCAGCACTCGCTCCTCGAACTGTTCGTCTGTCTCGCCCGCTTCGCGTTCACCCTCCTCCGCCTGTTGAGAAACGAAGAAAATCACCATCCATATTCCACCTTATTATAATAAATCGCGATCTAAAATGACTACTAAAGCTCATGTCGTCCTGTTCCAACACGAAATGTTAAAAGGGGCTGGCACGATTTTTGTTCCGGGACTATCCTTAGTTCCCCATTTGCAATAAGGAGGTGTAAACGTTTAATTTTTTTACTTTATGGAAATCCATACAAATATTACAAAATGTGAAAATATGTGTGTCTGTCTGTTTGTCCGTCTTTCTCGACAAAACGGAGCGACTGATTGACGTGATTAAGTGGAGATAGTTGAAGGGATGGAGAGAGAGCCCCTCTGACGGGAATTCTCGTGCACTCGACATTGAAAAGAAGAGATTTCATACATTCCTCCATACAAATCTGTAACTCAACTTCAATGTCGAGTGCCCCAGAATGGGTCCTCTGAAAGGATAAATACTTACATTTTCTGGCGTTGGTGGTAAATCGTAATCGTGTTGTGGACTTTGATGGGGCTGTTGATCGTCGTATCCTAAATTTGCCATGTGCATGCCACTCTGAAAAATAAACAAAGACTTTAGTTGGAATTTAGCAGATTTAGTTATAAAAGATATTGAAACATCTATGTAAGTATTGAACATAATATCCTCCAACCGATTACGGCTACGGCGGCCAATCACAACAATCAGCCATGTACGCAGGTTATATTATAGTGCGTAAGAGTGCACGCACTCTCTATTCCCTCATATTACAATGAGACACCAGTGTGATACGACCGGAGAGAGATCGGGAAGTATTGAACAAAGACGAGCGTCCATCGCACATTGTAGAAATAGTGCCCACGACCCACGGTCATGAGGAAGAGACAGTAGTAAATCTTAAATCACTTCAGCCTGTCGCAGTTCAGTGTTATATGTAGGCCTCTTCAAATGTCCCATCACTTTAATCGACCTCCATCTGGCCAGAGGGCGTCCTACACTAAGTTGGCTGGAATTTCTGCATTCCAGAATTCTAGGAGCTGCCCCTACTTTCTTGCATTGACAGCCCTATCAATATTGCCCGCTACTGGATGTTCAAGTATTACGTAAGCAGATTTATTACAGTTATTATTTAGTACAGTAACCCCCTTGTCAGCAAAAGTAAGCAAAGCTCTTACCCCCTCCCCCATGCTTACGTAAACTTTTTTCGTTTTTTTTGACACAGCTCGGCAACCCTACTAACTGTGTGCATTTATTTGTAGGTAATTCCCCGAAAATACATTTCGTTTTCAAGCAAACAGAATGTGAGGGTTGCTATTTGCGTTAAAAAGAAAATAATTATCGATGACGTAATCATCATCTAGACTCCCCTACCCCCTATGTCATCCAAAATAAGCAAAGCAATGACTCTCCCGTCCCCCCCACATCATCATCATCATTTCAGCCAATAGACGTCCACTGCTGGACATAGGCCTCCCCCAATGTTCTCCACACGGATCGGTCCTGTGCCTCCCGCATCCAATGGATTCCCGCGATCTTCCCCAGATCGTCGGTCCACCTTGTAGTAGGCCACTATGTGTGGGGGGGGGGGGGGGGGCACATAGTTCTTACATAATACTTGAACGGCCCCCTACCATCAGTTCAACTCTAGCCACAGTCCTGGGTGCGCAGCTCACTGAAGACTTGAACTCTTTTGTGGATAACGCAACATCGCCATATCGTAGAGAAGAGTGCGCAATAATGTTATGGTAGTCGCTGAAAACCAGCGTCGGGGTTGGTCTTTTGGATCATCACCGACTAATGCTGAGCGGCCGCCTCTTTGGCGCATACAGGGATAATGTTGTCCTACTTTTTGTTAATGATTTATGTCTAGGTTATGTTTCTAATGGACAACATTTCAAATTTTTAACATGTCCATATTGTTTTTTTATATGAAAGTAGACATAAAATGAACAGACCCATATTTTTTCTTTTTTCAAAATTTGTCCATTTTCATGCATAAAATAATTATTGAAATTCTTTTTATTCTAAATAGACGTAAGCGCCAAATGACGTCATGGGACGGCTGAATACAGCGATATTTCTTTGCTTATCATTGTTTTAATAAAAAAAAGGTACTACTGTCAAAGGTAAATAATACTAGTGTCAATATTGTCAACGTCATTCATACATTCAACGTTGACAAGTTGTCTTTTTTTTTGACAGTTACATGTCATGGGTTTGGCATTACGTAAATTTAAAACTATAATGTGCCAAGCAAAGAAATATCTTACATTCTGCCGTCCGATGACGTCATCTTACGTTTTTTAGTTTTTAATTTTTTTCTCAGTAAATAAGCAAAATAAAAAATGAATAAATATATATTCGAGCAGCGGAAAAGTAAACAAAGAATTGGTATTTTTTGTTTCAGAGCTTAGCAATTTTGAAATGTTGTCCATTAAGTTTCCTTGTTTTGTATTGTGCCAAATAAAGTTTTCATTCATTCATTCATTCATTCAAGAGTGAGAGACAATAAAGGCCGCTACAACGCTACCTGGTAGTCGGCGTGGTCGAGCGCGTGCAGCAGCGGCTCGATGGGCCCGGGCGACACGCCGCCGGCGCCAGCGGCAGCAGCGGCAGCGCGTCCATGCCGTGCCCCAGCAGCGCGCCGTGGCCCAGCCCTGCGCACGCAACCACACGTTACTGCACCGAACCAGACTTCCTCAGGGTTGCACGACTCCAAAATATACTTCTTTTTAGGGTTCCGTAGCCAAATGGCAAAAAAACGGAACCCTTATAGATTCGTCATGTCTGTCCGTCTGTCCGTCCGTCTGAATGTCACAGCCACTTTTCTCCGAAACTAAAAGAACTATTAACTATTATTACTAATTAGTTTGAACTAGATATAGTGAGTAGTTTTTTTTAATACGTTATAAACCGTAAACCGCAATTTACTTTCCATATATTTTACTTGCTGCTACGGAACCCTTCGAGTCCGACTCGCACTTGGCCGGTTTCTTTAATATGGCTCTACCCGAAAATAATTTGCCAATATCAAGTAACTTATTGAGAATAAGTAGTCAATAGTCGAAGTCAGTCTAAGTCACGGTCACTCAATAAAACGCCGGTGTTTTTATCGACCTACGGATTCAGCGGATATCAATCTAACAGCAATCGCGGGTTAAGACTCTATTGGACTTGGACCTCCAAGCAAGTTGTCACAAGACAACTCACTCGACACAATAGCAGAGTTAAAAAAACAGATTCGATTCTAAACAGATGATATTTTCACAAATTATATAGGTATTTTGCTGTTGCCGAATTAGAAACAAATATGTACTAAAAAAATAAATTGAAAATTTAAAAAACCCCCGACACAGCTATAGCTCTTTCGTTTGATACCTATAATGAGGCAGTTGGAACAACAAATAGGTTATTCGTCATTTTCTGACGGCGGCCATCTTGGATTTGAATTTTTTTACAATTAATGTATTCTGCTACTCAAGCGCTTTTATATTATACCCATATTGTAGGAGTTGTGTTAAAAAATAAAATCCAAATCTTTGTGACGGCGGCCATCTTGGATCGATTTTTATCCAACATAGCTAAGAACTCCTTATTCATCTTTCAAACAAAAAAAAACAAAATCAAAATCGGTTCATTTGTTCGGGAGCTACGATGCCATAGACAGACACACAGACACAACTTATACCACCCCGTCGTTTTTGCGTCAATATTTTGAGTTGATAATTATTAGGAAGCATTTGAGAAACCTATTTTAAATGTTACGAAATTATGATAGTAAAGACAGTTGTTCTATATGTTTAATTTGTATCATAAACGGACATCCTCTCTGCACTAAAGTATGGATCACATGATTTTTCTGCATATTTGTTTATCTAACTTTCTGAAAAAGGACTTTGTAAATTATTATACCATCATCTTGTTATGTGTACACATATTTTTACTTATTTTAAATTCACGAATCATCGTCATCGTCAGCCCATTTAAGTCCCCACTGCTGGGGCACGGGCCTCCCTCAATCACATGAGGGGTAATTGCCATACTCACCACGCTTGGCAGACGGGTTGGCGAGGGTTTTGATATAAATGCAGAGTTTTCCTTCTCTGGGTGCTGATGGTCATGCAAGCAGCTTTACCTTAGTCGCCTTTTACGACACCTCGGTAAGAGTGAGGGTGGCCTATTCTACTCTGCCGAATGATTTATATTAAATTAAAAATGTTTCGTTAAAATTGTAAGTCCTTTAAGTAGAAATATAAAAACTACTTCCATTATCAGTTCGATCATTCAGCAGCACAATAAAGCATCGAAAAATGCTCTTCCAAATCGCATTCTGTCTAAAAGCTCTATAAATAACTCACCCGAGGGCGTCATTCCTCCGTGGTGTAACCCCGCCGGGGTCATGGCTCCGTGCTGGAGCCCCGCCGGAGTCATGCCCCCGTGCTGGAGCCCCGCAGGGGTCATCCCTCCGTGGTGCAGCCCCGCGGGCGTCATGCCGCCGTGCTGCAGCCCCGCCGGGGTCATGCCGCCGTGGTCTAGCCCACCTGTATAACAAATACTGGCTTATTATGGCAATCTGGTAGGTCGTCTGAGTAATCGCTGCAGGGACGATGTCGCCAAGGACCTAAAAGCACTAAACCATAGAATAAAACGGCCAACTTTGGCGTCGAAAGCGAATTTTCTTAATTCGCTATACTTTTCCTCTACCCTGAGGTTGTCTGGAAGAGATCGCTATTAGCGATAAGACCGCCTACATTGTTTAGTATAATAACTTAGGCTAAGATTTGTAAATTTTGTGCAATAAAGTGTATCTATCTATCTATCTACCCATTTTGGATCGCTGAGCAAGCGTAGTAAGAAGGTAAAGGTATTCTTATTTTATTTATATTTGAGACAACAAATAATTACACACATTTTTATGTGTGTAATACGGTATTATGACAATTTTTTTTTGTAATCAAAAGACCTATCAATGATAGAAACATCGTTGAAAAAATCACTTGATTCTCATTTAAACTAAAAATTTCATACTTTTAAAATGGACTTGCCCATGAATCTTTGAATGACCATAAAACCGGCTAGACGTTATATTTTTAATTGAGAATTTTTGCCGTTGGCACATGTTGACCTATATTTTGTTAAAATATTTATATTTTGTAAAATCTTGAGCTTAGTCATATACTGTATTGTTTGCTGTCTCAAACTAATATTACTATTACATATATATTATATAGCAATCAGGGCTCACATAATACCAGCGCCATGGCCTACAGGAATGTACCTTCCTTAAGTCGTGGCTTTAGCTGAGTGAGCTCCTTTTTGTTACGCACCGCGACCTACCTGGACGCAACGTAAATAATGCCCGGCCGAATGATTCTAATTTGTAATTACTTTTTGTTTCTTTTCTGTTTATTAGTTCGTTTTGTGTGTTGTTCTACTTTTGTTTTCATTTCGGCAGTTTGTTTTGTTTTATTTGTAATGTTGTGTGTCGTGTGTGTTATAATAATTTCTTACGTTAAGTTTTGTGCGATAAGAATATCTATACATATTAATTTACATTTAACTTAATATAAATAAATAAAGCCACCATATTCTATAGGTACTTAGATAGAATTGAAAAGAGAAAAAATACCATATCATAAGAGCCGACCGAGCGTAGCGAGTGTGCCGCGGCCGCAACCGGCGAAACTCCAGAAGGATAAAGAACTGTACCCTTACCATGATTTTGAAAAACTGTTCTCGCTATCGTAAACTATCGCTTTGTCCCTTTCATTGTGGTGCATGTGAAAGAGACAGAGCAATAGTTTTGGATAGCGAGGATAGTATTTCAAACTCATGGTAAGGTCTCAGATGGCAAAATACTGTGTTGGGAAAACTATGCAACCTTCTGTTGCGACTGATTACTAAGTAAAATCTCGTTCTTACAACGTGATTTATCACAGAAACTATGCTATTTTATACATTTTTAAAACAACATTAGAATTTGAGAAAAAATATTTTCTAGGAATTGTATACATTTCTGAGATTTTATACATTATATAAAAACTAGACACTGATTACTTTCCATCAGGTGACTCGCTTACTTGTTTGTCACTTCTAGCATTTAAAAAAATATAAGAAAGCAAAGCATCTTATTATTATAATACCATCGATAGAAAATAAACTTAGATCATAACTTCTTTTTTATCGACAATGAGCCCGTCCTCGGTAACTTATGAAGTAATTAATTATATAAAAAAATATATGTTACACCATCAAGATATTCCTAATTCACCATGAAATAATGACATTACTTTTTCACCTCGTAGGTGCTTCAGCATGATTGAACTATGTAAAAAATATATAAAGCGTGACAGAGGTGTAAATGGCACTAATTTCGGGGGACGTGACGGAGGTGTTCATTTCAATTAAAAAGTATTATTTATCAATTAAATTTTACATCATGTAATAGTTCATCTGTAAAATAGTACATTAACGAATATTTAGGACATACTATTTATCATTTGTAGTCTGTTATATAAAAGTTAAATGTTTATTTGTAAGTTTGGCTCATTGTCGATAAAAAAGAAGAACGACCCAAATAAAAAACGATAGTGATCCATACCTGGTGTCATGCCACCATGATGTAGCCCGGCCGGCGTGAGCCCGCCGTGCACCAGCGCGCCCGGCGTCATGCCGCCGTCCAGCCCCAGCCCCGGCGTCATGCCGCCCGGCGTCATGCCGCCTGGCGTCATGCCTCCTGGAGTCATACCTGACAAAATAAGACCATTTTCATTACTGTTATTAAGATCGAGGTAGCAACTGACCGATTGCTAGTAGAATAACTATGTTTTGTTGTTTTAAGACGATCGTCAATACACGTCATCAATCGATGTTGGTCAAAGTCAATCGATCGGAGCGGTTATAGCTTTTATTAATTAAACGGATACCATTCTATTTTAGTGTCAACCACTGAATCGATCGAAAAGAAATCAAGACGAAAGTCTTCAATGCATGTGTATTGCCCAGTGATGATATACGGAACCGAGACATGGCCGCTTACAATGTGCCGATTAAGGAGGCTCAAAGTCACCCAGAGAGCAATGGAGAGGGCTATGCTTGGTATCAGAAATGATGAGATCCGCAGGAGAACTAAGGTCACAGACATAGCCCTAAGGATTGCATGCCTCAAGTGGCAATGGGCAGGGCACATAGCGAGGAGAAGAGACGGCCGTTGGAGCTGAAAGGTCCTCGAGTGGAGGCCGCGTACAGGAAGTCACAGCCGTGGCGCCCCCCACAAGGTGGACCGACGATCTGGTGAAGATCGTGAAGGGAATCCATTGGATGCGGGCGGCGCAGGACCGATCTGTGTGGAGATCATTGGGGGAGCCCTATGTCCAGCAATGGACGTCTATTGGCTGAAATGATGATGATGACCTAATTCGATCGATGCCATGTATCGAATTCGATCGAACGATCGATTGATCTAAATCTATAATCAATCGAAAATATTT
This sequence comes from Marasmia exigua, assembly GCA_019059595.1. NCBI lineage: Eukaryota > Metazoa > Arthropoda > Insecta > Lepidoptera > Crambidae > Marasmia > Marasmia exigua. The sequence goes on from CM032471.1 coordinate 21,156,423, forward strand.
AGATCTGTGTAGTATAAACGATTGATCGACATCAACTGATCAATAGGGTATATGACTAAGCTGAAGATTTTACAAAATATAAATATTTTATCAAAATATAGGTCAATATATGCCAATGGCAAAAATCCTCAATTAAAAATATAACGTCTAGCCGGTTTTATGGTCATTCAAAGATTCATGGGCGAGTCCATTTTAAAACTATGAAATTATTAAAAAATAATTATACCATTGAATAACCCCTACAATTTGCACCAATTATTATAATAGAACCATCGACATAAACGAAACATTTGATAAAGCTACCATACAAAATTCAAATGAAATGCATACAAAATACTTAGGTGTGACGTCACATCTAAGTAGCCATTTGTATGGAGCGTTTTGGGTTTGCCCAAAATAATGTGATTTTAAAGTTGTGATATCTCAGGTAGTTTAATGAGAATCAAGTGATTCTTTCAACGATGTTTCTATCATTGAGAGGTAATTTGATTTCAAAAATAAAAAAAAATAGTCATATACCGTATTGATATGTCTATGTAGCAGCCATATAGTTAAATAAGCCATCCAATTGGATGTCTCGGGCTTTCAATAAACGTCGGCACCAGTCAAGATTATGAAAACAATTTAGATGAGAAACTTACCACCATGATGTAATCCCGCCGGAGTCATTCCTCCAGCGGAGAGGCCTAAGTCTACGGGCTGGTCGCCGTGCTGCAGCCCCGCGGGCGTCAGGCCGCCGTGCTGCAGGCCACCTGCAACGAACATCCACTTGTCAACCAACCCGATAACCTTGTAACGGTGCCGTTTCCTCCCTCCTCTCCAGACTCCATGGATGGTTGGACCTCCTCGATGACTGGGAACTCCGTTCTTATTCATACGTAACCTACTGGCCACTCATAATCTAACTTTAAATTGTCGGTCACAGAATCCAATCGGTCTTATTTCTTTGCCTAGGATTCAGTCCTAAACAGCCGAGCTGCACAGAACTACTGTCTAATAGAAGCCTAGAAGCACCCAGCTCCTGACTGAAAAGCAAAATCTATAATCAAAATAATGTGCAAGTGCTCAATAACTAAAAAGAACCCGTCAAACTACACGGGGGGTAAGCATCATCATTTTATTATATCCATCCACACTCCATACGCATCCATTCATACTCACATTCATAGGACTTTTGTATTAATTTATTTTTATTATAATTGTTACAGTTCCCTTATTTAAGTATACCTATTCCAACTATTGTAATAAACAACAATGGAATCAATAATCTTTTAATGCGTTACAACCTAAGGACGTCCCACCCAATATATAAAGTTATGGAATAATACAGGGGCAGACTCAGGGAATCTAATCTATTTATTAACTTGAAAACCTCTTGTTTTTATTCAATTACACAGACCTTTACACATAGCAAGAAGTTGTTTTTGAGGGAACACGGTCACAAGAGAAGGTGCTCATTCAGTGTATCTAAACCCCGTGTTACTTCACCTAATGTTGAAAAGGCGGTAACCAAAAAGTCGGAGCCAGCAGGCTTTCTCTGAAAATGAATTCACGACACTGTCCCTTTTACATTACACAAAGTTGCCTTCTGCCAAAAGCAGCACTTCTCGCGAAGTGATCTGTGTTAAACTCGTGATAAAAGTGATGTACAAACACCGAGCCCACGTCGAGACATACTCACACCTCTTTTACATAATATCTAAATCTAAAAGTGACGCCAGACGAAATCCTGCTAGAATATAACGTACCTGGGGTCATGGAGCCATGTTGTAGGCCGCCGGGCGTGAGGCCGCCCTGCAGCAGCGTGCCGGGGGTGAGCGGGCCCAGCGTGCCGGGCGTCAAGGGCGGTCCCAGTGAACTTAACATACCACCTATTTAGGAAACAGTCACTGTAGTATATTCTTTCAAATTGTATAAAAAGTAAAGTGTCAGCCTATAAATAAACTGTCAAGTAAAGGCCTCCATCACATAATTCAAGTCATCGCTACTATGATGGGATTAGGCTTAATCACCACGCTTGCTTAATGCGGATTGGTGATCATCACAAACCCGATCTATGTTCAAAAAACTCTTTTTCGAGCCGGGAATCGAACCCAGGACCCCGAGATCATGGCCCGGCAGTTAAACCACTAGACCAACAGGGCGTCAGCAACAGCTTTTTAAATTGTATAATTTAAAAAAATGCATTTGAGATTTTTAATACTAATATGGGTTGCAGACCGATAGTTAATCTATTTTTTATGTGAGCAGACGAGCCGACGGATCACCCAATGTTAAGCGATTACCTCCCCTCATGACCACCTGCAGCACCAGACGGCTTACAAGTATGCCGCCGGCCTTAAAGCTTCAGCTAGCATTGACATGACAAATGCCAATTTAACATTTCAACATGAAAAAATCATGTCAGATAAGATCATACATTTTATGAGCCTCACTTGTGGTTTGCACCCACTTTAAATACGATTATTGAACTTAGCTACACTATACAATGTGGAGAAACTTGTTGAACAAACATTATGATCCCAACACCCCAAAAATGCAATTAGAATCAAAGCCCCAATGTGCAAGTGGAGAAATGAAGGATTAGAATGAAAAATTATGATCGTGAATCAACTGTAACCGAATTATTCAATCACCACGCAAATCAATTACAATACTTTCTTGAATTACGTCATACAGCATTTGATATTTGACACTTCCAAAATCCCGAGTTTGATGAATACGCACTTACTCCCGAATACTCAAACATCATCGTATAGCTTTGTGAACTTCATGACAGAGACAATCACAACAGCTTTTAACGTTTCTTTTTTATGACTTGTTTGACGGCAGACGAGCAGACTGATCACGATCAGGTAGGCGATTAGTCGCCCATGAGTACCCGCACCACAAGTAGATTAACAAGTGCGGTGTCAACCTTTACGGTCCACATCCCCCCCGGATTGAGCGTCCTATACCCTCACTCACTGTGCGAAACACAACGCAGGTTTTGTTTCACAGCGGATTTCTGTTTAGCACGTTTGAATATACACACATCAGAATTGGCAGTATGTGGTCTAACAATTTAATATTATTAACTACACTCACGAGCAACCAAATCGACCCAGGACTTAATTTTCATACAACCATACTAACTTCAGAGACCTATTAATATGAAAGTAAATGTGCTTTAGTGATAATTTTAATTTAAATAAATAAATGTTTTTTAGTTAATCGTTTAACAAGCCTCCAGAAACATGCTTATTTTCTTAAAATTAGGATTGAGCAAGTTGTTTATCTTCCTCCATGAAATATTATGGGATGCGAAAATCAACCACAATATCCTTTTTTTTTAAAGAAATCAGCAGCATTCCATAATCTGTTAAAGTAATTAATTCCAATTTGAACAGTCTTGAAATCGATTAAAAATAAAATTATCACAAAAGCACAGATACTTTCATATTTATAGGCCTGTGAAATAATAATAATAATAATAATAACCAAAATGTTTTAACATCCATTTTGAGACAAAAAATGTTTACAAATAATAATAATAATAATTCTCACAACATCTCATACGTTGACCCGATTCCGTACTAAGTAGCTTAAGCACTTGTGTTACAGATATCAGACAACAGAGGAACACAAATATATACTTAAATACATATATTACACCCAGACACTGAACAAACACAAGTGTTCATCGCACGAATGTTTGTCCAGGGTGGGGATCGAACCCACGACCTTTGGCGTAAGAGGCAGGGTCACTACCAATTGCGCCATCCGGTCAGTAAATTAATATGTTTGTATGAAAATAAGGTCCTGAGTCGATTTGTTTGCTCGCGGCTGTAGTTTAAAACAATATTGTTGAATAATCCGATAGCAGTGTATGTTTGTACCTGGCGTCTGCGGAGCCTCGTCCACCTCCGAGCGCGGCGTCGGCGAGTACGCCGGCGTGTCCGGCACCCGTTCCGACTCTAGCCACGCACCACAGGAATGTCGTTAATATGTGCGGTTACGTGAATGCAGCTCAAGCGAATACATTTATCTCATCAATTTTTAGCGTCGAACAAACAGAACAATAAGAAAAGAGATGGGCACGCAATTATCTGGCTTTCGTTATTTTTCGCGTGCATGTCTATCCCTCTTTCGCCATCATGTGTTGAGCAAGTGAGACAGGCATACATTGTTTGATTAATTTACGAAGAAAATTGTTTTAATAAAAATTGTTTTAATTAATGTTTAAATTTTGAGATAAATGTGTTGGCATTATTTTTTTTAATAAGGCAATGTTCATTAGTGTAATTATGGTAACCAATGCTGTATGTATTTGTGAGAAAAAACAAGATGTGAACTTTAAAATATGTTAAGTGTTGTAAAGTTGATAATTAATAGAGAATATTCCGAAGTAGGTAGTTAAAAATATAAAATAATGAAAAAGGAGAAAACTAGACAGTAAAGTGCATAAGAAAGAAAGTTTTATTCTATTAAGCTGACAAGAATGAAAAAAGTAACCTAATTTTTTTTTGATAAAATTAATGACAAAAGTATTTGATTAGACACATAATAATTAGAGCAATCTGCTTAAATTCGCCATCCAATCGGACGCCTAGAGCGTTCGTCAAACGCCGGCATCCAATCAAATGGCTGACGTACAACTACCCATGTCTTTGAACGCAACGTTTAATCAGATGACAGAACGTTTGACGCAACCATCAACTAATTAGATACCTAGGCCGACTAAAATCACTTTACTCAAACTTTTTGTAAAAACATGCAGATGACGTACATACTATTGGCACTTACATGTTTATAGATTATTTTGACACATTTTCATTGTCATGTCAGAATTTTCTTGTTATACTGTAACTATTGTTGTATATAATTTAGTAAATGATTTATGTGCATAGGATGAAAATGGTTAAAAGAAAGATAAGCAATTGATTGAACAGCATGAATAGAAAAATTGAATATTGACATCTGAACTCACCGACGGAGGGTTCGTATTCCTGTGGCACTGGGGTAGGCGGTTCGAGCTCCAGCGACGCAGGAGCAGGGGTTTCTGGGGGCTGGATAACCTGAAATTAGTATTAATTTATTGAGTCATTTTAAAAATAATTTAGCCTGGGGATTTACACCTCTGGGTCTCGTGCATGTAAAGCAAACGATTTTTTATTTGTCTGTTTATTTGGCGCGCTGGTGCTGTGTGTGTGGGCGTGGGCGTGGGCGTGTGTGTGTGTGGGCGTGGCTACCTCGTCGTGGCGTCGCTTGCGCGCGGCGCGGCGCGCTGGTGCTGTGTGTGTGTGTGTGTGTGTGTGTGTGTGTGTGGGCGTGGCTACCTCGTCGTGGCGTCGCTTGCGCGCGGCGCGGCGCGCTGGTGCTGTGTGTGTGTGTGTGTGTGTGTGTGTGTGTGTGTGGGCGTGGCTACCTCGTCGTGGCGTCGCTTGCGCGCGGCGCGGCGCGCTGGTGCTGTGTGTGTGTGTGTGTGTGTGTGTGTGTGGGCGTGGCTACCTCGTCGTGGCGTCGCTTGCGCGCGGCGCGGCGCGCTGGTGCTGTGTGTGTGGGCGTGTGTGTGTGTGGGCGTGGCTACCTCGTCGTGGCGTCGCTTGCGCGCGGCGCGGCGCGCTGGTGCTGTGTGTGTGGGCGTGTGTGTGTGTGGGCGTGGCTACCTCGTCGTGGCGTCGCTTGCGCGCGGCGCGGCGCGCTGGTGCTGTGTGTGTGGGCGTGTGTGTGTGTGGGCGTGGCTACCTCGTCGTGGCGTCGCTTGCGCGCGGCGCGGCGCGCTGGTGCTGTGTGTGGGCGTGTGTGTGTGTGGGCGTGGCTACCTCGTCGTGGCGTCGCTTGCGCGCGGCGCGGCGCGCTGGTGCTGTGTGTGTGGGCGTGTGTGTGTGTGGGCGTGGCTACCTCGTCGTGGCGTCGCTTGCGCGCGGCGCGGCGCGCTGGTGCTGTGTGTGGGCGTGTGTGTGTGTGGGCGTGGCTACCTCGTCGTGGCGTCGCTTGCGCGCGGCGCGGCGCGCTGGTGCTGTGTGTGTGGGCGTGTGTGTGTGTGGGCGTGGCTACCTCGTCGTGGCGTCGCTTGCGCGCGGCGCGGCGCGCTGGTGCTGTGTGTGGGCGTGTGTGTGTGTGGGCGTGGCTACCTCGTCGTGGCGTCGCTTGCGCGCGGCGCGGCGCGCTGGTGCTGTGTGTGGGCGTGTGTGTGTGTGGGCGTGGCTACCTCGTCGTGGCGTCGCTTGCGCGCGGCGCGGCGCGCTGGTGCTGTGTGTGGGCGTGTGTGTGTGTGGGCGTGGCTACCTCGTCGTGGCGTCGCTTGCGCGCGGCGCGGCGCGCTGGTGCTGTGTGTGGGCGTGTGTGTGTGTGGGCGTGGCTACCTCGTCGTGGCGTCGCTTGCGCGCGGCGCGGCGCGCTGGTGCTGTGTGTGGGCGTGTGTGTGTGTGGGCGTGGCTACCTCGTCGTGGCGTCGCTTGCGCGCGGCGCGGCGCGCTGGTGCTGTGTGTGGGCGTGTGTGTGTGTGGGCGTGGCTACCTCGTCGTGGCGTCGCTTGCGCGCGGCGCGGCGCGCTGGTGCTGTGTGTGTGGGCGTGTGTGTGTGTGGGCGTGGCTACCTCGTCGTGGCGTCGCTTGCGCGCGGCGCGGCGCGCTGGTGCTGTGTGTGTGCGTGTGTGTGTGTGGGCGTGGCTACCTCGTCGTGGCGTCGCTTGCGCGCGGCGCGGCGCGCTGGTGCTGTGTGTGGGCGTGTGTGTGTGTGGGCGTGGCTACCTCGTCGTGGCGTCGCTTGCGCGCGGCGCGGCGCGCTGGTGCTGTGTGTGTGGGCGTGTGTGTGTGTGGGCGTGGCTACCTCGTCGTGGCGTCGCTTGCGCGCGGCGCGGCGCGCTGGTGCTGTGTGTGGGCGTGTGTGTGTGTGGGCGTGGCTACCTCGTCGTGGCGTCGCTTGCGCGCGGCGCGGCGCGCTGGTGCTGTGTGTGTGGCGTGTGTGTGTGTGGGCGTGGCTACCTCGTCGTGGCGTCGCTTGCGCGCGGCGCGGCGCGCTGGTGCTGTGTGTGTGGGCGTGTGTGTGTGTGGGCGTGGCTACCTCGTCGTGGCGTCGCTTGCGCGCGGCGCGGCGCGCTGGTGCTGTGTGTGTGGGCGTGTGTGTGTGTGGGCGTGGCTACCTCGTCGTGGCGTCGCTTGCGCGCGGCGCGGCGCGCGGCGGAGGGCTCGGGCTCGGGCTCGCGCGGCGCGTCGGGCGCGGCGTCCTCCGCGTCGCTGCGCAGCGTCATGTTGCGCTGGTATTTCTAAAACAAAGTATACACATTCAACACAGAAGTAGAGGCAAGAGATCAGATTTATCTATGTGATAGGCAGACGGATCACCTGATGGTAAGCGATTGCCGCCGCCCGTGGAGTCACAAGTGCGCTGCCAACCTTTAAACCCCTCTTTCCCCAGGGCGTCCGGTACCCTCACTCACGCAGCGATACACTGCTGTGTATGCAGTGCTGCTTCACGCCGGTTTTCTTTGACGCCGTAGTATCACTCCGGCTCACTCCGTTGTATTAAACAAAGTCGCTTTCGGTGTCTGTCCCTAAATTTTTACGGACTTTGATGCAGTTTTTTAACAGATAGGGTAATTCAAGAAGAAAGTTAAGCCGGGATAGGTCGGTAGTCATTTATGTTTGGCATTTAGTGGCGGATATTATTCACCGTTATCCAATGTCGAATTTTGACTTCTCCGTCCTTGGGCGGCAACATAAAGCTCTTGCTAAATTCGTACACTATCTCACCACCACCCGATATTTTCCACTATGAAAACCGAATGTTTACCACTCATAATTACTCCCCACAACATGTCCAGCATGTTTTTCGTCATACTACTTGCTATGACATACCTTGAACAGCACTCTGGAAGGTATTGGTCGGGCAGGGAGGGTGAACAGCTTCTCGACCCCGCCGGTCTCCTTCCAGTGCATGAGGCGGCGCGTGGGCGGCGCCAGGTCCAGCGTGGTGACGATGTCCGACGTGTTGCTGAGCTGGTTCTTCATTTCCTCGCCCGAAATGTTCTTCACTTCGTCCACGATCAGCTTGCGCTTGCGTTTCGTTTTTGTTATGCCTGTGGATTGAAAATTATGAGTATGCAAAGGGGGGTTCGGGTTTACACCCACCACACTGGCCCAGTGCGAGAATGGTGGGGAAAGCCAGATTACTCTTTCTCAGACTTAGGTCCTGTTAGATGTTGAGCGGGTCTCCTAAGACACATTGCGAAAACAGACGGCCGTTTGGGCGGAAAGGTCCTCGAGTACCATCAGGTGATCCATCTGCTCGTCTGCCACTTATCACATGACAAAAAAATAACAAATCGGCATTTTGACAAAAATCGGTTGTTTCCTTGACGTAGATCAAGCTGTTTACGTTTGCCCGAACTGAGTCGTGTTAGCACATCTCTGTTATTTGTTGACTGCCTCGGTGGCGCAATGGTTAGTGGTCGAGTTTTTCTGTTAAGAAATTCTCAGTGTTAGCCCAGAGTCTGGAAGTTGGCGGTCTTGTACCCCCGTGCCTCGGAAAGCACGTTAAGCCGTTGGTCCTGAGTCTAATCCCTCTTCGGTCGTGTCACACTGGTGTCCCATCGAAATAAGAGGGTACGGGAATAGGGAGTGCACTTGTGTCTGCGCAAACACTTGTGCACTATAATATGTCCTGCGTCGATGGCCGATCGCTGAGATTGGCCGTCATGACCGAAATATCGGTTTGGAGGACGTTGTTATTCGTTGGATCTGCGCAATCAACCGATCGCAGTCGAATGCTGAACGTTGGGCTCGTCCACGTCTCGCAGGTTACCTTTGAGCGCGGTGGTGTCGACGGGCGCGAGCGCGAAGGACTCCTCGTCGTTGTTGAGCAGCGTGGTGTTGTCCCCCAGCGCGTCCATGCCCATGCCCTCGTCCGCGGCCGCCGGCGCCGGCGACGCCGCCAGCCCTTCCTCCGGAAGTGGGTCCACCTCCTGGGATAGTACGTACAAATACAAATGATTTATTTGTAAAACATCCCATTTGATTGATCCGATCTGATCGCCGTGTGGTCCCCGGCAGAGTAGAATAGGCCACCCTCACTCTTACCGAGGTGTCGTAAAAGGCGACTAAGGTAAAGCTGCTGGCATGATCATCAGCACCCAGAGAAGGAAAACTCGGCTTTTATATCAAAACCCTCGCCAACCCGTCTGCCAAGCGTGGTGAGTATGGCATTTACCCCTCATGTGATTGAGGGAGGCCCGTGCCCCAGCAGTGGGGACTTAAATGGGCTGACGATGATGACGATGATGATTGATCCGAATTGTTAGATAATATAATACCTGTACTAACTGCATCCATATAAAGCTTAAAACGGATGTTTTATCAAATATTTTTTATACATCAGGTGAAATATGGTCAAACGCTTACCTATCTACAGTAAAAAAAAAAAAACATAGGTAGAGAGATGTTGTTGGAGAGTATTGTGTCACTATGCCTTGTCTTTCACGGATGTACAAATTATAAATTTCAAGATTACATTATTATTACAATGTCATAATAAGTATAGTACCTAATTGATGTCATAGTCAGGTAGTTCGTAATAATTAAATTCATAACAGCGCGAAATGTCCAAATTAATTAATTACAATTATACTCGGCTGTCTCCAAAGCCTTTGTTCCGAGCTCGGATTTAAATCACGCGACTACCGTCTGACTATCGCAACACTTAAACAAGGGAACCAAACTACCTGAATCATAGCTACATGGTTCACTCTATTTAAAACATAGATAGATATTCATTATTGCACAAAAACAAAATACAATTATGATACAACAACAACAGACATTACAATAAGGCAGTATAATAACATAGTTGATATTTGAAATCTTTTGAAATTCATTCTTAAGTAAATAACACACTTAGAAATTTCATCTCGTGTTCAGGCGGGACTCGAACCCACACCTTCCACAATCCGGGTGAATGTTCTACCAATTAGACCACTGAACGCGTTACTATGCCGACGAAATTTGTAAGTGCTTGATTCGACAAGAGCTGTCGATAGTCTCATCTCAGTGGGAGAACATTCACCCGGATTGTGGAAAGTGTGGGTTCGAGTACCGCCTGAACACGCGATGAGATTTCTAAGTGTGGTATTTACTTAAGTATAATAACATGTAGGTATACTCACGATGCTTTCCCTCATCCTTCATCTCAACTAATGAATGAAACATGAACAGGAAATACAGAAAACAGAGGTTTGAAAAATCGGAATCGGGCTCATGTTAAAATGGCGCACGTCTTTAATTCATGGAGTAACCATCGTTTATACTTTAAGGGTTATACCTTAAAGTAGCAGCAGTAATGAATACAGATAATTTAAAATGGCACTTACCATAGGCCTAACTGATGGTGGTCTGGGCACTGCGGGTGGTGGCATGAGATCCGCTGGGTCCTCCATAGGCCGTGTTGGTGTTTCATGGGGCGGAGATCCTCCCCAGCTGAAACATATTGGTAACATAAAGTATTAATTTTTTCTGTCGTTCTCCCGACCTAGTTTTTTATTTATGCTTCTCGACGGGCAGCAATCGTTTACCATAAGCCAAGGTAATCCATGTACAGTCAGCGTCAGATCAAGTTACCCACCCGCAGTGGAAAAATAGCACTTGTGCCCTAGACATAAGGATGGTCCAAAGGTCAAAAAGGGTAACTCGACGTGACGCCGTGTGTATTTGTCTGCCACTTATCATATAAAAAAAACTCCATACGTTATAGGGACATTATATACCGGTAACTATTCATGGAAGACATCAATTGAAGAGAAGAGCATGCATTATAAAAACCAGTCAAACGTCATCAAAAGAAAAATATGACCTAGAATAGTAAAATCGCCACTATCTGAGGTAAATGCTTAGGACAGTAGCGTTTTTGCTTTTTATGTGCACAAATAATGAAGGACTTATGCTCTGTAAAATATATCTTGATTAGAATCACGGCTGTCATTTGACTTTTATTTCAATGAATGTAAGGTTTACCATTTCATCCAAGTTTCATTCCATAGATTTTTATGACGTTAGACCTAAAGATCATTTGTTTGTGACACCAATGGCTGTCATTTTGTTAGTTTTAGGGCTGGTTTTTCAATAGTCCGTTTTCAAGTTGACAAATCGATAAAATGAAATACCATTAAAAGTAATAGTCACATTCATGTAAGTAAGTAACAATAAGACTACTATCATTTAATTTTGCCGGGTAATACTTTATCCATCTGTTAAATTTTATCAGACGATTGAAAAATCAGCCCTTAAAAGAGTAATTTACCCCAAAATTGTAGGTACCTTTAGTTATGTTTTTTTTATATGAGAGGCGGCAGACGAGCAAACGGATCACCTAATGGTAAGCAACTCCGCCGCCCTTGGACACCCGCAACACCAGTGGAGTCACAAGTGCGCTGCCAACCTTTTCCCCTTCCCTCCCATTGGGCCTCCGGTAACCTCATTCACACGGCGAAACACAGCGCAGGCGCTGCTTTACGCCAGTCTTCTGTGAGGCAGTGGTATCACTCCGGTCGAGCCGGCCCATTCATGCCTGAGCGTGGCTCTCCCACACTTTTGCATGTGGTGTTTACCTTAAAAGCTTGTTGCACTTAGTTATAGATAGTAATACTGTTATTGTGTGGTCCCGGCAGAGTAGAATAGGCCACCCTCACTCTTACCGAGGTGTCGTAAAAGGCGACTAAGGTAAAGCTGCTGGCATGATCATCAGCACCCAGAGAAGGATAACTCTGCATTTATATCCAAACCCTCGCCAACCCGTCTGCCAAGCGTGGTGAGTATGGCAATTACCCCTCATGTGATTGAGGGAGGCCCGTGCCCCAGCAGTGGGGACTTAAATGGGCTGATGATGATGATGATGACTGTTATTGTTAGTTTTAGTGTTTACAAGCGCTGGCAAACCTGAATAAATAAATATATTGTAATCGAGCGCGCCATAGGACGACCCGATTGGAACAGTGGTAGTGCACGCTGCCTCTGATACAAGGGTTGCGGGTTCGATCCTCGCACAGTACAAACATTTGTGTGCATGAACATGTTTGTTTGTATTGGTCTGGGTGTTTGTGTTTGCTATGTATTATAAGTATCTATTTACAAAAGAAAAGCATTATGTGTATATATTTGTAATCCCACTGTTGATTCTGATATCCGTAACACAGGTGCTTGAGCTACCTAACTCGGAGTCAGATCAATGTATGTGATGTTGTGAAATATTTATTTATTTATTTATTATTTATTTATATTTATAGGTACCTGTGCTGGGGCGAGTTGCCGGGGTCGTAATGGTCGGCCATGTCGTCGTCGGAGTCGGGCGCATTGGGCGCGCCGGAGGGCGCGTCGGCGCCGCCCACGCCGGCCGCCTCGATCTCCGCCTGCAGCGACTGCGGCGCCGCCGGGCCCAGCGCCGCCGCCGCGCCCGCGCCGCCGCCGCCCGCCGGCACCTCGCCGAACAGGTCGCCCTCGAACAGCCCGCCCGCGTCTGCCGACAGCGCATTGCGTCACGTCAACCGACAACGTACGGCGAGTGTCAACTGACACACGCTAGGGATGATCGATATTCATCGATATTGAATAAACATCGATGTTTAACTATAAAACATCGATGTTTTAACATCGATGGGTTGACTTCGATATCATCGAAACATCGATGTTACCTAAATAAAAGATCGAAACATCAATTATTTTCCGGCGCGGTCTAGTGTGCAGTAGGTGTACTAACTTCAACTAAATTTTGCATAGATATTATTAGCAGATGACTATTAAGTTTCAACTATTATCCACTAGAAGACGCTGATCAAAATAATCGGAATAAGTTTGTTTTAATTTCTCAAGAGATTGAAAAAAAACTGTCACTGTCACACACTTAATGAGTGAGGTGTCGTATTGTGAGTAAACTTGTAAAGCGTTAGCAAATTTCATTTACGAAAGAGAGCATTTATCTAATAATTAAAACACAGTTTAATTAGTTTCCAAAAACATCGATATTTTAGAAATATCGATGTCTTTCGATCGATATTTATCGTACCTCGATACTTTTGATTCGATGTTAACATCGATGTCAACATCGATGTTTTTCTAATATCGATCATCCCTAACACACGCTGGCTATTTTTTTCTTTTAATATAGGTGCACCCCTCATCACAGGGCGTTGACCTTAGCCTACCCTGCTCTGGGGCCCGCCGCCACAGTAGATAAATACGCTAAATCAGTATCTACACTCCGCCATTTTGAACAGAAAGTTACCTACCGTATAGGGTTGTCCTCTTATTTTTGTAAAATATTATTCTTACCTAGGGACTACTGGTTTAAGTACACGGAGTCCTAGGTGCACAAGGATCATCTGGTGCGTGTTAAATTATAAATAATGATATTTCTTAAAAAATAAGCATAATACTAGCATACAATATTCGTACACAAAGGTACACAAAATGATTCCTAAAGTTGCAAAAAGCTATGCAAAGATACATAAAATTAGACATAATTTTCCATAAAAAAATTTTTCGTTACTTGGAAACCACGTTAAGGTATTGGTCATGCACCCAATTGCTCGGGCCAAGACACAGTGAGGTCCCACCATCCCCCCATAACAATCTCCATGTCCGACCCCCCAAAATGTAATTGTGATCATAACTCGTAAATTACAGCAGACAACAGTAAATTTCGACTAAAATAGAATGGTCAATCATTTACAAAATTCCACCATCCCATTGCTTTCATTACTATGCAATAAATATCACCCCATAATATATCTCCATTGAACTTACGTCCAAAATCATCAGCCACGTCTCCTATCGTGCCTCCAAATCCATCGTCCATTGGCCCATGAGGGGCTGCTTCCATTCTTCGCTCATGAGATGGTGCAGATAGAGTCGGTACGCCCGCTGCGCTTGTGCTGGGCACACCCGCGTCTTTCCCGGCCAGTTCCAGTGATGATCCATCGGCGAACAGTAAATTACTCTACAAAAAGAAAAATCTAAATTAAAGTTAGTCATGTAAATTGGTATTTGGGCTCATCATACAAATTTAGGAAAAGTAATAAGGGCATTTTTTTTCTTCAACCCCCAAAGGGGAAAAATGAGGGTTGCAGCTTTGTATGGGAGATTCGTCATATTTAATGCTAGTCGTGAAATTGGTATTTGTACTGTTCATACAAAATTAATATCAGTACTTTCAGCATATTTTATATTCAACTCCCTAAAAAGTGTGAACGGGGGTTAAAACGCTGAATGGAAGTTTGGTTATTTTTAAAGCTAGAGTAATGTAAATTGACATTTCGGCTTTTTATACAAATCAAAATATTTATCATTTTTTTCCGCAACTCCTAAAAGAGTGAAATGGGGTTAAAACTTCGTTTTGGAGATTAGCCATATTTGATGCTCGAGTTGATGAAAAGTATAATTTGGACATTTATACAGAAAATTATCAGCACTTATTTATTCAATCCCTAAAAGAATGAACGGGGGTTAAAACGCCATATAGAAGTGTCGTTATTTTTAAAGCTAGTGATGAAATTATATTGGTATTTTTATATTCATACAGAACATTTTTAGCACTATTTTATTCAACCCCTAAAAGGGTGAACGGGGGTTACAACGCTGTATAGAAGGCGGTCGGTCTTTACCAACCTTACCAACGTTTGGGAACATGTAAGATAGAAAACATTATTTTTAAATTTAAAAAATATTATTGATAGGAACGTCAATTCTGCCGTTTGAAAGGGTCATTTTAAATACAAAAAAAATTGCATTGCAAATACAACAATATCTGACCTGTATTTCTTACATCAGAGTAAAATTATAGTATAGTTACTTTTTGCTCATTACGAGTTAACATCTTATTGTGTCTAAAAAATAACCACTATTTCATAGGTAAAGACCTATTTTAAAACCAAACCGAATAACAAAATGCGATTTAGAATTAAAACAATTCGACCATTTGACATATCAAACAAAAGTAATTAGATAGGTATTACGATCATTTAAACCGTTGACTAAAAGATATTCGATGAAATGAACCATCAAAGTAACTACATTCAAGTAAATAACACATCCTTCAAACAAACAATCAACTAAATGAATCGGAATGGCGTAGTGAACCGCCTCTGAACAGCCACAAAACCACTGGAGTCACCACTGGGCTGTTACATAGTACAAGAGGTATAACAATATCATGCTGATATAACAAAAACATTTCCTTACCTGTTCCAGGCCTTCTTCATTACCAATGGCCTCTCTCATGATGTCAGGGTTGTCTGTATCAAAACCCATATCACCAAACCCATCATCATGTGTCACCAAGTTTAGGGAGCCATAGTCCTCACGCATGGTAATCTCTTCAGCCCTGGACTGGTTCAGGGAAAACTGGGCTTCAATGTCTACTTCACTGTAAGACACATTTTTTGTATTATATATAATAGGCATCTTAATATGTTATGCAAAAGATTGGCTACATAAGTCACATGCTAGAACATGAATGACAGCAGTTGAAGCCGTTGCTGTGGCCGGACTCCATCATCATCATCAATAATCTCAAACACTCATACATATTAATCAGCTTCATATGGTAGATAAATGGCATATCCATTCTATAAATTGGACTGCTTTCCCATTTAATTGCACAATGTAGGCAAACAAGATAAGTAATAAGTAAGCAATAGAGAAATCAGGTACCATAGTAGTAATATTCAAGTAATTTATGGCCCTACTGAAAGAATTTTGTCACCAATAGAAAACACATAATCCCTAAGGAATAAAGGCCATCATTCTCACAAGAACAGACATCTGATTATACTCACTTTAATTCAGGCATAGCAGTGTCAAAGTCATGGAACACCTCTGGCAATGTAATGGCATTCATAGCTGCTTCCCGGTGCTCCTCTGGCAAATCAACCATTCCTGGCCGGAAGGCCATCTAAAAAATCATTAGTTATTGCAGAATGTAATGGTTTATCGTGGCATATCAAATAACTAATGAAGAATATTACAATGATTAAAAATATCATCAGGCTATGTTGTAGGTATGAAAACAAATCTTTGTTAATTATAAATTGTGATCAACATTACTAAATTTATTTATTTAAAAACATATATTGAAATGAAAACAAAGGTTTAATTTTATACTCTTAAATTTTAATTATTGATTGGATTACATTTTTCACTTAATATCAAATAGGTGTTTATATTTGTTTGAACCTAGTTTTTCTCTCATTCTAGTAACTACTTTTATAAAAAAAGATAAAAATAAATAGTGACCAACCTACTTTAGATCAGTGTTGGTAAACCATGAAGTTGCTCTGCATATTTTAAATAATATGAAAATAAGTTTTGTTTCTTTCTATACATTTTAAGACCATAAAAACCAAAGGCAGATTAAAACTCATGATGCAAAATAAACTAAAATCTTCTTTCTTCACTAGTAAATACAAGTGATATATTTTTTTATGTGATAGGTAGTGCACCCTGGTAGACACCCGTGACACCAGTAGAGTCACAAGTGCGCTACGAACCTTTAAACCCCCCTTTCCCCCGGATTGGGCCTCCGGTACCCTCACTCACGCAGCGAAACAGCACAGTGCTACTTCACACCAGTTTTCTGTAAGGCCGTGGTTACACTCTGGTCGAGCCGGCCCATTCATGCCAACGCGTTGCTCTCCCATGATCTGATATTAATAATTATTACAGTAATAAATCATACTTATTATTACATACCTTAATTTTAACAAAGGCTTCATTACAATCCTGCAACAGATACTTCGCTTTCCTAGAGTAGATCCTTACAACACCAAGCAACAGATGGCCAGAAGTACGAAGGGCCATCTTCACTTTTGGTTTCAAAATACCATCCACAGACTTCTCAATATTAGTCTCAAACACATGAGCCTTGGTGAGTTTCTTATCCCAATGGGCGGCCAGCCAAATTTTGGCCAAAGGGCCCTTTTTGGCCAGCACAAAATGTGCGTAAAACATCTTGGTAGTTGACGATTACCAGTCCAGCGGTTACATCAACCTTGTTCTGGAAACGAAATATAACACTGATCACTGTAGGTTAAAACCCCGTAAGACATATCTAGAAAATACAAAAGTAACAACGAGCACCCAATAATCGAAAACAATGGAAAAAGAACTGTTTATTATGCCAATAAACGGTAACGACCACTGGCAATTTGGCGCCCAATCTTTAGAGCATATTTTAGGATCAATGGAACAACAGAACATGCAAAATTTTACAATGCATCACTTCTAGTTATTTAACAAAAACTTTCTACAAAATTCACTGTTGATTTACCTGATTAGTCTATCGAAAATTATAAATTTCACCTTTCACACTCAACGTAAACATGACAACAATTACGCTTTCAAGATGGCGGCGTACGTTAAATTATCTGTAGTCTATGCTTCATTCAAAGAAAGAAATCACTACATCACTACCCATTCCACAGATAATATTTAAAACCGTACTTTTAAAAGACTTTCATTACCATTAAAGGCATTATCACACATTAGAACAAGCAGCAGCGTGCCGAGGAGGAAATAAATCAATAAAATAATTTTATTTCGACCAAATGAGAAATTAATACATTCAGAAAAGAATGCAGAACATGGAAAGACTGCAGACTATTATTATAATATCTTAAGCGCAAAAATCCGTCTTGTACTCTGAGCGTCTGAATTTATTTTTGATGAACTAAAATAGAGCTCCTTTGATTTATAGCCAGTCAATGTAGCCAGTGGAGTTATCATGCCATATAATGTAAGCGGTAGTGGCGCCATCATTTATTTTCATAACTTTTTATAACTATGGCCCCACTTTGTATTGAATCAATGTCAATTTTATCACGAAGCTATAGATAAATCTATAATTTTGTGAATTTTATCCTTTTAAATGTGAAGGTTATAGTTATATTATATAATATATAGTTATATGCGCCTTCGTCGATGCGCTCCAGCCCGGCACACTGCTGTGAGATAATGTGCACGTACCTTAATCCTAACTGGTTTTCCTTGAGCTACTGTTACACATTCTCATTTGTAGCATGCTTTTTACATATATGCTTATATGATTATGCTTAAGGAACTGACCACATTTGCTATCAATACTATTTCCTTTATTATTTTAAGATTGCTTAAAAATAAGCAAACCTGTTTACACGTGCTAAAGCACTCCGCCACTCTCCCCCATCCCTTCGCACTATAGGTAGCATGATCAAAATTAGCATGGTTATTTGTAGCACGTCCATCCACACATGGTACTAAGTAGCATGAAAAAAAGCATGTGTAACAGTACCTTAAGCTAGTGCTGCACATGCTCATTTGTAGCATGACTTTTTTTTATTGAAATAAAAGTTGCACTTTGGTGACGAAATAGTTTGTGTTTTAGTTTCGTTCGTAATTGTACGGAAAGGGCACTAATTGACCACTACTTAAAATAGAAAATTACAGTGTAAACAGTTCAAATAATGTGGAGATATTACTTTTACAATGTTGACACTAAGCGGGCGTGAATCCGAATCTCCCGCCTGTCATTTGTTATTCTAATTTTTTTCGTCAGCGAACGGCGGGTGGCCAGTCAGAGCGCTGCGTGAGCCGACGGGCGACACAGTCTATATCTAACTGAATCATGCCCAAACCGTAGTTGCGTAAGCGTTGGGGTATATTTGCGACACGGCGATTAGGGCGGTTTACTATAATGATAAATATGAGCATGTTTAAGGAACTGCCTACATTTGCTATCAATAAGCATGCTTTCACCCATATTTTAGCATGCTTAAAAATAAGCAAACTTGTCTACACATGCTCAAGTACTCCGCCAAACTCCCCCGCTCAAAACTAGCATGCTTATTAGTAGCACGTCCGTCCACACTTGCTACTACGTAGCACTTGCTTAAATTAGCATGCTTTAAGCACGAAAACAAGCATATGTAACAGTACCTATAGACATAAACAAAAGAGTGTTGTCTATGTTCTGCCAGAGCAGCCATTCTAAAAACTCTATCTATTCTATGCCGAGCTGTCAATTGTCAAAGTAGTCAAAAGTTGTCTTTTCCGGTTTACTTGTGGAGTGTGTGAGACGTATGTCCAATTTCATCTTTAATTATCGAGTTAATCACTTAAAATTCAGAATTTTAATATTGATATTGTGATAGCTAAAAGTGTTTTGTAGCTTTATTACTCATTCTTAAGTTCTTTACTTAATTTTTCAGTGTTTTAAAGTTGTCCGAAATGGGTCTCCCCGAAACTGTTATTTGTGGCCAGACCGATGATGTGACTTCTGATCAATCTGCTATTGATTTTGTTGCTAGGTCTGCCACAGGCTTCCAAAGATGGGCGCCTACAGATATATTCAGGAATTATATCGCAAAAAGCTGAGCGATGTTATGCGATTCCTCTTGCGTATCCGAGTATGGCAATACCGTCAGTTAACGCGTATGCACCGTGCCCCTAGGCCTACTAGGCCTGACAAAGCAAGGAGACTTGGTTACCGTGCCAAGCAAGGTAAATATTAACATTAGAGTATGTAGTTGCCGGCTACTTGGTGTATTTTTCATTTCATATTATTATAACCTAATATATTTTTTAGGTTATGTGATCTTCAGAATCCGCGTGCGCCGTGGTGGCCGCAAGCGCCCGGTCGCGAAGGGTGCCACGTACGGCAAGCCTAAGAGCCACGGTGTGAACCAGCTCAAGCCCACGCGCAACCTACAGTCCATTGCCGAGGTTAGTACTTATAAAATACTCCATTTTAATTGGGAATACAGATGACAGTGAGACTGACCTACCTATAATGTAATGATATTTATCTTCCTCCACGTGGTTACTGGTTGAACTGTATATTTGATTCACTTTACAGGAACGTGTTGGTCGTCGTTGCGGCGGTCTGCGCGTTCTCAACTCATACTGGGTTGCTCAGGATTCCTCATACAAGTACTTTGAAGTCATCCTCATTGATCCCTCACACAAGGTAATTTTTTTTTTTTGCTAATATTCCACAGATTTATATCTCCATAATTATAAAATACTAAGTTATTTGCGTTAGCGGTTAATAGGCCCGTTATTAAATTAGTTACAATTTGTTCCTCTGATAAACTAGATTTTTTGCTTTGTTACATTGTAATTGAAACTTCAATGATGAACTCTTTTGTCATGCACCAATCTGAAAGGTTTTGCTGAATCTTCACCTACCATTTTATCTGATGCATCAAATGAATATCAATGATGTGATTTTTGTGTTGCTGTTTTCTATACAAGGATCTTTTTCTCATAGGCCATCCGCCGTGACCC
Organism: Marasmia exigua; assembly: GCA_019059595.1. Classification (NCBI taxonomy): domain Eukaryota; kingdom Metazoa; phylum Arthropoda; class Insecta; order Lepidoptera; family Crambidae; genus Marasmia; species Marasmia exigua. The sequence continues at coordinate 21,176,708 of CM032471.1, forward strand.
TAAGATTAACTGGATAGTGAACGCTGTGCACAAGCACCGTGAGATGCGCGGCCTGACGTCCGCCGGACGCAGCTCGCGAGGGCTCGGCAAGGGCCACCGCTTCTCGCAGACGAAGGGAGGCTCCCGCCGCGCCGCCTGGATCCGCCGCAACACGCTGCAGCTGCACCGCAAGCGATGAGCGTCGCACCAACTCTGCCATTGACTTTCTATTTGCTATTGTTCGTATTCTCAGATGGAAAGCCAGTGGTTTTCAATAAAAATATTCCAAAAAATTCTGTTTAATTTTTGGGTTGTACTTTGTAGGAAAGGATAAGTTGATGTAAGTATTCTTGTATTGTTGAAGGTTTCAATTTTTCCTACATTTTGATTTCAAATTATGTTCTTTTCACAGGGATGCAGGATCTCTAACTTGGTGCCTGCCTATTCGGAGAAAGCTTATTACACATTTTAAATAGGTAAATATAATTCTCTATTTGAATAATTGTGATTCAAGTTATAATTTTTATTCCTTATGATGATACAATGCATTATGAATGCGCAAACCATGATTACCACGCATTTATTAACTTCCTTGGATGGCTGAAAATTTAATCAAGTTCAATTTTGAAGACAAATCGTTATGTCCCTATTAAATATTTTATTATTTGGTCCACAGCTTCTACATCACCATGCTCACAGTGTCACAGTTATCAGCCACAGCAGATTGATTTGGATTTATTAGGTAAATATATTGTTTTTAGCTTTGTATTTTTTTATACGAGAGAGGCAGACCAGCTGATGGATCACCCAATGGCTCGCGATTACTGCCGCATGGGTACCTAGTGACACCAGAGGAGTCTCAAGTGCACTGCCATTTACTTCCAAATTCATTTTAGATTGCTTGTTAAATGGTAATGTTAACGAGAAAATGAAATTGGATATATTAATTTCTTATCTAGGTGAGGTTATTGTTAAATCCATTTCCAATTATCCTCAATCCGGTCAGAAACAAAACTAAAATGCAATAAACAAAAAGACAGACTTGATAATTTTATGCTATTATTTTATTGTAATTATTTTACTTACAGGTATACAAGTGATCATTTACTGGTTATTCGAAATTTTACGAGTGCCACACCGACACATCTGGATCCTTCAGTGCGGAATCCGCACATTGACGGGGAAACGTTAATGTCTAACTTTAAGCCGATCCTGCCCAGGGGCGGTAGGATTTTTATATCAATAAATTTTTGAAATTAAAATGAGATGTCTAATGATTTCTAGCAGCCCCCCTTCCCTCGTTCCAGTACATATGTCCTTGCATTTTAAATCTTTAAATATTCTACTTTAAATTAGGCCCTCAGGACCGCAAATTAATGTTGCTCAATAATCAATCGCTAAATAGGTAATCCAAAAACCGATTGGACTACATATCTATAAGTAGTTTTGGGTCAATATAAGTACAGAATTATTAAAATAAAACTTATTATTCTCTTGTTTAAAGACATAACAGAAAAACCATGTAGGTATGTCACACAATATAAGCGCTTTGATTTCAAAGAAAAAAAAAAATCTGGCCGCGGATCGAAATCTAGGATCGGTAGGTACCTACCTACTATCCTCATTCTTTTCAATAATTTTGATTCACATTATCCAAATAAAAGTATGTAGGGATGTACTACACAATAATTGTTATAGTATTCGATTCACGTTTGTTTGAAGTACATATCGATTACTCACTTTAATACCTATATATTTATAGTAGGTCACCTCTATCAATCTAAAATTGAGTAACGACGTCAAATGTGGCCTATTAGTTTGGCTCGACTATAGCGCCGCCTTAGATAATTTAACACGGGACGTTGCATATACCTAGCTGTGTAGCGCAGATCTAGTTTTAAAACATTCTGTCAAATCCGCGGGGGGGAAGGGAAGTTTAGTGATGGTCTAGTCTAGATATGAATAAATGAGTGACATTCTAGGAATGAGTTAGTGGCATACAAAAATGTTATTAGTATGTACACATGTAAAAGAGCATGTAATGAAATGATGATTTTTTTACGATCTCACTTGCTCACAGCAGCTTAAATGCAGATAAGTACCTACTAGAAAAGTTATACCTAATTTAATACCTCGGTGGCCTAGTGGTCTAGACGGTCACCAGGATGGTTAAAGGGTTGGATTTTTGAAACAGTTATGCAGTGTTACTTGTTCATTCTAGTAAAAATGTAATATGCATCTAAAGGCTGTGCGTAGAATATTTTCAAAATATTTCAGGATCTGATGATGGATTTTAAATTTCAATTCAATTCAATTCTTTATTGTTTTTCCATATGTGATACATTACGGTGGTACATTTAGATAAACCGAAGTCTTCAATAACTGATAGCAATAGTGAGACATTTATTATTCATTCTTTCTATTACTGCCACAACACTAATCAAGATCGTGCACTATCGTTTATTCGTACCACGATATCGCCTTTTGTTTTTTGGGGTTATTTCTGTCGTAAAATATGTAGATGAAAAAGGTTATTATTCCGTGAAATAACGTGTATTTTATTAGAACATTACTTATGAATCATAAGATAAAATTCATTTTTTTGATCGTCGTTCGCAAGTAAAAACTTCACAACAACCATTTTGACGAGTTCCGCTCAGAGTTACCGTCATATTAATAGTATCGATACTATCGATTGTATCGATAGCTTAGATCCTAACAATACTATTGCATTAAAGCAATACTATCGATAGTATTGTTCCTTGTTAACAAAAAACTATCGATAGTCGTTCTATTTTCGATACTATTGTTTATAAATTATTGGTCAAATGGTCTCTACTGAAAGCGAAGTAACAAGTAAAAAAATAAGTTTCAACTCGAAATACGTAATTTACTATGTAAAATAATTACATCTTGTATACTTTTTGATAGTTGGAAACAGTTGTGTACATCATTTTTTTTCTTTTGGATTTTGTTTTTGTGGGTAGTTAAAATAAAGCAAGGCTTTTAAGTTGTTTCTCTGATCGATTCGGTACCTATATTCTATAAATTACTAAGACTACCTTAACCTAAATCTCTAAGTAATACTATCGAAGAATAAGGAACTATCGATAGCTTAAAACTATCGATAGTTCGGTCATATCTAGCCACAATACTTTCGATACTATAGATAGTATTGCAAGTCATCAATAGTATTACACTAATTTGGGCTATCGACACTATCAATAGTCCTATCGATATCCTAGCTGATTTTCGAGGTCAACTATCGATAGTTCGGCATCACTATCAGCGACAGATACAAATTCGAAATGGCGATTTATCTTCCGATTATTCCAAGGTCGATCTAGTTTTAATTGACGTAAACGAACGTTTGTTCGTGTACTTTGGCATTGGGGAACGCGTCCACAGGCCACGTCGTGTGATTTTTGTTTACACACATCATGTCGTATCTACAAGAAACCATAATTTTTGTAATTGCTAAGTGGCCACTTTTGGCAATAATAAGAATTATGCTTACTTGTACGACGATAATATTACACAAGTACATCTCAAAAACAACTTAATACTTTCCTTTTAAAGGATACAGGTTGTACGACGACTACCACGGGTATATTTATTTATTCTGGAACAACAAATGAAAATGCACCTTCTCGACTTTGTCAAACGCTCAAATTTTTTTGGTACGTACAGACGGCCACACATCAAAGTATACAAAACGGACAAATTTTATTCAGTCACACCTTAAATGTCAAACGACACAAATTGACAATTCATGTGACTATAGTATAGAGGGCGGCATCCTAAGTCTATGGTTCATTATTTTGACAGATTGTAGTAACCTGATGTGTGGCTGTCTGTACATTTTTAACTATCTATTACGAAATAATAATACAGGATTTTTCCATTTACAAGTTTTTATTTTGAAATTCTATAATCTTAAAAAGTAAATAACAATAATAACTTTATCAGCATAGAAAATGTTTAAGGTACAGACTTAATTTTATTCACAATGAAATTTTATAGCTTTGATGAATATTATTATCAACACAACTTAACACAAGGGAATTAAGAACTGTTTGCCAGTGTACAGTGGGAAATATAACTAAAAGTGAAAATATTGCAATAATTACATGAAAAATAGCACTTAAGTCTAAATAAATACAAAATATAGTTTATATAATACCTATGTTATACTATTTACAAATTTATTGCGGAGACCAAAGGGATTTTGTTAAGAATATTGAATTAACATTTTTTGACAGTATGTAATGTCATCATCACATCAAAGTTCAGAGAAGAGTATTTAAATACTTTTTTAAATTTGGACGGCTAGCTATGACTTGCAGGTCTCGCTGTAGAACTGTATTGTGCAAGCTAATGCATGATACAATAGGTATCAGACAAGCAAGACATCATTTAATGCAAACATTGTGTTGTGATCACTGTGACGTAGTCACCTCAGGATAATTCCGATTACATTGATGCAGGACACAAGCAATTAGTGCAAATTTAGTAGGTAAGTAAGTTCTTGGTAGGTATCGATTTTGGTCAATACAATATACTAATCCGATACTGGATGCTATCAGAAAGTATCTAAAACATACTTTACTGATAATAGCTACTTTCAAGTTATCACGTTGGGATATTAAGTATTCCTTAGATATTGTATGAGGCTTCAAGAGGGGTTTCCCCGTGCACTCCTAGGCTACGCCTTTGAGGTTCTTGCGCCAATGCAATCGGGAACTACCTTCAAGTGGTTATTCTAGTTGCCACCACTCTATTGGCTAGCAAAAAGAAGGGTAATGCTAAAGATGACATAATGTAAAAAACCTGTGTAAGACGAAATTTCTTTTTGAGACCTTTAGATTTAAGATTGCCATGATTCGATTGTTTGGTGACTAAGTTCGTGTTTTCCCGTTATTTTCACGATCCTTTGCCTCACTGATGACCGAGCGAATTTAAACAAAAACACAACTGAAGATTAAATGCTTGGGTAAAAAAGTTGATAATTATGTTTATTACTGTAGTCCTGTACTTCTAGCTATTCTCAAATTCCTTGTCCCATAGGGAACAACGGGAGTAGACGTATTTTTCATGGATGTGGAGTAGGTAATTATACCTTTACAAGCACTCCATTCCCTTAAAAAATTGAACTTCTGGTCTGGTTTCCTTCTATTTCAGCATGAAATGTATAAAATAATAAGTACACTGAGATCAAGATTCTGAAGGTTATTTCGAGATTTTAAATCCTTTCAGATATCTTGGGCACTTTATAACATATTAATGATGAAGCTTGTACTCAGTATAATATTATTATAGGTACTCATTAATAAATATGTACCTTAACCTATAGAAACGTTGTTAGTTAGATCTGTACCCACAATAAATTATACAAAATAATTTAAAACCAAAATTAAAATCACAGTTTTAGTAAAATTATAGAATACTAACACCAATTTATTGATCACATTAGGGACTTTGAACATATAGACCATATACATGGAGTTTTTACATAAATGAATGATGTAAAATGGATTTTCAATCGATCTTGATATGTGATATAATGTAATGATAATCTTTGTTGCGAAATTATCTACTATTAGTTTCGATACATGTTGCAGTTAGTTACTTTTATTTGGATTTGAACAATTGTGTTCATATTACATAAATGTGCAATGATATTCATAATGTCTTTAGATTTCTCAACTCTTTGTTGATTATTGTTATAATATAATATTAATGGTTGATATTAAATCCCATAAATAAAACAATCTGTTATTATTTTATGAAAAGTAAAAAAATACCGAACTATATAAAAATTCTATTCCGTATGAAGCCGGCGATACCATTTACTGCCTCCTAACATTGACCATCACTGACACACGGCAGACCTAAATTTATGAACCTACGAGAATCTCAAATCCTAGAATGTAAGGATGCCTGTCTACCGATGCGGAGCAAGGTAGCGGAGCGGTCAGCGAGGTAAAATCCGCCAATAATATTGCATAAAACTCCGCTCCTCAACGACCAAGGCTCTTGTATAGGTGGATTTTAGCCTCGCTCACCGCTCCGCAGCCTCGCTCCGCTTCGGTGAACAGGCAGGCTACGCTAGACTTTACACGTTGCGGACTATTCGATGCGGCATTTATAAAAAATGACAAAATCCGATAGATGACGTGGGCGTGAGTTCCAACTTCAACGCCTTTGGTTGTTTTGGACGTAACATTGTCATTTTGACATGACACGTCAAAATATACTGGACTCTCAAGTACTGCAGTGGCTGCACGGGCGAGGTGAAGTCGAAGCGGAGGCTGCGTTAAAGTGTGCCCGCGCCACGACTCCGCCGCCATTTCGTTTCATGCGTATGGATAAATTAAAATGAGAAGGAAGCATAGCCGCCCGCGCCTCGACTCTACAAAGAGACCGATCCTAAAACGCGCCTCGACTCCGGCCCGCTGCCGCCGTGCCGCCGCCGCGACTGTCGTGTGACGACGCGCCTTAGGCTACCATTTAAGCTATTTAGGCTAACATTTGACAAATAGTTTACGAACTGGCTGGATACCACCTGTACATTTTAGATACCTAGCGTTAATTTTAAGTTCGTATTATAGATATTTGAGTTTCGTTATCCCACTAAGTAATAACTAGTTTAGTTTGCATGAAAATCTTATGCTCAGTACTTAAACGCTTCTTATCTTTGACAGCTGCCCAAACATGTTTTTATTATAAAGATGACTCAGAAAGCGATAGCAAGATACATGCTTTTGACCCAAGGATGGGTAAATCAGATTTTAAGTCAGACCGTCCGTGGCTATTTTATCGTTCGGATTCTCTTTCCAAAAGCCTGAATCCCCCATAATGTTGGAGCAGCTCTCTAAATGACCGTTCAAGTATTCAGAAGCTTTTCAGCAAGCCAGTCCGTAAACTTTCGAAAGAAGTCTAGCGGCAAAACACGGAACTAACATTTTAGATTCTTACCACCTTATTATAAATCATGATCTGAATTTATTACCGTACTAAAGCTCATGCCATCCCGTTCCAACACGCAATGTTAAAAGGGGCTGTCATGAATTTAGTTCCGGAACTATCCTTAGTTCGCGATTTGTAATAATGGAGCTTGTTTCTATGGACATAAAGCTCAAATTTTAATGTTAATGGCGACTTAAGCATGCTTTTAGCCGTGTGGTCCCCGGCAGAGTAGAATAGGCCACCCTCACTCTTACCGAGGTGTCGTAAAAGGCGACTAAGGTAAAGCTGCTGGCATGATCATCAGCACCCAGAGAAGGAAAACTCTGCATTTATATCAAAACCCTCGCCAACCTGTCTGCCAAGCGTGGTGAGTATGGCAATTACCCCTCATGTGATTGAGGGAGGCCCGTGCCCCAGCAGTGGGGACTTAAATGGGCTGACGATGACGACGACGATGAAGCATGCTTTTCACGAGACTTCTTTGGTGGTGTGGACAAAATACGAGCCAGCCCTTTTTATTGCCTGTTGGAACGGGATGACAAAGTTTTAGTACGGTAATAACTCAAGATCACGATATATAATAAGGTGGTTAGAGATGCCGCAGTCTTTAGACAGCTAGAGGGTTTTATATGCAATCAGTAGCCAGATCTCGCAACGTGCAAGCTTCGCTCGGGTTGCTTTGCGCTATTGTACCTTATGAGTTAGAGCTTAGGGTTAGTTGTTGGGCACGGGCGGCGGGGCGCGCCGGTCGAAGTGCGAGGGGTCGGTGAGGTACAGCCCGAAGATGGCGAGGCTGTAGAACACCGTCACGCCGAACAGCGCCACGCTCGCGCTCGTTGTGAACATATTCGAATATTCGCACCTGGAAAAGGGAATTATACCTATAAATAAATAAATATTTCACAACATCACATACATTGATCTGACTCCGAGCTCCGATAGGTAGCTCAAGCACCTGTGTTACGGATATCATAATCAACGGTGGTATTACAAATATATAACATATAATACTTTTTTTTTTGTAAATACATACTTATAATACATAGAGAACACCCAGACCCATACAATTACAAACAGACATGTTCATGCACACAAATTATAAAAATATGCTTTGTTTTTAATGTAGACTGCTAAGGAATAGAATTTGTTGCTTTTTATAATCTGGATATTTTAAAGGTGAGACTGAACAGACGTCTTCTAGGCCGCATCGTCGCTTTCTATCAGGTGCGATCCACAGGATACGATATTTCCCTATTTATGCTTCATATTTTAAGAATTGATACTTAAAATATTTAATTGTATATTTACTTTAATAATTAAATCAATGGCACTCAACACTTAGCGTTCGAGTCCGACTCACACTCGGCCTATGTTTTTTTAAATTTACTATTATGATGATGATTGAAGATTGACATTATTGATAATTATTTTTTGTCCTTTTGACACAATAAGGTGTTTTCCAAAAAAAAAAGAAATAGTTCCTTTTGGAACTATTTCTTTTTACTTTTTCACTTATACTAGATGGCGTGAAAGTCACAAAAATTTAACTGTCAAATCGAGAACGCGACTACACGCGTTCGGGAAAAATTGTTTGCTAATTGAAGCCTTGATGATCCATACTAATATTATAAATGCGAAAGTAACTCTGTCTATCTGTCTGTCTGTCTGTCTGTCTGTCTGCTACTCTTTCACGCCAAAACTACTCAACGGATTTAAATGAAATTTGGTATACAGATAATCTAGACCCTGAGAAAGGATATAGGCTACTTTTTATTGCGAAAAGGGGGTTGTAAGGGATTGAAAGGGGGGTAAAAAGTTACTTTTCCACGCGGACGGAGTCGCGGGCGGCCGCTAGTATAAAATAGATTATAGTGTTACAATTTGAATAAACGGTATTTTAAGGAATAAACGTGCGCACTTTGTAGGTATTTGCTTAAGTGTAATAGAGTAAAAAAAAAATAGTTGTCCCATTTATTGGTACTTAATTATTTTTTCCTACTCTAAAGTGATAGTGGATCAAAACCACCAGAATAGATGTCCATCGAAAAATTGGATCTCATCTACGGAAATATTCATGTGTTTGTTCAGATCATTTCACCCCATACGATTTTGAGACTCACTAAGTAGGTACAGTTTGTTTTTACCGAAATTAGTTGAAGAAAAATCGCAAAAATGCAACAAACACGTGAATTCATGACGAATTCTTGTGTGTTTTTTATGATATGACACTATTTTTTTTTAAAAAGGACCTATAGATGGATTTTTAATTAAACAAAGTGATTTGACAGTTGCTAATGTCAAATTCCGATACATTTTTTTTATTATTATTATGGCTCTACCCGAAGATAATTCGCCAATGTCAAGTAACTTATTGAGAATAAGTAGGTAGTCAAGAGTCGAAGTCAGTCAAAGTCAGTCACTCAATAAAACGCCGGTGTTTTATGTTTTATCGACCTTCGGATTCAGCGGATATCACTCTAAAAGCAATCGCAGGTTTTAAGACTCTATTTGGTTCAAGCAAGTTGTCACGAGACAACTCACTCGACACACAATAGCAGTGTTAAAGACGATACAATCCAACGATTCTTATTATTAAGATCACTTTGCGGCACTGCACAAATAAACACCAAAGGACATTATTAAAATTGGTATATTATTCCAATATTGTTAACCACGGCTATTGAAATGTAAATAGAAAGAGCATATTTTAAACCTTAATAAAATATAAATAATTATTTTATTTATCCCTACAAAAAATATTTTAATTAAAGAGGTTCTCAATAGCACCAAAGTATCTTTGACAGCCTATGGCGGCTATGTTGGGTTATATTTTGGCGCGATTTTTTGACAGATCAACAAAAAAGGCAAAACTTAGACTAAACACTAAAAAGTCTTATTAGCTGGTTAAATCAAATGCTATTATGATAATAATATCGCATACGACATACACAATGCACGTAAGCTTTATATTATGATATGACGAAAATATTTATCTATTCCAATAAAATGTAAATGGGTAGGTAGGTAGGTACTTACGGCCAAAACACTCCGGTTTACTTTCACAATCGTAAAACCAAATCCTGGGCAATCGATAGTCCAGTTGAACGCCAGATGTTTCGTATGAAGCAGGAATCGGAATCAATTTAAACGAAAGCCAACGGTCATTATAATAACTTTAATAAAATCAATGTAAGTATATCGCAAGTGACAGCAATTGACAGTGATTCAAAACCGAACGAATGACAGCGAGTGCGTTCCATATCACGCTTCTTTGTATTTGTCGCCAGATTTTATATTTTTAAGTAAAAGTTCGCGTTGAGTAATAAATGGAGATGTATTTTATATACATTTTTAATTGAAATAGGATTAAATAAATTGTATTTCAAATCCTTGTTTGTTATCCTATTGTTTTAGTGCTGTATCTGAAAATAAAATCGGCGACTCCTACGACTTTAAAATCCACTAACCAATAATTATTAAATAAAATAATTAATCTGTAGGGATAAATAGAAAAACTGATTTCATTTTAACGATGATTCTTTTTTTCTCTTTCAATTGATATATCACATACATATGGTTGAAGGTACTTTTAATAATGTACCAAGCTTCATAGTTTTTCAATTATGTCCTTTGAACACTAAAAACCACTAGACACTAATTTAAAACCTTTGAATTGCATCAGCCCATGCGGCTTGTTTTAGCCCTACCCGCCGAAATCCCCATACATTTCGCATTTTGCAAATGTATTAATTTAAAATCCGAAGAATTCGGCGGGTAGGGCTAAAACAAGCCGCGTGGGCTGATGCAATTCAAAGGTTTTAAATTAGTGTCTAGTGGTTTTAGTGCAAATTTGGTGTTTATTTGAGCAGTGAAGTGCCGAAAAGTGATCCTAATAATTAGAATCGCTGGATTGTATCATTTTTAACACTGCTATTGTGTGTCAAGTGCGTTGTCTCATGACAACTAGCTTGGACCTAATAGAGTCTAAAAACCCGCGATTGCTTTTAGAGTGATATCCGCTGAATCCGTAGGTCTATATAATGTAAAACACCGACGTTTTATTGAGTGACTGTGAGTTTGACTGACTTCGACTGTTGACTACCTACTTATTCTCAATAAGTTACTTGACATTGGCGAATTATCTTCGGGTAGAGCCAGAACAAAAAAAAAACCGACTATAGTACGTAGTCAACGGCATTGACATTGACAGAACTATTTTTGCCTGCTAAGCGCCATCTACTGAGTTATTATTTTATTAGCTTTTATTTTTTTTTAAGAAAACGCCTCATTACATTACATATTAAAAAATCTGCCAAACTGAAAAATACAGTGTGTGGCAGTAAGTGGAAAATCGTATGAGGAATTATAGGGACGTATGAAAGAAGACATAACATTGCATGTACTCCAGATAGAGATCGCTTCACCAAAGAAGTCCCGTGATTAACGCCACTTGTCTCGTCATTATTAAAATTTTAGCTATGTTAGTAAAAAAACAAAGAATCTCAAATTTTCGTTCCGTGTTTTGCCGCGGGACCCCTTTCGTGGCGCGGACTCTAGCCACGGGATAGGGCAAGGAAGTGAATGAGTGAATGAATGAATTTATATACTTTTATTGCATTCTAAATAAAGTATGAGAATTTAAAAACTAGGTATTACAAGGACATTTGATTAAGGTGTAGGGCAGTGCAATGTTAATATTTAAATACATACACAGAAAGGTTAAATATAAATTGAGACCAACCCACCTAGGGCTTACCTGAAGAACCAGATGATGGTGAGCACGACGGACATGAAGGTCATGAGGATGTTCTCGAAGTCCCACGCGCGCTCCGCCGCCGCCTCCGACACCAGCTCCGGCGCCGGCGCCGCCTCCGGCCCGTGCGCCTGCTGCAACGCGTGCGCGTCCTTTGTGAGTAAGCGTCCGGCGAACGACGGCGACGTAATAAGCAGTTTTCCAGTATTTATAAATTTCCAAGTGATTCGCTAGATGGCGCAATGAGTCCCTGTAAATGTTACGTGTGATATTTCGTGTGGTCTCTAATTTATGGGAAAATTGCTTTAGGTTTATTATATTAAATATCTTAATACTTCTTAGTTAATATGCATTTTTTAATGCTGAAACTTTATAAATATTTTACTTGTTTACTTTTTATCTCTATTTTCTTATGGTTAAAATACAATAAACATGGCAGACTGTTGTTGGTTTCACAAACACTTTCTATCATATAATATTATAAGATAGTGAGAGCGTCATCTGGTGTTGCTTTGAGAAACCACCCGAAAATACTTACTAGAAAACTGCTCATTCCCATACAAACGTAATACCAAAATAATTAGAGGATAGAACGAAATTTTCTGATTCGTTCGTTAAAATGACATTTGGCTATCACGTCCGAAAATAATAAATCGCTTTTTAGATGAAGCTCAGTCCTATGTGTTTTTATTTGATTGTTGGCGTATGTAATATTTAACACTAAATAAAAGGTACCTTAGACAATTTAACACGGGACGTGGCATACAAGAAACACAATAAAAGTAACCCGGCTCATTTGCTATTGGTTATTGAAGAGTCACTTCGGTTTCTCTATATCCATTCCAACAGCTAATACTGTATAGATATACTTTATTGCACAAAATAGACAACTTAAAAAATATAGGCATTACATAAACTTAAAAGTGCGTAAATGGCTGTATGACTGTTTCAACAATCCAACCCTTTCACTATCCTGGTGACCGCCCAGACCACTAGGCCACCGAGGTATTAAATTATAACTTTTCTAGTACTTATCTGCATTTTCGCCGCTGTGAGCAAGTGATTTATCGATGTTCGTAAACAAAAATCATCATTTCATTACTTATTCATATCTAGACCATCACTAAACTGCCCTTCCCCCCGCGATTTTGGCAGATTTTTTTAAAACTAAATCTGCGCTTTACCAAGTCACGTGTTAAATTGTCTAAGTTATTTACAGTATCCTAAAAACAAAACAAAACCAATATTATAAACAAAAGATGATATGTGGATGAGATTAAACATATTTACAAAATAGTGTAATCTAACCAGCTAACTATCGTGCCTAGAATGCTGGCGGTGTTGCCTCTTTGTATTGCCAACCCGATGCGTTGGCTAAGGTGGCCAGCATTACGGTCGCCTGAACTATCGAGTAGCCGGGCAGACAACTCGCGGAAAAGCGTGCGGGCCTCGGGTCCCCACGGTCCCAAGGTTTAGGTTTCCACGCCGAAAGGAGCGAATCGATACCACCTGTCTAAGGCGAAATAATTGTTTTTTACGGATCTCCGCCAAGTTCTATAGTATCTAGCGGATTTTTCGCACGATGGATAGGCGCATTGTAGATATCAAATGTCGAAGTCACTCAATATAACGTTCGTATTGAGTGGTTCTTTGTTCTAATTCTCATGATCATAAGCAAAACTACAGCAATTGAAGATTTGTCCAAATAGGTTTTTAACATTTAAAAAACCATGCTTAATATTCTCCTACAACAGCTTAAAAAGAAACATTCGGAGCGGACAGCCCGCTTTGTCCCCATGGGGTGACAGATAGGACACAAATGTTCAATCTGTCCCCTGCTGCTGATGAGGGGACAGCTCGAACTTTATTCATCTCTTTATCTGTCCCCCTTATACTGGCAGGGGGAGAGATAAAACATTCAGAAGATGAATAAAGTTCGAACAGTCCCCTCTTGGCTTACAGGAGGACAGATCAAACTTTTTTTGTTCTATCCGTCATCCCATGGGGACAAACGGGGTGGTGACAGATAGGAATATTTCCTAAAAGAAAATACTACTATTATACTAGAGAAGCTGGATTGGCTGAAAACCAGCGCTGTCTTGAAATGTCTCATTCTGTGGAAGCATAGGATGAGCCATCTCATTTTGCTTATATTATGTACATATTTTACCTTTTTGTATGTGATAGGTGGCAGACGAGCAGACGGATCACCTTATGAGTAAGCGATTGCCGCCGCCCATGGACACCAGTGGAGTGACAAGTACGCTGCCAAATTTTAAACCCTCCTTCCTCCCGGATTGGGCCTCTGGTACCCTTACACACGCAGCGAAGCACAGCACAGTGCTGCTTCACGCCGGTTTTCTGGAGTACGTACTGCTATGTTTGTTATATGTATCAGTGGTGCAGGCCGAGCGCGCGCAGCGTGGCGGCGTGTCCAGCAGCACGCGCGCGTTGAGGTGGAGCAGTACCTGCGGGCGCGCGGGGTGCACGAGCGCGTGCACGACGGCGCGGTGGTGCAGGCCGAGCGCGCGCAGCGTGGCGGCGTGTCCAGCAGCACGCGCGCGTTGAGGTGGAGCAGTACCTGCGGGCGCGCGGGGTGCACGAGCGCGTGCACGACGGCGCGGTGGTGCAGGCCGAGCGCGCGCAGCGTGGCGGCGTGTCCAGCAGCACGCGCGCGTTGAGGTGGAGCAGTACCTGCGGGCGCGCGGGGTGCACGAGCGCGTGCACGACGGCGCGGTGGTGCAGGCCGAGCGCGCGCAGCGTGGCGGCGTCGTCCAGCAGCACGCGCGCGTGAGGTGGAGCAGTACCTGCGGGCGCGCGGGGTGCACGAGCGCGTGCACGGACGGCGCGGTGGTGCAGGCCGAGCGCGCGCAGCGTGGCGGCGTGTGCAGCAGCACGCGCGCGTTGAGGTGGAAGCAGTACCTGCGGGCGCGCGGGGGGCACGAGCGCGTGCACGACGGCGCGGTGGTGCAGGCCGAGCGCGCGCAGCGTGGCGGCGTCGTCCAGCAGCACGCGCCCGTTGAAGATCAGCCGCACTCGCGCCGCCGCCGACAGCTCCACCCCGAAGTGCCGCCTGCGACCGTCCCACATCGTTCATTTGACACATAGATAAGTTTGACAGTTTTTGTCAAAGCCAATACGACATTATTTGAACACAAAACACGTGACCGGCACAAAAATAAACTATGTGTAATACTATAGGTCAGTGAGGCCTCAGATATACAACAAACTCCCTGGTTATATCCGCCACATTACCTAAATTACTGCCATTCAAATTGAAACCGCATGAATTCCTGGTTCGAAAAATGCTTTTATGCTGTCAAGTGACTTTTTACCTGACCAGACCTTGAATTAAAAACTTTTGTAGACCATAATGTGTAGACTATATTAATACTGTATGCCAATTAGGCGGAACAATGAAAGTATTGTATCTTAATTATAACAACTGCATTTCATGTTGACCTGTGATTCACAATAAAGATTTTATGATTATTAATAGAAATCTGATCATTTGCCACTGTTTGTTTGTAATCACTTCTTACTCTGTCTGAACGCCCTATTGGTCTAGTGGTTTAAGTATCGGGTCGTGATCTCGGGGTCCTGAGTCCGATTCCCAGGTCGAGCAAAAAGTAAGTTTCAAATATTTCGAACATTGCTCGGGTTTGTGATCACCAATCCGCATTTGGCAAGAGTGGTGGTTAAGCCTAATCCCATCATAGTAGCGGTGACTTGATTTCTATTATGGAGGCCTTTGCCCTACAGTGGGACAGTACCAATATGTATATTGGTTGATACTTGACTTACTCTGTCACCGCTTCATCACTTGACGACCCGATTAGCGCAGTGGTTTCGAACGCCGGTTGAGACGCAAGGGTCGCAGGGTTCGATTGCCGCACCGGCACAAATGTTTGTTGATGAAACATATATTTGTGTTGGGTCTGGTTGTTTGTGATACCTTCGATGTTTCTGGTTTCCACAGTACAAGGGAAAACCTTAGTTTGGGACCAGGACAATATATTTGAGGTTGTCTTAATTTATTTATTGTCGCCGAAACAGGCTTTTTACAAAATGGCGGACAAGTATGCTAGACTCCATTTTAAAAATTCAAATCTTTTTATTTATAACATACTAGACTGCGCCCGCGGCGTTGCTCACGCAGTTTTAGTCTTTGTTACAAAAGTCTGCATTCAAACTTCAAACCCGCGCAACTACCCCTTAAGGGTTGGAAATTCAAAAGTCACTTTTTTATTCGAAACCGGTACCCAAACATCAATTTTAAGATTCTAACTTTTAAACTGTCTAATCCCGCATACTGCATTTCATCCCCTAATTTACCCCCTCAAAACGTTTAAGGTGACGGGTAGGGCACACTAGCGACGCCAATCGATTTTAATTTTTGCCTACTAAACCGGATCTATTTTAAACAATTTCGAGGTTACAATCTCACGGCATACACCTATACTATTTATTTAATACTTATAGTCAACTGTTTGGTCTGCATTTCCACTCGAATTTTGGATTTCAGACAAAAATGGCCGCTTTTGGCGTGAATCAATTTTTACGGAACAAAAAAGGACCCAACAATCGTGCAAGGTTATTGTCCACGCGTCGACTGCATGCATGGCTGCGGCCGACCTGACGTCACCAGCGGAGGGGTGACACTCCACGATTAAGCGGCTTGCGGACACTCGCATTTGTTTATTTAAATTTATTTGTTTGTTTGCTCTTGATCTTATAAATACATCCATTTACACCTACACTCCGCTTTTAATTCATTAATCTTCTGAGAACGTCGAGGACATGGTCCTTCGAGCCGGATCTTATTTAATAAATAGTATAAGTGTTTGTTGAGAGATTGTAACCCCGAAATAGTTTAAAATAGATCCGGTTTAGTACCTAAAATTAAAATCGATTGGCGTCGCTAGTGTGCCCTACCCGTCACCTTAAGTGAATTACTTTTTATTTTAATTATATGTTTACAATTTTTCACTTTCCTAACATCAAATATAACGGACTTCCATACAAACTTCAAACCCCCTTAAGGGTTGAATTTATAAAAATGACTTGGTTTAAAAGAAGAAGAACGTATAGCGATTTTCAATATTCATACTTTAAAATGACTAAACCCCCATACTGGCATTCCATCCCCTATTTTACCCCCATTAAGGGTGATTTTCAAAAAACGTTAAATGGGTTTCTTTTATTTCAAATTATTAGTATGAATACAAATTTTCACATTTCTAACATCAAAGATGGCGGACTTTCATACAAACTTTTAACCCCCTTTTTAACACCTAAAGGGTGGAATTTTCAAAAATCCCTTCTTAGTGCTCACTTTCACTATTAACGGGACCCCTTTCTCACATTTCAAGTTTCTAGGGTCAGTAGTTTGGGCTGTGGGTGCAATCCTAGTCACTTAATACCTTAGTCACTCAGGTTATATACTTATATATTACATACATAAATAGATAGATTAATTAAACATCGGGACAGATGAAACAAAATAAAACCTTGTAAAAATACAGAGGCCTATAGGCAAGGCTACATACTTTCATAAATATCATATCAGACACGAGATGCCCACTGTTGATGTTGGCCTGAATAGACCTCCCAGATGATGTCTTCCAGCGGATCGGTAAGTATCTCAAGCCGATCGGTTTTGTACCGCTACTATCCAAAAGATCCCCGCGGATATTCGGTCTACCTTGCGGGTGACCTATCTCGGCTGCCACTTCTTCACTCTAGTACACAGCCTCCGCATCGGAATTATTCCATTCCAAAGGCTGTCAGTCCTTCGAAATGTGCCCTACCCACTGCCACTTGAGATTTACAATTTCTTTAAGGCTCTATCCATGACTTTGGTCCTCCGGCAGATCGCATCATTCCTAATACAAATACACAAAGAGATCCCCAGCATAGTCCTCTCTCGTCAAGGTCTCTGATAGCTGTGATCGACTACTGTCTGAGTCAGTTGGAATGGGTTTAATATTAACATACCATTTGAAATCCTTCAACAGCTCATCCAAGCTCCCTTCCACCTCCTTGAGCGTATCGTTAAGGTACTTCAGCTTAATCAGTATCTTTCTTTGGCCCTCGTCTTTCCCGTCACCTTCATCCTTGCTGGAGGTGGTGCCAGGGTCATCGGTGACCAGGCTATCTTCGTCGACGTGTGTCGCGGCATCCCTTGACTCCGTCTTACTAACGCCTGGAGTAGGAGACGGCGGGCTGTTTTCGTTCTTTTTTTCAGACTTTGTACTCGTTACGTTAGGATTGGCTTCTGGAAAAACAAACAATATTTATTAGTATTTCCACTATCTCGTATGGATGGATCTCGTACACCTAAAATAAGTTTGGAAATGCCATGGCTCATCTTGGAGGAAAAGTGGTGGTGAGTAGAACTTGAAAAATAACTTGTTAATCTTACATAGTTATAAGGGATTACCAAGTTATTTAAAAATTGGTATTCGCACCACCACTTTTCCTCCAAGATGAGCATTTCTTTTTAAACTTATTTCAGGTCTACTTTTCGTATATCATCTTAGCGTGTTATTCCGCATCCAAAGCTGTCGTTTCGCAGCCCTGGTTACGCTTGAACCATGTTCCAGGATTCAGGAAGTCTGGTAATTACAATGAAGCGTTGGCCGTCTGACCTTCGCAACCCTTAGACAGGGGAACCAGACCCACTGGAGCATTTCGTATAAAGCAGTGTTTTCCGTTAACTCAATGGGGTAAGTAGGCGTGCAGTGGCCGACCAGGCCAATCAGATGACCAGCTGAAGTTTGATATTTAATAATTTGTAAATATCCAAAGGGTCTAGTGAGGAAGTCACAAGTCAGCAGTGACGTCGGCCTCCATAGCGCTGACTACGCTGTCCATTTCAATGATCTGGGCTGTGCTGGCCAACTCCGCCTCGTCGCTGCAGGAGTCTGCGACGTATGTGCTATTTGATATTTACCAATATGGACCAATAACCTGAGGGCCTAGTGAAGAAGTCACAGCCAGCAGTGACGTCGGCCTCCATAGCGCTGACTATGCTGTCCATTTCCCGGATCTGATCGGTGCTGGCAGGCTCCGCCTCGTCCTGCGTCTCGCTCTCGTCGCTGGTGGAGTCGGCGATGCCTTGAACGCTGCCGGGAGCTGAAGAATCACACAGATTCATTTTAGGATCAATAATGTACAAAACTTCGCCATGATGAACTAACTTTCTGATGATTCAACTGCCTTTGTTAAGATTGTAATTAGTCTTTTGGCAGGACAGGTGTCAAAGTTAAATTAGTTTTGGGGATACATTTTAAGATTTTGTATTTTTTTATTAATTCTAGAGCAAGAAATGTAACAATTTTTAGGGATATGCTACACTGCTAGGCAGCTTTTTGGCAGTAATTTCGTGGTATGTACATACCACACATACATACATATTAACTTTTCTAAACCATTTTTTACACAGATGCACTTTTTTATCGCTTCATACTCAGATATATTATGAGCAAAACCTTATTATGATATATATTATGAGTAACGGTCACAAAGCAGATAAAAAGCGGTAGACAGTATTGTATTATTTCGTAGATAGTAAAAATGCCATACTACGCACTAGACTGTTTCACCTATTTTCAAGCCACAACTGCGTTAAATGTTATTTAAGTGACTACTTCATTGAATACACAGGTGTAAAGTAAAAGCCGTATCACATGTAAATAAAAATGTTCCATTCAACAATTTGAATAAGTAATTAACTAAATTCACGAAAGGTAAACAATTTGTTACTTAATAACGACTATAGACACAAGGAAATTACCTTTTTTTTATATTGTGCAAAAAGGCAACCCTTAGCTAGCTAACCTACAAACACTACATGTTTGCATTGAGGGTTGTTTGTCCGTGGCCGCGTGGCCATCATCATAGGATGTAAAAGCCCTTTCTAAATTCACAATAGCAAGGGAAGTGTAACAAATAAGGCTCCATGCGATTGGCACCCAATCGCTGGTGAAATTCTGTTATACGCCACCGGTGACGGGCACACGCTACTCAGTCAAAACTTTAGAAAAGATGTGTAACTGGACTATCGTGAGTAAAAAATCTGCTGGACAGTGTACCTACTTACTCTAGACTGAGTACCATTTTTAAAGTAATTGGTTATTTTTAACCGTGATAGGTCAAAATGTCAATTTAACGAACAAACCAATGCTGAAGTTAGACCTCAGTGCAACAGTACGACATCTAGCGGATTTTTCACACGCGATAGCTCTCATTGTAGTCAGTGGCCACTGACTCGTCGAGGCATCTGACGACTCTTCGTTTGTGCTTTGCGTAAGGCCGTGTCACTAACCATCAAGTCTCCTATAGAAGTGCAGCCTGTTATTATTCATCATGGCCATGTCGGCGTCTATGATGCTGTCCATCTCCTGCAGCGGGATGACGCGCGACGCGTCCCGGCTCTCCTCCACCGCCTCCGACGTGCTTACTGCTGGAGAACACCGTAAAACTTCAGCCATGTCGATAAGTTAAGAAGTGACAGGATTGAAGGCATCTATGGTGTGTGTCCAGTCATGTTTTTTTTTTTGGGATAGGAGCAGGGGGATCACCGCCGCCCAATGAGCAGTAGCACTGAAGGCCTTTTAAGGTCCGCGCAAATTACGACGGGCCACAGCGTACCGGGTCGGAGCGCAAAAATCCGTCTACATGCCTTGTATGTATTTTATATGGACTATCGCACAATATGCCGGCGGGGCGCATTTTTGCGCGGCGCACCCCGACATTACGTGCTGCCATAGCATGCGGATTTTCTGTAGAGTCCGCGCCACCAAAGGAATATCGATGCAAAACAAAGAACTAAAATTTAAAATTTCTTGAGTCCATACTAATAACTCAAATTTGAATGTTGGGAGGCGACAGAAATGGCGCCTATCAAGGGACATTCTGTACGCTGTATTCAAAATCTGTCAATGCGCTACGATCCGGCCCATCCTGGCCCGTCACAGTGTGCTATGAAACATTTTGCGCTGCGATGCACTCCACCGCGGTAGAGCATATTGATGCTCTTTACCAGATTATTAACAGTCCCAATTACTGGCAGACACCTCCCTGCGACTGTCATATGACGCGATAGTTAAATGTTTCAATCAATACCTAGTAATTTCAGTAACTATTTATAGCTACAATTTTAATAGAAAACTATGATCTGTGTCTACTCGGTGGCTTTAGAATAAATTAATTTGCTTGATCTTTTCCCCGTCCCCCATATTTAACAGAAAGGACAGAAATACAATATGTTTTTTAACTTGTTTTCGTTTAAATATTTCTTTCCTATGTATAACTGTGCAATCTTCTTATGTTTATGTTGTGTCCTATGTAGGTATTTAAATCTTTTATGTAGTCAATAAATGTTTACTTTACTTTAAATACTTTTATTAATTGATCTCCCAATCTTGACAGACTGAAACTAAATTGTACTTTAGTACAACTTATTTCAATGATAGGTAGGATGCTATTGCAATATTTCAAAGCTAATTTTTTAGAATGCAGTTTTACCATAGAGTATTATTATCAGCTCAGATTTGTGTCACATCATTTAAGAGTTTTTGCTAAATATGCAAAACCACTTACCAACAGTATCTGTAGTTGTTTCTTGGTTAGTACTTGTACTACTGCTGGCTTGATTGCTTGTTATCATAAAATTAGGCCCTGAAAACATAACCAATCACAGACCATTACCATGGTACACTTTACTATTCAAAATTTGAACATTATTCTAGTAAATATAGCTTCTAATTTCAATTATTTCCGTAATATGTTTCTTTCATTTGACAATCAAACACTAAATACAATCTCAAGATATACTTCAATATAAAACAATACATACAAGTCCAAACACATGCAAGATTTAAAGAATACATAAATATATTTTAAATTACTTTAAGCAAACTAGTTATCTTATTAAATTGGCAATGATTAGTATAAAATTGACATCCCTGAATATATTAACTATAGCAAAATTTACATACTTGAATCATCATGATGTTTTTTAAACATGATATTAGTTTTACTAGCATAAACAGGAAGGATTAATAACAAATTAGGCAATGACGAAAACTCTTTTAATGGACAATACACAGATTAACCCTTTAATGGACATGACAATAGTATTGAGATCTGTAACCTTTTGTACAATAAAATGTATGTATCTTTAATGGATATCCCATACTGGTATCATCGAGTCCCATACAGTAAACTAGGACAGTCACCTCCTGGGTTTTATAATAAAATAATAATAAGAAAGTGAAATCCTACAAACATAGATGATATCCATAGCACAGTGGCTGGTTAATTACCCACTGTTCTAGCACATGGCAACGCTTAAAAAATGAGCATCATTTGTACCGCAATTTAAGATTGTTTGAATCCCTCTAAATGCAAAAATCGGCCCTGTACGGCGTTTAAAATACGCCATGTGCTAGTGGTCTAATAGTAGCCACTTTTAACAAAGAATGTTGTTCTATTTTGATTAAATTGTACCTCTCAAAAATTATGAATATTTTACGAGTGTGCACCCCAGAGTCCAGAATTTATTGTATAAATATTTTAAATTTACAAAAATTCAAAACTGCTTTAACATTCCATGCTGCACGCATTACAGTCTTAAGGTGACTGTCTAGTTTGTATAGGCTATTTGATAATAGATCTCATTTTTTTTATTTACAAAACTTCAAAATTTGATGCTTGTCTGGCCTAATGGTAAGTCTAAATAAGTCGAGATGATAATAGCAATCACTCACTACTTCTAAAGCTGACTGTAACGGGATGGTGCGGACGCGTGCGCATAACCACCACTGTCCGATACCGACCCGGCCGTGCGTTGGTTGACCACCATGCGAACAGCCCCACCATAGTCACCAGAACCACGCCTAAGAACTGAACCACTTCATCACCCTACCCCTTCTATAAGTGTCATCTTGAATTTTAAATCTGAAAATCAATCACATACTAAATGTTATTAAAATTCTTAATATTACAACATTCATATATTGGAGCTAATTCGACTGCATCAATTATCTGAATATTGATAAGAATGTGTGAATTTCTTAATGGAAGGTGGTTGGTTTAATCCGAGCATACAGCATACCAATAGCTTGGCAGAGAGAGGGAGAGAGAACATTGTGAGAAAACCTACATGTTTTGGATAGTTCCTGAAACAAGTAATCATGCTTCAGTTGGTCTGGTTCCTCTGCTAAAGTGTTGCGAAGGTCAGACAGGCAGTTGATTCATTGAAAAATTACACAATTCTTGTAAGTTTGAACCATAATCATGGCCCAAGCGTACCTACTCTGGGCTCCAAAGAAGCTTTGGTTGCAACCAATAATAACATGCCAAGATGATGAACATGATATGTTCTGGACCGCAAGTGCTGCAGCACCAAAAACTATTGCAATCCTTAGGAACTGAGCTGCTTAACATAAAAATTTGGTTGTGCATAGGTTGTATTGGCCCTAAGTAGATTAATAAGAGTTCCCTCCAGAAATTAAAAAAAAAAAACAAACATCTTATTCTACTGATCTGAGCAAGCTTCAGAGCAGGGCCAAGATTTATTGACACAGCTAATGTTGTTTCTAGAGAGCTAACAATATCTTCTCAAGGTCACGGATTAAGGCCCACTGGAAAATATAAACTTTCATACCTGAAATTCACTGTTGCACTTGTTGTTGCTGGTAACAAAACTATTTAGTTGTCACGGTACAATTCCAAAAGATAATACGACATTGCAGTATCAGCTGGATTTTCATTAATGTTTTATTGCACCAAATAACTTTCCTACACGATAGAAAACTTATTAGACGTAAAAGAAATTGTTGTATTTAATAATACACACAACATTCCAATTATTGAAACAAGATTATGCTTTCTTTTTTTAGAAATTAGGAAAATATTGTAAAATACAGTGATTCGAGCAACATGACAGATGATGAACTTGACCACAGAACATGTTAATTTGACATACCAAACAAGACATCTGACAGGAGAGTACGAATGCGTTCCACTTATCTATAAATATGAAATGCTTACAATGGGATGTGCGTGCATATCGACGATGCTGCCTGCTGCAGCTGGTGGTGTCATCATTTTAACCATAATTGTCCCTATACAAAGTGCCACCTATATTTACCTTTATTCGCAACGAGTCACACTAGATCCTGTCACACTGTGTCTGTGACTGGTTGAGAAAAATATTCGCATTGCGTATGTACCAGTGTGACTCGACGCGAATTTTCATTCTCATCTAGAAACACTGATAGTGAATAGTCTTACTTCTTAGGAAAAAAATTCAACGAGCAATAGTCTGAATCGATTTTATTAATCATGCCCCGCTGTCGTCCAATATGCAAGGCGAGTGTGGTCCTTCAAAAGAAGTTGATTTAGTTTTTATTAAAAATGGTGGAACTGTTCTTCTTCGAGCTGGACATCAATATTATGCCAGGAAAAAAAAGGCTGTTTCCTTGTGGTCCTACTATTTTGTCCTACTAAAAAATATTAGGACCACGAGGAAGGCTTGTTCCTCGTGGTCCTACTATCGGTAATCTGCTTTCTGTAATGTAAGTATGTAGGTAAATACCGGTTAATTTTATTCGTTCCCACTTGCTCGTAACTACCACCGGTATGTACCTATGAAAAAAGATCAATTTTTTTATCCTGATGCTATTTCCAATTTAACCAATATTCCTGATATCCTGGATCCTCCTTTAAGTTATGTATCTATTTTATGGGGAATGCATTATCATAGAGAGAGATTCAGTTATGCCAGCCATCAAGCTCTATTAAAATTCATCTGAATGGTTCACAAATGTCGTTTCCAGTGAGTACCAGGCTGACATAAAGTACTAAGAGTTGAAATGATGACTGCGTGAGATTTAATTAATTTATTATCAATAAAATATACATAGATCCAGGTATGCCATCCAGCTCCTTTAAATTAAACTGATTATTTGATTTCCACGAGTACCAGGCTGACATAAAGTACTTAAGAGGTAAAAGATGACTGCATGACATTAAATCCACGATCTTTGTCGCATTAGGCAGAGTCACTCTTTTTCCAATGCACCAATCGGGCAAGTCAAACTTTGATAATGGCAATAATGGCTTTCATTGTTCATACCAACCATGTTCACTGTACCTAATAAATAAATAACCCTACTAAATTGAAGTTTTTTTATCTATCTCCCTGTGTATGTAGTTTCTAAGCCCTCGCATATCAGCACCTAATTATTTTTATATTTAGTATGTACTCATATTATGATATCTACCATTAGCACTTACATCCAAATGATTTCTGCTTTCCTAGTACTTTTTAATTTTATTTTCGTTCGTCGTTCCCTACCAGAACTATATCGAGTTCCCTACTTCCATAGGATTTCTGTTCTCTAGTACTTTAAAATGATTTAGGACATCGGCAAGTAGGTATATTCAATTTTTTATTCAAGTTACGCTATTTCCGTTAAGACTGATGATAATGATGATGTTCCAGTTGTTAAATGTTTACTTACTTACATACATACAGGTGGGAGGCAGATTACCAATAGTAGGACCACGAGGAACAAGCCTTCCTCGTAGTCCTACTATTTTTTAGTAGGACAAAATAATAGGACCTACGAGGAAACAGCTGGAGGAAAAAACATAAAAGTGGATTTAATAGTGTGGGCGTGTACAAAACGAAATCATAACATCTAAAATCCCTACCCAACTGATTAAAATAATATTAAAAAGTTTGATAAAACAGCTGATTGTTTTTTTTTCTGCTATGTTGAATATTTCAAATTATTCTATCATTTGAAATATCGTTAATAAAATAATATCAGCTCGTTGAGAATTTTAGGTATGAATATTCACATTCCAGTGTTGCTATATGATAATACAAATTCGCATCAAGTGGTTGGGACTGTTGCTCACAGAGTGTTATTCACAATCAGTGTTGCTAGATGAGAATAAAAATTCGCGTCGAGTCACACTGTTACGCAATGCAAATATTTTCCTCAACCAGTCACAGTGTGACAGAATCTAGTGTGACTCGTTGCGAATAAAGGTATATTTACTGCCACATTGCCGTGTGGTCCCGGCAGAGTAGAATAGGCCATCCTCACTCTTACCGAGGTGTCGTAAAAGGCGACTAAGGTAAAGCTGCTGGCATGATCATCAGCACCCAGAGAAGGAAAACTCTGCATTAATATCAAAACCCTCGCCAACCCGTCTGCCAAGCGTGGTGAGTATGGCATTTAGGTACCCCTCATGTGATTGAGGGAGGCCCGTGCCCCAGCAGTGGGGACTTAAATGGGTTGATGATGAGACGGTGCTGCCACTTATAGTTACTACTGCACTACTACTACTATTGGCGAGGCAAAGATTCTCACTAGCACACCTGGTTTCGATTTTTGGGATCTGTCTAAGAACGACATTGAAAGTTTTCCATACAACTTTAAGTGATAGTGGTTAAAATTATCTTTAATTTTGGGATAAAATGTATAAAATATAATAAATAAAAGCGTCGGCAGAATATCCCAGACCAGCGTTCTGGTGAGGAAATATTAAAGAGCGAAACAGGAAAATATTTAGTGATCAGAAGAGTTTCAATTGATGAAAATCATATTTTGTTTTTATAACTGTCTAGTTAATGTTTATTTCGAAATATTTAATTCTAGGCTAGTTGATATCTTCAGTGGCCAGTGTATTGTATCAAATACAGGGTGTATCGACCAAATTTTGGTCTGAGTCTTTTGTAGACTGGCTGAGCCACATAAATTACTTCCACAGTCCAAAGCGAAAGTGTAACCAGAAATAAATGAGTGTATCTAAGTACTTACTACATTTAGATTTGAGGAAGCGACTTTCCCATTTTGCACGGACTTATAGGTTACTTAGTTACCTACACAATGTTTTATAATAAAAACGTTATCTATATGGGAGTGAGCGCATGTATTTACCCATACAGAAACCATTAAACTGCATTCTAAGATTTTCTTTGCAAGTCATACAATCGAACCAGTAAAAAAATAAACACCTTACGTAATTCCCGCTCCCAACATTCATTACATACAGCAATCTTTCCTCTTTCTGATATTAGTCTTAATATGTAGATACATACAGATTAGAAGGGAATAGACCACATAACTATTAAAGGTGGCAATTTTTTTTCCAAATTCCGAAATTCCTACATCGTTGGGAATCGGCGTCGTCTTTTCAACATCTGCAATTTTAACTTGAAGTCTAACTAAACAGCAAAGTTCGTTTCTATAACAATATCATGAATTAATAAATAGGTAATTTATCATCATATTGTTAAAATCTCGAGAACAAATAATGCAGGAAATGTGATTCATAATTACAGGAGGAATCGCGGATAAATCCTACTCGCTAAATTAATAACTATCTACATAAGTATAATCCAAAGCACCACAATGGACCTGACTACATCTCAGTGAATGTTGCATCATGTTTGGTTTTTTCGAAATATCGATTTATGTGGAGTTGCTTTGCCATAGTTAATGGTGATAGCATTTTTGGAATGTTCCCGTAACCATTTGCTTACTATCACAGTAGATAAAAATAAGTGATGGATGAGTTTTACTCATTGCCTTTATTCCTCGTCATAAAGTACAGCCTGGCTTTTCAATTAAATAACTAGAAAGAGATAGCTGTTATGTATAGGTTGCTGAAAGAGGACAGAAAACAAAGACGTCATCGTGCGAAGATTGATTTTTCGTTTCACGCAGTCGGTGTTGAATGGAAAGCATGAAAATTTGTGCAGTTTTAGCATGTAAAGATATAATTTAATTGCATTTTGATATGCCTTTTTTAAAATTGTAAGATTGACATTTGTATTGTTAATGAAACGAGTAGAATATTGTATAAACGTTACTGAACTTACATGAGAAACGTAAAACGGAACGTTGAATTGCGTCAGAAAAGGAGTCGACCCAAGTATTGGAGACTCATCATCTCTAAAGTCTCGTGCTAACATTATTCCTTATCAAAATTGGTAGAACTCGGACGTGTTGCATTCATTTGATAAAGAAATTAATTACTGGGAATAGCTAGTATGAGTATTGTTTAATTAAAAAATAAGACAAGAACATTTGAGTGATAAAACCTCCATTAATAGTCAAACTTTTAAAGTTTTTTGAAAATTTTTAGGAAGTTTTATAATTTGTGTGTGCGTTTGGGCATTTCTTTTATTTTTTAGTTTAAACTTTGGTCTTATTAACACAAGTTATTAAGGCCGCCAAGGTGATTATTTCCTCGGATAAAATATAAGTTTTGAATTGAGTGATATTGGAGTCTTTCAAGGTGTCTAACATGAGATACGCGTACAATCAACAAAACAATTTGTTGAATAATTGTACTCATACTATAACAGCAAATCAGGTGAACTTGCTACACATTAACTATTTCTGCCAGAGAAAAGACAAGATTAAGAAGTTTAAGACGGTGATTTTTACAAGACATGTCAAAATGTAAGTATTCCTATTTATAACCCAGTTGCTTATATTAATAACATTGTCTTATTGTAAGATGTCAGGATGGCATTCTCTCGGCATAACATGCAGTTGTACAGTATTTCGTATTTATATGAGTCCGATAAACCCGCTGCTACTTTTGCGATTGCCGCGCGAACGGTAATTGTTTTAGTTGTTTCCTGTACATACCATACGTAGTATCTTCTACTTAGTTTGTGCCTGTACCGGACCAGATATTATGGACGCATAGATAAGACTTTAATAAGTATGCTTGATTAAAACAAATAAAAAAAAATAAGATTCCATAAAGAAACTAAAAAAGGGTTATTACTTGTAAAAACTCAATTATTTACAAAATGCAATCTTACAGTTTATTTAGATCATTATAACCTGTGGACCATAGAGTAAGAGGACTCTTCTTGTGTTATTGAGTTTTTTTTTACCACACAAACAAACCTTAGAAATGCCAACACTATCAGTTTGATTGAAATGATTATTTTATGTTTCACCACATCCTAAACCAGGATGGATATTAGAGGTGTTAAGTACTGGAACACGGACTTGAAGTAATAATTACGTCACTAGATGTCGCTAGTTGATCACTTTGAAATAAAAAATATTAATCTAGTGTTGGATAATGAGATGATCAAGCAACAGAATACATTTAACGAATAATGATAAGGGAGTATCCCTTCATAATTTTAATGTAATGTAGGTACCTAAGTAGAATGATAGTTGAGGAATTTGCGATGAGGAGACATTATTATTTTTTGCACTATGAAAAAAACTTTTTCGAAAATAAAACCTTAAAAACCCACGAACTAAAAAATGTATTTTTTTTTGTGCGAATAATAGGCAGACGAGCATGCGGCCCATTTTATAATAGTACACTCGAGAAAAGGTGTTACCAAAGTCGGCACCCAATCTTGTAATACAACATTCAATTATTCAACAGGGATTAAGCGCCGACTTCGGTAACACCTTCTCGAGTGTACCTACTGTTATTAAATGTTATTTGAAGTGTATGAAGTGTTAAAAATATTATTTTACACTTTTTAGTTTTGGCAGTCTTACCCCCCCCCCCCCCCTTTTCCGCCAAATAACAAGAGTTATAACTCCTTGCCGTTGAGGAGTTGCCCTTCCATCATCATCATCAGAGCCACAAAATTAATACAATCAGGTGTAAATACTGGTGCAGCTTTGAAAAAAGAAACAAAAACATTGCGTGTGCCTATACAATTTGGGGGTTCCCCTACAATTTTCCAAGAACCCATCATCAGATCCTGATATCCTTATCATGGTACCATTACGGGATTATTTAAATTTCCAACTAAAAAAGAATCATCTAAGTCGGTTTCATAAATGGCCAATGGCCAATGGTAATAGGCGAAAAAACAAAAATAAAAATTCGAGTCAAATTGAGAACCTCCTCTTTTTTTGGAAGTCGGATAAATTAAATGGATGAGATCTCATGCATAATGGACAACATTTCAAATTTTTAACATGTCCATATTGTTTTTTTATATGAAAGTAGACATAAAATGAACAGACCCATATCTTTTCTTTTTTCAAAATTTGTCCATTTTCATGCATAAAATAATTATTGAAATTCTTTTTATTCTAAATAGACGTAAGCGCCAAATGACGTCATCGGACGGCTGAATCAGCGATATTCCTTTGCTTATCATTGTTTTAATAAAAAAAAGGTACTACTGTCAAAGGTAAATAATACTAGTGTCAAGATTGTCAACGTCATTCATACATTCAACGTTGACAAGTTGTCTTTTTTTTTGACAGTTACATGTCATGAGTTTGGCATTACGTAAATTTAAAACTATAATGTGCTAAGCAAAGAAATATTTTACATTCTGCCGTCCGATGACGTCATCTTACGTTTTATAGTTTTTAATTTTTTTCTCAGTAAATAAGCAATATAAAAAATGAATAAGTATATATTCGAGCAGCGGAAAAGTAAACAAAGAATTGGTATTTTTTGTTTCAGAGCTTAGCAATTTTGAAATGTTGTCCATTCAGGCTTCTAGCTCAATACAAAGAATAGGTATATAATAACTCATAATAGTTAACAAGACAAGAAATAAAATCGGTTGTTTGTTTAGTTATGATGATGAGCCCTAGCCGAGCGAATTCTTGTATTATGTATGTAAAATACAATACACTCTAAGTATAGCTTTCATTTAAAAATTCTAGGAACTAAAAAATGTCCTTGGCAGTCTAGCAGAGTGTACAAAACATGTTGATTTTATTAACACATACCTAGAGATGTATTTACAGGCACGTGTTTAGTAAACGATAATAATAACTTTGCATGTCCGAAACAAAATTTTGTATGATGATGATGGTAATACATTTAGTTAAAAGGCATAAAACTTGTATATTTATTAATATACTTATAAATTTTAACTCATCACTATCAGCCGACTCACGTAAAGTAGAGTAAATGAGGACATTAACTCTAATGTTAAGCAGTCTTTACGTGTAATTTTCTCAAAATCCTTTCCTCTTCCTAATTTTGAGAAAATTCCGCAACTTCTATGGCTTCCCCATAAATTAAGAATTCAGATTAAGTACGAGTTAAAACGATGTGATCGCCAAAAAAGTATGATGAAGTGGGTATATTTGATAATTTGCCTAGGTAAGTCAATAGTTATTTCTCTTTTTTCTTTCCCTTCCTTATCCGCTTCCTCCACCTCGTAAATATTATTTTCGAATCTTCTTTTCTTTGTACTATTTCAATTCCTCCATCGCTACCTCTTCCTCAACAACCCAACTTAACACAAAATGCTTTGTTGAGATGCTGACTGAGATAAGGCGATGAAGAACTATGCCCCTTCCTTATACATTCACAACTGACGGGAGTAGGCTGGGTTTTATTGGGGCTCGCAAAAAAGCAAGTATGACAGTGAATCTATCTACTATTCGTTAAGCACTTTCTGAACAAGATTTTGAAACAAATCATCTAATTTGTGGATCTGACGTAGATCAGCAATGAAAGGGAAAGGAAAATATGCTTGTATAGTTAATCTACCAAGCGTTATTAGAATTAATAATAATTAAGTTCGTAATTTATGATCAAGAAGGTCCGAGATAAGGATCACGCCAATAGATACCTAGTGAAGCCATAATAATACTAAACAAACGAAAGTAAAATCCAAATCTACATAGATGAGGTCTGGCGCGGATCCAATGAGCTAAACCGAAATCGACACGTCACCTGTTTGGAACGGAGTCAATTCATCAGCATTCATGCATACCGCGTTCTCCTTTAGAAAGTAAAAACCTGAAGTTGCGTTATTCCGCCTTTTTCCTCATCGAATCTTGTCCTACTTTTAAAAGTTTAAATTTTATTAGTTTCTTTTAAATTAAAATTTTTATTGGGTTTTTTGCCTACATCATTTCTTATAAGGATTTCATTTCCAGTCATGATATGGGGGACAGTAGATGGTATCGATTGGTACGTATATCAAAACCGAAAATTTACTTATAGAACCTCCATAGAAGTCTATAAGGCACAAGTTCGGCCCCATATGGAATACCGCTTCCATCTCTGGGCTGGTGCACTTCAGTAACAACTTCTTCGGTTTGACCGCGTACAACGTAGGGCTGCTTGATTTGTCGGTGACTTGACTCTCTCTAGTCGACTTGATCCTCTAGCACTGCGGCGGGATATAGCCACCCTCAGCATTTTATACCGCATCTAGTATAATGAGGAGTGCTCTGAGGAACTGTTTGATCTACTCCCTGCAGCTGAATTCTTACATCGAACCACACGCAAGCGATTGTCATTCCATCCCCATCGTCTCGATGATGTGTTTTTCGCGGAATTTTCTACCACATACCTCAGTTCTGTGGAACAGTTTACGTACGAGAGTATTTCCCGACCGCTTCGACTTAGGGACCTTCAAGAGAAGAGCGTACTCCTTTTTAAAAAGGGCTCTCTGATTTCGCGGATGTTAATGGGCGGCGATGATTGTTTTCCATCAGGTGACTCGCTTGCTCGTTTGTCGCCTCTAGTATAAAAAAATAGATGATTAAGGTGGTGACGGGTAGGGCACACTAGCGACTCCAATCGATTTTAATTTTTAGCTACTAAACTGGATCTATTTTCAACAATTTCGGGGTTCTCGGCAAACACTTATACTATTTATTAAATACATAACCATGCACAAATGTTAGGTCCGTTTTTTTACACGAAAAATCGATTCACGCCAAAAGCGGCTACTTTTGGCGGTAATCCAAAATTCGAGTGCAAAAGCAGACCAAACAGTTAAACATAAGTGTTAAATAAATAATATAGGTGTTTGCCGAGAGATTGTAACCCCGTAATTGTTTAAAATAGATCAGGTTTAGTACCTAAAATTAAAATCGATTCGCGTCGCTAATGTGCCCTACCCGTCACCTTAACATGTAGGTAGCTGCGTAGACAGTTATGCTAAAATAAACAAAAAAAATATTTACAAATATTATTTATACATACAATACTATAACATAATTTAACAATATCAAAATTATTAAAATATAATTTACACTATATTTAAGCGTAACATAAACAAACACACGTCTAAAGAAAGGCGCTCTCAGTCGCATGCATAATCGTGTATCAGTACATACTTATTTTATTATAAACAAAGATTTAAAATACAAGTCTTAGAACAGCTGATTAGTTAGGTAAATTTGTTCCAATAAAAAAAGTGTGGTCCCCGGCAGAGTAGAATAGGCCACTCTCACTCTTACCGAGGTGTCGTAAAAGGCGACTAAGGTAAAGCTGCTGGCATGATCATCAGCACCCAGAGAAGGAAAACTCTGCATTTATATCAAAACCCTCGCAACCCGTCTGCCAAGCGTGGTGAGTATGGCAATTACCCCTCATGTGATTGAGGGAGGCCCGTGCCCCAGCAGTGAGGACTTAAATGGGCTGATGATGATGATGAAAAAAAAAACTACCAACCACGTAGCCATAAAGTAAGATAATAATAGTCTGATTGTAGCTAAGTCATTTGGATATCTACTGATGTTTTAGTTGTACTTTATCTAAGTAATAAGCTTTTTATGTGATTGGTGGCAGACGAGCAGACGGATCACCTGATGGTAAGCGATTGCCGCCGCCCATGGACACTCGCGACACCAGCAGTGGAGTCACAAGTGCGCTTCCAACCTTTAAATCCCCTTTCCCCCGGATTGGGCCTCCGGTACCCTCATTCACGCAGCGAAACACAGCACAGTGCTGCTTCACGCCGGTTTTCTGAGAGGCCGTGGTATCACTCCGCTCGAGCCGTCCCATTCATGCCAAAGCGTGGCTCTCCCACGGTGTAAGTAATATCCGTTCTAATACGCCCCATAGCGAGTTCCGTCAACTGCGCAGTTTTTACCACCTTCTACAACGGGGTGTTTCGACTTGCTGACTCATCGTTAGTTGTATAGATGTTATCAATTATCGTCATTCGGTCGGCGCCACCGCGCCAGCGAGAGGCCCAGCCGGGTGAAGAGTGACGTAGTTAGTCCTGCCTACATAGGTAATACTTACCTACCTATGTAGATCAATAAGTACCTATGTTTCATGTAGACTGCCACCTAGCCGCGATGGTGGTGAAGGTCATTCACGTCAGTTCAAAACGTAACTTATAAATCGATTTGGTATTTATTATGAGCCCATAGTGTCCCACTGCAGGGCATAAGCCTCCCTACCCTTTTTTCACCTCTTTCGGTCCTGGGCTGCTGTGAAGCCTGTGGACCAGCTTCTCTCTGGTATACGTAAAATAAATTCTTGCTAATTTTTTACATAATTAAATCATTGGGTACACCACTTATAAATATAGGTAACTACCAAACTATTATCTTATTCTATGATAATAATAATAATAATAATTCTCACATCTCATACGTTGACCTGATTCCGTACTAAGTAGCTTAAGCACTTGTGTTACAGATATCAGACAACAGAGGAACACAAATATATACTTAAATACATATATTACACCCAGACACTGAACAAACACACGTGTTCATCGCACGAATGTTTGTCCAAGGTGGGGATCGAACCCACGACCTTAGGTTATGATAAGTGCAACCTGTGCGGATAAAGAATGAGATCAGAAATGGCGGCACATCTATTCACTTCTCGCTCGCACACTATTTGCGTCTATACTCGCACTCGTTTGTGTGCGAGCGAGAAGTGAATAGATGCGCCGCCATTTCTGATCCCATTCTTTATATATGCACAGGTTGTACTTAAGAATGGCTGCACCGATTTTTATGATATTTGGTTTCCACCAGAGTAAGATAATAGTAGTCTGGTTTCCACCCAATAACGGCATTCTGAAAATCGAAAGAAATAAGCTGGAGAATGTACTCAGATGGCACTAGATAATAACAAATAAAATAGGAACAAGATTGACGACCTTGTCCAATAACATCATCTGGAATACATATACTCTTACATGCGACATCTTGACAGTTCTTAAATGACACTAGGTACTTATACTCTGTGCAATTTAATTTATAAAAACTTGTTTTATTAATCATCGATTCCGCTTGTAGATTGCGTACAATAATTATAGAGGATTATAATTATTATCAAAATTAATTTACACCAAATAGGTGTTTATCATTCTTTTGAATGCATGAATGAAAAGGAATTTAAGACCTTTATACCTAACCAAAA
This sequence comes from Marasmia exigua, assembly GCA_019059595.1. Lineage (NCBI taxonomy): Eukaryota > Metazoa > Arthropoda > Insecta > Lepidoptera > Crambidae > Marasmia > Marasmia exigua. The sequence goes on from CM032471.1 coordinate 21,211,587, forward strand.
AAGGTGCAAATCTTGTTTTGTTCGCAGTGTAGGTTATTCAACCGAAATAATCAAAGTACCTAAATACTGTAATCGGCAGTGAACGGATGACTCAGTCATTGTAGAGTACATAATTATAGTCGAAGTACAATAATCATGTTTGAACTTGTTCGTTCCTGTTATAAGTTAGCGGGCAGGTGTAGGGCGGACGTTATCCCAGCAAGACTACCACACTAATTCAAATTATTAGTTATTATTACCTTTAAAGGTGCTACACTTGGCGCCCAAAGATTAATTTCTAACTTATGATAGATGTGCCGTATCTATTCCTAACTCCATATTTTTGCTAAATAATCTTTAGATTTTAGTAATTTTACATTTACTATGTAAAATTACTCTTAATTATTGGTACATGACATACCGACTAGATCGTTACGTAATAAATAATGTGAAGTTAAATAATAATGATGTTGATTGCAGTCAGTGGTCATGTCATGTTTGAAAATTGAAGATAACGATTCCGTTCAACATAAATACCTATACACTAGTGTCATGGAATAGACTGGTAGTTGAAATAATTTAAGCTACAAGCTATTTTGGTAGGGCTTGTGACTGGTCCTAGCGTAAAATTTTCCGGTCATAATACGTGTAATTTTTTTATTCTTTTTAATGTCATAGGTGGCAGACGAACAGACGGATTACCTGATGGTAAGCGATTGCCGCCACCCATGGACACCTGCGACACTAGTGGATATAATAATAATATATAATTATCATTATTATTTTTATTTATTTAGTCTGTAGAGTCTCACTGCTGGGCAAAGACCTATAATTATTATTATATATTAAATCTGTGGCTGTTCCGAAATTGAAGATATTAAGGATAGGATAGGATACAGTAATATTTTACAGCGTACTTATTGTTTGTTTAGCCAGCCACAGTGTTTCCAAATATATGTTAGGTTCTTTGACCTATTCTAATGTAACCTTCAACCATTACGTAAGTACCTATATTTATGTAAATTTAGTAAGGTCATTGTCAGTCTCATACAACCACACTCATTGGTATAAATATAAAATGGTTTTTAATGAAATAGCTCGTACAAGATACTCAGACAGGAGCATCATATTGCGTCTCTGATTAAAATTATAACTATCCAGCATACTGTGATAGAAAATGCAAAACAGTTACGTTACCTCCCGTGATTTTTTAAAATCAAAATAACTAGTTACTAACTTAACAGAAGATTATCCTTCTTTTTTGAGCGGCGTGAATCCCCGGCATTCAATTGCTATGAGAAACAACCGTATACAGCTATAAAGCCAAAGTATAGCAATCAATGTGAAAACGCTAATGGTCTTGTGACCGTCAGAACCAAGGCTGAAGCCCATTGGCTGTTGGAGTTGACGTCATGTGCGAGAAGCCAATAGCGGCACGGCGGAGATATTTTTAGAACGCACATGTCGCGTAGTGGGGATTGGTAAAACTGTATCGGCGACTCGGCCGCGAATATTGCACAACAATTTCTGAACTCTCGCACACCGCACGTGTGCTACGCGCAATAAAGCTTCGAGGATATAAGCTATCGAAAAACAATCGCGGTTGATATATTGTTAAAAACAACAGCGTTAAGTCGTAAGCTTAATTTATTTCACTAATTTATTGTCATTTTAGTGAATAGTGAATTTATTAGCGACTGGAGGCGTTACAGTATTTGTTCGTAACGAGGTAAGAGACTAGAATAATAAATTACTTATCACCAGAACAATAATACCTAATTATAATCTCATATAGGTAGGAATCATGTTTTTTAAAAATAAATTCTGAGCAACACCTAGATGTAGGTACATTATGTTCTTTTTGGAAAGTTTTATGTAAGATATTTACCAAATGGTTGGATTGCACCATATTTATTTTACATACCCGAATTCCAGTTTTTTTTAGAAGATAAGGATAAGAGGTATTTTATCAAGTCTATTAAGTCATTACGGGTAGGTATGTACATGAATAAATTACCCAATTCCATAATTGTATTATACTTATCTAATAAAACTAGTTCAGACCTGTCGTCGCATGTCGCGGTCACGTTTTGTATGTGCGTTGCGCATAGAGCTGTTTTTAATGTGGCAAGCAGTTCTCTCTCTCGAAATTTCTCGACATTTGTTCGAGCCAAACAAAGAGGGATATCCCCTCGGAAAGGCCGAAGTCGCAATTACGAAACGGGACATATCACCACTATTCACGTTACTTCTTATCTCAAATATTGAGGATTAAACGGTGTTCCTAGAACACCGTTTAAGTTTGAAAATATTTAACACGTATGCCTCTTTTTATCTTATTGCGGCTTGATTTCATAGGAATATCGAGTTGTAAATTATTTTTTATAATAAATCTGGCAGGAATTTTTTAGACATTAGTGTAGGTAGGTATTGAGGTCGAGCGCTCGATAAAACTTTTCATTGATTACTCATAGTCGTTCCGAAAGACTGCACTTATACTGTGTACTGAGGGGGGTGGTCGGCTCAGTGCGGCTCGTGCCATACTCAGGATCACATAGTACCCGTGAAGTATGTTTACCGTACACTTTTTAGTGAAGGTCCACGATACTATGTATTCTAACTTTCCATGACAAGTGATATTGAGATCTAACATTTACAAGTAACTCAGTCCCTGTTCATATTCTCCGGATGTTTGGAGGATGTCCAATTTTCTCTGAAAATGGGAATAATTTATTGATTATAAACATATAGGTACTTATGTTAATAAAATTTAGTTACAGCACCAAAATAGGTACTTATTTACTACAATCCAAAATATTGTCGACAGTGAATTTAATTTTCCTTTTTCCTTGTTGCAGGCCTACAGTCGGACCCATTTATTGGAGAGGAGCCTAAAGAGCTAAGATTTCATTAGGCGCTCAAGAAGAATTCAATCAAGTGAGTATTACCACTTTTCTTCGTTTTGAATATTTATGTTCACAGGATCCAGATCTTCAGACTTGAAGAAAGAAAAAGAAAATAAAATCATGCCATTATTAGACGCAAGCGCGCTAGCTTAAAGGTCATTCTAAACAATTAAAAAAAAAACGTGTTATTTTCACAAATTTTCATAAAATTAACTTTAGAAAGAATTTCAATAACGTAAAGCCAATTTAAGTAAATTTTGCCAAATCACATTAGTAAAGGCTAAAGAATGATTTTTACAGAAAAAGAAGCTAAAATGTTATTTTCTGGGTTTGAAATAACTAATTAATGTGTCATCATCCCATGATTGTCCAGTTATCATTGCATGCACTTCATAATCATCCACAATCCACCCACACCTACACAGGTATCCGATTTTTGACGCCAGCTTTTGTGCTTATTTGCAGTGCAGATAATATCGGTATATCTTTAAATAGCAATAGTACCTACCTACTTAGATAAGTCCTTGTACGTGCTCTCGAGATAGCGTGCTATCTCGATAAATACGAGCAATACGCGTACAATACCTCTCAAATTTAGCAGATACATAGATATAAATTACTAAACCAGTAATTTAATAAGTATTAAACCTTTATTTATTTATCAATTACTTAACTATAATTACCTTAAGTTACTTATCCACACTTAAATTAAGATACCTGCGTAGTATAAAAGCTAGAGTTAACTAACAATAGTGAGATACGAGTCCCATTCACTAATAAACTAATTACCCTATATCCTGGAAATAAAAATAAGTAGAAAGTCTCCACCACTTCAAAGTACGTACCGAGTTACTGATGATTCAGTCGCGATGCCGGCCATCTTGTTGTAGTAATCCGAACACTTTTCTACTTGTTTTCGATAACATGATTTTGAATGATGCTATAAACTAAGCTATGATTTTATCATGGGCAGGTGACAATTATGTTGATTGCATAACAAAGCAACTGATATTTACTTATATGATCTATATAATAAGTATGTATTTCAACTGATATAATACACATATATATTTTTAAATATAGTATTCATATTATTTATGCAATCTTCATTCTTATTCAGTCCTAATAATCTTCTGTTCCGTTTTCATTATATGTTCCATATAATATTTTCATCATATATCATTCATATCACCGAAACCTTGACACGAATGTCGCTAAGGTTGATTTCATTTACATCTTCAAACGTTCAATTTCACAACCTCTACGATCATGTTCCGGTGTATATCTGGGAGGGACTCTGCCTGTGGAAACAAAATTTGCGAGGAAATTAAATTTCCTCGCTAATTCGGTGGTCCTTCCAGTACGATTACTACGCCCGGTTTATTGTCAAAACTAGTCAGATTTCCTATATTCTCTGAAATCGATCAAGGGCATATTATAAGACTTAAACTGGCTGGAGCAATCGTTCGTCTTCCCAAATCCTCCATTTCCCTCATGCTTTATATGATCTGCACAGTATGTTACGTCGTATCATTTCTTTTTGTAGTTCTATTCAAAATGGTTGCTCAAAAGATCACCTGTCCGAGTCGGAGCGACGATATCGGAAATCAGTACATCTACTCAAACACCGAAAGATATGGTTTTTTCGCAAACGAGTCACAAGGCTCAAAGTATTTTGAAAGTGGTAGATCTAGATCAGTTAAAGTCAAACAAGGATCAGCAGGCGAACGGCAAAGAGAACGGAGTGATTGCCGGCGGAGAACTAAGAGCAACGCCCTCGTCTCCAGCAGCGCAACCCGCCAGCTTTTCAGAGGTAAGGCAGACGTCGAACCGTGAGTACTTAAATGTAACTGCTTATTTTTAGCGATAAAATTAAAATAAGTTTATATGTAGTCTCTATGCATATCAAGAATTGCAATTAATATGATGTAAATCTAATTTCAGGAATTTTTGAAACTGGAACCCACATTCGAGAGCACTATGTATCACGAGACGGACTACGGGTTCTTCCACGATCTGGAGCAGTTGTACTCCGCTCCCGCCAAGGAAGAACAAGCACAGATCATTGGTAAGATATAACACTTTTATAACTGGCACAATCACCGTCACAAAATGAGTAAAATTATATTTATCGCGAAAAAAGATTTCTTATAATATAATATTTTAACAAATATGTTAACGTTGAGTTTGAGACTTACACAGCATTTAAAGTTAACCAAAAATTTCCACTAATAATACTTTTTTTCCCACAGATTCGCAAAAGATTTCTGAAGAAAGGGCATTCAACAACGACACACTACACTTACCATTATCACCCCATGAATGGGAGAAACTAGACCCTAACTCTCCAGCTCAAGCGAGCATGTATTGCATTACTCCTAACGACCCACTCTCGCCCCTGCCAATGGCAGACGAGTTCATGCAACTCGACAAGCTGCTCGTCCACGAGACCGTAGACTTCAACCAGGAGCAAAGCCTGGACTTTAACAAGATGCCAGTGGTCTTCGCGGACCTAGGGTTGGAGAAGGTAGCCGGCGAGAACACCATGCAAGACATGGGCACGTCCGGCTGGGACACAATGTCCGATTACAACAAACACTACACAAATACACAAAACACAATGCCAATGCCCTTCATTGATTTGGAAGATTCGCTGGATTCGAAATTCGTGTCAGTGACACCTGGCGAAGTGGAGAACGATTTGACCGTACATCGATTCATACTTGGCGCTGATAGAAACCAAGAGGTGGGCGTACCTGCAGTAGAGAAGAAAACCGGCTTGACCGTCAACGTGCAGGCCAGGGCTCCGAATTGGGGCAACATAATAAGCACGCCGGACATTGTCACCTACGTGGAGCAGTTGGAGACAGAGAAATGTCCTCTGTTAGACACTGTAAGTATTGTTAGCTAACAAGCAAAAAAAAAAAAAATCAATATTTTTTAGAGCACAAAACAACTAACGAGTGTCATGCAATACTGAAATTAAATGCTCATTTTCATTTGTTACAGACGACAACGAACCAGTGGCTGACAGAAGAAGAGTTGCTGCCAACAGTCATTAGTCCGACGATGAAGACTTCTCCTCTAATGCAATACGAGCCTATTACTCCTAAAAGTGAATCTCAAGCAGAATCGGAAAATGAAGCCAAATCTTACTCCAGCAGCCGCAAGCGAAGACACAATAGCGAAGATTCAGATGAAACTTACACACCAGACGTCGAATATACTCCACGCAGCTACACAAGAAGAAAACAGAAGAAACCTAATATACCAATTAAGGAAATGATACTGAAGCTGGAAGGGTCACAAGAGCTGAAGAAGGCGAGACGAGGACGGCCTCCCAAAGTTCGACGGGAGAGCACGGTTTCCATATGTAGTTTAGATGACAGCACTTCCAATGTTTCGACGCAGGAAGTGAAATATAGAGAATTAAGAGATAAGAACAACGAGGCATCCAAACGGTCGCGAATGAACAGGAAACTCAAAGAGTTACAAATGGAACAATTAGCTTTAGATTTAGAGGAGAGAAATAAGAAGTTAAAAGTAAAAGCTGATATATTAGAGGAAATGACAAAAAAACTGAAAGACGCTTTGATGTCAGCCATCTTACAGAAATGAATGAGTTGAGACCAGCATTTTTGTAAATTGGTTTTTTGAATTGCGCTTTGCGTCTCTAGTTCCTTCGCGACTAGCATGAATGAATAACTATATTCAACGTTGTGATGTGCTTCTTATGTGGTTAGATTATACGTTGTATATAGAATATTTTAGTAATACCGTGGGTTTTGGATGCTAAAATGATTAATCTATAAAAATAAATAACAAAAAAAATATTAGATTGTCTAGATATAGCTATTCATTATTATTTAGCATAAAGGCATTAAAACCATGTGCCAGGATTGTAACTTTTAAAGCTTATTAATTTTCTAGTTACATAAATGATGTTTTAATTATATAGTAATGTCAAAAAATAGTTATCCTTAAATTGGTTATTTTTGCATGCTATTGAAATAAGTTTATCACTGTTTTGTAATTGCAAATAAATTGTTTTAAATTCTGGAAGTCTTTTGAACTACAAATAAAATTTACCTATTTAAATTTATTTCTCCTTTCTTTTAAAAACACTGGATGATATCGACCAATCACCGGCCTCACTCAGAGGCATCATCACAGATTATGGACATCATTTAACCTAATGTTCATTATTATTACCGAATTCTAAATTAGTTTTTCAGTGCTTAAAAGAATAAGGGCTTTATTCATAATCGTAAAATGGTGTTAAACAGCAGTTTTGACGTTTGAAACAAAAAAATCATGCAATATTTTCAAAAAAATAATTAATACTGTTTTATAACACCGTTTTAGATAACAAAGCTTTAACAAGCATTTATGAATAAGAGCCTAAGCTCTTATTATTCTAAAGATTGTTGTTAGGTAACCATTTAAATTAATGAACCTACCCACGTGGAATATAATTTGGAACGCTTACTTAATCGTAACTGGGAATAATAACCAGCGCAATGCACCAACTAATATGTGTAAACCCTTCTCACAAATTCCATGAACGGTGAGGAGTGGTGAGGTGAGCGCAATGGATCGCAAGAGACGGATATCATGGATGGATCAATGGCGCAAATATATTCCATGCTCGAAAGACGACCACCAACCATGATCGCGTCAGGTCGACCAAGAAGACAGAGCTATACATCGCACCGTAACCCATAACGAACGAGAATATACCTGCCACATCCAAACAAAGGAGACCCACAGCGCGTGTGAAAGAGAGGGAAACTCTGATTCAGTCGTAACGACTCGTAACGTAGGTATGCTTAAATTAGGCCCTCTGATAAGGCAGCGCGACGTAAAAAATGAGTAGTTTACTTTAGTAAATTGCGTTTTCAGAGGTTGCAATAAACTTGCAAAATGCAAAAGCACAATTCTTGTTTAAGGATGTGATAAATCTTTTGTGCTTATGTAATTAATCTACATAATACTTTTTTTTAATATCTCATAATGGCCACATACAATATGAATCTATTGGCGGCACATTCAACATGAATGTGTACGTTAAGATAGCGACCCGGCTACTATTTTGTTCTTATTATGCTTAAAATTTAATGACGATTTTGTGCTATTTTGTGCCCTCATTTCGAATTTGAATGAAAAAAAACATATATACATATTTGTGGTCCCGCCAATTTGATATCAAGACTGCGGAACCACGGTCGTTGCTCACAAATTACTATTCATGAAATGATGTTAACTACATAAAATTTATGTTCTTATTTTGTTTTCCATTACTTAAAAATGGGCGCTGCTTTTAATACAGTACTTTCAAAGATTTGGCATTTTCTAAAATTCCATATCAATGTCCTAAACAATAATATGAAACAAAATGTCTAGTATATGAATTGTCTGCGTTATTGCTCAGGCGCAGGTTTATTGAATATAAAATAAAGTAAATAATAACAATAATTCGTTTTTAATAACATAGTTTGATAATTATAAACACAACAGCGGTTCAGTGTCATGAAAATCCATACTTATCATTATTTAAACAATATTTTATAGGATTTAATTCTCAAGCGTTAAAATGAAAAGAAGATAAGTAAAAATTGGTAAAAAAATAAATATAGAAATTAATACATAGGCCAACAATATTTCAATATTTTGATGATTATTACCTAGGTAAGTAAGTATATTGTTTTTTTTAAAGCGGGAGCTCAAAAATCCTTAATCCGCTAATAAAAAAGTCAGTTTTGTTAAACGTTACATTTCGGAAGGATTAACGAAGTTAACTCGGACAGATATTTTATAGAGTGAAGATAACACCAACCAATATAGAATCCACTTTGCATACTCATACTACTAAATGACAATAATTTATCTAACAGTGCGTCACGCAGGCGGGTTTAGAGATTGGGCGGCGGGTAAATACTCATAAGTAAATACCCGTTTGGGTAAATATCTGCTGTTTTTATTATTTGTTAGAAATGGAGTGAGCCCTGCGTCTCATAGCCACTGCGACCAGTAGATGATCTATTGTGGCAGCCCCGTAACCTATTACAGCACCTCATGTAGCTCCAGTTCCAGGATAAACCCGAGAATGGAGCTGATGGGGGAGCTTTTGATCTCGTCTGCTGAGATCATGTGTGCTCCCAGGTGCCGGCTTCTGCACCGGTGCAGCGCTATGCACTCGCCGAGGACGTGGATAATCGTTTCCTCGTCCTCGCGACAGAACCTGCAGATTTTGGTATCTGAAAGGCCCATGTTGTGCAGGTGCTTATTTAATTTGCAGTGCCCTGTGAGGGTCCGAGTGAGTGCCCTAACATGTCCTCTGCTCAGTTTTATTATTTCTACAGCTCGTCTCTGATCGAACGCCTGTATCAACGCCTTAGACTGTTCTAGTCGAGGTAGTCTTTTCCAATATTCAGTGCTTTGCTTATGCTCCCACTCTTTTAACTCGAGCCTGACCATGCAGGCTGGAACGCCACTTATTGGTTCCGGTCCGAGTAGTGGGCTCTCTGCCCCGGCCTTTGCTAGCACGTCAGCGACTTCGTTGCCTCTGATATTGCAGTGTCCCGGTACCCAAATCAGATTTACGATGTTGGCATTGCCAAGCTGGTTTAGGAGCAGGACACACTCGCTAGTGAGTTTGGAGTCAAGTTCACAGGATGTTAACGCCTTGAGGGCAGCTTGACTATCTGAGAAGATGAATATCTTCTTATTCTGGAGATTCATTTGCAGACTCTCTTGGACACAGCCAATTATTGCGAAAACTTCTGCTTGGTACACTGTGGTATAGCGACCCAGGTTGGCGAATTTGCGTATTCTGAAGCGATCATTACAAAATCCCGCCCCGGATACGCCTTGCCTCCTGGAACCATCCGTATACCAAACGATGTCATTCTGGTTAACATTTCCGGGAGTTCCAGCCTCCCAGTCTTGTCTACTAGGTAACAAGACTGTAAACCGCTTATCGAAGCGGTATTCACGGATCATGGAGTCAGAGGGCATATCCATGACCGGAATTTTCATTAGTTCATTGTAGAGGTTACCTATGACCCTAGATTGCCATCTCGTCCTTCCTCTGATTTTTGCTCTCGTAATGGCCATCCTCGCTTCCATCTGCACGTGAATGTGCAGAGGTGGAATGTTCAGGAGGGCATCCAGTGTTGCAGAGGGAGAGGACGAAAGAGCGCCAGTGGCTATAAGGCAGGCTGTTCTTTGAACTTTGCTGAGGTTCTCCACGCAGTTGAGTTGGTGCGTCTTCTTATACCACACACAGCAGCCATAAGTGACGATCGGTCTCACTATGGTTTTATAAATCCAGAGTGCGGCCTTGGGCCGTAGCCCCCATTTTAGCCCCACCAACCTACTGCTTGCCCCCATCGCTATTTTTGCCTTTCTAGTAATGTAGTCGAGATGCTTGTTCCATGTTAGTTTTTGGTCCAGAAAGACGCCGAGATATTTGACCTCGTTGGACAAGCATAGCTTCGTACCAAGAAGTGTTGGGGCGTGAAGCGCCTCTAGTTTCCTTCTTTTGGTAAACGGGATTAAGACCGTCTTCCGTGCGTTGACTGTTAGCACGTGTCTTGTGCACCAGTTTTCTACTATTCGTAGGGCCCTTTGCATAAGACTGGAAATGGTGCTAGGACATTTTCCTATGACCATTATTACTATGTCATCTGCGTAACCCTGAGTCAGGAATCTGGCTTCATTGAGCTCACAGATGAGACTGTCAACAACCAATGACCATTGAAGGGGTGATAGGACTCCGCCCTGTGGACACCCTCTGGTCACTCTATAATGAAGAGTTTTATTCATCAACGTTGTTGTTGCAGTTCGATTTTGTAGCATGGATCCCATCCATCTGGTGGTGGTATCGTCGATTCCACGATTCACCATGCAACGTGTTATAACATCGAAGTTGGTGTTGTCAAAAGCCCCTTCGATGTCGAGAAAGGCACAGAGTGCAATTTCTTTGTCTTCTATGGCTTTCTCAATTCTGTCCACCAGATCAATAAGTGCCGTTTCCGTGGACTTGCCTGTTTGGTAGGCATGTTGTCTTGCACTCAGGGGTTTTTCAACGAGGTATGTTGCCCTGATGTGACTGTTTAACACCTTTTCCATCGTTTTTAGTAGGAATGAGGTGAGACTTATCGGTCTGTAGGACTTGGGCTGTGATTTGTCTTTGTCCCCTCCCTTGGGGATGTAAGTGACCCTCGCCCGAGTCCACGCTGATGGCAGATAACTCCAAGCAAAGCTTGCACGGTAAAGTTTTATCAGCGTTGAGATGATGATATCTTCGCCCCGTTGCAATATAGCCGGGAAAATACCATCGACCCCACCAGATTTATAAGGCTTGAAGCTCCTAATGGCCCAACTTATCTGTTGGGGACGAAAAATAACGGAAGCTCTCCTCCAGTCTTCATTCCGCGGTCTCCTGTCCGGAGACTTACTGTCCTGGAGTTCTCTTTCGTTATTAATGTACACGGATTCCGGAAAGTGCGTTTGAGCAAGCAGTCTCAGTGTTTCCTCCGGGGATTCCGTGAAAGATCCGTCCGCTTTCCTTAGCAGGCCTAGATGGGATTCAGGTGTCTTGGCTAATATTTTGTGGATCCTGGCAGCTTGGGCAGTGTCTTTGATGGACCCGCAAAATTTTTGCCAGGATCTCCTTTTTGCTTTCCTGAGCTCCCTATTGAAGCGTGTTAGCGCCTTCCTGTAAGCATCCCAGTTCTTGTCTTTTTTTGCCTGATTAAATAAGGCACGGGCCTTTTGCCTCAGATGCTCCAGGTTTTTGTTCCACCAAGGCGCGTTCCTATTGCTCTTAGTGGTCTTAAGAGGACAATTTTCTAGATACGCTTTCATTAGGCTTCTGCCTAAGTCCTCTGCTGCGGCTTCCACTTGGTCCACAGTTTTAATGTATTTAAAATCTCCAAGGTATAACCTAAGGGAGTTCCTAAAGCCCTCCCAGTCTGTTCCCTTGGGGTCTCGGTACGTGTTCGGTTCCTTAAATATCTGCTGTTCTCTATGTAGTCAGTCATTAGCACTATGTATATGCGCATGTATGCTGAATGAGCGTTCAGTGACTGCTGAAGTACACGGTGCCGTCAGCAAATGAACTGCTACTCTACTAGTTCGATCAAGGAGTGACTCAAAGAAGGATATAGAGTGCGTGAGCGGGAACCTAAGCAATTTCTGCAGGAACATAATCAAGGTGCTTAGGGAAAAAACATACTAAAGTCCTGACGTCTAGGGGATGAGCTGGGGGGAGAGGGGTGAAAAAGATATCAATTTTAGGTTTTTTATATCCCAAAAACGGTGCGTTGTACCAAAAAAAAAATCCCAAAATGAAATGAAATCTTGTTAAATTCTCTACAAGTTTTATTCTATACCGTTTTTCTATATTCTCACCCGTTTTCGGTACACAGCACGCTTAGGAAAAGTAAAAATTAATAGTCGATAATGGCGAATAACCTTAAATTGAGATCGTTTCTGCATGCTTAAAACTAAACTCCAGGTGAGTCAAAGTTTTTGGGCTTCGGCAGCAACAGTTCATCGCCAAGTTTTCTCCGGACGGCCACGCTTGCGCTTACCCTGAGGATTCCAACCCAAGAAAGTCAAGCATGCGTGGCAGCCTTCATGTCCGTGACAAACAACAAGACATATTGCTGGAAAGTCACCTCCGTTGGTATGGCCATGTCCTGCGAAAACCGGACCGCTACGGGGGAAACTAATATCTAACCATGCTACCACCTCCGGGTCCCGACAGGAAAGGTGTGGCTTGACGTCTTAAAGAATGGAAAGGAAGTAGGAAAGCGGACCGGGCTCTAAAGCGACAGCTTGAGACGCAACCGGGACAAAACGCTAGTTAAAGACGCCTTGCGTTCTTGAATGCAATAAATATACAGTTAATGGGTTTGATACCATTATGGATTCACCTGCTTCTGCTTACAGCATTCGATAAACATGTTCTCGCAACGAGGCCACACTAACCGGGGAGAGTGTGTGGCAGAGGGACTCGTTAAGCAGAGACATCTCACTTGGAACAGTGGTAGTGAACGCTGCCTTTGGTCCAAGGGTTACGGTTTCGATCACCGCACAGTTGTGTGCATGAACATGTCTGTTTGTATGAATAATATTATAAGTGTGTATATACAAAAGAAAACTATTATATGTATATATTTGTAATTCCGCTGTTGATTCTGAAATCCGTAACACAGTTGCTTGAGCTACCTATCTCGGAGGCAGATCAATGTATGTGATGTTGTGAAATATTTATTTACCCGTTTGGGTAAGTTCCCGGGTATTTACCCGCCAAAAGGTAATTACCCAGATAAAATTCCATCTCTAGGCTGGATTAACTACAGTACCTATATTTGTTTTCAAAAATAAAACTCAAGATTTTGTATTACTTAATCATTATTTATCTCTTTCGTTTTCAATAATCTAGTCTTAATCTTCTCTGGCTTTTTATTACTAATTTCTTTCTTTTTTAATATGAGATCTAACAAAAGTAATCTTGTTTTTATCTTTTCTTGTTTAAGATGTTCTTTTTTTATTTCTATATCTAAATGATTATTTACTTCTTTGTTTTTTAATCTTAAATCTAGTAATAATAATCTTGTTTTCATCTTTTCCTGCTTTAGAAGTTCTTTTTTCATTTCATTATCTAATTTATTTTTTGTACTAGTTTTAATTGCCTCTTCTTTGGCTAATTGTGTTTGAATGTCTTTTGTATCGTCCTTTTTATACATTTTTTCTACTGATGAACTAATAGATGAAGATGAATATGTTGATCTCCGTCTTGACTGTTGTAACTCTTGTTTAGGGACTTGTAAGGGGTCCAAAACTGGTGGTGCCTGCAGTGATTCGGGTGTCCCAAACCCCCACTCCTACAACCAAAGGTAATATTGATATAACATGGAATGTATCAAAACAATTACTTTTTTGGAATAGAAGATGTTTGTTGCTGGGACAACCATGGGTATCTCAAAGGTTTTACGAGCCATAGAATAGACATTAATCAAGTTAAAGTTAGTCAGTACGACATATAGAGGACATTTTCACTTTGATACCTGCACACAATTAAAACAATAATTCACACCTTAGCGGAGTCTACTTCTTGTTCGACGTAAGTAATAGTGGAACTTTTTGTATCTTTATAATCTTCCACAATTTCAAGCAATGGTTCGTCTGGTGCGATTTCATCATTATTATCTGAAAAATATAATTTCATCAATGTTACAGATAACTTATAAAATTCAAACACATTTAAGATTTGAAGTAGGTAGGATTGATTCAATCAAACTTATTTCCGAGATCAAGTCATGGTATAACGCAACATATCTCAGTTTGAGTCAACCATTCTAATAACTACTAACATAGAAATAACATGTGGTTACAGTGATGTTTACAGATTGTGATTTACCAATTAACGAGTCTGCAGCTACTTGTATGAGACTGTCTCCATCAAAAGGGTTTTTTAATCCAACAGCACTAGTTTGTATTAGTGCCATGATTCTAGATTGCTCAGAAGTCTCTTTTTTATGGTACTCTGGCGGACGACCACCTGCGGGCAAATAAAATTATTTTAGAAATTTTATTATAAATTTATTAAAAAATTAAATTGTAAGGATTTACATGTAAAATTAAAATAACTTTACAGAAAAAATAATTATGAAGGTAATTTAAATAAATAATATGTTAACTTTTTAACTAACCTGTTTGCATAAGATGCTCTCTGATATTAGAGGCTTCCTTTTTTGCAGTTTTTTTCATGCATTCCCATTGGGCCTTAAGATTCTCAGCAGTTCGGGGACAGTGGGTTGTTGCACTATTATATTCGTCGGAAATAATTTGCCATTCTGCTAACTTTCGTCTTACAGACACACCATCAGTTTTTTTATTTTCAATTACTATGAAATGGTTTTCAACTAATTTGAGCAACAATTGCTTTTCAGAACCGAGCCAATTGGGGCTGCGTTTGCGTTTAATGTCGCTCATTTTAACCACAATAGGTAGGTACCTCCGCGAATATGTTCACTTATTGGTCTGTGCGATGTATATCAAAAACGCGAATAGAGAGCAACAACAACATAACTGATGTTTGTCTATTATGTTATTAACAATAATAACCCAAAGAATAACTGCAATAACCTAAAATATTTTGACACTTCGTATCATAGAATAATACTCTGACGATCTTCGTAGGAGACGCCACCATGGAACTAGAAAATGCGCGCTTTTAAACGGAATGTGCCATCGGAAAAAAACATGTCACAGAGTGAGAAAGACATCTAACCAGCCCTGTCGCATATTCTATACGGGTGCGATAGAGAAAGAACGTCGCCCAGCACGTCACTCCAGTACTAACGTCTTCGCGCGGTTTTTCAAGTATGGATTTCTATGAAAAGGCAGTCTGCCATTTTCGGAAAAAACTTCACAAAACGAGAAAGAGATCCAACCAGCCCTGTCGCATATTCTATACGGGTGCGGTAGAGAAAGAACGTCACCCAGCACGTCACTCCGGTACTAACGGCTTTACGCGGTTTTTCAAGTATAGCTTTCTATGAAAAGGCAGTCTGGTTACGGTGACGGGTAGGGCACACAAGCGACGCCAATCGATTTTAATTTTTAGCTACTAAACCGAATCTATTTTTAACGATTTCGGGGTTACAACCTCTCGACTAACATACTATTTATTTAAATAACCATGCACAAATGTTGGGTCCGTTTTTGTACGCGAAAAATTGATTTTTCGCGTAAGCGTTTCGGAGCGGGATTCTTTAAGCAAACATTTATACAATTAATTTAATAATTGAACACTATGTACCTACTATTTGATCTGTTTTTGCACTCGAATTTTGAAAATTGGTGAGGCAAAGATTACGCGCGCTCCACTAGCGGCGATAATTAGAAGCTTTCTAAGAACGACACTTTGCTATATTTTGAAGTAATGTTTGGTTAAAAGTTTTGATTTATTCATGTTCACGATTAAATAATATAAACCAACTGCTAATAAAGCAGAAATACGAAGTATTTTTGCGTTCCTCAATGAAATACGTACGCAGCTTCGGGATATAAGGTCCCAAAAGTTAAAATTATAAATTAAACATTTGTATTGAAGACTGCTCTAAGAATAATCAAGCCAATTTCACTAGAAATTAGTTTTTTCTCGCCATTTTCAGGCTACAAACTATTTTCCAAACAGTAAATAAAATTGTAATACAGTCAATAAATTATGAAGTCCCAACACACAGCCTTTGTTTTACAGATATCAGGCAACAGAGGAACACCAATATATACTTAAACGAATGTTTGTCCAGGGTGGGGATCAAACCCACAACCTTTGGCGTTAGAGGCAATATTTTCCTGTTTCACTATTTATGGTGACGGGTAGGGCACACTAGCGACGCCAATCGATTTTAGTTTTTAGCTACTAAACCGGATCTATTTTAAACAATTTCGGGGATATAACCTCTCGGCAAACACTTATACTATTTATTAAATAACCATGCATATATGTTGGGTTCAACGCGTACGCGAAAAATTGATTACCGCCAAAAGTGGCCGCTTTTGGCGGGAATCAATTTTTCTCGTACAAAAACAGACCCAGTAGTAGTTAAAAGTTAGTACTACCTGTGCGGATAAAGAATGGGATCAGAAATGGCGGCGCATCTATTCACTTCTCGCTCGCGAGTGCGAGTATAGACGCAAATACTGCTGTATTCTGTTGCTATTTTAGTACGGTTTCTATTGCTTTAGTTATTGTTCTGAGGAATATCCTCTTTCGACACCAACCAAGTAGGTTATAGATTCGTGTAGCTGACCGTACCAATAGGTAACACATTCACACACACACACACACACACATACATACAATCACACAGAGATGGTTATATAGTAAATAGGTAGTTAATAGGAATCAAACACGAGGTGGCTCTGACCACAAACAAATGGCATTAGTGGTTGACAAAAAATAAACCAGTAAGGGTTCTCTATAACCACCGACCAAGATCAGAAGGCACTTCATAATAACAGGGCGTTGTTTTTCTATGCGAAAAATGTAAAAACAGCAGTAATTCCAACTTTTGCCAAGTGCCAAATAACTGTGACCGGACTATTTTACCTTACACTATGCTCCTGGACAAGGCCTTTATATTGTACGTCATTATGGTCGATGTATGTAACGAAAAGACCTTATTGGTTGTAAAAAGGTAATTTATTTATAATTCAAATTAGAACAAGGTGTACCAAACAAAGAATATTGTATTAAAATTATTCCAGTCATGTGTAGACCATAGTTTTCACCGTAAATATCCTTGTGACCAGGCCCTAATTCTGTATTAAGGTACTTTTAAATTTAATATTATCAACTAATTTCATTACGATTAAGGCATCCACACAATAATAATATGCATACTTGCAACTAAAGTTAATATTGCGCCTTTAATATCGTAAATCATGATAACAAATTTTGAGTGTAAAGATAAATAATACAATTAACATTCTAATAATAATCTAAATCGACTAATATTTAACATAAGACATTCTAAAATAAAGAAATTAGATAAGATTCACTATGGTAGTAAAGTATAATAGAATTACGAAATATTATTCACAAAAAAAAAACATCGGAGAGCAGCACCTGTATCAATAACCAGTATGAAATGGAATAATAGTTTATTTGCATTATTGCTCTCGGCCATTTTGCACCCGTTCATACAACACTATTACGTAACAAACCCATAGAAAAATTTACACCAATCAGTACAATATGGTCACAAATCATGCGCCCCAGTCTTCACTGCAACTTCGCAACTTTGAATCGTGTGAGCACAAAGTCGGCAGTGACGCAGTGCTGTCGGTGCTGTCGGCGCTGTCGGTGCTGTCGGTGCTGTCGGCGCGGAGCTGCCGTGAAGACCGGGGCGTGCCCGCGGCGCGCGCGCCATCCGCGCTCGGCGAGTGCACACACTTGATACTCGTTAATTTACACTTTACACTCTAGTCTCGGTAAACTTGCAATAATTAGCGCACTCAGATGTGTTAGTCGGATCCGCCGTCGTCGGCGTCTTCTAGGAAGCTGAACTTATTCGAAGCAACAAAGTTCTGTGGACAAAAATAAACAAATTACAGTGGACTCGATAAGATTACCACCAGGTATTACTAACTATAAACTATCTACGTTACTATCTACAAAAAATATGATAGTAAAAAAATTTAAACTTACACTAATGTTACAAAAATCTAGCAGTACTTTTACAGCCATGATATCTTGATAGTTTCGCATTTATGTGTCTATTGCGATATGATGCAGGGCAGTTAACGCGTGTTGAATGAAAGGAAAAAATCTAATCTTGTTATGGGATGCAATTGCACATTCACAATTCATGGACCAGATGTTTAAACCACCGTAAGTGTAGAGTTAGTTCGTGAAATAGAATACAGCAATTAATAATGCACTACGTGACGCGTATTATTCGATAATTCTTTAATATCTATTACACTTTAGATAGGTAACTAAACAATGTGAGTAGGGCATCGGAACCGGGTATACCCACTAAAAATAAATTGATTGATTAATTATACGGATTTGAAATTTTAAGAACACGGTACCTATCCATTTCTAAATCTTTTATTGTATCGTTATTCGGAAGTTGATTCGGTGGGCCGTTTTAGAGGCCCTGGTTCCTCGGACCAGAGGAGAGGACGTGCTGGTGCATCTTCGCCCTGAGAGGAACCCGGTGGAAATCCACGGTATCCCGCTCTAAGTCTCTTCCTGAGCGAATGCAGGAAAATGCCTAATCGGAATTTCCTCTGAGTTACCAAATAAATAAAAGGCTCTAGCAACAAGCAGGAATAAGGTTTCGATGTAAGATTAGATAAAGATCTCCTCGGAAATAAATTTAAACTATGATTTTACCAGGAGCTGTGAAGAACCGGGTACCCACTCCGGTGTCTGGTTCCAATAAAAAGCCAAAAAAATTGGCATCCAGAAATGCCGCGGTTATCGATGCCCTAATCTTTTTTTTATTATATTGGATAGATCAAAACGAGGGCACACATAACATGCGCTATCGAATCCGCATAAGAATAATAAAGCGTAACATGTTAGTATTTTTCATAAGCGCGTGTTAGATCGTTAGAAATCTAGTGTCATTTAGCAGAAACTACTCAAGTCGTACGCCACTGTGGCTAATATTCGAGAAATGAAGTTGTAACAGTGTAGACTCACCGGTTTCTCCTGCTCTTTCATCTTGGGCAGGGGCTTTTCTTCGTCTTGGTGGCGTTCCTGCGCTCGGCCGTTGGTCTCGGCGGGCGACACGTCGCGCTCGCGGCGCGCGTCCGGCGCGTCCCGGGCGTCCCGGGCGTCGAGTGCGTCCCGGGCGTCCCGAGCGTCCCGAGTGTCCCGCGCGTCCCGCTCGGGCGAGCCGTTCCGTTCTCGCGAGTGGTCGCGCGAGCGGCGCCGGTCGTCGTCACGCGAGTCGCGCCGTTCGCCTGAATAGTCGCGTCTGTCTCTTTCGTCCCTGGAATTACGAATTTGAATTACCAATTAACGGCTCACGACCTCAGCTCGGCATTCATATTTTTCTCTTATTCGCGAATCACTAGTAGCACTCGTGGTCGCCTTTCATACTGTTTATTAGAAAAACACGACATCTTACCGTGAGCCGCGTGCGTACCTTATCAAGCGTTCGCCTGAATTGTTGAAAATGTTAAGTGATTTGAATCATACAAGCAATGGATGTTTGTTTCCAAGTTTCTGTGACCAGCACACCACCACACTAACATCATAACACTAAAAGCAAAAGTTTGTAACACTGCGAGCTACACCTACCAGAACAGAAAAAAAATGATACCACCAAAATCTAGGACCTTCAACCTTCGACATGTGTAACTAGCAGGTTGTGGTCGCGCCAGTTTTTTTTTGTACCCTGTAATTGAGATATTTTCTTCCTCATCTTACCATGCAATACCCAACTGCGTCCAAAGCTGTCGCCTCGGAACCCAGGGTAACTTGGAACATGATTCAGAATTCAGAAACTCTGGTAATTACAATGAAGCGACTACCGTCGGTTACACGTTTCAATTTATTAGAGCTATTTTGTTTACCTATAATCGCGTCTATCCCGATCGTCCTTGTAGTCACGCCTACTGTCGTCCCGATAGTCGCGCCTGATGTCCCTGTTGTCCTCCCTGTAGTCGCGCCTGTCCCGCTCGTCCCGGTAGTCGCGGCGGTCGCGGTCGTCCCGGCGGTCGCGGTCGTCACGACGGTCGCGGTCATCCTTGGAATAGTAATGGAATAATTAGCAATAGCAACTTGCTTGCTATTTCATGATTTTTTTAAATTTATATAGCCTTGTGAACTGACTGAGAGATATTTCGTTCATAAGTCTCTCAGCTCAGTGTGCCTATCGGCAAAGGCCTCCTTCTATATTTTCCACTGTTTGCGGTCGTGGGCGACCCTTCTCCACTTCGGGCCAGCAGTGAGCTGAACAATTTGGCTCCACTTTTCTAAACTGGACCTCAACGAGAGCAAAAACTAAACTGAAAATTCGTAATAGCACGTTAATTCATAATTGCAAATTTTTAAGGTTGGCAGCGCGCTTGTGTCTCCACTGGTGTTGCGGGTGTTAATGCGCGGCTGCAATCGCTTACCATCTGGTGATCTGTATCTGGTCTGCCACCTATCACATAAAAAAAAAACAATCATAATAGCATAGGACGTAGCATGCTATTGAAATTATTCAAAAATTACAATAATGGCCAACTTTACCTTGGAGTAGTCGCGGCGGCTGTCGTCCTTTCCGTCTTTGGAGTAGTCACGCCGGTCTCTGTTGTAGCTGCGCGAGTCCCTGCCGCGGTCATCTCGCCCGCGATCGCGATCGTCTGCAAAAATAATATATTTTTTCTCAACCCTCAGACTTTAGTTTGAAACAAAATAGCAAAACCCACCAATAATAAAAAAAATAATCATCTCATAAATGCTGAGAGTTTATTTTTTAATACGGCACATTGAAATGAACCCATCTTGTTGCTATTGCTGCTCAATCACTCACTGGCTTTTTTAAAAACTGTACTCGCGATATTTTTGGTTGTTATGATTTTCTAACCCCCGACGCAAAAACAACGGGGTGTTATAAGTTTGACGTGCCTGTGTGTGTGTGTGCGTGTGGCGCGCGCGTGTGTGTGTGTGTGTGTGTGTGTGTGTGTGTGTGAGTGAGTGTGTCTGTCTATGGCATCGTAGCTCCTGGACAAATGAACCGATTCTGATTTTTTTTTTATTTGAAAGATGATTATGGGGGAGTGTTTTTAGCCATGCTGGATAAAAATCGATCCAAGATGGCCGCATGGATTGTATGTTTAACACAACTCCCACAATATGGGTATTAGGGCTTGATTAGCAAAATATATTTATTGTGACAGATTTCAAATCCAAGATGGCCGCCGTCGGGGGTTTTTTAAATTTTTTATGTCATAAGTGGCCGGCGATCAGACGGATAATCTGATGGTAAGCGATTGGACCCATAGACACCCATAATAGTTGTACCACTTCTCTTTCGAAAACCCGTTTGGATTGAAGGTAGTGGTAGTGAATACTGCCTCTGGTGCAAGGGTTGCGAGTTCGATCCCCGCACAATACAAACATTTGTGTTCATAAACATGTCTGTTTGTATCGGTCTAGGTGTATTTTATGTATTATAAGTATGTATTTACAAAAGAGAAGTATTATAATATAATACATATTATGTAATATTTATAATTCCGCTGTTGGTTCTGATATCTATTACACAGGTGTTTGAGCTATCTATTTCGGAGTCAGATTAATGTATGTATTGTTGTGTAATATTTATTATTATTTATTTCCCTTTGATTGGGCCTCCGGAACCCTCACTCACTCGGTAAAACACAGCGCAAGCGCTGTTAAAAAATTGTATTGAAAAAAGGTTTAATAGAATATAGATTTGCTTACCACGTCTCGCACCGCCACGACGGTCACCGGAATGATCATTCTGTAAAATTAATAGGATATTTTAATGATAATGCAAAGGACATCTCTTCAACTCTCATACATTTCTCAATATGTGGATGTGCATACTGACCCTACGGCCCCAACGTTCTTTCTCCTCCGTAGCGCGCCTTGATTCCTCCTCTTGTTTTAGAAGCCGTTCTTCAATTTCACGTTCCCTGATAAATTACGGAAAATGTTAATCATTTATTACATTATTAATTAAAAACACATTAAAGTTATACTTATGATGAAAATGTAGGTATAGAGCGACCGAATCTCGCATAATTAGGCGAGAGCCGGTGTCTAGTTAACCTGTTTGTTCTGGCACAAATTATACATTCTACAACATCAAGGTGATTTGACACTTTGATGTTGGTTTAAGTGCTAATGTTGCTGACACTTAAGACACACTTAGAAATCGGCCAAAGATAGAATGGATAGTGTTATACAAAATAAAGATACATAAAAGTTTATTTATAGTAAACATCACCCAAAACCAATTTCTAAAATGTCCTTTTTTTTGTTTCACTATAAGCCTAATGTCTGACTACAATTACACCACCGTTTTTGCCTAGAAGATGCATATTCAGTCTTGCCTAAAATATGTCCTATAATGATAAATAGCGAGTAATAATTATCAAAAAGTATTAAAAACGGTGTAAATGTTTACCTGAATAGATGATTTATGAATTTCACATAGAATACTAGTTTAACATTTTGCTAAATAAATGTATAACAGTTTCCTTTAGACTTAAGAGACGCAATCAGTATTCACACAAGGGCATCGGTACCAACAGGAAAGTAGCGCATAAACGCATCTAGCATAAGACGCAGGTTACTGTGACATTTACATATTGCATAAGCTTGAGCAGCCTGTTTTAAAAGTGAAACAAGATCGACTTTCGATCGACCGGTTGCTGGGCGGGCCGCCGGAATTAATTCTTTAAGGTATGTATATTGTTAGTTTGGTAGAAATTTCGGATTTTTGCTGGGCGGGTCGCCGGAAAACTTCTTCCAAGGAATGCCGTCAGTTGGGTGAACATTTCGAATATGTGGAATATTTCCCAATGAAGAGTCAGTATAGAGCCACTCTGATTTATATTTTAGGAATAAAACCTAGTTGTAGGCAGTCTGGCTATACCTGAGTTAACAATGAGAAAATCAGTATATTTTATTTTTGAAGTACAAATTAAAGTTCAGTCTTGAAATGGCGGGTCTTATAGCTAAGAGTCCATTCAACTACATGCGTCATTTGTTCTTCTTATCCAATTGATTGCATCATTATCATTTCAGCATACTATTTACAGTTGCGTCCAAAGCCTTCAATCCATCGGCATCGAAGCCCGTGGTATACTTGGACCATGACCCAGTATTTGCGAACTCTGATAATTATAATGAAGCGATTGCTGTCCGACCTTCATAACCCTTCAACAAGGGAACCAGACCAACTGGATTACTCAAAACTGGAGTTTTTCAAAATTTAGTTATTGCAAACTTTACAGCATGTCAATTTTACGACGATTCGATACAACCATATTTACTTACAGTTTGTTGTGTACCTTTATCTAACGTATGTATTTTGGATTTTGAAAAAACAAATAGAACTTTTTTAATTAACATGGTATCACAAAGCGTTTATGAATAAGTTCAGATGTTAATGCTCGTATGTATAAACGAAAATGACTGTTAATAGTATAAATTATAATTAATCCCGGGAGGATTCTAGGCATGTCCATATTATTTAAAAAAATCGCAAATACCAAAAATAGCTCTCCGCACAGTACAAACATTTGTGTGCTTGAACATGTCTGTTTGTATTAGCTTGGGTGTTTGCTATGTATTATTATAAGTATGTATGTAAAATAAAAGTATTAAATGTATGTATTTGTAATTCTGCTGTTGATTCTGATATCCGTAACATAAGTGCTTGAGCTATCTCGGAGTCAGATCAATGTATGGGATACAATGTATGCGGACTGTCCGCTCGTGACCACGGCTGCTGTAACGTAGCCGAAACATCGAGCCAAATATGTGAGTACACAATGTTGTTTTACATAATAAATATCGTGTTAATCCCCGTATTGATACATTATAGTTATAATGCAACGCAAAAATCTAAAAAAAAAATTATGTGATGTTCTGAAATATTTATTTATTTATTATTCATTTATCATAGTCATGTAAAATGCGAAATAGTAGTATCCTTCAACCAATTTCGGCTAAGATGGCTAATCTCAACGATCAGCCACTTACAAAGGATATATTATAGTGCTCAAGTATGTGCAAAAACACAAGTGCACTCTTTATCAAGGTGACAGGTAGGGCCCACTAGCGACGACAATTGATTTATGTTAGCAATTAAACCGGATATCTTTTTAACAATTTCGAAGCTGCAGCATCTCGGAAAACACTTATACTTATTTAATACTTATACTTAACTTTTGGGTCTGCTTTTGTACTCGAAATTACGAATTACCGCCAAAAACGGCCACTTATGGCGTTAATCCAAATTTCGAGTGCAGAAACAGATCAAGAAGTAATGCAGTTATTAAATAAATAGTATAAATGTTTGCTTAGAATCATCCCGCTCCGAAATCGTTTAAAATATATCTTGTTAAGTAGCTAACAATTTAAATCGATTGGTGTCGCTAGTGTTAGGGCTACCCGTCGCCTTAATGCCAAATTCTACTCAATAAGCCAGTACATCGAGGAAGTGGTCTAAATCCTCGACGCAACATGTATCTCCAACACTACATCTTTCTGCCAAATAGGTAATAGGTTCAGGATGAACAATGGAGAATGTTAATATGTGTACAAAATCGCTTAAAACTATGGTTCCAGTAGAGCTTATTATATCTATACAAATACAAAAGTTTTTGTTTCATCAAAAAAGACCGGTAGTAATAATCAATCTACCGTATTATTACGACGTCACAATACTATAGTAGTATTGTGACGTCACCGAAAAACTATTTTTTTTAAAGTTTAATATCTCGGGAAATACAGAATGTATCGTAAGCATATTTTCAGTTATGTTTTTATTTTCAACCAAGTTTATGGAGATACGGGTGATGTATTACCGGGGCACACGAGTGGACTGAGCTAGTGTTGCGAAGTACTGGGACGGCGATGACGTCACTTTACATCTCAGTTTATTTTGAAAGTAATAAATATCTCGGAAACTACATGACGTATCGTACTAATTTTTTCAGTCATATTTTTTATTTTCAACCGAGAATAAGGAGAGCTAAAAAATAAAAATAGTGAACATTTTCCATTGTTGATGTGTATTACAGTCTGTTCCAATTATGAAGTCCTTTTTGAAATTTCGAAGAACGTAACTTTGCATGTTTCATATAAATCCAATTGCATATCTCTTTTTGTATTTGGTAGTGAATCGTCATTTGAAAAATATACAATTATACAAAAACACCGTACAATTAACATATTGTTTTTGAATATAATGCTCAAAATAATCTAAACTTCAAAATAAAATATGTAATATTTTTTGCGGGATTGCGGTTACGTACTATGGCTTATGTTTTACGAAAACGAATCTGGAGGCTATGCTCATAGTTGAAATAACTTTGATGCATTAAACAAAACTTAAATGAATTGTTTTATTTTAATCTGATACTATAGTACTATAGCATCTGTCGGATTAGTGCATTACGCGACACAATTTGTATAATTTTGTGTTGCAACTATACTCGGCGGAAACACTCCTGGCAGCAAACGTTGTCAAACATTCGGTGCCATTCATTAACGAGTCTTTGACTCGAGAGTATAAATGTATCGTGTATTTATTTTTCGGCACAAAACAAGGATTGGAACTTTTGCACTGTCTAAAAGTGTTCTTTCGACAATTTCTATTACCTTTAATTGTTGAAAGTTAATTCGATTATAATTCGTTATAAATGGACAACATTTCAAATTTTTAACATGTCCATATTGTTTTTTTATATGAAAGTAGACATAAAATGAACAGACCCATATTTTTTCTTTTTTCATAATTTGTCCATTTTCATGCATAAAATAATTATTGAAATTATTTTTATTCTAAATAGACGTAAGCGCCAAATGACGTCATCGGACGGCTGAATACAGCGATATTCCTTTGCTTATCATTGTTTTAATAAAAAAAAGGTACTACTGTCAAAGGTAAATAATACTAGTGTCAACATTGTCAACGTCATTCATACATTCAACGTTGACAAGTTGTCTTTTTTTTGACAGTTACATGTCATGAGTTTGGCATTACGTAAATTTAAAACTATAATGTGCTAAGCAAAGAAATATTTTACATTCTGCCGTCCGATGACGTCATCTTACGTTTTTTAGTTTTTAATTTTTTTCTCAGTAAATAAGTAATATAAAAAATGAATAAATATATATTCGAGCAGCGGAAAAGTAAACAAAGAATTGGTATTTTTTGTTTCAGAGCTTAGCAATTTTGAAATGTTGTCCATTGAGAATCGATGCCGCCGAGTATCGATTTCAAAGGGTACTCTGAACTATTAACATCTGTCAAACAGGAGTTCACAACTGGAATAGAGTATAGGGTGACTCACTTGGCGGCGGTGTCGACAGGCTTGGCGGCGCCGAACACCTTCTCGGCGGGCACGGGCTTGGGCGCGGGCGCGGCGGCGGGCTCGGGCGCGGCGTCGCCGGGCGAGCGCGGCGCATCGACGGGCCGCGGTATCGTGCGCGGCAGCAGGTTCAACTTCGGCCGCTCGCGGGGCCGAGCGTCTGTGGGAACAAATTGCACTCACTCATTTTTTTTTAAGGTGACGGGTAGGGCACACTAGTGACGCCCATCGATTTTATTTTTTAGCTAAAAGACCGGATATATTTTAAACAATTTCGGGGTACCAATCTTTCGGAAAACACGTATACTATTTATTTAATACTTATAGTTAATTAACTGTTTGGTCTGCTTTTGCATTCGAATTTTGGATTACCGCCAAAAGTGGCCACTTTTGGCATGAATCAATTTTTCGCGTACAAAAACCGGCCAAGTGCGAGTCGGACTCGCTCAGTGAAGGGTTCCGTAGCAGCAAGTAAGATATATGGAAGGTAAATTGTGGTTTACGGTTATAACGTATTAAAAAAACTACTTACTAGATCTAGTCCAAACCAATTTTCGTTGTTAGTTTTCATGATTATGTACATCATTTATTTTTTTTAGTTTTATAATTCCTTTATTATAGAGGTTAGAGGGGACACACACACACAATTTACCACTTTGGGAGCGTCTCTTGCGCAAAGTATTGTGTTTAGAGAAATCTAGGATGTTCTATGTTTGCCCAGATGGTCACTCTTATTTTTAAAATCGTGTATTCAATGACGTTTCGAATTCCGCAAGATTTTCGAAGACATCAATTAGTCCTGCTATCGGTCTGATGATTTAAAATGATGTTTTGATGAAGAATAACATCAAATTACTTGTTTTGAACAAAATGTATCTCGAACACTTAAACATAATACGTTACCTTCTTTAGGAGGATCCCGATCACGGTCGCGGTCCCCGAATCCTCGTCCACCGAATCCTCTACTATCCCGACTTCTGCGAATGTATAAATTAAATATTTATGTAATGTTAAGTTTATGTGCTCTGAATAAATATTTTTCTTTAATAAAAATTATTTTATTAAAATACGTAAATTTTCGATGATGATAATACTTTGTTTCATTCACATACCCAAATCCACCATCGCGTTCTGCTGTGCGGAAACCATCGCGGCCGCCGTATCCACTGCGCTCTCGGCCACTGTTTTTAATAAATACAAGATTGTTGTACATAATAATTGTTTCATTTGATTACTATAACGATAGTTGTAAGTTTTCATAATAAACAAATTATCCCTTTTTTTTGTTTCATTACGACAGAATGAATAAATGATGGTAAATTTGGTTTATACATTGCCTATAAATAGCCAAGATAAAATTCTGCAACGAAAATTGGCACGTACCGATCTTCTCCAAACCCGCGGTCCCGTCCGAACGAGTCCCGGCCCCCGTAGGGCGTCCGGGCCGGCTCCGGGGCCGCCCGCTCGCCGTCCCGCCAGCCGCCGGGCCGGTTGTCAGCGCTCGCTGGAGGCAATGGTATGATGCTTGTGACTATCTATGTTGTTTGCTTTCGATCTTAATATGAGATGAGTAAGAGACAGGTTCGTTTATTGTCTACAAGTTTATTTAGCGACAAGCCACGCAAACAATGAACGACAAGTGATCTTTTAAAGACTTTCAAGTTTCTACTAACTAACCTAACATGTCACTCAGAGTGAATGTTTGCAAGGAGAGCGAGCCAAAGACTAGTCTGAATTGAGTTACAGCATCAAGCTGCGTCGCAGATTGAGCTAATAAGCCGGTCGCAGATGGTTCCACAGACACAGAGGGCTAAGTCTCATCCGCAAGGAGTCCCCGACGATGCCCTAAGTACTTTGTTTTCTTGTACCACTGCCGCCGCTGTCAGCAGCGCCGCCGTCTAGCACGGTGAGGCCGCAATCAACAACATGCGATGACCTTTACTCAGACCTTCCCGAGACGTATCGAGTAACTTAGGTCACTGGTTTTGTAAATAAATTTTAAGATTTAATACAAAAAAAAATCCCGGCGATATAAAACAAGCCTTAATTGACGATCGATAAAATTCATCAAGGAATCCCGTGACCTTTGTACTCTGTGAGTGCGTCCCAAGTGCAACATTACAGCTCGCTCTCGCCGTCAACACTCGCTTATCATCATCGTGACGCAGTGCCTTGCGTAAATTTTGCGTGCACAGTTAAACAATGTTATCTGCACTCGATAACCGTGACAGGATTATTCAAATCAACCTAAATACTTTGAATGTACCTAGCATTTGGTTCCGTTTAGATAATACTGATTTGCTGATAATATAGTAGTATGTAGTTCTGATATTGTTAATCAACTTTGCAGCTATTACTAACATTCTAAAGAAAAATCTTAGAGAGAGGGTTTCCTGTTGACATCTTCAGTAAAATATAAAAAGCTTGCAGCCTGTAGGCAAATATTGGGTTAATGACCTTATTTTTAATGTCAATGTCCGTCTGTGTTTGTTCATTTACACAAACTGTTTACTTGAGGCGAGTTTTATGTCAACAAATGGTTGCTATGACAAATCCAATAACATTAAAAATATTATTTATTCTTATCGCGCAATAAGTTCAATCGAATTCGTTGTAGTCTAATTTATTTTTTAATATACTTTTACCTACTTAAACTCTTTCAGCGCATTTTATGTAGATTACGATTATGCTGGTAGAAAAGCCTATGAAAATCTGACAGTCTTGCGGAGTGACTTGAAGATTCTTTAATTGTCGAGAAGCCACATTATGGCGTTTTAGGATGTCGCAGCGGGTTCGGGTAGTACGTTGTTCCGCAAATGTTCATCCATAATGGGGATTGACAAGAAGGGATTTCACGGATGTTCATGGGCGGCGTTGATTACTTTCCATCCGGCGACTAGCTTGCTCGTTTGTCCCGCTTCTAGTATAAAATAAAATGAGTTATTGGTTGGTAGTATACAGCAGCCCATGCGGCGGTAATATGACATCGCTTTTACGTTGGGGAGTCAATGGTAGTGTAATAATTTTTTTCGCCGCACCATTGTCCTTTCTGCATGATCCAATGGTTGACTGGTAGAGAAGGCCTCTGGGCATTAAGTTCGCCTATTGTATCGTTTTGTGAAATAAAGTTTTAAATTAATAAAATAATAGTGCACCTACCACGCGGCCCACGCGGCGGTCACTCTCGTGTATATGCCGGTAATGTACGCATCAATAGGGTATTTGACTACTCGAGATTTTACAAAATATAAATAATTTATCAAAATATAGGTGCCAATAGCAAAAATTCTCAATTAAAAATATAACGTCTAGCCGGTTTTATGGTCATTCAAAGATTCATGGGCAAGTCCATTTTAAAAGTATAAAATTATTTAAAAAAATATTATACCATTGACTAACCCATACAATTTGCACCAACTAGTATAATAGAATCATAGACATAAACGGAACATTTGATATAGCTACCATACAAAATTCAAATGAAATGCATACAAAATACTGTCATGTGACATCACATCTCAGTAGCCATTTGTATGGAGCGTTTGGGTTTGCCCAAAATAATGTGATATTAAAGTTGTGATAACTCAGGTAGTTTAAATGAGAATCAAGTAATTCTTTCAACGGTGTTTCTATCATTGAGAGGTCTTTTGATTACAAAAAATAATAAAAATAGTCAAATGGGTCGTTCTTCTTTTTTATCTACAATGAGCCAAACTTACAAATCAACATTTAACTTTTATATAACAGACTACAAATGATAAATAGTATGTCCTAAATATTCATTAATGTACTACTTTATATATGGACTAATACATGATGTAAAATCTAATTGGATAAAAGAAAACTTTTAATTGAAATGACACCTCCGTCCGTCCCCTGAAATTAGTGCCATTTACACCTCTGTCACGGCTTTATATATTTTTTTTAACAAAGTTTAAATCATGCTAAACTATCTACGAGGTGATAAAACAGTCATTATTTCATGTAAATTAGGAATATCTTGATGGTGTAACTTATACTTTTTTTTAAATTAATTACTTCTGGTTACTGAGGACGGCTCATTGTTCGATAAAAAAGAAGAACGACCCAAATACCGTATTAGGACAAGGGTTTGACGTCGGGGTGTGAAAGGTGGTGTACTCACAGTCGCGCTCGCGCTCGCGGTCGGGCCCGCGGTCGCGCGCGGGCTCGCGCTCCATGTTGCGCGCGCGCGCCTGCGGCTCCGGCGCCGTGCGCGGGCCCGAGCGCCAGTCGCCCATCGTGCGCTCCGGGTCGTAGTCCCTACACATACACACGTTACTACTAACCGCTCGAGCGTTTAGCCCCTAATGGACAACATTTCATATTTTTAACATGTCCATATTGATTTTTTATATGAAAATAGACATAAAATGAACAGACCCATATTTTTTCTTTTTTCAAAATTTGGCCATTTTCATGCATAAAATAATTATTAAAATTCTTTATATTCTAAATAGACGTAAGCGCCAAATGACGTCATCGGACGGCTGAATACAGCGATATTCCTTTGCTTATCATTGTTTTAATAAAAAAAGGTACTACTGTCAAAGGTAAATAATACTAGTGTCAACATTGTCAACGTCATTCATTCATTCAACGTTGACAAGTTGTCTTTTTTTTTACAGTTGCATGTCATGGGTCTGGCATTTTGTAAATTTAAAACTATAATGTGCTAAGCAAAGAAATATTTTACATTCTGCCGTCCGATGACGTCATCTTACGTTTTTTAGTTTTTAATTTTTTTCTCAGTAAATAAGCAATATAAAAAATTTATAAATATATATTCGCGCAGCGGAAAAGTAAATAAAGAAATGGTATTTTTTGTTTCAGAGCTTAGCAATTTTGAAATGTTGTCCATTTTATATTCTAGCTCTAATGGTGAAAGAGAAGACGAAAAAATCAGAAGGATTGAATTAATAGCACGGCCTCACTGAAAACCCGCGAGAAGCAGTGCTTGAGCTCTGTTTTGCTGAGTAAGTGTGGGTGGGCTTCTTTCTTCCAGGGGAGGAAGTGGATATGTAACTCCACTGGTGGATACGGGTATCCATGGGTGACGGCACTCGGTTTCCATCTGGAGCCCAATTCTCGGGCTCGTGACATTTATCATCATACGACATATATCACTAAAACATAGGTTTTTTGTATGGATTTCATGTCACCATCCGCCATGTTTTCAAAATATTACGAGTAATTCTCGTGATATTTTCTTCGGCTTCAGGTGATCCATCTGCTTGTCTGTCACCTATTATATAAAAAAGTGTCCTGAACATTTAATTGCAACAACAGAAATAAGATTTTATCAGAAATCATGTTATCAGAAACTAAGAAACGAAATAAACATCAGAGACACCATTTCTCGTAAGAAAAGAATATTTTTTGCGAGATTAACAACTTTTTGTAACAGCTGATCTATATCACAATCAAGCTCATATTCGCCTGACACCATTAGTGTACAATGTATTCATAACACAAAGTATTGAGTTTTTATAAATCATACCTCTCCCTGTCGTTTCGGCCGCCGCGGCCCATGCGCCGGTCGTTCTCCTGTGTCGAGACGCCTATTCTTATCCGCCGCCCGCCTATTGTCTACGCAACAAAAGGATATTGCTTTTACAAACGATCTTACCAACATGCTTGTCTATTATCTCTAACTAAAATTCAAACAATGTAAAATTTTCGGGAATATAACAGGACATCCATTGTGACACTCCCTTTTGGGACCAGCAGAGCAAAGGACTTGTTTTTAAGCTTTTGTATTGTTTTCCAGTAGTACGAATTTTTTTCCGAGACAAAGAAAAGTCCTTTACACTTTTTATAAAATAATGTTAACTTTAATGTTGTCATGGAAGAGGAAAGTTATAAATAACAAATAAAGATATTTACCAGGTCTGGCATGTTCATGGCGTTAATAAGACTTTCTCTGTCTTCAAAGTCCACATATCCATATCCTTTGAGACGGTCACTCTCCCTTGGTAGTCTCAAGTTGATAATCTGAAAAATTCATCACTCATTAATTTAATTTTGTTCTTTAATGTTACATGAACTAAATGGGGTTCATTCCTAGCATAATCTTGAGTACCTGGAAGTTGTTATGAATAATTAATTTATGTATGGTGTAAAAACTACATATTATTATGTCATCTAATACCAGATTAATATAAAGAAAGCACTTGGATAATCTGGATTTACTCTGCCCTATTTATCCTTTCAATCTTCAATGAAACTCAATAACATTTTCATTGTCTCTATGAGATTCTATTCAGTCGCTCAGCATCCAATGCACATAATTGACAGGAAGGGCTGGGCCCGGCACTACAATTTGCGCTACAAGCTCAGGATGGTACCTCGATGTTTTTTTCTTTTATTTCCACCATTTTCGGTATATTTTTAGTAAGTTCTAACATGCACTGTTTGGACATGGGATGAGAGTGCCTAGTAACGAAAGGTATAGTGATTGCGGAAAGGATAAAAGGACTGCTCCCTAGCAATGTTGTTAACAACTGTTTCCAAGAACCTTGAAGGAGCTCAGCTGGATGAATAGATATGGATGCATGTGAGATTATCCTGAGGCCTAAAGACGAGGAGCCTGAATGAAATGGATAGACAAGCAAGAAAAAGAGAAGATTAAGTTCCAACATCAATATTACTTTCTTATTTAAAAATTAGACAGAAAGCTTTTAAGATATGTGATGGATGACTGTTGATGATGAATAAACATGTACCTAAATATTTAAAATTAAAAAAGAATTATTCTTTTAGTTTTACCTTAAGTCCTGCAAATAATTCGGTGATGGCGCTCTCATCCACATCATAGGGCAGGTTGGAGATGTGAGCGATGTAGGGGGGTCTCTTGGGGATGGACTCGTCGTCCACGGCGAGCCCCCCGCGGGCGGCGCGCGACGCCGACGGCAGCACCACCGGCGCCCGTGGACGGGACGAGTATCCCCCATAGCTGGTTTCCGCTGAAAGAAAGATTTGGTCCCAGTTGGTTATAACTCAATTCAATATTTTATTTGCATTTCACAGTGTACATTATAAGATAAAGTTCAGTAGTGTCTTGTAAACCATTTGTTTTCCTTAAATTTATTTGTCATATTTTATTTAGATGTTATAAGAAAATGTATTATTTTCAACAGATAATCCTTTTTTACTTATTGTATGACAGAAAATTCCATGCACCCCTGATAACCTGGGAGGAAGTGGAAGTGGTCATCATGAACAATTAATAACTAATAAAGTCAGTAACAAAATATAACAAATCTGTTCTTATCCATATATATATATATATATATATTTTTTTAATCAGCCTATAAACTGTCCCACTGCAGGGCTAAAGGCCTCCATCATAGAAATCAAGTTATCGTTACTATGATGGGATTAGGCTTAATCACCACGCTTGCCAAATGCCGAGCTATGTCCAAAAAATTCGAAACATACATTTCGTTGGACCCAGGACCCTGAGATCACGGCCCGGTACTTATACCACTAGACCAATAGGGCGTTCATATTAAACACTCATGAATATAAAATAATAAATAATATGTAATCTATTGCTTCTTGTTATATATAATGACACAGCAATATAGAAAGTTTCCTAGAACATACAAGGGTTAATTAGGTAATTGAATTGTTTCTACTAATCACCTTGTTTGAACACTTGGTAAATACTCAAGTAGTTAGGTAAACTTGCAGTTAAAAGACATCTTTATCTTGTTGTGTAAATGTGTATAAGCAATTTATTATTGTGAAAATAATGATGCACGGTGATTTCATACCCTATAAAAAATAAAGACCCTCAGTTAAATAGGGAGCAGGTCAATGAAAGACTAGTCTGAATTGAGTTGTGACCAAAGCCATCTCGTAGATTGTGCTAAAACAGCGGGTCACAGGGGTTTCCAACAGTGACACCATTGGCACCTCCTACCAGCCTTACCAGGCCAGTCAGTCCTAGGCTCAACACTGCACTGTATTTTCTGGTTCCCCCACCTTCCTTTTGAAAGAAGCATCCGGCTAGAATGTATTAAGGAATCACAAAGACCTTCACTCAGACCTTCCCGGGGCGGAGAGAGCGACTAGCGCTCGTTTGTGCGCCCCATGTACGAGATTAACATTGACTTGCCATTTCCCTTTCTTTCATCATAGGGTCGAGAGCAAAAGGAACAGAAATGAGTAAGACACACAATAGAAAAAGGAATACATACGTTCATCATCTACTGAATCTGCCCAGCTGTTTGCTGTGGGGATTGTAGTCGGCTCTGCAATAATATCTGTAATGCTGGCCGGAATCCATTTTGCTTTCTTTGATTTCTTGCCTGCAATAAAATTTGATATATGTGGGTCATTGAATCGTGGGTTTAATCAAGGATGCTAATTGAAATAACATTACTGAAGGATAACGACGCGATGACGCATTGTAAGTGAACGACCTAGTCCGATTTAGGAAAGCGGTTATTCGTGGACTGGATGAAAGGACAATTTACATTTGAAGCACATCTGATCACGAGAGGAACTCTTAACTTGTACCGAACGGAAATAAAATGATACTACGCCTATAATATTACATACTTTTGCAAATGATGAGTTTGAAAAGTTAAGAAATGTGGCCACGCGGTAAATCCAAACGTCCGCAAAGGTGAAATGATGACACGTTAGCATTATTAGATAACACTCTTCAGTAAGCGGAACTACTTTATAATATAACTAAATCACATGCAATCAAAATAAAGTATTAAAAAATGAAATAAGTTCACTAATTTCAATGAATTTTAACATTTTTTCACGTGACAAAATTAATGAAACTAACCTGTAGCGGCCATATTACACGGCTGGGGCCAATGTTGCCACTAAACGGAACTCGTTTATTTACTAATAACACTAGATATAAAAACTCCTACCATTAACTGTCAATATCTACTAAAGATTAAAATATCGGAGAGGTAATGGTAGAGATCGGCTATCAAAGAAGTCCCGTGAAAAGCACGCTTCAGTCACCATCAACTTTATAATTTGAGCTTTATGTTCATACACACAAGGAGTATAAAATTATAGTTTACATGTTTTATATTATTTTTTTTTTTTTTTTTATATATCTACAATCAGCCTATGCGGCTTTAATTAGATTTGATGAACGATTTTATAATTTTTAGAGAGGGCACATCCTATGATGTGTCTTCTCGTTCTTATTTCCTTATTTGAGTTTATATAGACGCTAATCGCATTCTTTTCAATCGGAACAAGCAGTTGTCTGTATTGGTGAGCTCAGTAGCTAGATGATTGGTGTGCCGTTCAAGACGTTTCTTATAGGCTATAGAAGCTTTCTCTATTTCTTCGTTTACTGTGGGGATTTCCAGGTACTCATGCACTTCCGAGTTCCGTGTGAACCATGGCGCATTGGTCAGTGTTTTCAGCACTTTGTTTTGGTAACGTTGGAGGATTTCCACATTCGAGTGACTTGACGACCCCCAGAGTTGTATGCCATATATCCAAATCGGTTTGAGGATACATTTATATATAAGGAGTTTATTTTCCAGATTTAGTGTTGACTGTCTCCCCAGCAGCCAGTACATATCTGCAAACTCTTTGTTTGCTTGTTCTCTTTTGGCTTTAATATGATTTCGCCAAGTAAGTCTCCTATCCAGGTGCATGCCCAAGTATTTGACTGTTGTTTCCGTGGGCAAGACAGCACCGTTAAGCGTCACTGGAGAGCAGTCCCCTTTCCTTAGTGCAAACGTTACATGGACTGATTTTGTCGTGCTGGCTCGGATTCTCCACTTCTTCAGCCATATTCCAATTTCATCGAGAGATCCTTGGAGTTTTGCAGATGCAGTATTTCGTATTGCAGATGCAGTATACTGCAATCCTCTCATGTTCCGAGGATTGCAGTATCGTCAGCATAAGTTGCAGTCACAACACCTTCAGCGGTTGGCAAGTCAGCAGTGAAGACTGTGTATAGGACAGGACCCAGCACTGAACCCTGGGGTACTCCTGCTTTTATTTCGCATAAAGATGATGTGCAATCATCGCAATTGACCTGGAAGGTTCGGTTTTGCAGATACGATTTCAGTAGCATGTATGCAGTATTTGGCAGGTGAAGTTTTAGCTTATATAAGAGTCCCTTGTGCCATACACGATCGAAAGCTTGCTGAATATCAAGGAATACAGCTGAGCAGTATTTTTTTCTCTCTAGCGCTTGTCGTATTGTATGAGCTACTCTGTGTACCTGTTCCGTTGTCCCATGGTTTGTGCGAAAACCAAATTGGTGGTCTGGTATAACATTTTTCTCCATTAGTATTAGCAACAGTCTTTTCAGCATCAGTTTCTCAAAGACCTTTGACAGTAGAGGAAGTAGACTTATGGGTCTATATGATGTGATCTCTGTAGGAGGTTTTCCCGGTTTGGGGATCATGTTTATGACGGATACCTTCCACATATCCGGAAAATACTGCAATCTGATCATTGCATTAAAGAGGATTGTCAGCAAGATAATACCTTTTTTTGGTAATCGTTTAAGGACTTCTGCCGTTATTAGATCAAATCCTGGTGCCTTTTTTTAGTTTTAAATGTTGGATAGTGTGTCTTACTTCTGCCGGATTCACCAGTTTCAAAGGGAGAGCCATCTGGTAGTCCTCGTTCAATGCTTCATCAATTTCCTTCTCAGTGTCTGAATTGTCGGGTTCGTTGGGTTGAAATACATCTTTCAGAAACCCAGCAAATAACTCTGCCTTGTCTTGAGGCTTTCTCGACCAGTTTCCATCAACTTGCCGAATCGGAGGTATGTGTTCCTTCGGTCTTTTCAATGATTTTGTCATTTTCCAAAGAGTGTAGTCATCTGTCCTATATGGGGATAAAGTCCTTAGCTTGTCTTGCAGAGTATTGTTCTCGTTTTCTTTTATTATTTCTTTCAGCCTTTTTTGAATTTTGTTGAGCGCCTTTTTGTCTTGACGATTCCTGCTGTTGTGCCACTGGTGTCTTAATCTTCTCTTTAAAGCTTTTAACTCTCGTATTTCTAGAGTTGTGTCCTGTTTTTGTGGTTTAAATGCTATGTGTGGAGTCGACAACCAGGCCGCTTTCTGTATCAGATTTGTGGCATAAAATGCTATATCTTCTATATTATCCACCGTTCTTAGTGGTACGCACAGATTAACATTTTCATCAATATAATCTCGAAAGGCCTCCCAGTCGGTTTTATGGTTATATATTGTATCACGTGGTTCTTTCCAAATTACCGTGGTGCTTATTGTACATATCACAGGTGTATGGTCTGAGGATCCATCTAGGCATGACTCAACCGTTGTGTAAAGTTCTGACATACCCTTAGTGATGTAAAAGTCGATGAGATCCGACGTTTTTTTTGGGTCCGATGGCCAATAGGTCGGTTCCCCTGTTGATAATACATTGAGGCTATTACCATCAATTGATTTTTTTAGTTCTCGACCTCTGGTAGTTGTCAATCGAGAGCCCCAAAATGTGTGCTTGGAATTCCAGTCTCCCCCCACTATGTATCTGCTCCCGAGTCTATGGAAGAATTCGGTAAACATTTGTTCATCTATGCGATGTCTTGGTGGACAATACACTGCAGCAACATTTAGTGATCCCTGCCAGTCATCTACAGATATTATTGCGGCCTGTATATGCGCATGTGTAAAAATTGTAGTGACGTGGTGTCTTATGTGCTCCTTGACTATTACAGCGGCTCCAGCATGTGATGTGCCATCTGGATGGTTTGCGTAGTACGTATTATATCCTTTTATTTTAACCACTTTTTGGTCTGTCATATGTGTTTCGGATATTAATAATATATCCAGTTTGTTGTGGTTTATTAAGAGCTCTGCTTCTGGCTTATTGGGAGGTAAGCCATTTATGTTCCATGAGCCAATACGTAGGTATTTCATGGCGACTGCCGGGCTATTAGTGTGGTAAGGAGTCCCATTAGGGTCCCTATTTGTTGGATAAGTGTGTCAATCTTTTCTGATTGTTTTATTATAATTTGCTCTAGTGAGCTTGTTGACTGAGGATGCGTATTCTCCTTTCTCGCATTTGCGGTTTTGGGTAACTTTCCAGATGTGCGTGGAGTGTTTGTTTCCTGATTGCTTGTAAATTGTTGTGTGTTGTGTTTGAGGGGTTTTAGAGGTGGGAAATCTTCCATACGAGTTTGGAATGTTTTAACAGATTTTATTTTATCTATAAAAGCTTTCCTGTCATAAGCATGCACCATTTTTCGTGAACGAATCTCCTTGTAGACCTGGCATCCTTTATAGTTGGCTGGGTGGTCTCCTTGGCAAAGGGCACAGGTTGCCGGTGAGTTTCTATCTTTTTTAGGGCAGTCTGTAGTTTTGTGTCCTTTTGCACATTTAACACACCTGTAGGGGCGCATACAGTTGTTTTTGGTGTGTCCATATTGCTGGCACCTGGCGCACTGTGGTATTTCAGTTGATTTCCTTGGATCCTCAATCTTGACTCTAGTGTGGTATATGTATTCTATGTTTTTTATTTCTGGATTATTAGGACTAGGTTCGATGTTAACGAAGAACATGTTTAGGGGCATTTTATTTTTTCTTGACATTGCACAAATTATTTCCCCTCGTACCTTGTTCCCTGTCTTTTCTATTTCCTCAATAATGGCAGATTTAGGACTGGTGTGGTGTAAGTTCTTAATTACGATTCTGTAACTTTTATTTTGTTTCGGAGTGAATGTATGACCAATGAGGCCATTATTCCGGATGAGTTCTATTAATTCTTTATATATTTCAGTGGTTTGAGTCATGACTCTTAGCTGATTTCTGTTGATGATTTTATATGAATACCTGTCACTGGATATGGTCTTATTTAATAGTTCAGTTAGTTTTGATAGGTCCTCAATTCCATAGAGTATAATTGGTGGTGGTTTTCTTGCTTTTTTGGTGTAGGTTGATGAATTTTCTGATGTCTCTTCCGTTAGATCCACTGGAAGTGCGCTGTATCTGTTAGAAGTGGTAATTCCTATTTTTTCTTTATTAATAGGTTTCCCAGTTTGTGGAGGACTATTAGAAATTTTCTTCCTTTTGGGGTTGCGTTCTGTAGGCATTCTTTGCCAGGGGGGAGGGCATACTTCGTTGGCAGTATCATCTGTGACATCTATTGCTGTAAGAGACACTGTTGGCAAATTCTTTGACTCAGTAGTGTTGACGTTTCCTGCTGAAGAAGATCTTGGTTTTGTGATGAATAGGCTTGGGTGGAAAGCCTGTTGGGTTAGTTTTTTAGTTCCGCCGCTGCTGCTGCTGCCAGGAGCATTTACAGACGCGGGAGCCTGGTCGCCCACTCCCGCGCAGTCTTCGGTAACATATTTCACACTCGTTGGCCCGGGTACCAACGAGCGCCGGGGGTTAGCCGGTTCGCATGACAAATCAACATTCGTATCGCTCATTATTTCCATATTTTTTTTAAGTGGGGCATACACATGTAGCTTTCCCAAGGCGCCATGGCCACACTTTTAGGAGGGATTTAGTCCTCCTTGGCCTGTGGTGTGCCGTTAAACAGGTTATTTGACCGCCGCCTGTTGCTCGGCGTTGTTGTCCGTTTAGCACCACCCGGGGGATACGTGTAGGGTGGGCCTAGGAGAAGGTGGTAAATCCTACGGACGCGGACAACTTCACCCCCCTGTTTTATATAATCAATTATTATCAATGTGGTTGCGGGACTTTATTGACACAATGGGACCAACTGGCAAAGTGGCGCTATAGTCCATTCAGTATCTGAATGAAGGTGAATTGGCGAGGCAAAAATAAATCAAAACATTTAACCAAACAACTTCAAAATATAGCAAAGTGTGTCGTTCTTAGAGAGCTTTTAACTATCGCCGCTAGGGAAGGGAGTGCTCAAAATCTTTGCCTCGCCAATGACGGGTGTATGTACAGCCAGCGAATTTGTCAATTTTTCTTAATCACAGTGACGCGCCGTAGCGCGAATGTCGCGACTCAAAAGTCTAGGGATGTTATTTATTCCGTTCGTGTAATATTTTTTTTAAGGTCCTTAAAAAAGTCATTAGACGAACACTAGCGAAGCCAATCAATTTTAATTTTTAGCTACTAAACTGGATCTATTTTATACAATTTCGGGGTTACAATCTCTCGGCAAACACTTATACTATTTATTAAATAACCATGCACAAATGTTGGGTCCGTGCACAAACACGAAAAATTGATTCACGCCAAAAGTGGCCGTGTTTGGCGTGAATCAATTTTTTGCGCACAAAAACAGCTAAAAATTAAAATCGATTGGCATCGCTAGTGCGCCCTACCCGTCACCTTAAATTATTAACTTACACACTGATTTTTAAATGCTATTTCATGCAAGTCCTGTCAATCAGTGTGTGAGTAGATATTAAGCAGTACATTTTTTATTTGTATATTGAACTCAATGACTCAATACACGCATAGAGTAAAGCAATGCGGTACACGGATTACAACACAATCTATTTTAAAAAACTATGTTTTTGTTTGCCAGTAGCCAAACAATAATTTGCTAATAATGAAACTCTTTCATTCGAATTCATGCCGAGGAGGACAAAAATAATCCACTGTATGCCACTGCTATAGATTTCTACTAAAAACTACCACTCCGCTAATATCAAGTGTTCTAATGCTATTAACAAATATATATTTATTCAAGATGGTGGATATTGAATGAAACAGAGAAAAATGGCGGGCTTTTTGAGTTTTTTAAACTTTTGATGCGATGGATCGATCGAAGTTTTGTTGGTCTTGTAACAAATCAGTAGGGCACTCAGCCACTTCAGCCAGCTCCAAAATTATCGTCAAAAATCACCTTTACCACTAAAACGTTAAATATTTTGTTATTCGAGAACAAATGACAACAAAAACAAATGAAAGTATAAGTTACATTCATTTGTTGTCCCTTATTATGGTGTACTTTCATTTGCTGTCATTTGTTCTCGAATAATAAAATAATGAAATGCATCTTGGCGTATACTGACGGTTGTCTCGTGTTAAATACTAAGATATTTTTGCTAATTTTGAACGCTAAGATCATTTTGATGCTGACTGTACATAGGTATGTACTGTAATAAGCTACCTATTCTTGAAAACTTTTGTTGAAACCAAAGCACATTAGGTTTCAACCCTATAGTTGAAACTGGATTTTCGTATCATGGACAATTTTTATCTTATACCACCTTATTATAAATCGCGATCTAAAGTTACTACCCTAGGTAGTACCCTAGGTACTAAAGCTCATGTCATCCCGTTTTAACACGCAATGTCAAAAGGGGCTGGCACAATTTTTGCTCCGGAGCTATCCCACAGAGTACTTTTTAATATAGGAAAGGCTATAAGGGGGTTGGGGAGACTCTGGCACAGATAACTAAGATATAAGGGTTAAAGTATGAATTTTCCGTTTTTTTTCTAGACACAACAAGATGATTAAAAATCATATTAAATAACCAAAACGTTACATACTGGTAGTATATTTAGATTTTGATTAAAGACCATATTTCTAACATTTGTAATGTG
The DNA here is from genome assembly GCA_019059595.1 of Marasmia exigua. NCBI lineage: Eukaryota > Metazoa > Arthropoda > Insecta > Lepidoptera > Crambidae > Marasmia > Marasmia exigua. The sequence continues at coordinate 21,253,606 of CM032471.1, forward strand.
CTGATTGTATAATAATGTATTCTTGATGCAGAAAAATAATATCTTGAAATTGACTCCTTTTTTGTTCGACTGAATCTTAGATTAAACCTCTATTTAATTTAATCTAAGGACAGAATTGACGTACTTATTCATCAATCGTAACTTTTTAAATAAAAAATGCTTTTTACTGAAAACCTAATCCCTATTGAGTAATTGAATGTAGGTATTTATTACAAGATTAGTATCTAGGTAGATAGTAGGTATTTATAGTGGATTGGTTGACTTCAGCAACACCACTTTTCAAGTGTAGTGTTATAAAATGTTTCCTAAAGTGTATGAAGTGTTAAAAATATTATTTTACACTTTTCAGTTCGTGGTTTTTTCGTAGAATTTGTTTATAATACTTATATAAGACTAGACTGCGCCCGCGGCGTTACTCACTCAGTTTTAGTCTTTATTACAGAAGTCTTCATTCAAACTTCAAACTCGCTCTACTACCCTTTAGGGATAGAACATTAAAAAGTCACTTATTTATTTAAAACCGGTGCCCATACATCAATTATAAGATTCTAACTTTTAAACTGTCTAATCCCCCATACTGAATTTCATCCCCTGATAATTTACCCCATCAACGGGTGATCTTCCAAAAACGTATAAGTGAATTAATTTTTAGTTTAATTCTACGTATATTTATCATTTTTCATTTTCCTAACATAAAAGATGACGGACTTCCATACAAACTTCGAACCCCCCTTTTCACTCCCTGAGGGGTTGAATTTATAAAAATGTTAAAACAACTTGATCTTGGTTTAAAATAACGAGAACGTATAGCGATTTTCAAGATTCTTACTTTAAAATGGCTAAACTTCATACTAGCATTTCATCCCCTATTTCACCCCCTTTAAGGGTGATTTTCAAAAAACTTTAAATGGGTTTTTTTATTATAAACTATTAGTCTGAATAAAAATTTTCACATTTTAAACATCAAAGATGACGGACTTTCATACAAACTTTTAACCCCCTTTTTACCCCCTTAAGGGTTGAATTTTTAAAAATCTCTTCTTAGTACTAACTTTCACTATTAAAGGAAACCCCTTCCCAAATTTCAAATTTCCTTTTACATATGTATAGATATGTAAATAAGGTATGTAATTTCAAATGTTATACATGTAACAACACAATTATTGTTTGAATAGTTCTTTAATTGTAATAGTATATTGAAATATCCATAGAAATATATATTATTAAGTAAAAAAATAAGTAATATTAAATTGTTGGATATTGTGTCATCATCATCATCATCTTAGCGTTTTGTCCCGTTTGCGTCCCAAGCTAGCTTCGGAGCCCGGGGTCTGCTTTCCTACATCGACTCCTCCATTTCGCACGGTCTTGTGCATCCCTAATGGTCAGTTTACATGTCATCCTTTACGACGCGATGTCAAACCACATAAAACGCGAAGAAGGCCGCCACATTGAAGGTTCCCAATGTGACAAACCAGTTTTTTATCTCCTATGCAAAGCACCAGATAAGGAACAAAACCGCCGCCATGTGGCAGGAAGAATATAAAAATGATACTGAAATCTCCCTGATTTCCACCTCGTTCCCTACAATTACTGACAATGGAGAGTTAAATGCACAACAAACTACGTTCGAGCTAACGCAATTTCTCACAGGGCACGGCTTTCATAAATCCTATCTTAAGAGATTTAAAATCATTGACAACGACAAATGCCCTTGCGGCGACAACTCTATACAGGATATCAAACACCTACTTGAAAGCTGCGCTATCTTTGGTAGAGAGAGGCAAGACCACGATATGGTGTGCAGTAACAATCGGGTTCATCCTTATAGAATTCTATAAGGATGAACGAGTATGAGTTCGGTAATTACCGAACTCATACTCGTAACCAAAAGTGAACCCATCGAAACATTCACTAAATTAGTGACCACAATCGTATCCCGTCTGAAAAAGATAAATAAGAAACAGAACACCGCTAAGCAAATTCCTAACTTGTTTTGAGCTGGATCCTATATCCATTGGCAGGAGATAGCCAAACAAAGTTCCATAAAGTCACAAATAAGCTCTATAGATTATACACATTGCAACTTAAAATATAACTCACTGAATCCCTAAATCTTGGAAAAAAAAACACACCGTTTTGGGTCTACCCCTTCTGTCGGGCCCCAGTGGTGGTGGCATGGACATACATTTGTTTCCCACGTAGCTATCCGGTTTACGCAGAACATGACCGTACCACAGATATTATAATACACCGTACCAACGTAGGCGACTCTCCTGCAGTTTGTCTGTCACACATGTAGGCTGCCACGCAGTGCGCGAGTTCCGCGTAACTCCACGCATCCAACGCAGCATATTCATCTTCGTGACATGCTGCTCTTGCTTGTGTCGCTCAAATACAGGCCAAGTTTCACTGCCATATCAAAGGAACGGCATAATAAATTGTTGAATATTGTGTATTAGTGATTTGCACAGACTTATGTTGTGGGCTATTGAATTAGGGTAAAGCCTGTAATGATAGTTGCAAGGTATGTTTTAAATAAATTCTTACCGCACAGTCTTTTAAAAACCTAATAATAATAAAGTAAATCTATGTATCTATCTATATTATGTAATACATATAACTGAAGCAATAAATGATTGATTGATTGATTGAGTCAAAACAAGGGTGCTTGATGGTAAGACGCTACTGCAGTGCAGCTCATGGACGTCTGCCTGCAACTCCAGAGGACTTGCATACCTACCCTTGAATACTTAGGTAAATAGGTACTTGACGTAAAGCTATAGTCCCTTTAACTTTATTACTACCATTTTCAAATAAGTAAGCAGCTAAATTAGTTACTTACATTATTTGAAAATAAGGCACACACTTACTACGTTTAAGAGTAGGTAAATAACAAAATATATTTTGTTATGACATATTTGTCACTGGTGGGCTTTCTTATGTCATAAAATTACTTATAATAACCAAAACAGACAGTCCTACCTATTTAAAGGTAGAATAAGAAAGGTTTATGTCCGAAAATCATTAACCGATTTGGTCCTCCGAGCCGGACATCAAATTATTACCAGCACCCAGATAGATCAATGCCTACACCTAAGTTTAGCAAACCATCCTAGTAAAAAAGGATGTTATTGGTCTATCTCAGAACTGGATCTTGTTTTTTACAGTTACGTTTTTATGAGATCATTGCGATGTTTTCGGTTCTCAGCAACATAGAGCCTCTATTTCGGTAACAGGTCATATCTTGATTAGTCGGGTTGATTCTGGATAATTGTCTGGTCTGGACGTCGATCAAGGCGTTGCAAGAGGCAGCCGCGGCGGCCTGCGCTCCGCCAGCATGATGAACGCGCTGTAGATGGCATTCAGGTCGCGCACCGCTCCCGCGCGGACGTACACCGTGCTCGCGCCGCGCGTTCACCTCGTCCGTTAAACATTTCTATCGAAATTGTTTTTGTTCCGTTGCTTTTTTAGTCCCAACGGCCAATCTGCGAGCGAGTGCTGGCACTAAAAAATAAAAGTTTTGGTTAAGAAGGTTACTAATTCTTTTCTATCGTGACTGTTGGTGCCAATAAATTGAATTTGATCGAGGTGACGTAAAGCACGGTGCCGGTGATAACGGAAAGTGATGTGAGTTGTGTTGTGTTGCAATGTGTGGTTGGTGACGAGGTGGATTGTTGACGATGGGGTATGCGTCGACGGGTGCGGGGCGGGGAGCGCACGAGGCGCTGCTGGCGCGGCAGGACGCGGAGCTGAGGCTTATGGAGGCAATGAAGAGGAGCCTCCAGGCGAAGATGAAGAGCGACCGGGAGTACGCGCTGGCGCTGTCCGCCGCCGCGGCGCAGGGGCAGAAAATGGACAAATGCGAGGAGCTCAACGGTTAGATTCGACCACTTGATAAACAAAGCCTGCTCGAACTTATGTCACGCTATTCCTTTAGGCGTAGGTGTTATCTACAGTTTCTGGAATCCAATGGAGTTAATACATAGCATTAGGGATTTTATCGATCTCTTCGGCGAGTCTTAAAGGAGTGAGCAAAACAAAAACTACCCTCTAAAATCTTAATCCGTACCATTACCATTGTTGTCTAGTAAGACTAATAAGTTCCTTAGAACCTAAGTAGTAAGGAAAACACGAGTTCGAGATAGATTTAGTTTGTAGAATGATGATTTCTCCATTAGGGTATATTTCATTATTTGCATATCACATGGGTATATGGGTATGTGTTAATACTTTATCAGGCAAATATTTTCCTCTAGGTACGGCAGAGTTTTATTTTACTTCACTATATGAGGAACGCGTACATACATAATATAATAAAGGAACAAATTACCTGGTTTTTTTCTAATGGATGACTTATACCCTTTGTACGCTGCTTATCAATTGGTTTCTATAGTATTAAATAATACTAACAAATAAGTACAGGTAAGCATAGATAGTGCTAGTCCGGAATTTCCTTTGTTGATAACAAAACAGTGCAAGTGAGTTAAAAAACGATAAATTCTTTTAAAGTGAGAGATGATGTAAAATGAAAACAAAGTAGGTAGCTTCATGTAGTAACTAAGCTTTGTATGGTAAATATGACGTAGAAAAACTTCCCGAACAAAAGGATTGTGAGTGTCCATCAAGGTAAAGGAACTAACTCTATGTTCATTGTTCAACATTACTTTTACATGGAAAGCTTCTTTGACAACTGACATTTTTTTCCAGTAATGGTTCTTGGACATAACTTCGCACTTCGTAATTTCTCATTGGGTGTGCATTAAAGGAAAATGAACTACCTAAAACTAATTTATATTAGACCCTCAACATCATAAAATAAATGTTCCTTTGAATGCCAATATATTTGAACTAATTTGGAGTCCACATACGGTTTTTGTTATGTGATAAGATAATTGAGTGGCATGCGAACCGATGGATCACCTGATTGGTAAACGATTGCCGCCGCCCACACTCACAACACCAGTAGAGTCACAAATGCGCTGCCAACCTTTAGACTCATTTAAATGAAAATTTAAAACTTTATACTCTTGTTCCCTCCGATTAACGATTGGGTCTCTGGTGCCCTCAGGCACCCAATCGGAGGGAACAGGAGAATTATACCATTTCAGTCACACGGCGGACTGAAAATCTAATAGGTTTTGTAGTGTACATTTTGTATTGTATTGATCATTTCTGAATTAAGGACTCAAATCGTGATCGTATCGTAAATGTTTAGGTACCTACAGCTGTACCACGTTTATAAGTTACATTCGGCAAAATTCGTCTACGCAGAAGAGCAAGTTAAATCCGATTGATTACGATCCGGGACGATCCGTTTGGAACAGTGGTAGTGAACGCTGCCTTTGGTCCAAAGGTTGCGGGTTTAATCTCCGCACAGTACCAACATTTGTGTGCGTGAACATGTTTGTTTGTATTGGTCTGGGTGTTTTCTATGTATTATAAGTATGTATTTACAAAAAAAAAAAGTATTATATCTATATATTTGTAATCGACAGATCACCTGTGATCTGTGTTTTAATCCCACTGTTGATTCTGATATCCGTAACACAGGTGCTTGAGCTACCTATCTTGGAGTCAGATCAATGTATGTGATGTTGTGAAATATATATTTATTTATTATTTTACGATTGCGAAAGCAGTTGAAATAAGTACAGACTTTATTGCGTTACTTGGTTAAAATTTTGCCGCGTTTTCGAAAATAAGACTTCTGCGCAGGTACATTATTGGTGTAACTTATAAAATTGGTAAAACGATAAGCTTAGTCTTCACCTTTAGAATTGGACATATTGTAACAGACGATATACTTAATTGATTTCAAACCCCACCATCCCTCAGGATCGGTGATAGCGTCCGCCTGGCGCACCATGACCGAGGAGTGGGAGAGCACCAGCCGGCTCATCCGCGCCAACGCCGAGGCTCTGGAGTCCCGCGCGCTGGACCGCCTCACATCCCTCATGGCGGAGCGGAGGAAGGCGCGGAAGGTCTACCAAGAGGACCACTCCAAGATCTCCTCGCAGTTCACGCAGGTGTGTGACCAATATAATTAATACCTAGAATACTAGACAGCCTACCATCATCCTAAAAGGCATCGCATCTGTGTGGATGTCCTTGAGTGGCGGTGATGTAAACCGCTTTCTCGTCCACCTCCCTTTCTCTCTCTCTAATTTAAGAGCGATGCTCTTGTCGGTGGAGCCGTCTCCATTCCTCTCTCGACTCTGCCAGCACCTTTAATTTCTTGTAGGTACCTCCCTTTCTAATAAAACAATATTAAATTAATATGTAAGTAATATATTATTAACCCTTGGACCGATCAGGTGGTAAAAATTACGAAGAGTCAACACACACAGGTTGGATGAGAATTTAAATAAGTAGTTTAGGGTTATGTTACTCACTGCAATTTTAGACTAGCTCGTCTTAAGAAAGATTCTTTTCGTAAAAACCTTACACAGAAGAACATTTTATCAATATCGTTTTCAAATGGAACAGCCTTCTTTCAATATAAATGTGTTATAAGTAGATACCTATTATTACAAACCGTGATATTGACATTGATAACTTGCATTATATTAAAATAAATTACGACTTATATCAATAAATTCATGTATTTTTATTCATAGTATGCAAGTAGGTACAACGTATCGAATATAAATGATACCCAACTACACTATCAGAAAAGGTTTTGAAGAAGGTGCTTTATACTCGTAATTTTATCGAAATAATCTCGATTGTTACAAATATGAGGTACTTCCCTCAGTATTGCGTTGTATGAATAACTACTTAGTTATTTAATCCTTTTAGATAACATGCAGGAACAATAGTGCAACTAGAGCTTGTATCTAGTTCTTATCAGTGGCCTGCAATAGTATAGTATGGCCTATCATTACATTGGTATCACCGTATCGGATCACGTCCTGTCGATAGCGCGGTGACGCATACTGCTCTCGGTGTTCAAAACTGTTAAATTAGCCTGATACATCACGTATTCCTCAACTTTCAGAGCTGCAATATGCTCTAGTTCAGAGTTTCTCAAACAAACAGGCGCGACCCAGTACCTACCCGACTAATGAAATAAAATACCGAGTCGAACGCTTCTCTCATTATTTTCCACCAGATTTTAGGAATAAACTTTCCCAGTTGCTCTACGATTTTTCTACTTTCGATATTGCGCCTATTTACTGCAATAGAATCCAAGATCGTCAACGGCATCCTAAGCCTATGGTCAAGACCCAATTATTGGTTAATAATGCAGTACCAAACTTGGTTAAAAATGTTGCATAAGTCAAGAAGACATTACCTTCTGACAGGAAAACTGTTACCACCATAGACTTAGGATGCCGGCCTGCTAGGTTACCACCTTATTATAAATGGCGATCTAATGTTCTTATGGTACTAAAGCTCATGTCATCCCGTTCATTCAAAAGTTTTTTCCCGTTACTATCCTTAGTTAGCGTTTTGTAATAAGGGGGCTAGGTTTCGACAAAACAAAGATTTGGAAACGCTGGATTCAGTTTATTGCTATTGATAACATTCATCCTATTCAATACAATAACAACATTCTACGTGAGGAATTATTCACTCTTGTCACAGTGAATAATATCTTTGAAGCTTTTATATTTATAGGCTGGATAATAATGACGAAACGAGCTTTGAATAGTTCATCAGGTCCTACATAATTTGAAATGTCATTTGTAAAATAATTATACATTGGAATAACCATCAAAATGTTAATGCTTAAATCCACAGTTATATTAGACATCAAACGATAATTAACCACTTCGCAGTAATATAAACACGCGCATAAGATTACTCCTATAATTTAATTAAACTATGGGTAGACGATTCATAAATACCAGGTTGGATAATGTCTGGTCGGTTTACGTGAATGCTCATTTCAAGACGCTTGCGCCGTTAGGACCGGTTCAACCTCCAGTTCCTCGTCTTCCTATCGCTGATCTACTCCCAGAGCCTACATAATTAGGTCCCAAGCGGTGCCGTGAAAGAACTGTGTCGAGGCCGGTTTCCACAGCCAGCTTTCCCTATAGACTAGTACTACCGTAAGAGAACGCTTTCTATGTGGGCTAATCTTTCCTGTTCGAGGCAGCATCAAACGATTTCGTTACGACACCTGACATAGATGAACGATACCCAGTCGCCGGCAATGATAGCAATGATTATAATATCTGAGGCAATGCTTAATAATACAAACATACATCGATTGGGAATATGTATTCTGCATCTAACGTTGCACGTCACTGAAACGAGGGTTAAGCGGATTTATTTTTCCAGTGTATTCGTCGTAAACTTAAAACCTGTTTATCTGCATTAGGATTTGAAATCGGTGGGTTATCGCTGCGGCCGTTCGGCGCGTCTGTAGGATCGGGCGGAATGCCAAAATTTTCCCCGTGATGTAAATAAAACAAGCGATATTGGCGCCGTTTAGCTTAGCGTTACTTCCCATCTGTTAAAAAGAATATCGTTATCTATAAATTAGGTTGCTCCAGATTGAAACCTCGTTTGAAATTTTTCTACAGTATAATTATTATAGATATAATAGTTTCCTTTTGATCAGACAAAAGAGTAACAACGTATCAGTGTAGTGTGACTAGGTAATTTAGAAAGTTTCTCAGTTCTGAGGTACTGGGCGTAACCGACAGGAAGGATATTTGGTATGCGACGGAATGCACTTCATCTAATGAATGATTAACAACTTCGGCGGGCACGGCATTCCAATTGAGTCGATCGAAGAATCCGTTAGCATATTGTCTAAATTAAAGTTGAAATTGTTTCTTCAGTTTCTTGTTACAAATTGCATGTAAGATCTGATATATTATCGATTATGATAGTATTACCTACCCGAGTGAAGTTTACCGTAACATCTGAAAAAGGAAAGCAATCTTGCAGATTGATCAGTAAAACAAAGGCTGAGCCAAGATTACCGTACGGTGCAAAATGCAGGTTCCTCGATCCTGGGTGGGTCTCGCTCTGGCGGCATGGCGTCGCCTACGGTGTAGAGAAGGATGTGAAACATAATTCAGTGATTTCTAACCCAGTCGCGTAAAGTGACGCTCTGCATGGGGATTGGTCGCGCGGCACCTGTCACCGTTCATTGGCCCTGCTCAATGCTCCCGCGCCGCGCGTGCACCAGCGATTTCTTCTGCCACTTTTATTGTATTGTCATTATTTTCAGTTGTTTTTTATGGACAGGAAAACAAAACACTTAATATTATTTGAGCTTCAATTTTCTCGGAGGAACGTTTCTCATATCCTCTCATTTATGCGTCTAGAATTACACAAACGCAGGCGACCAAATAACGCGAAGGTGACATAATAAATTATGGTCGATTAATTTTAACGAGCTTTTGGTCGGTAGATCCTTTAGTCAAAGACATTCGGGTAATAACAATGAATCAATTACTGTAAAACCTTCACATAAGTAGTCATGTTTACTTAGAAATGTCGAAATCTTACATTATCCGGGAAAACCCATATTCCAGCGTCATTTGAGTTTCGAGGCTGATGACTAGGCCGGATTCGGCCTAGTTAGTTCTCTAGTGTGAATATAGCCAATACATATGTGCACTGTTAATGTTGAGTTCTTATTGGTTTTGCAATATAGGATAAAATTGAAGGCAATAGTGTCAGTGACGGCTGAATCTGTGCTGGTACACAAATACTTACCTGCGTTGCGAGTCGAACAAATAATGACACGTGCGATTGGTGCAGATGTGTCCACGTATTATGTTTTGATTTGGTTCCTGTACTGGACCTGAAGAATCGTGACCTGATAATCCATACTAGGAAGCTAAAGATTTAATTAATTCAATCATTGTAATCATCACACAAGTCTCTAGGGTGGTGATTTATCATCAAGAACTTTAATTGGGCGCATAATAGTCAAATTTAAGTTATATTAAAAACAACTTGTAACAGGAAATTAAAATGAATTTTAGATCACTCGGATATGAACTACCGCTGTACCTAGTTGCTAGGCGTAACTATTTCCGTGAAGTTGTTCTAGTTTTTCATTTGATCGTATTTTCGAATGTATGTCAGACAGAAAATGTTTTCAAAATTATTTTGAGACAACAAAAAAATTTGACAACTTTTGCGTCTTGTTTTTATCAACAATTTCACAATTTCTTTTATTCTTTTCTATTTTTTTTACTAGTAAATTATGCGTTAATTAGTAAAAAGATTAGATATTTAGTAAAAAGTTATGCGTAGGTTAGGTAGGTAAGTACCTAAGTAAGTATAGGAATCTAATATTATTCAACAGTAACTTTTAAGAAATCTGAAGAAAGAAGGCGCGCTCTTCAATTTGAATCTGAACATCAGAGGCTAAGAAGCGCTCAAGATGTGTTACTATTACATCATTGTCTTTCAGCTGATATTTCATTTGCCTAATTTTTGCTAGTTATGCCAAAAATTTTGGAACTTTGCCACATGGAATTAATAGCTATAGCATACACAATACATAAGAAAGTATCGGACGACAGCAAAACTACTTTTATTTAGATCGCGTTTTTCTTTGAGTTGATTTTTATTTTCTGGGTTTTCCTTCGCTGTTGTGTAATAGATATTCATGTTTCTATAAAAATATCTAGTGTAGAATGAATGAATGAATATACTTTTATTGTACCCAAAATAAAGTATGAAAACTTAAAAACTAGGTATGTAGATGTCATTAAATATAAATTAAGCTGTAAGTACAAAGGTAATCAGTAGGCGCCCACTACTAGCATTGTATCGATTTTTAATTTCATGTAAATTAATATTATTCCTCTGATTGTTGAATGCTACATTTTCCCAATATACCTAAGTAAAGATAGTTTTGTAGAAATACATATACCTACATTTTAGCTTAGCTCTCTTGTCTACTGTAGTTTAGTATGAAAACTATCTGTGATGATATTGTTACCTCCATTTATGTGAGTAAGAGCTGTGTCACCGCTAATGATAATGCCGTTACGTTAAAAAGTACTGAAGTATCACCGATATGTCGCATGCATGCTGCGCGCGCGTCGCTATTGTTGCGCAAGAGCTGATCCGCATCATCGGTGGGCGCGGAGAGTGAAATCGCCGATCAGTAGTGACGTTGGTACATGAGTCCACTTTTACTCGAGTGGAAAAAAATTGCCGTGAAAAATTGTAGATTAAACTTCATTGAAATTACGTCAAATCTAATGATGAAAATGTTGAAAATACCTGAAATTCACCAACCCCGAAACCCGCCGGAAACCTCACTTAATGAACGGCTTTATAATACCAAGGATTGCAACTTTAGCCCCCGAATCATAAATATTACCAAAGTTATCTGCGGTTTAAGCATGTTTCCGATTCGAAACAGCTTTAAAAATATTGAGTCCGCTCTTGCCGGTTTCCTTTCTGGTTTATTTCATCCTGGGTTACAACTGGGTATACCTACTTGATCAATATTTATTGATTAATAATGTGAAAAAGCCGTGTAGACAAAGACTACATGTTACCATGATGATTAGTGACTTGATTTCTAGAGTTTGTCAAAAAGACTCGAAATAATTAAAAGGTATTAAACTGAAGTCGCGTCACTAGCGATCAGTGAAAGTGCTGCCCTGACAGTTATCTAATTTTGATAGCCAAGCCACGGCTGTGATTATGCGGGACCACCTGGCCGACCACTCCGACCAGTTTGAGGCGATGGTATAGTCAGTAGCTCGCAGACTTCCTCTGGTCCCGTTAAGACGGATGCAAACGATGCCCTTATGAGATAGAACATTTAGAAGAAGTATTTACAGGAACGTTATCTTTTTAGGGAACTAAGCATACGTAGGTATATACCTAGATGTCTTAAACTTTTTAAACTATATCTGGGTGTGCTAGGAATCGCCCCCTATCTTCATCAGCTACTAAGTACTACCTACTTATAATACAGGGAATGCCATATTGAGTTTTAGACTAAGTCATCGATGTGATTTTTTTCTTATTATGACCTGGACACTACTAAATGGCATTAGGATTTGTACACACTATTGTGTTATGTTATGAGTTTAGTAAACACACATACCATAACAATAACTGAAGGTCTGATCTTGGTCTTAGCTCTACAAACTGTCGTGATCGATATTTCACCAAATGTCAATGTGGTGTTGCAAAGCAGAATTAGTCTTGGACTAATATCTGTGGTCTTGGCAAGAATAATTTATCTGAGTTTAAATAATTTACTTAGTTTTTGTAGAACTTAAGATATTCGTTTTTTTTTTGCAAGTCGGCAAGACATTGAAAGTTTTACTGGGTACCTGGGTATAGGCACCTTTCTTCTTATCTTATCTGTTAGGGAACATTTTCATGAGGCACGTCGGCCCTAAGGGATCTTTTGTACCTCCCCTATCCATCGCAATCCTACTCACGAAAGATTCGTTTCATCAGTGAGTGGATTGAAGTGCCTGATATTTGTATAGGTAGGTATATATAGCAAGTATGTATGTTACTTATAACCCGCATGTACCTACATTATTATCTCCAGTAGAGGAACATAAATAAACTTATCTCTTACCCAATGAGTTACTTTGTCCATATTATAGGTAACTAACTGCTGTATTTTCCCCAATGGTGATGCATTTAGGAAATAATACAAGGTGTGTTCTATTATTAATTGGTTATTTTTTGGATTGAAATTAAAACAGGCATACTTAATGTATCAAACTTTTTAATATTAACGTTAGTACATATCACTTTCTTGTCTCATTTTAAAACATATAAAATATCCAATAAATTAGTGGTCATACCTCACTTAATTTACTAATTGACATATCCAATTTATTATAACACATTAGGTACCTACATTCATTATAACGTAATGGTTTACTTGCAGGTATGCCTACCTATTTGGCAGATTTACTGCCAAATACATACTGGGTATGCTAAAAGACAGTTAAGATTTTCTTAGAAATTAACAATTTACAAGTATTCGGTGACGACGTTGGCTGTTTCGTCACCTACTACAGTTAAACTTATTCATCACAATCATTTAATACTAAGCATCATTTAATACAATTGGAGATCGCAACTGTTGAGCGCAACTTAAGTTAAAATAACACCTTCATAAATTTGTATAATTGTAGACACGTTCAGAATTCTACAGAACATTACTAACATAGGCAAAAAATGCCACAAAAGCATAACGATTCTTTGCTCACGAGTTAATTTGGCCATTATGCAATTACAAAGGCATTCGGGACTGTAATGGATTAATATAGTGAGACCGTGGCTCACTGCCAAGGATAAGCGCGATAAATAAAACATTTCGATGTACGATAAGTGCACAAGTCTCAAAGATTTCTATTAAATAAGGGCAAAATGAAATGAAATGAAATGAAATGAAAATTGTTTATTCAATTTAGGTCCATACAGAACACTTATGAATGTCAACATGTTTACCACTGGTTCGGAATGTAGTTTTCTGCCAAGAAGACACCAGCAAGAAACTCAGCAGTTACTCTTTTAAAAAAAAAAAGTTTTACAAAATGTCACCATTAAATTAAAATATAGTACAATTTTTTGTGTTACTAATATGTCCCTAAATTATTGTCATTCAAAAAATCGTCTATTTTATAATAGCCTTTCTTCATTAAACAGTTTTTTATATACAACTAGCTGACCCGGCAAACGTTGTTTTGCCATATAAATAAAAGGGTTGATCGTAGAAGGGTGAAAATTGAGGATTGTATGTATTTTTGTATGTTGTATCATAAAAAAAGAGAAATTAAAAATTTTGTCTAAAAAATAAAAATAAAAATTTAGGGGTGGACTACCCCTAACATTTAGGGGGATGAAAAATAGATGTTGGCCGATTCTCATAGATACCGGATAAGCACAAAAAATTTCATCAAAATCGGTCAAGCCGTTTCGGAGGAGTATGGCAACGAAAACTGTGACACGAGAATTTTATATATTAGATTTAAACTTATGTGTGGGCAAGTCAATAATAATCTGAGGTAACTTATTAAACATTTTTATGCTCAATCCTATAAATGAACTACCAACCTTATGGAGCCTGATATTTGGAACGGCCAGTCTGTGCTTATTTCTGGTGTTAAGGCTGTGACAGTCGGACTTCTTCGAGAACAGATGGAGATTCTTATGAACGTACATAAGGCAATCAAGGATGTATTGAGAAGCCACGGTAAGTATGTCGATTTCTTTAAACAAATCTCTAAGGGAGTCGCGCGATCTAAGGCCATAAATGGCGCGGATGGCTCTCTTCTGTAATACGAAAATAGTCTGTATATCAGCAGCTGATCCCCATAGTAATAGACCATATGACATGATGCTATGAAAGTAGCTGAAATAAACCAGCCTCGCCGTTTCAACATCAGTTAGTTGTCTTATCTTTCTAACTGCATATGCAGCAGAACTAAGTCTACCTGCCAGGACATCAATATGGGGACCCCATTGCAGCTTAGAATCTAATGTGATTCCTAGAAATACTGTTGAATTTACAAGCGCAAGATGCTCATTATTGATGGTTATATTTGTATTAACCTGCCTCACATTTGGCATTGTGAATTTAACACATTTAGTCTTTTTGGCATTAAGTAGTAAATTATTAGTTGTAAACCAATATACCACTTGTGAGAGTGCATCGTTTACGTCGTCGAATACTTGCTTAAGCCTATTAACTCTAAAAATCAGAGAAGTGTCATCGGCAAACAATACAGTCTCACATAGGTCTTTTGTAAAGTGAGGAAGGTCATTAATATAAATTAAAAAAAAGTAGGGGTCCCAATATGGAGCCCTGCGGCACTCCCATGAGTAGAGGGGCGCCAGTAGAATTTATTCCATTAGTGGGAAAAACATAACGATAGTGTCCCGTCGGTTAGCTATTTATTGTATGCGATACATGGAATGGAATATACAGCGATACGATACGCAGCGGCCGATACCTAGGTATCCCATTCTTTGGATTGCATTATATTTTAGCGTTAAAACATCATTAAAATAAGTAGTTGATATTTTTTAAAGCAATCTTTTGGAATTTATTCTTAAGTAAAAACTTTAATTTTTTTCCGTTAAAACAAGGTTAGGTAAATAACAGGTAAGTATTACTTGTTTATTATAAATTGGCGAACCCAAACTCTGTTAATAGTTGATATTTTTTATATCGAATCTTTTGCAATTTATTCTTAAGTAAATAACACACTTAAAATTTTTATCTCGTGTTTAGGTGGGACTCGAACCCTCAACATTCACAAACCGGGTGAATGTTCTACCAATTAGACCACTGAACGCGTTACTAATCCGACGAAATTTGTAAGTGCTTGATATATCGACATGAGCTGTCGATAGTCTCATCAATATTGTAGGAATATTACAATATCCAGTGGAAATATTATTACAAATATTTGACCACCAGTTATGATGAGACTGCTAAATGAATAGTTGATATTTTATATAGCAAACTTTTGCAATTTATTCTTAAGTAAATAACACACTTAAAACTCTGTTTATGTAACGTTCCTACTCCTTTTTGTTGCGGCGATTGTAAGTATTTTACTTTTATCAAGGACGAATGATAATTAGTTTATGCTTTTATGCCTTTTCTAAAGCTTTACTAATTCATTAGTACATTCTGATTAAATTACTATTATTGCCTTTATAATGATGATATAAGGTACACGTGTATTTTAAATACTGGTGGGCTTACAATTATGCATTGATAAACGCAGATTTACATAGTAATTTTTATGTCGCTTATTCTGTTTTTAATATTTTGCTAACTATAAACCACGATGTATTGAGTACATATCACAGCCTTAATTTGTGGAACTCATAGGAAAAACATTTAGCTAAATAAATAGTATTTGATATTTTTTCTAAACTAAATTAAAATTAAGGTAACTAAGTACTTACTCTACCAAAAAATAAGTCACTAACACTGAACAACACTTATTTGAAATACTGATTTCATGGTTTTCCCTTTGCGAAAAAACATAGCATCCTGTATTCTTCTTAACATACGAGCTTGAAGCACTTGGACAAATAACCACAGTGGTCGACATCCAGCACCATGGCACCACAGGAAGCGTCTATGTCGATGGATTCACAGGCTCCAATCACCTCCACGGTCCCGTAGTTTTCTATCACCGTGACGTTGCAGTTCAGGCCCACCAACTGTATTTTGCCTTCGTTCCTCTTGATTATTATTCGATTGTTTTTCCCGATGATTTTCAATCGATTCTTGTTTTCGGTTAATTCAAATTCCAAATTATTAACAGTCAGAATGTACTCCTTCATTTTTATGCGAAGTGGTTCTCTTCGAAGCGATAACTAGTTTTGTATGTTTTAAAAATTGTATTGGTTTCTTAAATAACAAATCTGTTTTGTTCGTTGTGTTCACGTCTTGAAAGATACACGACGAATGTATGATCTCTCGTCGACCTGAGCGGTAAAGAAGGCTGTGATCCAATCATGTCGTCAAGGGTTCTTCCCCGCGGATTATAAACACGAGGCATTGAAAATTGTTATCATAACAAGCTCGTAAGGAACATAATTTACACAGTCACATGGGAAGGTTGTTGTCGTAACATAGGTTTATTTTAGAAAAGAGTGATTAAGATTTGATCATCTATGTGAAGAACTAGACAGCGGTTTCCTCATAAAAATTCGTGTTTACGGATAATCCGGTGGATCAATCAATATTGGAATATTTGGTATGTTTTTCCTATTAATGTTCCCGTTCTGCTGTTTAGCACATTGTGTCCGGTCAATAATAAATAATTCACGAATGTATGATGTAGACATTTTTTTTATGTAAGACCACTTACCCTAAAAGGTCGCGATGCCTAAATATTATATTGTGATGTTATTTGATTTTTAATTGCGATTGGTGACACTTTCAATTATACGTAACTACTAGTACTTACCTACACGTTGATCTTATTTAACTACAGATCTGTTTTTCCTCTATTACCTACTCGTACGTATTACATTGGATTTTTAATGGGGCAACACCTCATATTGTTGAATACAGATTTGTGCGAGGTTGTTACGCTTACTGAGTCAGTTATGTGAACTGACGAGGTGTCTTGCAACATGTCAAGTTAAGTGTTTTTTATTTGGAATGTGTATTGTTTCGTAATTTTTAATAATATAAGGTTAAATATGTATACTAGATTTCTGTGACATTTTATTGACTGCAATCGAGTAAGGATATTAATGAACACATTGAGAAAGATGACTTGAAAGGCTGATTTTCAAATTTCTTGCATTAACGTTGAGATCTGGCCATTAACGTTGAGATCTGTTATTGTAACATAATTAATCAAACTAATCTCCAATAAACTATATTACTTTCTCGAATTATGCAATGGTCTTGTTTCTAATGATTACATCTGCTAATTACCTGGCTGCAGTATCCGAAGCAATTAATATCGGTTCACCGTTGACCTCAGTGTCGCCCGCGCAACATCATTATCTGCGGCGGCCTGACCTCCCTCCACGCCGACATCACCCCAGGCCTGATGATCCTGATCATTAATCCCTCTCGCTTTGACAGGTTACGAGTATCTACTGATTGGCTTATGAAAATTCGTGCGCTTCGATTACCATCTTGATCTTCTGATGTGTTTTTGCGTCTGTGCCGGGGGGCTATATACTCAAAGGTGCAGGGGGATTGTTCAGTGATTTTTGCACAAACAATGTTTGTGTGTAGGTATTTGATGGATAAGTAGGTATAAGCTATCAATGCATTGTATATAGATTAACACTAATTTGCATTAAGTCAAGCTAACATAACCGGTAAAATCTTTCAAAAATACTTCATTACCTACAGCTTTTTATTAATCAAACTTTAAAGTTCGTATCTGCAGTTAACAATAATATTATATAAGATTAAAAACGTTATTTTATAAAAGCTGTTTGATTCAGTAACAATGTAGTACAAATAGTATACAGGGTGTATCTGTGAAAGTGTACATCCCTTTAACCACGTGTTCTACTAACCATTATGAACAAAATTTGTTCTATCACTATTGGAAATTCGCATGAAAAAATTCGAACTTTTCATACAAAGTCGGCCATCGTGACTTGGTCATTTTTTATGGGAAGTCGAAAACATTTTCGATGAATTTCGAAAAGTTGAACAAATGTTGTTCAGAATGGTTGGTAGAACACGTGGTTAAAGGGATGTAAATGTTCACAGATACACCCTGTATTTTTGATATTCGGACGTCTCTATTTTACACCTTCGTTTTCTATCCCGAAGCTATTGGTACCAAGCCCCGTTTTCTGAGTCATGGACCATATTATCTTGTTATGCTTGGAGTTTACGAGTATTTTGTAATTATAATTAGACGTGTAGGAAGCTAACATTCAACAGGCAGTCCACACTATCACGACCATAATAGATAGAGAATCGTCACTTCATTTACTTATGCATACATAGAATCCTACTGAACCTTTATTTGGGTGGCTATGTTAAAAAAACTTGTTGACCTCAAATATTATGATGAAACCCGAGACAACAATAGTAAACCATTTGATGACGCATTCCACATGTCAAAATGATGAGATTAGACAAGTAAACAATTAATAAGTCAAGTACCTGGTCAAAAGTCAACATTTTATGAAAAGTTATATCCATTTTGTGCGGATTTACTACAATTGAATACAATAGAAAAGAAAAAGTTTATTTAACACCCAATAAGATAATAATTATAAATAATGTGGAGAGGGTGGTATTCTAGATTCAAAAGTAGTTTCTGCATTTTTTTTAAAGCATAAATCACTCTTGGTAGTTTCAGTGGCGGATACATCAAGATATACAGAAGTGTCAAATTTCTTCATTCGATTATAAACCTTATATTGTTACACATTGAGTTCGAAATCGATTGAGGAAATTTGACAGTTTTGTATAGCTTGAACTGTCCGCCACTGTACATTCAGCATCAAAACGATCTTAGAGTTCAAATACCAAAAATATGTAAGCATTTATGTAGAATTTTTTTGATCAGCTTCTATTAACCTTAGTGCTACAAGTAGATAATCATTATCTATATTGTCACTCATACTTATAGTCTCAATCAGACCGAGTATATTTGGAGGAGTGTATTGTATAATCAATATTGGCCGCGTCTCGCTGCAGCACAATCTTTATCATTTCTGTTGGTCCATATTGCCGTGCTTTGTCTACGTCGCCGCCGCTTAATTTCGTTCAGACCGTCTCGTTGGGGTAGTGATGCGGTGAGATCATTTTGACTTTCTTTATAATTTCTTTTTTTTCAAACACGTTTAGTGCTTTGAGGTCCTAGGCGACTCCGTCCCCCTAGCGATCTATTGGACGACCTATACAGGGCGGGGACGCCCCCCTGTATTGGTTGCCCCAGATAATCTCGTTTAGTTAGATTCTCTCCTATTCTCTTCATGTGTTTAAGCCCGTGTAGTCGGGATGATCTTATCTTCCCCCATACTGTCGGCTCGGCTGTCAGGTCTTCAATCTCCTAGTCGAACGTGCACGATTCGGCGGAACTCACACAGGATCTAATAAAAAGGCGAACTTTGAGGTCCTATACTTTCAGAAGTTTCTCATGAAACTTCTGAAAATATAGGACCCAGGTATAATGACAAGACGTTTCAAGCTTTTTGACAATGACCTATTGTCGAAAAATATTTCCTCAACTAACATTACTGAACTAGACTGGATTTTGAAAATTCTGTTACCAGTGAAAAGCAATTACTTACCTGTACCTGGTTTACGATTTTTTATTTCTACGGGAAGATATAATTTTCTCCAAACATGTTTCATAAAAACAACTGCCTCTAGCTTTCAGATCTAGAATTCGTAATTAATTAGAGCTTCGTGTTTTCTTTATTAAGTGTCTCCATCGATTTCCGTTTGCTTTCTTATTTAATCTTTAGCGTAGTGCAGTTGCCTTGGCGCATCACTACCTAGTTCAGTTTCGCGTCGGCCGAGTCCCTGTTATTTCTGTCCGTCGGTTCGGTAACCCTACACGGCTCTTTCATCTTGCGTGAAATTACCCTTTGCCGCTGCTCGGTCTCTCTGACCGTGCTCTTTTTGTTCTGGCGGTCCAATAAAGCAAACAAGGTCACGATGAACTAAATTCAGGTTTATAGATGAGCGGAACTTACGGAATGTCTTGTTAGCTCGACGATTATGTAAATATATTGCAGTATATTCTGGAATTTTGATACGGTTTTTGCTTATATAAAGCATAATTTGTAAGGTTAATTCATTTTTGAGTTTGGTGCGCCGACACTGAATTTGACTGAAGATCATATGGCATAAATTGGCCGTCTAACTTTTTATTTTATGTTCATCATCTTAGCGTTTTGTCTCGGTTGCGTCCTAAGCTGATGCTTTAGAGGCCGGGATTCGCTTAATTTTTTATTTTATGTTATTACTAATCTTATTAATCTTTATGTTGTGATTGTACTTATGTTACAAGAGAAGTAATACCTGTTGATTATGTACTGGAGTCATATTTGTTTATACATATACATACAAGGTACATGTTTTAATTCAACGGTGTAGAGAATGACTATTCTACCGTAACTCTCCAATAAGCAAATCCGGCAAGAACCCTTTGAATTGATTACCGCCATGCAAGCTCATTAGTACCGAAGTCATAACAGCACTTCGTTCGCTCTTGGCGGCGCGCGCGGCGTCCGACCATATATTTCATCTCTTGCAGAACACATCAATTACTAATATTAATTTGATATGCACGCAGAAATAGACTGAACAAGCACAGCTACAACTGACGCCTGCCGTCTGCTAATCTTTAGTGCATAATTTTAGTAATGTTCCAACAGTGTATATCAATGTGATTCCAATCGGTAATTTAATGCGCCTGTTCCGATCGATTTGCATTGGTTAAACAGTTCGACGCAAATTGGTGGTTTCGGACGGAAGAAATAACTTAAGAAATAACGTTGGAAAGATATTTTAGAGGGAAAGGAACTTCATAGCGACAGACTTATTTACATTTTTAAAGTATCTTCAATCTGAGTTAACATTTTTAGCACTACACTTTTGCCTTGAATGTTTTCAGAATTTTAAGATAAAGTGCAATGATTGTCTCTTTTGATCTCTATAATAATCTACTGTCTCTTATTTTTCGTTAGTAGCTTAATTAACCAGTTTCTTTAACATTTTCTGGGAATCAAGGAATTTCGTAATACCTTAATATACCTAAATATTATGGGTTTTAATGCTTATTTCCCGTTTGTAGACCCAGCAATCAGACATGATTTTATTTGATCATTCATTTCTATTAATTGTCAGCTGCACTGTGTTATATCTCGATTCCGATGTTGCGTCAGCTCTCAATGGGCACAACAGCTTGTAATCGACAATCAAGTGACTGGTTTATTCAGATATTATGTGTAACGAAACCGATCGCCGAGCAAATTAGTCGGATCGACAATGCTCGGCTACGAACTGGTCAAGTGTATATCGTGTATCGACGACATGGATCAGGTGAGAATATTGAAAACATAAATAAAAACAGTTTACCGAAGAAAAAAGATTTCATAAAAAAAACTTACACTAAAATAATAGTTAAAAAGTAGCTTTTAGGAGATAGGTCTACAAAAAAAGGAATCTTTAAATATTGATTTCCATTTTCACTCATTTTCATCCAAAGGAATGCTGAATATTTTCTTTCTTTACTTGGTTTTCTTCAACCATGTCAAACTTTCTTACACTACTGCATAAACTTTATTTGAAAACAGAAAACCATACGTCTAAAGAGCCCTGATATTTGAAATGTGATTGTAGCTGTGTTATTTTTCGACTGATGTGTGTGTACTCGTTACTGTTGTTTCTCATACAAGGATTGATTGATCAATTATTCACTTAATAAGCGTGAAATATAAAACTTCCCACGAAGTTGATATTGAGTCGTAAGATACTAACTTGGATTGCTAAACTTAATCATTCTTAGAAAGATGAATGCCTAACGACTTACTTCTTTGTACGGAGGTTCTTATTAGTAATACAGTGTTGATACAAACAATGGTAAATGAGTGATTTGTTAACTGTAATGATTACAATAATAATAAGTTTAATCGCCATAATGTAGCTCAATTCTGTACAAGGAATACGGTATAGTAGAAAATCACGTTGATAGCAACAACACAGTTATTAAGGTGACGGGTAGGGTGCACTACCGACGCCAATAGATTTTAATTTTTAGCTACTAAACCGGATTTATTTTTAACAATTTCTGGGTTACAATCTCTTCGCAAACACCTATACTATTTATTTAATACTTATAGTTAACTGTTTGGTCTGGTTTGGCATTCGGATTTTGGATTACCGCCAAAAGTAGCCGCTTTTGGCGTGAATTATTTTTTTGCGTACAAAAACGGACCCAACATTTGTGCATGGTTATTTAATAAATAGTATATGTGTTTGCCGAGAGATTCTAACCCCGAAATAATTTAAATTAGATCCGGTTTAGCAGTTATAAATTAAAATCGTAAAAAAAATTAATTTTTACCCGTCACCTTAATAGTTGCGTAAAATCCTATCAAACTTAGAAATACAGAAATTCCTGTCATTATTTCCTAGTAACAACACAGTTTTTGCGTAGGCATCATGTTACCAGACACATAACGTCATGGTTATTTAGTCTTTTAAAATGAGCAAGTATGCAATATAGAGCAAACCGGAGAATTTGGCTGGCGTTTAGCCGAGCGCGCGTGCAAGTCGCGACGTTTCTCGGAACCGCAAATCGCACTGGCTCAAATAGTTCGTTGCACTGTCCCCTCGCTCACGACCTCACACTCGCATTAAATTCACCTGCGTGTCATTTAATTGTGCGATACTGACTGGTGTTTAGTCTGCTAATATTTACATTTTTGCATCATCATGAAACTACATGATCGAATTTTATGTTTTCTACAATTTTGATATTTATATTCTCGTTTCTCCATGACGACTTGTAGTTTAACGTACTTTTAGTAGGCTTAAACATATTTAAGTTTCTTGTGTAATCGTCCGCTTTTCTGGGTTCTGGTTCATTATAAGTCCAAAATTGACACACGTGGTATTATCAAATAGTGAAATAGTTTACAGTAGGCTTGCAGTTTCCTTCTTGGATTCGACATTGCCTTTGCCTTGTTCACTATTTAATATTCACATGCGTAATACATATTACGCAAACACCAAGTGGCATGAGCCAGGAAAATATAGGAATAGTTGCAGAAGTAATTAAAATCTTCGAAGTAGGTAACATACTTACTTACGTTGCGAAAATGTGATTCATATATGTCCACAACGTAGGACTGTCATGCATAAGATAACTATAATAAAAAAAAACTATCCAACAAATTCTTAATTGTACAGTGGGATCAATTACAAAAGCCTGATATACTCGTATCTTTGCAAATGATCTCATCTTACTATTTTGTACATATGCCACTATTATCATTCAGTGCAATCTATCGCGACGTTTTTTATACTCTGTTGCTTGTTGTATATCAATACCTTATTGTCGATTGATTGATGATTAAAGACCATATCGGTCTGTCTTTGCCCCTATTTCATGAGCTGTTAAATTGTGTAATTGAGGCTATGTATCAATATGACATGGGTCATGTCAATCAGGATTGGTACGAGTATTCTTATATCTGGTTTCATTGTGCAACTTTTAATAGGATAGCATCGTGATTTGATATTCTCGAATTATTTTAGCACTGATTTTATTTTTTTTTGACTTTGACTTGACTTTAGTGACTGATTTTTTTTTTTGACTTGACTTTAGTGACTGATTTTATTATATTTTTTTACAACATCACATACATTGATCTGACCCCGAGATAGGTAGCTCAAGCACCTGTGTTACGGATATCAGAATCAACAGCGGAATTACACATATATACTTATAATACTTTTCTTTTGTAAATACATATTTATAATACATACACTTTTATGGATAAAATATAAATCAAATGTCGAAAGGTAACTCGATCAGTTTGTTCTTGTAGTAAAAACAAGTACCTACTTTTCAGCATATCTACTCATTATTTTTCGGCTGAAGAACAATGAAGAACATGGTAAAAAAACTCATTAATAAATTAATATTTTAGTGCAATGACGTAAATTATAAAAATATCACAATTTCTTTGTAATACACGATGTGAATGATATAATAATTATTGTTGTAAGTAGGTTGTGTAAGTGCCGTGGGAGTAAGAATTATATTTTGGATGAGAGCCAGATTGAACTTTTGATATTGTTTCATGGCAAGATCTTTGAACAAATGTTTCCTTATTTCTAAGCATTTTGGTCATGGACGTTAGGTTAGATAGTGAGTTCCTACTTTAGTTAACTTTCTAAAATTACTATGTTCTTACCATTATAAAATTTGATCGTCAGGATTGAACTTTAATATTACTACAGTAAGCATAGTCTTAAAGTTCGAAAAATATAGTTGTGATGTTTGTAGCTAAAGATTGCAATGCAAGAACAGTCTGCCTCAATTTAGATGTCAACTGAAAGGTCAATTGCCAATTTCCTTCGTGATTGTGAGTGTCTAATTGCTGACTTTAGAAGCCATGTTTTCGAGCTCCTTATATCATGATTAAAGATGATTGAGGCGTTATGTTTTACACCGCCAGCGGACCCAGCCTCTTGTGCAGCTAGTTGTTTAATCGCTATCATATTTTAGATGTTTAATAGTAAGCCAAGATCCCAAGGAACTGGTTCCGAAAGCGATTCTAATGTTTAATAACTGCAGGTGTTCGAAATTTATCGGCGTTGTCTATTTTTCTATTACATTGGTTGGCTTTTCTTGGAATATCGTTAAGCGCTTTGTGCGTTGCCTCAATATCTCGCCGGCTGACTCATTATGTGACATGAATATTTGCAGTTTACGCTTATGTAAACTTGGATTCAATACCTAAAACAATAGAACACTTTCTTCAACGTGACATGAATGGAATTAGCATTAGCATTCAAAATACAAAACATTGAGGAAGGTATTGGGAAATAGCTATACTAGATTGTGGTAAAATTAACAGTATCTAAACCCCCAGTACCTAAATCTAATTTTCAATAATGCAGACTAAACTGACAGATGTCAATGTGTCATCCCCATATATCATAATGTATGGGGATGATAAAATACCTCATAACTCACTTTGACAGTTGCAAAATGTCAAAATGTTTGGATGAACTTGACATTTGCATCTGTCAGTTTAGTCTGCATAGTTAAAAATCAGAGTATACACATTTTATGGATACTCTAATCCCCATCGTTATTATTTAGCATATAATATTTTGTTTACTTAATATGAATACATATGTATATTAAATGCCAATGAATCCCAATATGAAACGTTTTGGAACACAAATATATACTTAAATACATATATTACACCCAGACACTGAACAAACACAAGTGTTTATCGCTCGAATGTTTGTCCAGGGTGGGGATCGAACCCACGACCTTTGGCGAAAGAGGCAGGGTCACTACCAATTGCGCCATCCGGTCAGTCAATTTCAACATTGAAATCGCGAAAAATAATAGTCTCTTCGTACAAATTGGCTCGGTCCACTGATCGATTCGTATGAAACAGCTGTTTATTTTAGCGATTTCAGTGTTGGTGCCGTAGTGAAACATATGCCACCTTATTATAAATCGCGATATACAGTTAATACCCTACTAAAGCTCATGTCATCCTGTTCTAACATGCAATAATAAAAGGGGTTGGCACGAGTTTTGTTCCGGGACTATCCAAAGTATGCGATTTCTAATAAGGGGGGTTCAGTTCCATGGGTTGAGCTACGGCCTAGGAGGACTACAAATCACAAAATATTACAAAAAAAATTAAGGTTAAAAAACTTTCCTTTGTTACCTCCGCTGACTGTATCTTCGAGGCTAGTGACTGCTAGCCTCGAAGATACAGTCATTAGTTAACATTTCAATGTCACTAAATCGTACAAACAGTTAAAATATATTATTCACTTTGGATCTTATTGTATCGACTTAAGAAAATACATTATAGTTGAGGTTGTCGGTACCCGGCAGTGGGTTTCACGCGTGTAATTTTATGTTTCATTAGGTCTTTGATTTGAATTGAATGGTGGTTCCTTGACTTGGCTATTGTAATAATTATGTTGACTTTATCAAGCGTTCCTTCCGTATATCGGATGTTCATTGTCAAGTGCAGATAAGTAATTTAAATTACTTAGGTATTCATCGCCCACTTCTTTGAGAATTGGTAGAACGGCAGTTTCGTCATTTGCTTTTATTTCTTGTAGTACAAGTAAGGTGCTTTCAGTTCTTGAGAATTATATTTCAGATTTTTAATTGCCTTTATATGGCCAACTTCTTCGTTTGAAATAATAATTCCAATGGATTGGAAAAGGTTACTTTTCAGCATTGAGATCACTAAATAAATAATGCAGTTGTTAGTAGTTCCATTTTTGTATGAGAATGAATGCATTTTTAAATTGATATTTTTTCATTACAAATTACACGTTTTAAAAGTCTTTCACACGATCGTGGGCGTCACGGCAATCTCTCAGCGCACCAAATAATGGGAGACGTCACTGTCCAGGTATCTGCCGCGATCTTGTATAAAAAAACAGGACAACCGGACGACGGAATTTTGCTATTATGTTCCGTGGCTTTCCATTTATAGTAAGTAACAATAATCTAAAAAGTGGTTTTGTTACTGAAATGTAAATAATAACAAGGTACCTTGTAACTAAGAGACGTGCATCTCCGAATCATGAAATTCGCAAGTTTGTGGAGACGCGTCAAAAAGATTTAACAAAAGTGTATACTCGTAAGTACCTATGAGCTTTGATATTATTTCAGTAAAAGATCTAAACACGCATAAGTATCCTAGACGGCTCATGTTTACGGAACCCTAATAAGTAAAACTGACAGCCTACGTCCGACGTAATATATTAATGAAAAGATGGTGGTACAAAAAACGTTGGGGATTTAAATTTTAAATGGCGGCGCGCTCTAGCGACTGTTACCGGAGTTTATTTTGTTTGAATGTTCGGAAAAGAAAACAAAAGTGGGGACGTTCTTTTCTCCTATTTGCCTCTGACCTCGGTATTGACAATGGCTGCCAGGATGAAATATGGTGTGCCGCTAACGAAAAAGAGATTAGGTGGACGATGTATCCCAGGCTCGTCGTGGACCGCGCGGGGCGTTTGATACTGTTTGCCGTTTCGAGCACTTCGGACATAATATTTTTTGTTGTCTCTATCGTCTGTGATGGAGGTTGGATGTATCGTAGATCAAATGGGACAAATGATGATGCGCTCTTTGTATAAATATTACTTTACTTACGTTGACTGATGATTAGCCTCGACTTACTTATTTAGGTAAGAATAACTTAATTATCATTTGTTTTGAAAATACCAGAAAGCAATTTTTGTTGATAGTAAAAAAGTAAACAGAGAAGTAACATACTTTTTTTAAAGTAACATACTTTTTTTAAAGTAACATACTTTTTTTAAAGTAACATAACACACTTAATGATGATAAAAAGAAAGCAATGATTCTGGTCATTAACGTTGTAAGGTATAGTAGGCAAAAATATAGTGTAAATATTGCTTTGTTTGATACAATGATTATTTACATTTTGTTTTTCGCACTTCAGTTTTATATGAAACTGTGAACTTGAACACTAAAAAACCGAATAAAGTGGTGAGCTACTTTATCATTAGCCAATACAGCGTAAATCGCAGAGCAAACACGAGGTGATACAATTGGCGCCCATTCTGGGTGCACGACGTGGTGGTGGGAGGGGGAGGGTCGGGAGGGGTCCTGAGGTAATGAAGCGGCGCGTGTGGCAGAGGGCAGACACAATAGCTGCCGCCGCCGACGCCGCCGAGCCTTCCCAGAACCGGTTGTGCCGAGTACAGCTCTGCCGAATTTCGCGTCGACCACCCATCGGCCGCTCCGTCCCAGGCGATACTTATCGCACCTGTATTTATGACTAGAAACGCCATTACCGATACCGTCCTCGGGCGAAGGAATCGCAATGCGGACCACCCGTTGCACTCTGCTGTCGGCGGTATAAATTATATTGTGCCGGCCAGAGCCACACGGACAAAGTTAGCGTCGACCGTTATGTTTTTCCGATTTCAATGTAACGTTTATGTAATGTATCTCTAAAGACAACGA
Source organism: Marasmia exigua (assembly GCA_019059595.1). Taxonomy (NCBI): domain Eukaryota; kingdom Metazoa; phylum Arthropoda; class Insecta; order Lepidoptera; family Crambidae; genus Marasmia; species Marasmia exigua. Next base: position 21,281,763 of record CM032471.1, read on the forward strand.
AAAGCCTGGATAAAGTTATAATAAACCGCCTAAAATTATTATTTATTGTGAGCAAGTGAGAGGGACGGCAGCACCTAGACAATGTTGCTAAGCGATCTCGTCTCACCTCCCGCTCTACTGCAAAGACCAGTGCTGAGATTACAAACCCTATATATTGTGCTATCGAGTTTAAGAAATCCTACAATCCAACGATGTATAAATAAAAAAAATGTTTTCGTAATTGTATACATTTCGAGTATCAATTGAACATTCTTGGCGATTCTGCCTGACACATTAGGATATATCTCGTGCAGAATTGCTCGCAGTTGAAGTTGATAAATTGTGCTATGAGGTATTTTAGTCTGTGACGCCTAGAGGCGATAAATTAAAGCAAGTGAGTGTCATTAGGGCGATCGTAAACCGACGAAGTTGTCTGTTGCTTGTCGCGGCCACATTATAAAAAGGTGACGCATCTACCGAAATATATCGGCATCAATCGGTCCGATTTGATTGTTTATAGATATTTGTATTAGTGCCGCTTTGAGTAAGACATTTAACCGAAGCCAAGTCCGCTTGTCGAATTTTTTAAGGATAAGGGAAGACATTTTGTATTTTTAACACATCTTTTATGTGTAGTTAGTCAATCACTTTGGGTCATCTTGAATAGTTTGATCAAATTATCAGCAAAGCGATACCAGTTAATGAAATCCACATGGGTTTAGTTAATGTTTCAAGTTGGCAACTCTGACTAATCTACACAGACATCGTCGTCGTTCGTTTAAAAAGAGCTATATTTTGTCAACTCTCTCAATTTAAGATCGATGCTCTTATCAGTGGAGCAGTCTCCATTACTCTCCTGCTCTGCTAGCACCTTTAATAAGAATTAAGGACAAAGCAAATGTTAGTATGGATGGTACGACATGCCATTTGTTTTTTCCACAAGTAGTTGGGCGTAATTTCTTCATAGTCTACAACAAAAGTACAACAAACCTTTCATTCAACAAACTTAAAAATTGAGCAGTGTTCACATGTCGATATCCTTTTAACTGCTGCTCCCATCTCTACCGCGCACAGTTCATTGAGTAAACCCGTGTTGCTGGTGCGCACTGCGCGGGCGCTGCGGCCTGCGCGCGTGTGCGTTGCGGCGACTCGTTTGTTGTGTCTCGCAAGTTTGGACTCGCGCCGCTCTCCAACGTGTTTCGTCCACTTTAACAGTTGTTGTTCTGCTTATTTTATTGTTGTTAATAACTCGTTTTCGGTCGTGATTTATTCAGACAGTTCAAATCTTTTAACTTCGAAATTCATTTATTCAGAAATAGATACGTACGTAGGTACGTAGGTACATTATTGATTGCATAATGAAGTTACAAATATGATACTTCTTCATTCAGAGACTTCATTCGACATTGTGTTTGTTGGTTAAATTATAAACACTATCAGAATGATTTGGACCGAACCAAATAAATAATTACAAAAAAAATTGGCACTTAAGTACACAATTTCCAATCATCTAAACAATTATGTAACTAAAAGCGTTTACCGTAGATTGTTTGTTGTATTTTCTTGATGAAGAAATTTAGAATTACCTTTTCAATGAATAAATTGATATTGTTAGATTCAATATCAAATATATATATATGTATATTCAAATAAAATATTGGTGTTATAAAATACTATTGTCAACTTGTATGTACTTAATATCTCTATCGTGATGAGAGGTGTGAGGAGGAAGAACGATTGTTTTCGTCATTTTAACAATTAAGACGTCATGTTTTAATAGTAATAATAACAAATTTATAATCAAACGATGTAAACTATCAATATGAACACATGTGCAGTTGTTCAAATAAAGTCTCAAGTATACGTTATATTAATGGTTACCAAAGATCGCCAGTGACTGGCGTCCCTCAAGGACCGCGCGCTGGGACCGATACTCGATAACGATAATCGACGTGATTCTTCTCTGTTTACTATCCGGAGATCGAGTTTAGTAAACAATAGACGCAGTCAAACTGGTAAACGTGTAAAAGCGAGTAAGGTAAATAACCCGACCCAGTTTGAAGCGATATCGTCGACAATGATGCTTTTATTTTATAGTTTTTCTTGGACTGGCGCAACTTCATCAACACTGATATAATATAGCCAGTATAACGAGAGCCATTATGACGTATTACGCTGCGTTCCTTTGTTCGTTCAGCGTAATGCAGGAGGGAGGTCCGGGAGGTCTAGCTAAAGTGGTTATCGCTATCAACAAACGTAAAGTTTGCTTAGCTGTGCAAATACGAGTAGAGGCGGTTTGGTAGCAAACACTGCCACACGCGCATTACCAAGAACTTTCTCGTTTACATACTGCTGTACTTCAATTATGTTTATCTATGTACCTTAGAATGATGATAATTGATAACCGATTACTAATATGAACGCCGACAAAAGATTTATGAGTTAGTAGGCTCTAGTCGACGACGTAAAACATTATGTTGTAAGAAACCTATACTTATTGTACTGTCATTTAATAAACCATATAAGTTTGTTAGTAAAAAATTGAATATATCTAAAATAGAATTCGTAAGATTATTAAGGCGAAAACCATTACTAGGTATTTTGAAGCTGTTGATAATGAGAAATCGTTGGCTTTGATGCAGTATATTTTTAAAACTATTTAGATTTCTGTCAGCCGTAATTTATGCAGTTGTAATTTATCATTTTGTGAGTTCATAATGTAAATCTTATTTGCATGGTAAGTACGTGTATTGCGTCTGTCTGGTAAATGAGTTTCTGCCAAAGTGACTATTAGTGGGAGCGTCTCCACTGTAACGATGAGTGAACCAAGTGTCTATATGGTTATTGTTGCAGTCATATCTGTAATATGAAGCCAGAGCCACCCAAGCTAACGGTCCGCCTATAGGGTTGTCTACTCTACAGAAAACTATGGAAAAATGATCACTACATAGTATAATACTACGAATATAGATACAACGTCTATGTATAAAACAAAATCGCTTTCGCTGTCTGTCCCTATGTATTCTTAAATATTTAAAACTACGCTATGGATTTTAATGCGGTTTCCTTTAAAGATAGAGTAATTCAAGAGAAAGGTTTATACATCTGTAAGTAATACATGCATAATATTATACCCGTGCGAAGCCGAAGGAGGTCGCTAGCAATAGATAAAAAGATAACAGAATTTTATTGATCATTACCAAATATTGAAATTATCTTTAAGGTGACGGGTAGGGCACACTAGCTACGCCAATCGATTTTAATTTTTAGCCACTAAACCGGATATATATTAAACAATTTCGGCAAACAATTATACTTTTTATTAAATAAATGAATTAAACAAATGTTGATTCCGTTTTTGTACGCGAAAAAATGATTATCGCCAAAAGTGGCCGCTTTTGGCCGCGTCGCTAGTGTGCCCTACCCGTCGTCTTAATGCAATAGGTAAAGTGTAACTATCTAACATAAGAACAAATCAATAAATAGGTAAGTAGGTAGATGCTAATTCTAAAGAAAACTTTAAGTGTACGATATTTTCCTCGTTTGTGTCGTTGTCATTTTTGTTGATGTATATTCTTTGAGAGTATGCGTGTGTGTTTCTGATGAAAGGTTGTCAACCCTACAGGGCAAAAGGACCAGAAAGTGCGTTCACATTATGGGACGTGTCGGCACGCCGATGACAACGTTTCTAACTACTACGCAGTTACTAAATGTTTGTTTATTGTTTTGGTAACACACTACCCAACCGTGCTCTATTGTTACAAGTAGTAGTTTATTTGATGAGCTGGAGAGATTTTTTAGCTACTCTGAGTCTCAATCATCCCACTTCTATTCAAAGGCCTCCACAAATCTCATATGAGAAGCGATTTCTTTCTTTTAGACATACTTAGCTAAATGACCGTGGGATAGTCACGCTTCGGCATGAATGGACCGGCCCGACCGGAGTGATACCACGGCTTCACAAAAAACCGGCGTGAAGCGGCACTGTGCTGTGTTTCGTTGCGTGAGGGAGAATACCGGAGGCCCAATCCGGGGGAAAGGGGGGTTTAAAGGTTGGCAGCGCAGTTGTGACTCCACTGGTATCGCCGGTGTCCATGGGCGGTGGCAATCGCTTACCATCAGGTGATCCGTCTGCTCGTCTGCTACCTATCACATAAAAAAAACTTAGGTAAATAAATCTTCACCCAATCTTTTCTTGTTCGCATATTCTGTTCACAATGCCTCGGTCAATTAACAGTATTATTATAAAAACCAATTACTTTTTCTAAAAAAAAAATGTAGACTACTGAACCACTTTGCACGTGCCAAATAAATGTAAATGCCCGAGACCTGATCAACTTTACGTTTTTGTAGAGATCTCAGGTAAACTCCGGTTTTTATCATGTTGTTCTACTCGTACTTTCGCATGTCTTCATCCCATAAGACTTTTATTTATTTGCTTTGTTTTCTGTCAACACCAGTTAACACCTTCTTTTGGGTTATTTGACGCACTATATAATATTCAGAACATTGAACAGTGACATAGGAAATGTTATAAACAATTCTTTGAAAGCTTAGTAGATAACTAAAATATGAGTTGAACTTATTATGGGACTTTGATTCTTCTGTTACTAAAATTAGAGGTGCATTTTGGTATTGGTGCAGTTAACGGTTCGACTTTCCTTATGAAGTTCATTGAAGGAGTCGGGTCGGTCGCCTGCGCCCGCGGCGCTTTCTCACGAGCCGCTGCGCCAATTAGATGCACGCCCATCAGCTGATATAATGCATTTATGCGCGCGCATACACCCGCATGGCATTGTGCAAGTTAAATAAACGGCTTAGGTTAACTTATTGTTGTTCGATTGTTGTGTAACTTATAGCTGCCTAGCAATCAAAGTGACTAACTATAACTCTGAACCATTTCGAGGCGCTCTGTTCAGCCTAACCAATTTGCCATATTATTATTAAGAGTCAAGGGCGGCTCTAGCCGAAGAAGCGCCCGGGCGCAATCAATAACCTGGCGCGAAAAATGCGCCAAAGAAATGGAATACCTACTTACAACATGTTCGACTACCTATGGGCAGTCGCTTCATTGTAATTATCAGACATCCTGAACCCTATATCATGGTCCAAGCGTACCTCGGGCTTCGAAGCGACAGCATTGGACGCAACTGGGAATCACAAGCTAAGATGAGGAGAACGATCAGTACTCGCGCCAGCTCCTTGCGGAGCGTTACAGTGTGTTTAGTGTGGTAGTAGCGAGGGACTCTAACCCTCTTATTACAAAAAACTGCTCTAATACCGCTTTTAATCCTAAACTAGCAAGTTCATGATTATTATGAAATAATGTTAGTTCTTAAATTATTTTTACAAATCGTCTACTTAGTACCGCAGGTAGTGTCAAAATTAATCGAATCATTCAATCATTCGTTCAGTGACATTTCATTTTACATAACCTTATTTTGTTGTCTGAAGTAAAAATTCTAAAGATTGGTTTTTAAGCAACAATAAATTTAATATTGACCTAAGTAAGGTTTCCAAGTAATATGCATAGGAATTGCTTATATTTTTGGGATTAAATCCCAAAAAAATTAACTACTCCCTCACAAATAACTTTAGCGTAATGAACTGTCACAGGGATAAGTTGTCATCGTTACTGAATCGAAATTTGGAAGTTATTATTTTAGTTCTCATTTTAAACTAGGGGTCCGGGTGGTTTAACTCTATTATTATAGTTGATATACTAAATAACGTTAAACTTGGTTTTGTAATAATGTTTATTCTAGTTCTTCAGTTATTCCCAGTATTAATCACACCACTTATTTTAAACCACGTTTTGGAATAAGAGGGTAGGCGCCCACCAATTTCCGGCGCACGGATGCACCGCACTCCCTGTACTAGAAGTAAAGACGCCAGTGTTTAGAGTCCCATCCAAACAAGACCTAATTCGATTTCGAGATGCTCAGTCCATGTAGTTCGACCCTGATCCTAATGTCCTGATGCACTTTGGCAGAAATTACGCGAGCTCATTAGTGTTTCTGAGAACGCAATTCGCTCAGACAAATGCAGCCCTGATATAAAAACAAAAATAGCTTTTTAATCAACTAGAACCACTAGTTACATAGAATAATTAATTTCTAGTCCGTCTAGTAAAAAGGAATATCACATAAAAATATATTATTTATAAGTTGACTGGGTTTTGCAAGTGTAATGTTAACACAGATCACGGGGTGATCTGTGAATGTTAAAGACGACCCGTTTGGAACAGTTGTAGTGTACGCTGCCTTTGGTCCAAGGGATTGCGGGTTCGATCCCCGCACAGTACAAACATTTGTGTGCATCAACATGTCTGTTTGTATTGGTCTGGGTATTTTCTATGTATACAAGTATGTATTTACAAAAGAAAGTTATTACAGGTGCTTGGGTTACCTATCTCGGAGTCAGATCCTATATATGTGATGTGAAATATTTATTTATTTAAAAAAAAGGGTTTTTTTCTCAGTTACAGTAGTCAAAGCTACATTACTGAATTTTTAAACACATTAACTAGTTTAAAGTTAACGCTTTACTATATTCGCATATTTCGCTTTGTGAAATACAAATGTGTAAGCACTTCTGTGTTCCGGGGAAAGGGTACTTCAGCCAGTATTAGGTATAGATACGAGGCCTAACATATCGTCTTGTTGTGGCGCAGGGCTAGAGCAGTGCTAGCCAGAAATATTAGGTTACTGTTTTGCTCTGCAGTGACCAGGGGGAGACATGGCGCTTACCATCAGATGCGTGATCTCCTCGTTTCGTGCCATAATGACATATCTACTAAAGTCGGTTTTTGAGACCTTAATAAGATAATAAAAAAATGTAAACTTTTCAAACTTTCAAAAATCTTTTCAGCCTCCGAGTGTTAATTTGGCATTTCGTTTAGGACTCTACGAGCAAAACAAAACTTCATGCAACACACCTGGGCAATGGATATAAATATCTAGGTCTCTGAAAGCAAACATACAGGCGAGTTGCATCAACATACGTGTCCTTTTCATTGTAACGAGGAATGTAGGTTGATTAGGTACAATAAAGATAGTGGCAACAGGTGTCAGAATCATTTATGATCAATGTTTACAGTTTACACAATGTAAAACAGAGCATAGTAAGACGAATGATACCTACTCTTGTTATAACATAAATGTTGATGAGCCATCATGTAATAATATTGACTGCTTCGTTTGCGCAGTAAGTAGCTTTAGTAGGTCACATCTTTGAATGGGTGAGGTACTGGGATATATCCAGAATTATTTCTGGGACTATAGGTCAACTGTTTGAACACAATCGCGCCTGATGGAAATCGACAATTAGGTCTAGGATGACCAAAATTTGTACGTATCGTGTAACCTGACTTTAGGACAAATTCTCATGTGCCAGCCTCGAATGGTACTGCGCCGGGATTTCTGTCTCGGTACCGCCAAGTCTCCTTCACCGAAGACGACTGTGTTAAGATACTAACTACTAAAATACAAATAGTTTCAATAAACTTGAAATGTATCTTGCCACCACCACTGTCCCCTTCAAAGGTGGAAGTGTTGGAACTAGCTGTAGGTAGCTTTTCATGTATGGTCAACAGAAGCGAAAGTAAATTAAAAGCAGCAACACAACAGGTGTTTCGGCATCATCATCATAATTAGGCGGGTGTTTACACCGTATTGTTTATTACACGTGTGCCGCGACACGTCGCGATCTGCGTGACTACGTGTGTTCCAACCTCCATCGTCTGGTCCCCAGTACGGCATGGAAGGCAATAAACACCATTAAAGTACGTCATTACGTAAATTTACGTTGATATTTTAATAGCGGTGTTAGCTCCGTGGATGCGTGCGCCATCTAAATCCGACCACACGCGCACTCGCCACCACCTGAAAACATCGTTAGGAAACCTGCACGTTTCGGATAGTTACCCAAATATGTAGATGCTCTCAATTGTTGAAATAATGATTCTGAAAGTGTTGGCCGCTTAGTCTGATTTACCTGTCTAAGGTTTACGAAGGTCAAAACAAAACAATCTTTGCAATATAATGAATAGATCAATGAGTCAAAGCCGGGATCATGGTCAAAGCTATAGAAACGAAATCAATTTATAAGTACAATGAAGAAGTTGCGACTTACGTAAGAGTACAGTACCTAAGAGCTCTGGTTGTAACTCAATGTAAATATAAAGATTTGCAAAATATCCGGTTGGTTGACACATGTATTTGATATAAAATCTGCAGAACATTATAAACGCTAATAAATACTCTGTTTTATTACATCCCGAACCAAAATATTTTTTATAATGATGTCATGTTGTAAACAGACTGCAGACATCTATTGCATCGGAAATAGCTTTTGGTTGCCAATTTTAATTACTATCTTAAAATACGTGTGTATGCATGTTTTTAAAACGTTTATTTTAGTATTCATAAATCAGGTTTTGTTTGCGCTTAAACCGTTGCTTCTGAGCCCTCATTGACTACGAACCCATTTGGACCACAATCCAAGATTTGGTAAGTCTGGAAATTACAATGAAGCGACTGCCATATGACCTTCGCAGCCGGATCATGGCTTCACGTACAAAATTATTATCTCTCCAATGATACAGTATAACAAGAGTTTGCCAATAGTATCCACTATCCAAAATGCGCAGATTGAATCTCGAACTAGTGGTGTGAAGATTTGGTCCTATAGTATAATATTGAGGCGTCCGCCCAATTCCCCTCACCACGTCTACGTAATATATGTCAGAGCCATTTTGTGTTTTTTTATTGTTGGTGGACTTGCTCTTGCCTTCACACTGAGTTAAGAAGAAGCCTGTGATGGGGCGAGGTTACCCAATTATTTGCCTGCAATAATTGTTGGAGCTTGCAATCCGTTGCAAGAAATGCATCGGCGCGGTGCCACGGTCAGGCTCTCGCTGGGCCCACGTGCGGGGAAAGCGGAGCCGGCCACACCTAACTGCAGCTTTCCTATTCGCAGAGATTTACGGCCTCTGCTAGTGAAGAGACTCAAGTTTTGCCACTCGAGTCATTTGCGTCATTTTACAAATTCACCCGAATACGCGTATAATACCTATAGTTAATTCCAAGTCACACCCATCAACTAGTCTCAAACTATATAGGGTATTGCCCGTTACTACCGAGGTACCGGAGGCCCAATCCGGAGGAAAGGGGGGTTTAATGGTTGGCAGCGCGCTTGTGACTCCACTGGTGTCTCTGGTGTTCATGGGCGGCGGCAATGGCTTACCATCAGGTGATCCGTCTGCCACCTATCACATAAAATACTACGTGTACCAACTCTGACGATAGTCGGAGACGTCTTCCAAACCCAAAACCCAAATTCGAGTAAATTTTGGCTTCATAATGCATCCGACCGGTAAATGATTCCGGGACCGTTTAAGGCATAACATCATAGCTATCTGCGCCAGAGATCGTAAACGAACAATAGTGGGAAGCGAGAGGGCGGGCATTCGTTTTACAACGAACGCGGCAAGACTACCTCCCGTGCGCCCTCCATGTAAGGGTAGGTCTGAGGCCCTAAGTTTCGATGTGATTATTTAATAAATCAGCTTTATTAAAATAACCAAAAAGGAAATAAAAAGAAAAGTATTATATGTATATATTTGTATAATCCCACTGTTGATTCTGATATCCGTAACACAGGTGCTTGAGCTACCTATCTCGGAGATCTATGCCTATCAGATCAATGTATGTGATGTTGTGAAATATTTATTTATTGAACTAACCCATTGTAAAAGACCCAAAGCAAACGACTCTACGCTCGTCACTCGACTTAGTCGAGTGATTTTCATGGAAATCTAGAGTCAATTCAAGCTCCTCGCCTCAGTTGGTCCAGTGGAGTCGATTCCCATCACTACCCCGGCCCACCTGTCCTCCTGTCCACCTGAACTGCAGGTCACAGACTGCACGTAAACATAAACACTTTTCGCTTTTAATTGTTGTGCAATCGTACGTAACGGTTACATAACAGAGTTGAGCATGATGAGAATGCCTATTATTAAATCTTAATACTTAATTTACATAGAATCAGATATTGTGAACACAATTAATTAAGTGATGATATTTTAACTATAAAAAGCAGTAATCATTATTTTTAAAAACATTTATATGGGTAACTATAAATATTACAATATTATAATTTAAACGAATAATACTACAAGAGCCATAAAGGTGCTCATCTTTAAAATGATAGATAACCACCACTAGGGAAATAATGGCCGAGTGAGGTCCTCGTTATAAAGGAGTTTTAGTGCTTACCACTATATTATTCTGTGCTTATACCACACCCTAGAGTACTATAGCTTCACGGCGAAATATTTGTGCACACACGTAATTATTGCTCATTTTTAACACGTAGAGCAAAATGCAGTGTTGTGGGCCGTGTGTGGAATCCGAGCCCACTCGCGCCCGGGGCGGATCCCGTCATTTACTATTACTTACTTACTCACTATGTTCAGAGAAACGCTGCCCCGACGCGTGATGACTAACCATGCCCTTCTGGAATGTATGATTATTAAGTGAAATATTGTTTAAACCTTATTGTTTGAAAAAGTATGACATAAAATTTTGCAGAAAAATGTTTTAAAATTGGTAATACAGTGAACTTATATTTCGTTTTGTATCTATGACAGTTTTTATATATGTAGGTAACACATAGAAACACTGTCAGTTTACAATAAATTGATAGGAATAAATACGTATTTGTTGTAGCATGTATGGGCGTTTAGGTTCAGGTGATATTAAGAGCACAATTAAGTAATACGTCCCTGGAACTTTATACTTGACTGTCCACTGGGTGCCTTTAACGCTAGTTTGGATGTACGGGCACAGATCACTATATACGAGTGATCACATATTTATTTTTATTTTCTAAGGAGGTACAATGAATTATGTTAGTATAATTTTGATTGTAGGTATTAAGACAGGTATGCACTGTCTCTTGACTGACTGGATCTCACTTCCAACCTTGCACAATTCAACCAAATGTAATTATAGCACTTTGTAGATACCGCTGCACCGGAGGCCTGCATTCGAAATGAGCCCGTCAGCGCGGGCCCCGTGACTCACGCCCAATTAAAATGTTACTTGCGATACGTAACGTGCTTCACCGTGTGATCCGCCTCTAGCCGGGCAGAAACACTGTGTCACAATGCAGAAAGCCGGATGCTTTCCTTATATGTTGACCGAAACGTCGAACATAGTGAGAAGAGAACAAATTGGATATAGAATACCTAATGATGTTTTGGAGATTGATTTAAATTAGACAAAATCATTAATCTGATCAGCCAAGAGCAAAATGAAATTGTTTTAACTGATGCTCGGCTTAAAAGCCAATATCAAATTGAAGAATTTTGATTTTGTAGATTGGTAATCCGACGTGAAGTGACTGTACCTAGGTACGTTGTATTTTCACAAATAAATACGAACATAGAGCTTACATGATCATGAGAGAGCTTTTGAAGTAAATTATATCTTCTCTATTTTTTATGTAAGTACTTAGACATCTGTTTATAAAATTCTTCGTGTTTTAAATAAAAGGATGCCGTTTGTCGCCCGCCACTGCATTGCTGGTGCATCCAGTATTTATTCAAAATTCATATGCAGACAACGTAAGCTTAGGTGATACCACATGCAGATTTTGCTATTCGCAGAGTATCTAGTAAAGCGTCATGCTGGTTATTTCATGCTTACTAAATATACTTGTAGCTTTTAGTTCGTGGTTTGCACAAGGTGAAATTTCTGTAAATAAAACAAAAAAGTCTATACGTTTGTGATACATTCGTCTGTCTGCGTTGCTTAAGTAAAGAAAACTTCAGTTTGAGACCAGGTAAACGTGAGTAGAACTTTTGCAATTACTTCTATAAGTATGTAACATTATTTTCAAGAACTGGTACTAAAATCGTACAAGAATAAGTTACGGGGAGAATACACACGTTTAGATACCACAAGTCTGTCAATTTTCTTCATACGATTTTCACCGTAACGGTGCTTGACATTAAGACGAGCGAGATCAGATGAAGAAATTTAACAGATTGTATAACGCCAGTATGATCCTAGTACGTACAAATATCACGGACATGTTGTAATTGAATTAAAGTGAGTTTATGAGACTAAAAAATATAGAGGAAATATCGCGGCCAAAATTATTAATAGATTTTCCTACAATTACAGTCTTAATATCTGCAAATAGGTACCCACTAATACTTTAAATTTGGAAGACATGGATGCACCGTCCTAAAGATTAGGACGGTGCTGTTTAGTGAAAGCGTTAGGAAGAAGGAAAAGTTTCTGTACTACAATGGTTAATTCTTCTGCATGTTAGCACGGTCTAGTTTTACCAGTATAGAGGCCAGTATAGGCACGCGAGTATTTAAAGCAAGTTGTAAAACACACGCTTATACTAAGCTAATTATAAACACACAAAGCAAATGAGCTATAACTACTGCGAACGCTAGACAACGCTTCTGTTGTGTATAAATAAAACGTGAAAATGTTGCCACTGTGTGATGGCGAAGATAAAACACGAAGCTAAACTTACGACATAATTAATCGCAGTAGTTTAAATATTTAATACAAAATAACTCATGATTTACACAATTAAAGGGATACGATCACAAGAAGAAGTTTTAACGACGTCAAACATGAAGACGGATGTTTTTTTATTAAAAAAATATATATTGTAAGTGAGATCTAAATCGTAGACCAAACAATACGTGGTCTCATTAAATATGGATAATAATAGTTAACCAAAAACCATGCGAGTAAAAATTCCTACAAGTAGCATGCATACCAGACAATCACAATAAAAGCAACCACTTATAGAAATATTCGGTTGAAATTTTGGATAGTTATACGTCTCAAAAATGTACACTTAAACATCTTATTTGTATAAATATTTTGAATTTGCCATAGTTTATAAAAAATAAATTTCTAGTGTGCATATTTCAGAGCATTCCGCCATAGCTATCTTAATACTAGGGTACATAACTCTGGTTTTCTGGTACAAAATTAACCCGGGCTAGATGCCCTAAACATGACATGTACTAAAAATATACTCGTACAATATAATAGACAAATAGATCATTTTTGAATGGTAAAGTGTGTCCGTGACAATGTGAGTCGCGGTGCGTGAATCCGATGGTCAGACGCACCGACCCGATGCGCTGCACTCACGCACGAGAGTTTTAGAGATGCGTGCTAAAATACAGAAAACGTTTCCATGCAATATATGTAGGTATATCCGAAACTTTTTATTAGCAATACGAAGGAAATCAATCAGCCATTTTGCTTTGCAAGGATTTTTCATTTTCCGGGAGAAGAAAGCTCATTCAGAACTCGCTTTCCATACGGGGTTCGAATCCGAGCATCCTACCACTAGCTTGGCGGTCATGTAAAACATTTTGAGGGAACCTGCACGTTTCGGATAGTTTCTGAAACGTATAACCATGATGCAGTTCAACTGAATCAGTTGTTCTGCTTCCCCTGATAAGGGGTTGCGAAGGTCAGACGACAGTCTTTTAATTGTAATCACCGACTACGTAAAACCTGTATCATAATCCAAGTGTACCCCGAGTTCCAAAGCGACAGTTTTGGACGCAACCGGGAATTGCACGCTAAAATGAAGTTAAGGTAAAATTGCAAGGTGGAAATGCAATTTTATTCCGAACCTGACCAGAAATCCTGACCCGGTCGTGGGTTACGTTAGGAATATGAAAAATAATTAGTTTTTATTTCAAATATCACGCTAGTCCTAACCTTTTTTATGATATAGGTGGCAGACGAGTCTACGGATCACCTGATGGTAAGCGATTACCGCCGCCCATGGACACCTGCAACACCTGACCCGACGTGTTGTTCCTATCATAACCCGAATTGCGAAGTAGGTAAGTTTCCCTCTCCCCTTCAGGATTTCGGGTCAGGTGCGGAATAATCCCAATTTTACCTTTAACTTAATATGTACTATATACACAATAAACAATCACAATAACACAATAAACTCTGCTAATATAAGCTGCTTGAAAACAGTCTATTTTGCTGTCTGCCAATCGATTATTGCATATGGCATAGGGGTTTGGGGTGGTTCCGCAAAAACCCTAATGATAGAGCTTGAAAGGGCGCAGCGCGCAGTTCTTCAGGTGATGTTAAGAAAGCCGTACAGATATCCCACCAATGTTTTATATAAAGAGCTGAATCTGATGCGTGTTAGACAGTTATTTATTGTCAATGCTTGTCTGTCCGTCCACCGACCTGAAGCGAAGCCGATTCTTTTGGGGGGTGGGAGACGAGTAGGTAAATTGGCGGTGCCCCGTGTTAAAACTAGTTTTGCCAAAAGATTCCCTCGTTATTGTCATGTATGGGTTTACAATAGTGTTGCAAAGAGCTGCTGTTTTAGTGATGCCTCTGTGAGGGAAGTGAGATTAAAGTTAGTACAGTTTCTTTCTTGTCTTGACTATGATCAAACCGAATTTCTCATCCCAAACTGATAGATACGCATATCAAATACAAAAATACAAATACAAAATTTCTTTATTAATTACTTCACACTTAAATTACTAGTATTTGAAGCCTCCTTTTAGGCATTAAATTGCCTGTGCCAGGAGACAACGCTCTGCATAACTACTTAGTGTATAATTATAATGAAGTAATATATCAATTATATCAATCAATTATTCATCTTGGACTATTTTTATAACATTTTTAATTATTTATTTATAACATTTTTTTTTAATTTAATTAAATCGAATTATGTTTAAGTTTTTATACATATATTCACACATAAACTCTCGTACTACTCATTAATATAGAATAAGACCAGTATTATATTATTGCTACTTAATAAATATAACTCTGTAATACAATGGTAATTGGTTTCCCAAGATACAAGCTTTGCTTAGTTAGGGTACCCCTAGAAATGAAGTGATTTTGAATATTAAAGCATTTGTAAATATATTTTTTAGTTAGTTTTTAAGTCAGTTCTTTTCCAATAAATAGATTTTCATTTTCATTTTTCATTTCACATGACTCAACGCTTAGATTGCTTAAACTAAAAACTGTACCAGTTATTTATCTAGTTTTTATTTTAGTTTCTATTCTAAGTGTAACAACAATTGCGTACAGAACACCGAGCGCAATATTATGATTAGGGCAGTTTTTATGGCCAGAGTCACGGCCTAGTGGTCGTGTCAGTGTCCTGTGAATGCAACTTGGCTCAGTTAGAATGGAAAATTGCGCTTTTCTGCATCAATTTCCGAAGTAGTTATTCTTTTCTATTATAAATCTTCGCAATATCTTCACAATATAGATTTATATTCAATTTTATTTGTGTTCGTTCCAGGTGTTTAATTTCGCTCTGGACTAAGTGTAATTTTAACAATCGCATTGTCAAAATTAATTTATACACTTGTACAACTTAAGGCCTTAAGGTGACGGGTAGGGCACACTAGCGACGCCAATCGATTTTATTTTTTAGCTACTAAACGGGATCTGTTTTAACCAATTTCGGGTTTACAATCTATTTCGTACGCGAAAAATTGATTCACACCACTTTTGGCGTGAATCAATTTTTCGCGTACAAAAACGGACCCAATATTTGTTCATGGTTATTTAATAAATAGTATAAGTGTTTGCCGAGAGATTGTAATCCCGAAATTGTTTAAAATAGATCCGGTTTAGTAGCTAAATCTAAAATCGATTGGTGTCGCTAGTGAGCCCTACCCGTCACCTTAACATAAAATAACATCCGAAATTCTAAGAAGAGATTTTCTTTAGGTTCTAAGAAAAGAGTGTCGCGTGCTTTATCCAACCAAACAACTGAACGTTTTTATTTCTCTGTGAACTATTTCACACTTATCCTTATTACACAAAAAAATCATAAAAAATCTCGGAATAAGGCTTTAAAGCATCGATGAACAAACTCATGTCGCATATTAGTCTCTATTTACATACGATCATAAAAAGGACGCGACTGTTTTCCTGAGAAAACGCTTTCTCCGTAGGTAGCGGCTATTCTCAAAGTATCGTGTTTAATGTCACCTCATTGTAATGTCGGCCACACAGGTTAACGACCTCGTTTTGTATCTTAAGCCTTCGTACGGATACTTGGATCTTTTGAGATCGGCCTGAGTTACTTGACAAGTGTTTGTTGCAAGGGTGGTCTGACAATGATACTACGAGTATGATGAACTTACTTACATAACTATAAAACCACAGTGCTACGGCTACGACTACGCAGCTCGTTGATGTCTTTTTGCATGAATATCTAACTTATTTGACCATAATCTACAACCCGTTTATCTTTTATTTTTTCTGTTTTTCCTACAAGGGATTTTTACTTTGCAAATAAATATACAATTTATTATTATGCTACTTAAGTTTCTTTTATATTTTGTCCAATGTAAGGACAGTTATGAGTCTTATAATTATTTTTATGGCTATTAAATTTATGCAGCTTTAATTTTATGACCAATTTTGTTATACCAAGTTAATTAAGTAATAGTTGTTTTGTTTTGTGTGTAAAGATAACAAAAACTAGTTTGTGATTATTCTTAGTTATAAGATAAGAAAATATTACTTAAATTAAATATATCGTCAGAAAATGAAGCACCTAACTGCTTATTTTTTTTCTTGTTTTTGCTGTATGCTATAAACACATACTTAAAAAACTCTAAATCTTGATAATAATAATGGTTTAGAAGTTTTTGAAGTAACATACGATGGCTTTTATCGCCGGTCAAATTTTATTTTATTTTCTGAGCCAAATTGGATATTTGTCAAGTCAAGAGTAAATATTTCATTTTCCAACATTATACATAGTTGTAAAAAGTTTTAAAAGTCCCTATTGTACATTACGTTACGGCCCTTTAGGTCCCTCAATCAGCTGTTGACTGTTGCGCCTGCGATTCTCACGGTCGTGTGTCCGTTCTGAGAAGTAATGTTCCGCTTTTTAAATGTTTTATGGGGTTATATTGATAAGATCAGTTTTATAGTTGTTCTTGCAATGCACATGAGTGGAAAGTTGAAATGTTTTTGCGCATTCACACCGACTCACTTCATCTGTTTTGGGAAGAAGAAAATTACGGGTTTCTAATGCATTTAATAAATGAGTTGGTATAGTGATCAAATAAGGTTATTGTATAAGTGTAAACACGAAATTAAATCAAACACTTCATTTTAATTTACTCACAGTGTTGTAGACTTTATACATATTTAGGTACGTAATATACACCGTTATTTTTTTATCGAAAACCCCATAATATGTATCGTGAATAAAGACCAAATAACAAAATAAGCGAATAAAAAATCAGCAGTTTCCTTCAATATCGCCGGGTGGAAATTCAATTTTGTATGGAACAGCTGATTTTTCTTTAATCTAACCTAAAGGTTAGATTGCTTAACATGCTAGATTACCTAAAGGTAATCTAGCATGTTAAGCAAGTAATTTTGTTATAGACTTCAATAATACCGATGTTGCATCGGTATTATTGAGGTCTATTACAAAATTTTGCTACTAAGATTGCTTACGGTAACTTAACCACTTTCTCAACGATGATCTGATCAAAATTATAAAAAAAAAATTGCACACAATAATAAAAATACAAAAAAAAAAATTAAACAACATTACATAATAATGTGTAAGTACATTGTTAACGTTCCAAAATAAGATTTTTCCTTATATGTAATATGGAAAACAGGAATAACAAAGGTACCACAAACACCTAGCACAAATGTCTGTTTCTTCAAGAAACATTTGTGTTGGTACGGGAACCGAACCCGCGGCCTTTGTGTCAAACCTTTTGTCAAAAAATTCGCTACAAATTTCATTATAACTGTGTATACTAGGTATTAAAATCTACAGAGATTTTAATACCTAGTCCAGTTACAGAACTGGATCATTGATCTAGGTATCCACATAGGCATCTAGTATTAAAATCCACAGAGATTTTAATACTAGATGAATGATCCAGTTCTGTAACTGGAATATAATCAGTACCTATTTTTAAATACATAGTTGAATATATTACAGGCGCAAACAAAGTATAGCGGATCATAAACTAAAACGCAACCTTCACGTTTCACTGAATGGTAAGTAACGTTCACAGAGTCATTAAATCTTATCAGTGAATACGGGTTTTCCTAGTACCCTATCTATTTAGTAATTATTTTAACCATTTTACGAATATTAACACGCTTGATAAGCAACCATAAGAATATTTAAACTTAAGTACTACCATCTTTAACAATACCGGTTAAAGTGGGCACTTAGTGCGTGTGGCTGATAAATGAAAGATGATGGCAATGAAAATATTAATAAAAAACAATGATATAGAAACGATTACTACTCAGATATTATGACAAAATGAAGCAAAGAAGAATAAGCCTTGATTTTGAAAAATGTATCTCGGTTATTTTAGCCAGTAGTCAAGGCAAAATGACTAAGTGTTTTGTCTTTGAAATAAAATAAAATGTTTGATAAAGCCATAAAAACAGATCACAAATTATAGAACACTTTGTTTCTATGCTCGACCGTAGTTTATTGTTTTCCATTAGCTGCCATAACAAAACCCACACTATAATTTGTTTTCAATCACCTCGAGAGCTGTACACCGTTGTTTACATTAGGTCTATGACGTCAGGCGTCAAATCTGTCGATGATGAGCTGAGCACTGAGCAGCCATCGCGTCGCACCATCTCGGCGAGGCATGCCGCGTGCGCGCTATGTGGGTCACCGTCACCGGTGACTATGTTTATAAATAGTAAATACATTCAAGCAATTGTAGTCTTTTACTAACGGTATAGCTGATAATGCCTTACTTTTTAGATCTTTACAACGACCGTACTTTGTAAGTTGTAACTCTAGTAAGCACCAAAGTACGACACGCATTAAAATAATTCAGTTTATGCCATCTTATTTTATGTTATCTTAGCTGTTAAGGGCAATTTTTGTGGAGCACCAGCTCGCTATATGGAATCTTTTGACGTCTCCTATTCTTTTCACTACTGTTCCTTCTCATCAGCGTCACTATGTCTCTCGGTTTATGTGCTTGTAATTCAACTTCTGGTGTATTTAAAAATCCATCTTTATTACTTAATTAGACAATTCCCAGAAATACTGTCACTGCTTCTAATGATTTGTGTCTCCCGCAAGAGACAATGTACTTTCAGCTTTTGTTCCCAACGTACGGTTATGTTAAGACGCCTGTTAACCCGATGCCGACAATAGTCGCAGAGTCACTTGACAGGTTATTGCCAACCTACCTAATTCTTACTGCTTTTTGCTGCATCAATGCTTTCTCTTTTCAACGTAAGCAATTATAAATAATTAAAGAAATAAACGTTTTACATACAATGAGCTCGTATAAAAATCGATTTCACTTTCACGAGCATTTACTACTTCTGCGTGGCGTGATGATTTATAAATAGCTTTTGATAGCATATAACACTTTTTAATCGATTTTTTACCATATTAAATGTGGTTACGAATCAAATAGTTGCAGATTACTGAGCATGTAATAAACGTGAGTAAGGTGAGTGTTCAAGCAGTCTATTGAACCCCCTTGTGTTGTTAGCGGTAGACCGCAAGGCTTCATCCTGGGCCCTCTCTTATTTATTAACCCTCTCTAAATATAGGTTATACATTTAATCCACGACCTTATATTTCAGTTTTCGCTGCATTTAACTATGACTATATGTTTTAAATGTGGGAGAGCCACGCTTAGGCATGAATGGGCCGGCTCGACCGGAGTGATACCACTGCCTCACAGAAGACCGGCGTGAAGCAGCGCCTGCGCTGTGTTTCGCCGTGTGAGTGAGGTTACCGGAGGCCCAATGGGGCGAAGGGGAAAAGGTTGGCAGCGCACTTGTGACTCCACTGGTTGCGGGTGTCCATGGGCGGCGGAATTGCTTACCATCAGGTGATCCGTCTGCTCGTCTGCCTCCCCTCATATAAAAAAAAATGTCTGTTACATAATTTAACACTTTCTTTGTACCGTACGATGTATGCTTTTCTATGACACTACCAACACTATCTACACTATATGCAACTACTACCTACACCGTATTTCTTCATTACCTTCTTACGTAGCGATTATGACAAGGTACTAAAATGTATACATTTTTTTGAAGCCGACTTTAAATAAAATGTCGAGCCACAGGCTATATCTTTACATAGTCAGTTTGTTTGCTGTGATGACACTATACTTTTGAATGTTAATTTCATCATTCGTTTTAAAATACAGAATCGAAAGTGAGAGTGTGCGACGTTATTTGAATACAACCATGTTCTGGCAATTCTTATTTGCAACCGAATAATAACAGCTTTCTTTTCTGTCTGGCTGCTATCGTATCGAGTCGTTATTGAGACCCATGGATATTAACACAACAATCAGTTTAGAAACAACGCTAATAAGTGTGAAAATGCCATTGTTATAATGTTAACGGCATAATAATTGACGTAGATTTACTGTATAATCATTAATAATAAAAATGATAAAAACACATGATTTGCAGACCGAAAGCTGTTAGCTCACGTTAATTTAGTTTTGTAGAAGATACATACATACAACTACTGTTACTATGACCGACCAATTCACGTCTACTACTGTACGTAAGCCTCTCCTAAAGAGCCAACCCAGTCCAGAGCAGTTGGCATTCAACTCATAAAAGTCATATTTCGCAAATCGCCGGTCCATCGTGCCGCGGCACCACATACCTACCTACTATTAAAATTACGTCAGCTATGCGAATTAAGCTCAACTATAAGTGAGCATAGCTTTCAGGGAGCATCCCTCCTAAATACATCTCATAATCATAAGCTGTATTAAAAATATTTAAAAATGCAATAAAGCCAACAATCAATTTCTTCCGGCATATCAAATGGTATGTTTATCGCTAAACCTCTTGAAGTGTAAATTAATTGCTTTTTCCAATCTTTGCGGTCGTTTCCCATCATTTCTTTTGTGGTCGCATTACAGGCAATTTGAAAGATCCATATCTCGCTCGCAGCTGAGTCCTGGTACTGTTTTGGCGATAGCAATTATAATTTTATGGTCTGCTACGTTTCACCGATCTGTAAAGCCAATGGAATGAGCTATTAAAAAGTTTCTTAAGTCCTCTTTATGGCGACGGTTAATAGTAACTTTAAGCACCGATGTCATAAAAAGCCTGTTGAGATATTCTTATTGTAGTTGCAACGATCCACATTTTCTTGTTATTATTTCTCTTTTTAAATGTCAATGTCAAGATAGAATGTTGTAATTAAATACCTACTAGATTACGTGTTCGTTTAGCCTTGAGGAGACGATTTTATTATTTCTCGTGTTTTTTCTCGGTTTGATAAAGAGATGAGACATTGTAGCTTTGAGCACTTGAAGCGCTATGCTCTGTAATTGATATTTCGCTGTCTATCTAAATGAAGATAATATGTCGGTGGAACTCGTTATTGAGTTCAATAAAAAGATCGTGCCTACCTGGTATGGACGGTAATCGCGTGACAGTTTACAGGGTAAATGATACTTTAATAAATATAATCCGTAACGTGTTTTTAATTCGCCTCTACCATTCTCGCATTTAATAAAAGGTTCTATAGGCAGGCTATTATAATGTGTAATATCATTAAGATGCGAGTGACTCATCTAATGACGGTTTTGACGCAAATGATGCAAAATAAGATTTATGGTCGATGATGTATGGTACATTTTTTTGATTGAAATTGAAAAAAGTTGATTTTCCCTGGCAAGACTACGAATTCTTTGTTTTTAGAACATTTCAAAAATATTATGATTTGGTCAGCCTTCAAAAGAGCGAGACTTTATCCCGTTTGCTCTAAACAATGGGTTAAAAAGAAAGCTCTAGGTACAAAGGATATTACCAATATCGGCATTATTATTTACCCAAGCATCTGGAATGTGACGTAATGAAGTGATGTGTACTCAATGGTGACGAGGTCGTTTTCGTAGTAAACACATTTTATTGAGAACATTGGAAATCCCAAGATTCAAGCACGAAAAGTTTTAAGATAAGAACATAGGTAGGCTTTTTCTGCTACATTTAATTTATCTCAAAAGCCTAATCTGAAAAGTGTAATAAGTTGTGACAACAGTTGAGTGGCAAAGCGTGGATGTCAGCCGCCCGGGGCGGAAGACTATTTCCCAGCCCTCTTTTCTTCCTTAGCACGCCCCTAGATTAAGTTTATATCCCCATACCTTCTTCGACCCCCCTTCCCCAGAATGAAGCCTGCAAAAAAATTAAGCTAGATTTTGCTGCCCTCTGAAAAGTACTCCCCCCACGCTACGGTACTGTGTGACAAGCCAGTCAGTGGCTGCGGCACAGACAAATGAAAAAAAAGTGCTTATATGCACAACTTTCTTCACTTACATTCAAAACGCAGATATCGTGTAATTTGCGAAACAGCAACAACCAGAGATTAAACCAGCGCGTAGGCGTGACCCAGTGTTGCCACCGCGCAGGCGTAGGGCAGCAAACTAGCGATTTCGATATGGAACAAAACAATGGAGGTTTATGACTCTTGCGCAGAAATGGTTCAAAAGGTGCCCTCATTTTTACAGATATTTGCGTCCAATAGTAGCCGCACCTGTGCTTGACTGATATGAAAAATATTCAAATGATCAATTGTTTGTTTTCTTTGGTTGTTGTATTGAACAGTTGAATTCTTTTAAGAGATCATTTGCCTTTACTATTTTTTCGGCCTAGTTTTTTAAGAATGGTGGTCGGTAGTCGGTGGCATTGTAATGACCTCCATTTTACACTTAATTCAGCAAACTTTCAAAATTTATATTTTATGTTAATTAAATTTTGAGATCTGCAGTACCTACACGTATTGTTCAGAATAGATTATTATAATCTAAGTAGTTATTTTCAATACATTTTTTATTTCTCCTAGGTAAGTAGGGAGTTAGTGCAGCTTAAATGAGTCTAGATTCTGATGGGTTGTTGATTTAGCTCTACTTAGCCGACGGGCTTACATAAATACATTGAGCTTACATAAAATACCAAAGTACCTAACGGATAACGCGAAATCATTTTATATCCGCGCCTCAACCGATTAATTAATAAGCTGTGCTATCCAAATTTGTCAAACAAACTTCTTAAATTGACTATCAACTTAATGTTATACACATTCTCTTTCTGTCACAAACTTCTTAGTTAAGTTAATCTTCTTCTTAGAAGATACTCTTTCCGTCTTTCAGTCTGTCTTGACCCCATTGGATGTAGCTCTCCTTCACTCCACGCCATTTGTTAAGATCTTGTGCCTTCTGGTTCAACTTTTTCCCGGCAGTTCTTTTTATGTCGTCTTATCTACGCATTTGGGGTCTCCCTGGTTGGGATTTAACAAAATATGGAATTCGATTATATGTGATATTTAAACAGTAAGTGTTTTGTTTGAGCGTAATGGACGGTGTGTAATTAATATCATTAATATTAATAACATTTACGTGACTCAATTGATGAGAAAAGCGTGTAATCAAGTCTTTATTCAATTAGGCAATTAATTATCTCCATTGTTTGTAAATTGTGGGAAAACTTTCTTATCGCGGCGTTTACAGCATCTGGTCAACGACTTGCATCTCATGAATATGTTTAATCTTATCAATCGAGATGTCGTAGATAGATAGATAGATATTCTTTATTGCATAAAAACAAAATACAAGTATGATACAACAACAACAGGTAGTACAAAAAGGCGTTTGTAATTTTTCTTTTTAATAAGTGAATTCAAAAAACTCGTTACCAGCTTTTTGGTATTTTTTTTAACACGTTTACCCATATGGGTGGTTTACGGTATGACAGACATTTTGTAAAATGGCTCTTTATGACGAAAAGGTTTTAAACCACTGATTTAGATTTAGAACATCAACTAACGAAGCATATTTTTTTATGTGATAGATGGCAGACGAGTAGACGGTTCAACTGATGGTAAGCGATTCTCGAATATAATACCGATGGAGTCAAAAGGGTGCTGTCAATTTTCTAAATAGGATTAGGTCTCCGGTACCCTCACTTTCTTCAAGGTCGTGATATCACTTCATGGTGAAAACGAAGCATGTAACAGTGATTTGAAAAAAAACTTATAGATGATTTTGTTTTGCCCCCAGTTGTCAGAGGAGGTGCAGAGAAAGCAGAGCGAATACCAAAAGTGCCTCGAGTCCTACAAGCAGATGAGGACTAAGTTCGAGGAGAACTACCTTAAATGTAAGTGTAAGTTTTCAAGTCACTTCTTTATTTGATTTAAGTAATTTAAGCATAAAAAGAACTCAGTCAAGCTTTTATTTATTTACAGCATTGACAGTTTAAATACAAGCTATGTACTTAGATTTAAAAACGCTAAACATACCAGTGTTTTATTGAGTGAGTGTGACTTTGACTGACTTCCACGGTGGACTATAATTTTACCAATTATATTCACTTGACTTTGACTAATATTTCTCTTACGAAGAATGACATAATCTGACAAAGTGAAACCCTACCTGATTGGGAATTATTACATTTGGAAACTGTGGATTTGGAAAATAATTATGTTTTAGAGGCCACGGTCCACTATTCAGTGGTCATTCCATTGATAAGGTAAAAGTTGTTAAATTACCAGTGTAAAGTGACTTTTACACCTGACACTAAAGGATGTATCGGTAAACCTTCATCCCTTCAACCACCTCTTCAAACAACCATGCAGAACAAATCCGAACATTTTTTATACGATTTTTTTACGATAAAAGTCTTAGAAGAAAATTAAATGTTGTCTAGAATTATTGGCAGAAGAAGTGGTCAAAGTGATGTATCTGTTTTTCCGATCACCTGTATTATCCAACCAATAGAAAGATATCGGTAACATGGCATAATTACGGACGTATCCTCTTCCAGGCCCTACAAGCCGAGGGGGGCGCAAGCTGGACGAGACCCGCGACAAGTACGGTAAAGCCTGCAGGCGGCTGCACAGAGCGCACAATGAATACGTCCTACTTCTGGCTGAGGCTACGGAGTGCGAGAGGGCCCTGAGGACGGCCGCGCTGCCCGCGCTGTTAGACCAGCAGAGACGGCAGGGCGAAGCTACGGCGAACAAGCTGGTAAGTGCCGTTGAGCTTTAAGGAAGAGATTAGTACGACAAAGACTGAAGGTGGATTCACAGGCCGCAAAATAAATACGTAATACTGTTGGCCGAGGCGACGAAGATCGAGAGGGCCATGGAGCAGGGCGAAGCAACGGCGACTATCTGGTAACATTTTAAGGTAAAATTGCAATCAAGTGTACGGCCATGGATTAATATGTATTAGTCTATGGCTCACCTGATTACATTACGGACACATTTTGTACAATTTGGAGCCAAAGACCAAAAATGTACGATACAGTATTATTTACATATCAGACAGTACGAGTATAATTAATACAAAAAGGTAAATTTATTTCCTATAATAGAAAAAACAGGTATAAGCAAAGCGAGCAGGTAATTCAAACTATTTAAATGTTTCTAATTTGAAACGGCAAATGGTACGAGCCTTATTAGTAAATAACTAAACCGCATTAAAACCCATACCACTGATTACACCTAGACCTTTATTTGGAATTGAAAATTAAGAGGAAGACTTGACTAATGTTTTGTGGTTTGATTACGTGACGTAAATACCTACTAGCAGCCAAGTCAATGAAAAAAGTAAAAATGATCAAGATTTCCTTTTGACTAATTTCCTCACGCTTTGTTAACAGGAAAGGGATTCTACTGGAGGTGGTGCAGAGGTCGGACTTCAGCACGGACAAGTTCAGGGAGATTCAGGGCAAGATCGAGTCCTCTGTGCAGAGCCTCAGGCCGCAGGAGGAGTACAAGGAGTTCATAGAGAAGTACAAGTCAGTACATATTTTACTTTCATACATTCCTACTGTGACCTACGTGTGGACACTTTCGGTATGACTGGTCTATAAGGATCCATCCATCTTCCATCTACCGCAGTAGAAACGACGAAAGTCTTCAATGCGTGTGTGTTGCCAGTAATGACATGCGGAACCGACACGTGGCCGCTTACAATGTGCCGAATAAGGAGGCTCAAAGTCACCCAGAGAGCAATGGAGAGAGCTATGCTCGGAGCCTCCCTGCGTGATCGTATCAGAAATGATGAGATCCGCTGGAGGACTAAGGTCACGGACATAGCCCAAAGGATTGCATGCCTCAAGATGGTAATGGGCAGGGCACATAGCGAGGAGAACAGACGGCCGTTGGGGCGGAAAAGTCCTCGAGTGGAGGCCACTTACAGGAAGTCGCAGCCGTGGCAGGCCCCCCACAAGGTGAACCGACGATCTGGTGAAGATCTCGGGAATCCATTGGATGCGGGCGGCACAGTACCGATCTGTGTGGAGAACATTGGGGGAGGCCTATGTCCAGCATTGGACGTCTATTGGCTGAAATGATGATGGTCTATCTATAAGAAGGATTTTAATTCAATAGGATAAAAGAGATTTCTAAAATAATTCTCTAGGTGTATCAATTATAATTTGACAATTCGTTTAGCGTGCTTTGAGGCCGGAAACGACGCAAGAGCGATTCTCGCACCAACACAAATGTTGTTCGTACTTGGTGTTTTTGGTCTGGTTTCCATCACACAAAGGAAAACTATAATTTTGGACAAGGGCAATGTATGTGATGTTATCTCATGTTATTTATTTCAAAACTTTGTGTCTGGAATTTTAAGTTGAAGAACTCTACAAAGACTTTGCGTGGACACACAGTAATATTTGATTTGACACACATCTACTAAAGAACTAATTTTCATCCCCAGATCCCCCCCGTCCACGCCAGTTTCCTTCACCTTCGACGAGAGCCTGGTGGAAGACACGAGCGGTAAACTGCAGCCGAACCAGCTGACGGTAGACAACCTCACAGTGGAGTGGTTGAAAGAGAAGCTCACCGAACTGGAGTCAGCGCTGCAAGACAACCGGGAGAAGCAGACGGCGCTGCAGGGACCGGAGATCATCGGCAACGGGGTCTGCAAGAACAACAACGGACCAACCACTAATGGCGTCAATGGCATCGACAGGTGCGAAAAACTGGAATATGTAGATCTCCCTCATCTTAGCGTGTAATTCCCAGTTGCGTCCAGAGCTGTCGCTTCGGAGACCGGGGTACGCTTGGACAATGATGCAGGATTCGGGAAGTCTGGTAATTACAATGAAGCGACTGCCCTCTGATCTTCGCGACCCTTAGACAGGGGAACCAGATCAACTGGATCACGGTTACACGTTTAGAACTATCCGAGACGTTTAGGTTTCCTTACGATGTTTTCCCTCACCGCCGAGCTAATGGTAGAAATATGCACACCGATTTAAAATTTCCAGAGGTGCATGCTCGGATTCGAACCATGACTCCCCTTACGAAAGGCGCTTTTGTTATTGTTATCTCAGTGGATATACCTTCGCTCTCAACGAATATAAAAAGATTACCTATATTTCGATGAAAATCTTGGTGAAAGACACAATCGGTAAACTGCAGCCGAATAACTGAGGTAGACAACCTCACAGTGGAGTGGCTGAAAGAGACCGTGGGAGAGCCACGCTTCGGCATGAATGGGCCGGCTCCACCGGAGTGATACCACGGCCTTACAGAAAACCGGCGTGAAGCAGCACTGTGCTGTGTTTCGCTGCGTGAGTGAGCGTACTGGAGGCCCAATCCGGGGGAAAGGGGGTTTAAAGGTTGGCAGCGTACTTGTGACTCCACAGGTGTCGCGGGTGTCCATTGGCGGTGGCAATCGCTTACCATCAGGTGATCCATATGTTCGTCTGTCACCTTTCATATAAAAAACGAGAAGCTTATCTAGCTGAAGTCAGCATAATCCCATACTTTTTGTTGATGTCAAATCACATAGCAATGTGCCATAACGTTAGATTACACGTCTATTCCATGCGTCGGTAATAAAAAAATGTATGCGAAGTATGCATAACCCGTATTATAAGAAATGACGGGGATATTAGGAATAAGGGAATCTGACAAGTAACTGCGTATTAGACTTTAAATAAGTACTTAAAAGTTTTTCGATAAAGAGGGCCTCGACTTCAAGCGGATATAATACTCGTACCTAGCATACCTAATTGATACTACGTGTTAATGATTGCAGAAGCTATTAGGTATAATCGCTAAACAGATAAAATATAATGTAGGTAGGAATAATGGCGGTTCCTCATTAGGTACCAATGTAAAGTTATTGAGATTTGGAATATTAATATAATGTTTGTTGTTTTGTAGGCATTCGCCCCCTCCAATCCCCGTGACGACATCAGAACCTGTGAAGCTAGTGGAACTCCGCGTCGTGGAACGAAAGTGCGCGAAGCAAGCGGAGATGATCCGGTCTGCGCTGGCGGAGCTGGGCTGCGAGGAGGCCCCCAGCGGCTGCCCCGACCTCTCCGCAGAGACGGTTGGCGTGGACAGCCTAGATGGCAGCTCCCCGGACCATCAGGTATGATCATTTTACACCTTGTTAGAGTGACTTGTCCTTCTCAAAGACTGCCTAGTGGAACTGGTTTCAGAATTGTAATTTAAACCTTAAAAACCCGAATTAAAATTGTCAGGATCGCTCCTCGCTCGGTTCGAAGGCATCGGCAGAAGCATTGCGGTTGCATCTCCACTCGATAATACCGCCCAGGCCGTTCTTCAAAATGTTCACACGGCCTTTCCGACGTAAATCCGTACCGTCGAGCCCGGCACTGCCGCCAAAGACCTACCGAAGCAGCAGCGAAGGCCCAGCCGATACGGTAAAAGTCGGCTTCCGCCAGAGAAGGCTCAGGCTGGCGCGGCGTCTGCGCAAGAGAGTGGACCCTTTGGATGTCTATGTGCATTGTCGTGTGGAACGTAGAGGCGTGTTTAGAAAGAGAAAGAAGAGCCGTAATAGCGATACATATTCTAACAGTGTGGTGAGTGCAACTAACCACGAGTAGACACGCATGGCATGGATAACGTGACCATTTATTTTTGTTCCTCTGAAAGCGGCGTCAACGATCTTCACGACTACTACAAAGTAGCCGTTATTAGCTTCCTCGAGCCCTTTTATGATGTAAAATGTTGGACATTAATCAATTTAAATAAGAGGTCTTCTATAAAAGTTGTTTCATTTTTGTTCCGCATTCAGATTAGTCCAGCTACATAAATAATAGATAGATACAATTTTTTATAAAGTTCACTCATCTAAATCTTAGATAAGTATAACTTTCTTAGTTTCAATTACAAATTACTCAACCGTAATCTACCGTGTTATCTAAGTCAGTAGCCCATTGTAAACAAGGTATTCCGATATAACTTGATAAATAGGTCAACCCCTTTTCTAACAGGACATATGGTCACGTTAGGCATGGACAGCGCAGTGCATGACGCTTACCTCCCACATCGCACTGAAAATGAACGAAATTCAGCAAACCACTGTTCCGGCGTGTTAATTTTAGCGGCGTGCACCGCACGAACTTCGCTCCGGAATAAGCTTCGAATGAATTTAAAATAGCACAGGCTCTCACTAAAAGTCAGTTTCAAAATCAAGGTGAAGCCGCTTGCGACGTTCCAGAAATGTTCCTCTGTTTACGTGGCGTCTGCTCACGCGGCAGTCGCGAGTTTTACTTCAAGTTCATCCTGTTATTGTGGAGTTTCCATCGGTTGGTGAAAATAAAAAGATAATAAACTGCAGCAGTTATGTTTTACGCGAGTATTGGATGCGTCCGGTGTTGAGAAATGGATCCGTTTGCGATGTACATCACGCACTCGGAGCTGCCGCCGCCAGTGGTGGTCCCGCGCAGGAAGAAGCGGTTGAAGCAGCTGCAACTCGAATTGGAGCAGGAGTTACTACTCGTATGTTGGATGTTGTGTGTTCCATTCTATTTCTACTCTGCTCCTAAAACCATCGAAGTTATCGAACGTTTGTGACATGTCGTTGACCTAATTTTTCACACAGCACAAGTCTTGCTTGTAACAAATAACAATTGAGTTGAGTTTGCCAGCATGTGTCGTGACCGCGTGGTTTTTACCCGACTGCCAAAGAAGGAGGGTAATGTTTTTCGAGTGTATGTATGTATGTATGTCTTTTCCTTTGTGACCTCCTGTAGCCTAAACGGCTTGATGGATTTTGATGTATGAGGTATCGTTAGATTTGTCTTGATTACGGGAGTGTCATAGGATACATTTTATCCTAAAAGTCCCACGGGATAAAGACATAATAATATTTTTTCTAAATTTCCCTTTAAAAAAATATGTAGGTATGCGGTATCATTAGATTCATTTCAATCACGGGAGTAATTAATATAGGATACGTTTTTTCTCAAAATTCCCACGGGAACATGTTAATTCTGCGTCAACGCAAAGCAACTCATGCGTTAGCAAGCAAAAAGATAGGGCGTGGCCTGGCATGCGGCGCGCGGCGCGGTGCGGAGGGGGATATGCTCGAGTATACAGCCCGAATGTTCTTTAACTGAACTTAAACGTTTGCGGGATCTTCAGCAGTAATGACTCACCTAATTCTTTTTCTTCTTCACTACCAACAGTCCAGATTGGCGGTAAATTTATGTTGCGGAGTAACATCACTCGTAATCTAAAGCCAAATGTGGTCGAAATAATTTAAAATGGTACTTACATATACATAGTCTTCTACATCTACAACATTTTCGTTAAATAAAAACAGCTAAAAAGTTATAAATAAAAAAAAATATTATTAAAAAAACAAAATACCCGACTGCACACTAAAAAAAGAGTAAAACAAGCCCCACAATAATATTGATCAATCAAATGCTAAAAACTAATTATGTAATACCGTTTAAACAATACCTATATTAAAATACACTACAATATGTGTTCGTAATCGATAGTTAAATAAACAGAAACTTATTTTGAATACAAATTTACTGAATATAATTTATAAATGTTGATGGAAAGCATCGCAGGCGGGGACCACCTTGACCGCCACCAACGAAAATTCTGCTAAATGGTGCACAACCGAAATGACTATAAATAAGCCTCTGTTGGTAAGCCTCTGTTGGTCCCCGCCTGCGATGCTTTCCATCAACATTTATAAATTATATTCAGTAAATTTGTATTCAAAATAAGTTTCTGTTTATTTAACTATCGATTACGAACACATATTGTAGTGTATTTTAATATAGGTATTGTTTAAACGGTATTACATAATTAGTTTTTAGCATTTGATTGATCAATATTATTGTGGGGCTTGTTTTACTCTTTTTTTAGTGTGCAGTCGGGTATTTTGTTTTTTTAATAATAATTTTTTTTTTACGATTGTTGTTTATATTTGATGTTGTTTTTATAAAAATAATAAATGCATCTAATTTATAATGACTGACCGGATGGCGCAATTGGTAGTGACCCTGCCTCTTACGCCAAAGGTCGTGGGTTCACTCCCCACCCTGGACAAACATATGTGCCATGAACACTTGTGTTTGTTCAGTGTCTGGGTGTATTATATGTATTTAAGTACATATTTGTGTTTTTCTGTTGTCTGATATCTGTAACACAAGTGCTTAAGCTACTTAGTACGGAATCAGGTCAACCTATGAGATGTTGTGAGAATTATTATAAAAAAAATGTTATACGAACTATTCAATGAGAGTTTTCCATTTGAAACACATTCATGATCAATTATAATTTTTGACCAACGGCTACCTACCTTACCTACTTAGGTTAAGCATGTTTCATAATTTGACATTCATGTTTAGGTGAGCGTAAGCGAAACCGAGCGATCGCTGGTGGAGCAAGAGTGGTTCCACGGAGTCCTGCCCCGGGAGGAGGTGGTGCGGCTGCTCCGCGCGGACGGAGACTACCTGGTGCGGGAGACCACGAGAAACCATGCCCGGCAGCTCGTGCTCTCCGTGTGTTGGGGGCAGCACAAGCATTTCATTGTTCAGACCACACCAGAGGTACGTTGTATTATGGTCATTGACACGTTCAATCAATGAGTTTGTTATTTGCCCAAAGATAAATCTATATCTATAGTATACCATAGTAATATTATATAGAGCAAAGCTTTGTATTCTATGTACAGCTACACATCAGTTTACTACAATCTGTCATAATTCCTCAACTGATATATGAACCGATCGTGTTTGAAATGACTGAGGAAATTTCATAGTTTTGTATAATCGTAAGTGTACGTAAGTGTACGTGCCTACATTCAAAAACGACTATTTACTGCACGAATTTACGCACGGAAAAACGAGTCATTCCTGTGGAAAAATACTTTATCATTTTGTCAAAAAGGCTATCTAAAGACTATGTATATAGAAAAGGAGTGTTCTGCAATATCTAAGTACCAGCTGAAGAAACAATTTGTAGCTGTGTTTCGTACATCTGCATCTAATTTTGGTAACTAGAATAAACACAGCCCACGGCTTCACTGTATACGTTCTTTGTTCCCGACTCCCATAGTTTCATTCGCGCTATACTCCGCCCACGGGTTCGTCTGCGATTATCCAGAGGAATGACGTCATGGGACAAAATAGTTTAACACGTTGGATAGGCGTGTCATGGTTATGAAATGACGTTCGCGCACCTGTAAATGTGACCTCTAGTAGATTCCAAAATTCCACAGGAGACGAAGAGCATAGAATTTAAATCAGATGTTTGTTACACACCGCCCGTTGAGTGATATTTTATAGAAGTGGTTGGTGCAAAGAATCCTCCTCATCTTACCGTGCGCTCTGGACCCTGGTTTTGTCTAAAGCTCTAGACTAGACCTGGCCAAAGCGTTTCTTTCAAAAGATTGGAACATTTGCATCTGGATCAGTGAAAGATGCGGAACAGTGAAAGACACGCATCATTCGGCTCACTCGGATCATTCCGATCATTCAGATCATTCGGCTCACTCGGATCATTCAGCTAATTCGGCTCGATTACTACCGCGTACAGATTGACCACAAGATCCATTTGAGTTGAATGATACATTCGGATTTTGGAGCGAACATTAGAGATTCGGAACAGTGTATCATCTGGCTGAGACGGATCACTGAGTCGTTTCAGTAAAGAGTTATACACATCTACTCTAGACCCCGGGGTACGCTTCGCCTTGATTCAGGATTTCGGAAGTCTGGTAACTACAATGTAGTAAATACGTCTGACCTTCGCAACCATTAAACAGGGGAACCAGACCAACTGAATAATGGTTACACGTTTCAGAAACTATCATGTAGTTTCCTTTTCCCCACGATGTTTTCCCTCACCGCCGAACTAATGTTAGAAATACGCATATGCTTTGAAAAATCCAAAGATGCATGGTCGATTTCGAACCAAACGTATGGAAGGCGCGTTTTTATCCACTGAGCTACCATAGCTCTTAATATTCCAAAATTCCATTGACTTATCTTTGATATCAAACGCCCGTTAAGTGAAATTTTATAAAAGTGATTGATGCAAAGAATATTCAAATGTAATCGTACAAGTCAGATCGTCACGACATGACTTCGCAAAAATTTTGATGTAAGTACCCACAACTAATGCAGCGTGCCGAGTCAAGCTTGACTTTCACTTTGCAGACCGTTTCTAAGGTCATCAATAATTATTGTGAATTCAGGACGTCATGCTGATATTATTAATTTATTTAGGCTCATAAAATAATCCGACTTAAGCTGCCTGGTAGTTTTGCCTTACCAAGGTGACGTCGGAAATTCAAAATCAAGTGACAAGTAAAATTTTGCCAAGGAGCAAAAATGTATGTAGCCAATGTTTCTTCCAGGGCCACTATCGTTTTGAGGGAGCAGCTTTCCCTTCTGTGGCCGAGCTGATCGCGTGGCAGCGCACCAGCGGAGTTCCGGTGACGGCGCGGTCGGGCGCGCTGCTGCGGCGCGCGGTGCCGCGGGAGAACTGGGAGCTCAACAATGATGATGTGCAGCTCTTGGACAAGATTGGAAGGGTAAGATCCATGTCTTGTGCTTCATCAGAATAATGTATTTGTCCACTGCAGAGCATATGGCTCACCAATTTACTTAGTCGTCGGTCTTCCTAGACCTCGCAGTCCAAGCTTGAGCTTTGATGTCATCGGACCATCTATCAGTTTGTCCACCACAACCTCTTCCTGCCTCAAGAAGCAGAAAGAGGGGTGAAGACCAAGGTCTTTATTCAAGAACTTTCCTACCTTTTATCTGCCCTTCTGCACACATGACCGGATCATGCATATCTAGATACTGAGTTTTGCGACTCGGTAGGTACCCGTCATCGATTTATCTTCTGTGCGTTTCCGTATGATGATGTTATTACGGACGTTGTCCCGCAAGGTTTATGTAAAAGTTATATTAGCTTTGAAAAGTGCTGGTGACTTTAGTAGCTACCAGCACCTGCATTCGATTTCAGTTTTTCTGAACGCAGCAGTTATTGATAGCCAATCATAAATAGAAAAACTGTGTTACAGGGCAACTTCGGAGACGTGTACAAAGCGCGGCTAAAGACAACCGGCCAGGAGGTGGCCGTGAAGACCTGCCGGGTGGCGCTGCCCGAGGAGCAGAAGCGGACCTTCCTGCAGGAGGGGCGCATCCTCAAGCAGTACCAGCATCCCAACATCGTGCGGCTCATCGGCATCGCGGTGCAGAAGCAACCCATAATGATAGTTATGGAAATTGTGTCTGGTAAGTCCTAGATCCTTAGTATTCTCCTTCATCAAATATTTAATATTATTTATTACCTTATCTTGTCATCCACTTGCATCCAAAGCTTTGACGCCCGGGGTCCGTTTTCCAGCCTTACATTCTCCAATTGGCATGTTCGTTGGCATCCACAGTGGCGAGATTGGAACCGATTTAAAATAAAAGAAAAAGACATTAATAATTTATGAAAGATAGTCCTAATTAGTTACCCATAACGTACAATTGACCAAAAGAGTCTAAATGCGGAAAAAGGAGTCCACTTTTCATTTCGATATAACCAATTATGGTCATGAGTTGAATAACGGAATATTTTATCTTTCAGGTGGCTCCCTATTAACATTTCTGCGCACGCGCTCGTCCACCCTCGGCGCGCGCGCACTGCTCGCCATGTGCCGCGACGCCGCCGCCGGCATGCGTTACCTCGAGTCCAAGAACTGCATCCACCGGGACCTGGCGGCCAGGAACTGCCTGGTCGGCGACGACAACATCGTCAAGATCTCAGACTTCGGCATGTCGCGGGAGGAGGAGGAGTACATCGTTTCGGGGGGCATGAAACAGATACCGATCAAGTGGACGGCGCCTGAGGCGTTGAACTTTGGTGAGAACCTTGTTTATTGAAGTTGTTTATTGAAGAGCTTCCAGATCAGGGCTCACTAAAGTATCGCTCGGAGTTTGTTTTAAGAAATGAAATTATCATCGCGGCCCGCACCAAATGGGTCGGCGGTCCGAATGCATCCGCCATTTGGCGACTCCTGTTCTAGAGCAAGGATGTCCAACTATTAATGAAAATTAGTCAAATGGGCACACATTATGCTTATATAGATGCCGTGGGCTACACTTTAGTATCTTCAATCGTTGAACATTTTTCATTTCGCGGTCGTCCGAATTTCCAAGCGGCTGGGGTCAGTCAATCATTGTTGTTGTAAGTAGCTGATTGAATATGAATGTGCGCTTTCTGAATTGTCATCGTCATCGTCAGCCCATTTAAATCCCCACTGCTGGGGCACGGGCCTCCCTCAATCACATGAGGGGTAATTGCCATACTCTGAATTGTAGGTTCGACGAATCACTTAAATTCAATGATTCACTTTAGTTCAATCATTCACCTTGGACTAGATTTTTCGAGTATAGCGTATTTCTACCACTTTACACAGAATAAATTAAATAAATCAATTCATACAAAGTCTCATACATTGACCTGATTCCATACTAAGTAGCCTAAACACTTGTGTTACGGATATCAGACAACAGAGGAATTACAAATATAGGTTCCACTCGTCAACAGTTCCATGCCCATCATCTAGATCTAGAGAAACTTTCTACCTCGTACGACAAAAGTATGCAAACCTTCAAGAAAAGAGCGTACTCCCTTTTAAAAAGGCCGGCAAAGTCACAGGTGCGCCTCTTTTGACGTGACAGGTGTCCATGGGCGGCGGTAATCGCTTACCATCAGGTGATACGTCTGCTCGCCTGCCCCTATATCATCAAAAAAGTATACTTAACTACATATTTTACACCCAGACACTGAACAAACAAGTGTTCATCACACGAATGTTTGTCCAGGGTGGAGATCGAACCCACAAGCATTGGCGTATGAGGCAGGGTCACTAACAAATGCGCCATCCGGCCAGTCTCAGTCAGCCCATTCAATGTTATTATAACTGAACGTTCCAGGTAAATACACGTCACTATGCGATGTGTGGAGCTATGGCGTGTTGACGTGGGAAATTTTCTCCAAAGGCGACACCCCCTACGCGGGCATGAGCAACTCCCGAGCGAGAGAGAAAATCGATGCTGGTAAGTGTTACGCAGCTGCTTCTTTATCGTTTAAAATATGCCTATCTATAGTCAGTGTGTGTCAATGCCTTATGCCATTCATCAATAAGATTTCGTCATTTTTTGGAATAAGCACATTCCTGATAATCCCTTACAATGAAGCGCTTGCCGTGAAAAGGAAAATTACCTAGTTGTCTATGGGCTGGCAAATGCGCGATGGTTCAAGCACACAAGGGCATCCAGTCACAGAACAAAACCGTTTTCAAATCGGATTAGCATTAGCATAGAAAATACTGGTAACAAACGTATATACTGGTCGAATACAAAATCCCTGTATTTTATGTCGGTTAAAACTGGTTACGATCAGCTTGACCCTTGCCCAGCCGCCCTCTTTTCTTCCTCAAACCACCCCCCTCCCCCCAATGAAGCCGAGATAATATTATCGCACCCTTAAAAGCGAGGCGGCCACACCCAGTACGTTATGCTACTGCCCTTGCCCAGATCGATCACTTGACGGATAAAGCAGTCTGTTTCCGTATGTTCTAATTCCACTTCTATTCACCTAGGCTACCGGATGCCAGCGCCAGAAGGCTGCTCGGAGGACGTGTACGCGCTGATGCTGCGCTGCTGGGAGTATGAGCCGGAGAAGCGGCCTCACTTCCACCAGATATACACCATCATCGACAACATCTACAACAGATAACTAGTCCGGTAGCCACACAAGTTGCGCATCTGTCTGCCATGTTCCTAGGTTGTCCAAAACAGCGTAGTATGATTTATCTTCCATTTATCCAGGCCAGATATCATTACACCACCCACTCTTTTTTATATTCATATTATCAATCACACCAGATAGCAACCGACTTTCTGATGATCATTGAAGTGATGGATATTTTGAAAGACTGGTGAACGAAGAATTGTTCGGAACGATACATATATAAGCCATACCACTCCATCTTTGGGCTTCCGATTTTACAGCGAACCTGATATCAATCACCTTTGGTCAAAGGAGTCGCCAGATTAGCAGTAAGTGATCTACTGAGAATACTCTACTATAAACGTTGGGACAAAACATCGAATAT
The DNA here is from genome assembly GCA_019059595.1 of Marasmia exigua. Classification (NCBI taxonomy): domain Eukaryota; kingdom Metazoa; phylum Arthropoda; class Insecta; order Lepidoptera; family Crambidae; genus Marasmia; species Marasmia exigua. Next base: position 21,319,234 of record CM032471.1, read on the forward strand.
TAATAAAGAACTCAAATAACTAAAGAAGTAAAAAAAGATTAATAATAATATTTAAAAAAAATGCAAGTCGGTAATTCAAATTGGTCGGTCTCTTTAAGACTGTAAAATTATGTAGAATAATGTTACAGTCTTAAAGAGACCGACCAATTTGAACTTTCCAGTTTTGTTCTTCCACAAACGTGCTACGAACAGCTGTAGTAAAATATTCATCTACAGCCACCAGACCACGGCTTGACCAGAACTGGATCGACTTTACAAGTCGGAGCATTACCTACTTTTTAACCTTATGTAGATGTTCGCGACATAGTATGATGAAAAAAAATCTAAATTATTCGTACATTAAAGAAATTGACATGTATTGGGATCAAATTATTGTGTATGAATATTTTGTGTAAAAGTGTATATAATTGTGCAAGGTAGGTATCCATTTATTATGTACTTCGATTTTTTATTGTTCAGTATATTAATTGCAATTCCGAATTGTTTTTAAATTTCAAATTTGCTACTTATGTACTGGAAACATTAAATGATACTGCAGTATAATTGTATAGATTATTTAGTAGAATTTATATTTTCTTTATTTTTGTAACTACAAGTTACAAATATTACACGTGCTCGTTAGATTAGACATCGCCAGAATAATAAATCCATAGACACTTCTTACAGTTAGTATTCGAAAGTAATTCGTAGGTAGGTACAGTTTGTTTATAGTCAAGAAAGTTTTAAAATAAAGAGTATTTTGAGAAGCAATACTTTCATGAATGTAGAAACATTACAAAACTCTCTCCACCTTATTATAAATCGTGATTTAAAGTTACTACCGTACTAAAGCTCATGTCATCCCGTTCCAACACGCAATGTTAAAAGGGGATGGCACAAATTTTGTTCCAGGACTATTCTTAGTTCGCGATTTATAATAAGGGGGTCTGATACATAAGCGGCGTCGAGGCAAATTAATCTAGCGAACACGCTGTAGTAGCTAATATCGTTAAGAATGTCATTAAAGATATGAATATTTGTATTTACTGTATAGTATTATCGGAATGCCTCACGTTACGAAGTGTTGATCTCTTTCGAATGATACTTTAGCGCTAAGCGAACCCATGTAGGAGTAGTTAAGTTTAACTATATTAATATTAATACGGGGGATTGACCAATCTTGCGAAGCAACCATTGATTTATCTTGTTCCTCAATTTAAAAAAGTTTATGCATTGCAACCTATGCCCCGCCATCAAGCCTTCACTTCACATAAACCATAGCCTTGTGGTCAGCTACCAAATATATCGCTACATAATTTTCAATATTTTTGAATACCCAAATAACCGAGCTGTGAAAACTCCTTTTACGATTATTATTTAAAAATGTATATCGCTTATTTTCTAACATTTACATTAAAGTACAAGTCTTCTGCTTATGTAGTTAGATATGTAATATTGTACGAATAACTGTGAATGTTTAAAAACTGTGACGATAGGTATTATGCAAGATTGTGAGAACTAAGACAATTTTTATCAAATTTTTAGTATTTCATTAAGGTGACGAGTAGGGCACACTAGCGACGCTAATCGATTTTAATTTTTAGCTACTAAACCGGATCTATCAATTTCGGTGTTACAACCTCTCGGCAAACACTAATACTACTTATTAAATAACCATGCAAAAATTTTGGGTCCAACGCGTACGCGAAAAATTTATTCACGCCAAAAGCGGCCACTTTTGGCGGTAATAAATTTTTCGCATACAAGAACCGATCCAACATTTGTGCATGGTTATTTAATAAATAGTTTAAGTGTTTGCCCAGAGGTTGTAACGAAATTGTTTTAAATAGATCCGGTTTAGTAGCTTAAAATTAAAATCCATTGGCGTCGCTGGTGTGCCCTACCCGTCACCTTAGTGTTATTATAACGAGTATATAATGTATGTATTTTAATTGATATTTACCACTGTGTTGACGTTGATATAGTGCTATTTTATTTCGATTGTAACGTGGCAATAAGTATAATTTATGTGATAGTTTTTGACTGTCGTGCTTCCAGGAATTATGTGTTGAGCTTCCAAATAGATAAGCAAAATGATATTTACATTGGAGGTGTTGCCTCGTGTAAAGATAAATGTATTTGTACTGTTAGCCATTTGTTTGGTGCGTTAAGACTGCGGTACGAAATTTATTTCATGAGCTGGCTATCGTAGACTTCAATCAATTAGAGAACAAATTAAATTACGAAAGATATATTCTTATAGAATGGCGACGATCTTCAGCAAACTAATGAGCTAGTTGGATTGACATTTATTTGTATGTTGGATATTTTAAAGGCAGGAAGGTGCCACAGCATAATGTCAAGTTTAAGGGCCTTTCCAATCTCAATTTAGGTTTTACAAAATTCAAGGAGCGCAGAGCGCAGTGAGTACCGCAGTGTTCCCGCGCCTCGTGTTGGGCGGCATTATGTTGACAAAATGTAACACAGAGTGAGATATGGATACTAAAGTTTATTGAGTGTTTAGTATTTTATTTAGAGTAAGGTATATTATGACTGTAAATATTTTTCATATTATGTCATATTCATTAAAGTGCCAGACAATTTTGGATTTAATAAAATTAAAGTTTTTTTTTTCAGCAAATTCTTTATACCTCCTCCCCCTAAAATTATAGCTCTGCCGCTACAAACTTTGCTACAAAATACAAACATTTGTGTGCATGAACATGTTTGTTTGTATTGGTCTGGGTGTTTTCTATGTATTATACGATTTATAAGTATGTATTTACAAAAGAAAAGTATTATATGTATATATTTGTAACCCCATTTTGATTCTGATATCCGTAACATAGGTGCTTGAGCTACCAACTCGGAGTCAGGGGGTCTAATTTCAAGTAACCACGTACGATCGTTCGATCGAGCCGACAGTCAATCAATTGTAGTTTAGTTTGGCAATTTGAAATACCATCGTATGGGACACTTTCGTACGGATCCGACCATAGACTCTCGTGAATGAATGATATTCGCGATGATAGTGTCGCCGAAAGACCCACATCAAATAAAACCAATTGAATTGATTTTATTTATAATTAACAATAAAATTTTTAAAGAATAAAAGATATTTGACTTTTTAAATTAAAGGACTATTGTTTAATGTGTTTGAAAGAAAGATTTTACATAATAAAAACATTAAAATGTTAAAATATTTTTAAAAGTCTGACAGCTTGCTATTTTTCTACATCATAGCCCATATAGTTATCTGTGGCCATCTGTGAAACATCAGAAAAAAACTTGTAAATTATTGACTTAAGTATGTACGTACGATAAATATGTAATCTCAATACACATTTAAATATTGTAAAATTGTTTGAAAGCGTATGTACATTAGTATTATGCTTATATACAAGTTCTATAGTTATCTAAAGACTCTACTTTCTTAAGTAAAATCAAGTATAAGTTAGGTTAGTCGCATAATCCTACCTAAATAAGTTTATTTGTTATTAATTACTATTCCTACTACTCTGCCGGGGACCACTCGGCCACGGAGTAGAATAGGCCATCCTCACTCTTACCGAGGTGTCGTAAAAGGCGACTAAGGTATAGCTGCTGGCATGATCATCAGCACCCAGACAAGGAAAACTCTGCATTTATATCAAAACCCTCGCCAACCCGTCTGCCAAGCGAGGTGAATATGGCAATTACCCCTCATGTGATTGAGGAAGGCCCGTGCCCCAGCAGTGGGGACTTAAATGGGCTGATGGTGACTATTCCAATTTACACTTTAGAAAGAACAACTTTGTAACATCATTTCTATAATTTAACCATTTGTAATTAAATATTTCAGTAAACAAGACATCAAAGGATTGGACCAAACTGTAATAGAAAGCTGAGCTAGAATGACTGTGAGAGGAGAATGAGTTGAACAAAGTGAACATCTCACCGGAGGTAATCAATTAACAAAAAGATTTAACTGAATCTATAATATCTGTGCTATAACTAATTTCCTTACTGAAAGAAAAAACATTAAGATAAAGATAATATAATTGTTTGAAACATGTATACAAAAGTGTAATCCTTATAATTAAATATTTCACAACATCACATACATTGGTCTGACTCCGAGATAGGTAGCTCAAGCACCTGTGTTACGGATATCAGAATCAACAGTGGGATTACAAATATATGCATATAATACTTTTCTTTTATAAGTACATACTAATAATACATAGAAAACACCCAGACCAATACAAACAGACATGTTCATGCACACAAATGTTCTTACTGTGCGGGGATCGAACCCGCAACCCTTGGAACAAAGGCAGCGTTCACTACCATTCCAAATGGGTCGTCAAATCCTTGCAGTGTTATTCTTGGTTGGTGGTCCAGAACCATGACTTTGGAGCCCAGTGTACTCATGAACCTTGATCGAGGATTTGGCGAGTCTGGCAATTACAATGAAGGGACTGCCGTACGACCTTTGCCACGGAGGAACCACACCAAATGGATAATGGTGACATGTTTCAAAAACTTATCTCACTTATGTGCATATTTCTACAATTTACACATTGTGGAACTAATCATTTCTGTGTATTATTTCTCTTTCTGTTACATTATTACCATACCAATCTAAAACTCCTTTATTCTTGCAGAATGTCTACCAGCGTTGCACAGGACTCTGCTAGAAAAAACATAACCAGTTCCAGCCTTCCGGGCTTCGTTGCTATACGAAGTTGTTTATTTGCTAAAACTAGTCTAGGACAACCTGTGAGAAGTAGGATTTGCTTCAGTAGTCATTTATTATGTAAATAGTTAATGGTTTTTAATTAATACTAGTATCACAATATGTGTGTATAATTATAAGGCCTTGTTATTTATATGAGACTTTATTGCGCAGACACAAAATACAACGTAAAAAGTATACATAGTTTCTCCTTAAAATAGGATTACATTTATTTTATTTTTTATTACTTATTTTAATAAATGATTCAATTATGATGTTGTTTTTATTTTCATTTTCCTCAAATCCTGCCCACTTAAACTTTCACTTTACATTTGAATGTATGTTAATCGCAGTGAGTGTTAATACGGCATTGGAACAATAGGAGTGTATGATGCCTTAGATCCAAGGGTTGCAGAGTTCGATCCCTGCACAGTACAAACATTGCGTGCATGAACATGACTATTTGTACCTACAGGTCTAGGCTTTTTCTATGTATTATAAACACATACTTATAATACATAGAAAACACATATTAACAATAACAAGTATTATATGTATATATTTGTAATCCCACTGTATTGATTCTGAAATCTGTAACACAGGTGCTCGAGTGTAGTGAAATATTTATTTATTTATTTGCCAGCAATGAAGGCTCCGGACTGAATACATCACAACTAATGGTATGGGTGTTTTCTATTAAGTACTTATGTAAATATTTGTAATCCCACTGTATTGATTCTGATATCTGTAACAAAGATGCTTCAGTTACCTATCTCGGAGTCGAGTCGGATCAATGTATGTGATGTGAAATATTTATTTATTTATTTACCAGCAATGAAGGCTCCGGACTGAATATATCACAACTCATGGTATGTGTGTTTCCTATGTAATAAGTACTTATGTAAATATCTTAGAGTCAGATCAATGTATGAGATGTGAAATATTTATTTATTCTGCAGTATATGGGGCATACTTACAGCTACCTTTTCATACCTATATAACAATTGGTCACTAACTATAGTAGAGCATATGTATTAAACCAGTTAAACTTATGCAATGTGTGACTTTCAATGGATATTCAAAATTTTTAAATATATAAGTAGGTTAGTACTTAAATACTTAGTTATGTACCTAACAAATAGTTAAGTGTGGCAGGTAAGTAGGTATACCCACTTTTTAATGAAAGAGAAAACTTATTACCTACTTATACTTGTAATACCTGTAGACAGTTAACCTAGGCAAAATTATTGCCTCTTGTAATCATTGTGGCTAGTAATAGAAAATGGTAAAAACCCACTCAAAAGGTACTTAACTTAGTATTTTAGTAAAAGTTAGGTAGGTTAGTATTGAGTCAAAAGCCTATATAATTAATCCCTAACTAAACCGTCAAAAGTTTCAAACTGAAACTGAACTTTTGAACTGCTAAATAAGATTCAGTTTGAAGAATACAATGCAGTCGTAGAAAAATTAATCTGTGCAGATTAATTACATACCTAGTGAATGTATTTACCTATTATAAGAAGCCTACACCACTAGGTAGGTACTTAGCAGGTACTTATACTTAAATGTGCATAAATCATTGAACAATTGCATTACATTATAGTAATAAACTCACTAGTAAATCTACAAAATTTCTCAGTAGGTAAATAAGTAAGTACCTACTTAAGTACCTATTGTAAATTTACTTCCATGTTTAAACGAAAATAAATTACTAAGATTCATACATAAAAAGTACTCAATGTATTCATAATCATCTATATAGGTATAGCAATTTTTACATTTTTTACCAAGAAACTCCGCTATTTTGATTTAATCTAAGAAAAAACGAATCTTAATTGGTATATCAGACATTGGACCTTGTACACAAAGACATAAAGATCCTTTTTTAATACACCATAAATCCATTCAACCGAACAAAAACACCTATTTAGCTATCGTGAATTATGACATAAGGACGCGAGACACGAGTTGTCAAATTCAATATTTCGGAAGCGGTTTGGTACTTTCAAATTAGGGTTTGGGACGAGATGTGTCAAAAGAGTTTCGGTTGAGTTCAACCGACGCAATGTTCACTTCAAATTAGGAAACGTCGTCAAATACGTTTGATTGAGTCTCAAAGTTAACTTCAAATTAGACCCCCAGATGTGATGTTGTGAAATATTTATTTTATTTATTTAAAGTCGAACTTCCCATGGTCCGCGGGACGCGGGGGAGCGTAATGCACTCGGCCATTCCAAAAATCAATCAGTAGGATGAGCGAGCTCCAAAGATAACTGTTTCGATTGGTCCAGCACACTCGCGGACTAGAGAATGTTGACTTTTTGGTGGTAAATCTATAAAATAAGTAATTTGTAGGTACAAAATGTTGAACATGTGCAGTAGATACCAGATATGTATCTGAAGAAATCATGGATAGTATATACAAAATTTTATTATATATAATATAAATTAATACATTACAAGTACAATTTGATTAATTCGTCACTGACAGCAGACGGAGTAAGTATTCCTAAATCTGTGAAGAGTAGAGTAATGTAAGCGGGAGGGGTGTAGTCTACCAAGGGATGTTGTTTAGAGAGATCTTTACCAGATTTGAGGACGCTAGAAAGGTACTTGAACTCATTTGGCAGGTCTCGCTGATTGAGTGGGTATATCCGGGAGAATTTAAAGCTCTCTGTTAGAACGTAGACAGGTTTCTTGAGTTCTAAAGCTGCCATGCCCAAACTGTATGTGCCAATCTGGAAGAACATTAAGAAAGGTTCTTGAGAAGGGTAGATTGATAGCTTTTGGATGTTATTTGAAGATTCTGACATATTATTACTAGAATTAATTTAAATAGTACAGATCTCACTTTATTGATAATGCCCCCACTCTCGGTTACTCCTTCGGCGCCGATCATGACGAGGTCCACCTGCTCCATGATGTAACCAACGGATGAATCCAGTATTAATGTGGCATCTATTCCAGCTGCCACCAACTGCTTATGCATAAGCTCACTGGAAACAATAAGAACATGAAGTACAGTGTAAATAGAAAAGTATGAAAATTTTATAAACAATTGATTTGTACAAACAATTTTTTTTCTTATTAAGGATAAACAAGCAGACGGCTCAACTATTGGTAAGTAATTACCGCAGCCCATCAATTTATTATTGATTAATGATGCAGTTTTAATATAGTAAGAGGCTCAAAAAATACTGACTCAACAATCAGGTTTGGGAAGGTAAGCCTGTAAATCCTGACTTTCGGTGTTCACAGGGCATATACATATGTGAGTATACTATAGAAAGTATCAGTGCTTGTCAAAAACTTCTTTTTTACTGTCTCTCTATCTTCATTTATACCATTTATACTGTGGCAAAAGTAACTTACCCACTGTTATCGGGACAGGACATTGTGACAAACACTTCAAATCTTTTATTTGCCTTTGAAGCTTCCAACATTGCTTGTAACACTACCCTTGATCTAGAGTGAGTGAGGATTTTCTGAAAAAAACACTTTCTTGTAGCATTATGGATACTTTTCCAATATTTAGTTTCACAGACAACATCTTACATGTTTCATAGAAAAATGTTTACATGATACATACACAACCATCACTGATAAAAGGCAGAGCTTGCTTGGCCACTTTCCCTCTTGCTTCTAGTAATGTGTCAAGGAAAATTCTTCCACGCTGCAACATTATTTGCTCACATTCTTCAAAAGACTGAAATGTGTCATTTTTCATTAGCACTTCTTTATATTTATCAAGAAAATTTTCATTTATTAGGCCTGAATTGACTAATCTTTATCTGGGAATAGATCTATGATATATCACTGTCATTCCGTATTATTCAAGAGCTCTATACCATAGATTGGTTAAATCGGGCCTTAATATGATAGTTATGCCAACCTTAACATCCAGCTTAGCCAAAGTGATGAACCTCATAAAAAGCTCGCAGCCCGAGGATATGGCGGTGACAGACTGGTCACTGTGGCGCATCGCGTCCACGGCTTGTTGCAGATTAAGATCCAGCTCCCTCACTGTTGCAACTAGAACATTTTCAATTCATCATTAGAGTACTTATCAAGAATTTCAGTGATCACAATATCCTTAAAACACATCTAAACAGCACAATTGGCCGCACAAATGTTTAAGTATATGTACTTAACAATCGGAAATCTGGTAACTATAATGAAAGTTTTAACCTTTATAGTTTTCTATCACGGTCAGAAGAGTTCTAATAGCTGCTACGCCAGCAGAAACGTCCTCTTCTTCTTTCAAAATGTTTAAGAAAATATCTTGAACTTCTGAAAATGTAATTTGATAAATTATTGGGTAATTCTAGGAACAAACACACAACTTTTCTGGCAAAGTTTACTATTTATTCTTGTTGATGCTTACCTTCTTTTTTCATTATGAGATATTTAGTATGTAATAATAGAATATATTTATAACTTATTTTATTAGAAATTCTATTTATGTTATTTGTTTGCGAATTATTACAAAATAAATTATATTTTATATCCCACCAATTTTAACCTCACATTTTCTTTCAAATATGTCAATTGTCAAAACCCACAAAAGTCAACGTCATAAGTAAGAACATTTCGTTTCATGCAATCAATCAATCAAACATCATTACATTTCAACAATTTATTATATAAAATCTTCAGAACAAAATCGAACAAATTACTTTAACATAAATTTTTAACGAGCTTAATGTAATATTATTTTACAGTATTCCAAGTCTATAAAATATTAGTTGGCATCTGTTAACTCTAGTTCTGCTGAAACTATGTTAGGCTTCTCTATTCAAAGCTTGAAACGGAATCCATGGCGCGGCGGACTCTACAAAGAAAGAAAAGTATTTTTTTATTAAATCACTATAAATAATTATTTAATCTTACTGTATGGATGGAATACTATATTTGTTTTAGAAATAATTAATTTATTAAACTGGTCATTGTTTATGATTAGCTAGCAAGTAAGTAGAAATGTAGGATAAGTAACTATTATATTAGAACTTAGTTACATACATTATAATGTACAGTCAACTCCAAAAATATATATATATACACTTTAGGACGTTGTCACAATATATAATATAAGAAAGTAGACCTCTACTTTCTTATAGGTAAGTATTGTGACAAGGTCCTAAAGTGTATACATATTATTGGAGTTGACTGTACCTAACTTATTATAGACCTACAAACTAATGTAGAAGATACTTTTATATACCTATTTTTAATTCAATAGATCCTACCTACTGTATCTAAAATGTAGGTGTAAAGAGACTGATTCAATTTTATTAAGGTGCAGGTCTTGATCACTAAAAGTGGCCGCTTTTGGCGATAATCAATTTTTCGCGTACGCAGTGAACTTAACTTTTGTGCATGGTTATTTAATAAATAGTATAAGTGTTTGCTGAGAGGTTGTAACCCCGAAATTGTTTAAAATAGATCCGGTTTAGTAGGTAAAAATTAAAATCGATTGGCGTCGCTAGTGTGCCCTACCCGTCACCTTAACGCCTGATTATATTATATTACAATACACTACTTAGGTGTAAACGCTACAATACTAAAGGAAGGCCAAATAAGTTTATTGCTTGCTTGTTGTGTATGTATCAAGAAGGTTATAGATGTATGTATGTACTGTGGTATGTACCTCCGTTTAGGCACATATTATAGGTTTATGCACAATTTTAATCGGGTCCGCTGTTTTTCTGTTAATGCGAATGTTTTGACGCATTTTTTTATTTATTTATTTGTTTATTTTATTTCAAACAATTACATAAAATCATTTGAACATAATAAAAACATAAATTAGTGAAGTTTTCACATTAAATTTTTTTTACAGAAACGTATTAACAAGTAAAAAAAAAGAATTAAATTACAATATGTTAATTAAACAGAATTATGTCCATATTTTTAGTCAAAAATTAATAAATTAAAATAAAAAGTATCTATCTATATAAATTTAAATTAATACACGAATTAAAATAGAAATTTAATATTCATAATAAGAAGAAAAACCAATAATAATAATATTTACTGGTCATTGTGCCGAGTAGAGCAGATCCCTCACTTGTCTCTTGTATATTTAATAATAATAAATAACATCACAAACCATCCTAGATAGGTAACAAAATTTATTGGTACAGGACAATAATTACCTACCTAATGACTAAACTATTCATCACACACAATAGACCAGACATAACTCTCCATGACAAAAACAATAAAACAATTTACCTCATCGACATAATATTGCTGTCCCGAACACTCACAACTGACATCCACTCACACCCAAAAACTGAGCAAGTACACAAACCTCGCGATTGAGCTTAAAACTCAAGTGCGAGTAGACACGGTCAAAACCATCCCATCATCATATCATCTACTGGCATCATCCCCAAAACACTTCATGACAAAAGGTAAAGGTTGTGCAAAAGGTATTAAGTTTAGATTAAAATCAAAATCATTTTCCGTTTTGGTCAAAAGCCCGCGGAATCATGATATTCCCCAGAAATGGGAGAGCAAAACTAAAATACGAAAATAAACAATAATAATGATTCGTTTATTTTAGGCAACAAGATACATTCAAAAAATTTTCATTGGCCTATATAATAAATACCTTACAGTCTAACACATACATAATAAAATAAAATACACTTTTTCTTACATTATATAAGCAAAAAGATTTTAATACTGCCTTTAACGAATTTTATGATTTGTTTTGTCTTATCTATAACCTCTGCTTTCCTGTAAATAGAGTAAAGATAAATACCAGACGTAAATTACAATGGATAACCAAAGGTCTCAGAAATAGTTGCTCAACTAAAAAGATATTACGATATAAATACTACTCAACTAGAACTGTCGCAGATCGAGATAAATATTTGAACTATAATAAAATATTGAAAAAATGCACCTTTTCTTCAAAGAAGATAAGTAATAGAAAATACATTATTAAAAGTAAAAATGTAGGAAGAGCTACATGGACAGTTATTAAAATTGAAACGACATGTATACGGGGTAAAAAATACATAAATGAAATAATAAATAATGATATAGAAATAAAATGTCCAGTAAGTATTGCTTCAGCATTTAATAAATACTTTATTTCTCTTACTAATACCCCAAATAGTAAAAAAGAAAATACATGTAATAAAATTTTGCCCAATACCATATTTTTAAATCCAGTTAATCAAAATTATGTAATCAAATTAATAAGTAGCCTAAACAATACCCGATCTGAAGGGTTTGATTCAATTTCGAAAGAAATATTAAAATTATGTAAAGAACAAATTAGTCCCATAATACTTACATGTCTAATAAATTACTCCCTAGAATCTGGTCAATTTCCTCAAAAGCTTAAAACATCCGTCGTTAAACCACTACACAAAAAAGGCGACACTACAGATATGGGAAATTACCAGCCCATCACTCTTTTATCAGTATTTTCTAAGATATTTGAAAGGGTCATGCATGACCAATTAAACAGCTTCTTTGAAAAATATAAAACTATAAATAAACTACAAAATGGCTTCCGTAAAAATAAATCTACCACACATGCAGCTTTTAATTTAATACATGATATACTTCAAAATACTTGTAATAAAAACTTTGCGTCTGTTTTATTCCTCGATATGTCGAAAGCTTTCGACCTTGTATCCCATAACCTTTTGCTTAACAAACTAGATCAAAATGGTATCAGAGGACCCGCACAAAACTGGATAAAGTCATACTTAGAATCTAGATCGCAGTATGTCGAAATAAACCAGCTAAGCAAAATAGACACCAAGCCCACTATTCAAACCTTTAGATCCGATCTTCAAAAAAATTGTTACGGTGTTCCTCAAGGTAGCATATTAGGGCTTCTACTATTTCTCTTATATATAAATGACTTACCTGAAACTATAATTCACAAGACAATAATGTTTGCTGACGATGTTTCAATAATAGTTACCACAAATAAAACATCCACTCCACAACAACACGAAATAGATATCCTCAATACACTAAAGATAATTATAAATTGGTTAAATAAAAATAATCTTAAACTAAATATAAACAAAACACAACTAATGAATTTCAACAATTTAAAAAAACACCAAATCAAGATAGACTTAGACGGTCAAATTATTAAAAGCGCGAATAACGTTACTTTCTTGGGTCTGATCATTAACGAAAAACTCAATTGGAAAGAACACATAGAAAAGGTAAGTACAAAAATAAACAGGTTCTCATTCGCATCCAATCAGTTTTCATTGCACAAAAAAGATGTATATACGCTCCATATGTAACATTAAACCAGACATATCCTGTAGGCCTTACTTCAAAGCATTAAACATACTCCCCCTACCATGCCTCTACATACTGGAAATATGTAACTTTGTTATCCAAAATAAAGACTTTTTCCTACTAGCCAAGAACAAAACCGAAAGAAGTGTTAGGCACGCAAACAATTTAGCTGTCAATATCGCCCCCAACACAACTCGTTTTTTAAAAAATTGTTATAGCATGTGCATTAAGATATTTAATAAAATCCCTGACAGAATAAAAATGCTCCCTACTAATAAATTTAAAACTTTTTTGCGCCATTGGTTATTAGAACAGTCGTTTTATTCAGTTGATGAGTTTCTTACTGTTCTTACTTATAACAGTAAAAAATCCTAACTGTAATCGATACATAAAATTCCAATGCCTACACATTCTCTAGTATTAAGAAAAATAGTCTGTTTGTATATAGTTTGACATTAGTTTAAACTGGTAATTTATATTTCTTAAGAGAAGACCTCAAAATAGATCGGAGACCTTAAAATTGAACCGGTCAATATTAATATATAACGTGTCTCTCTAAACACTTGACATTGGCGGAATCACACGTGCGGCCGTCACCGCGCGCGGGTTTAGGACCAAAAAAAAAAAAAATATTTCTTAAATTATTAATCACTATGATTAACCATTCGCATGTCTTAAAATAAGGCTAAATAGGCATAAGTACGATAATATTTTCTGTTTAACACCTACTTTATGTAACCACCCTGTTTATAGCGAATAAATGATTTGATTTGATTTGATTTACCTCATATTTTGTATTGTAGCTACATGTAGGTACCTACTTATGCTTAGTTTATGTTTTACTACTGAACTGTGAAAACTGCTGATTTCTGTGTTATCTGTATAATTATGTTTCCCAAATAAATAAAATATATCAGAATATGATTACAATTAAATGGATTAACTGTACAAGGCACATGATCTAAAATGAAAAGTGTTAGCCGTATAATTTATTCTTGCAAATGGGACGGAAAACAAATTTTGCAAACGGGAACATGTCCGAGGGCATCTCAAAGATATATTTTCTAAAAGAAATGGAGGTTATCCTTACTAATATTATAAAGGCGAAAGTTTGTTTGGATGGATGTATGGATGTTTGTTCCTCTTTCACGCAAAAACTACTAAACGGATTTTAATGAAACTTTACAGTAATGTAGCTTATAGATCAGAATAACACATAGGCTATAATTTATAAAGATATTGTGTGAACGCAGACGAAGTCGCGGGCAAAAGCTAGTCATTAATAATATCACAACTAGACGAAACCTACCCACATAAGTAAGATATTTAATAAAACGTAAATTTAATTTTGGGTGCCGTGGAGAGCGGTAGTAACTTATCTGGTAAATTAAATGTGTTAAGTGTATTTGGTCAATTTGTAAGGAGTACAAATAAAGTTCCTACTTTGTACTTAACTACCTACTCGTATCTTATGTAAATCTGAGTAGATAGCTGGTTGATACAAACTAATAAAGTTATCTTCCTACATGGTATCATGGACTTGTGATGATATGCAAAAATGACGTTGAAATGACCTTTCCTATTAATTTCCTTACGCCACCTAGTGGCAAATAGGTCAGGCTAGGCGACTTCGATAAGCAAAATCCGATAAGTTCTGATGACAAGAAACAATGAAAATTCCAAGTTGTTCCATATTCAAAGGTAGGAAATGACGCGAACGTTGGCTGAGGGAAAGTCATGGCCGAGGCGTCTCACCTGTTTCTACCAGTGGCTCAGACAATGCGGAGCGGGTGGCCGGATGACTTAGACGCCTTCGCCTGAACCAGTCATACGAGCGATAATTACTTGTTGACGCGCGAGTTTGTAAACTTTGTGACCGACACGAAGTGAGCGGACATGGGGAACACGGCGTCCATAAAAATGAACGACAAGAGACGATGGCAGTGAGTATTGATTGTTCTACATTCTTGTTGTTAGTTTAGTTTTACCTACATTCAAATTGAAAGCTTCTGTGGAAACGCGCGAAGAGGCTAATATAAACAAATCGTATCTATTTTAAGTATTCATGTAGGTATCAAGGTGAATTTATGGTTATATACTTCCTGTAAATATTAATTAGATTACTATTGAATTTGTTTGCGTGACGTTTTGACGTTAAATAGGTATTTTATAGAGCGTTATCTAACTTAAAATACTAAGTCTACACACAGGTACCTTTGTTTATAAAGTATACCTATACCTAACTACTGCAGTATAATGAATGTAGGTAGTTCAAAATTTTCTCCCACCCACTTTTAATGAACAAGCATTTATTTTTTATTCATGTTGATTGAATTACAAGTATTGTGCATTTTTTACATAAAATACGACGGTTGGTAAATAAAGTTTTGTAAAAAGTTCAGTCAAGATAACTCTTCTTAAAGTGTACGTAATATTAGGCAATACACAAAGATCATTCATTCTATAATCTACTACATTTTATTTACAACCCATGCGGATAAAGAATGGGATCAGAAATGGCGGCGCATCTATTCACTTCTCGCTCGCACACTATTTGCGTCTATACTCGCACTCGTGGGGTGCGAGTATAGATGCAAATAGTGTGCGAGCGAGAAGTGAATAGATGCGCCGCCATTTCTGATCCCATTCTTTATCCGCACGGGTTGTACCTACTAGATTTCTTAAGGGAACGAACACCTAAGGAGGGGAGGAAGTTTATTATTTACTGTATTCCTTAGGTAGGTAAAGTTATGTGTATCTAATTTGAAAGTCCCGGTGTAATTCACCGGCTTTAACTTTTGATTACCTCTGGATTACCTCAACTCTAATGATATATATAGATAAAAATAGTCATTCATTTAAATGTAAAGTGCTTAAGTACTACCATGTAAAACCTTTGCAAAATGTGAATGCAAAACGTATGCTAACGATGTGTTCGTACCGCACTGTTACAAGATTTTAATGTTACGCGTTGCACCAGGTTAGTTACGCTGACGAAAACACACGGATTGAAGGGTGTACTTACTTATTGTTTTGACAAACAGCGTTATGAAAGGCATCATGCTCTGATAGTTCAAATTATTGACACCAAGTGCGTATGTACATTCGCCGTCGCACTGCACAGTCACAGTAATAGTATAAACTGTGCGTAAAACTATTTTTTATTAAATGGTATTCTTAAAATTCTTCTCTTAGTCGTCGTAGCGCGTAGCCCTACCTAATACCGAATGCGTCGTCGTAGCGCGTAGGTCTAATGCATTGTATTATCACATAGTCCTAACGCGTAGCACTAATGCGTCAGCGTAGCACGTAGCTCTAAAACATGGGCCTAGACCTAAGTTCTAATTCTAATCCGTGGTCGTAGCGCATAACCTAATGCGTTGTCATATTGCAAAGCTTTAACGCTTCGTTGTAGCGCGTAACATTAATGCGTTGTCGCAGCACGAACGTAATCCTAATTAAATTCAATAATTATTTATTTCAGACTTTAAATCCATATAGTCCATCATCCATCTAATGCGTCGTCATAGCGCGTAACTCCTATTCATTTTAAGTAGCTTTATGTAATTTGTTTGTTTGCACCAAATAAATATTTTTCATTTCATTTCATTTTTCATTTACAAAACCCTAAAGAAGAGCCACGCGCTAATAAATTAACCGATCGTTATTCAATAAAAAGCATGGATCTTAATTCGTATTAAATACTGTAACATTTCTTTCTGTATTATTCGACCTAATAAACAGACCGAAACTTGATCCTTGACACAGTCAGGGCTGGCCAAAGAAATAAGGAGGTCGACATAAGCACCCGCGTAGGGTTCCATGTTAAATAATCATTTTTTTTTTATCAGTCATCAGTCATCAGTTTGTTTTTTTTAATTGACCCAATAAAAAAAACAATCTGTGCTATTTGCCTCGAGTCACGGTATGTGTTCGTAGCGACGCTATCCTATTTTACATTAAAAGTTATTCAATAAAAAGCATGGATCTTAATTCGTATTAAATACTGTAACATTTCTTTCTGTATTATTCGACCTAATAAACAGACCGAAACTTGATCCTTGACACAGTCAGGGCTGGCCAAAGAAATAAGGAGGTCGCTGGTCAATGAAAAAACAATTTGCAAGTAATAAATAATTGATTTAATTATGCAGCTTTTTTGCTAACTGTATTCGTCTTTAACGTATTCTACACATTTGTATTTGTACATAGGTAAGTGCGAACTATCATTCTTAATCTAGCTAGGTAAACTGCTCAAATACACACTGGCTTGATCTCTATACTCAATTAACCAGTTAAGGCAGCCCGCGTAGGGTTCCATGTTTAATAATCATTTTTTTTTTTATCAGTCATCAGTCATCAGTTTGTTTTTTTTAATTGACCCAATTAAAAAAAACAATCTGTTCTAATTTGCCTCGAGTCACGGTATGTTACGTAGCGACGCTATCCTATTTTACATTAAAAGTTATTCAATAAAAAGCATGGATCTTAATTCGTATTAAATACTGTAACATTTCTTTCTGTATTATTCGACCTAATAAACAGACCGAAACTTGATCCTTGACACAGTCAGGGCTGGCCAAAGAAATAAGGAGGTCCCTGGTAGCTCATAAACTTTTTACATCTGTTTTAAGGTGAGTGGAGATTAGAGTACTAGAGTAAATAACACAAATAATTCACTCCTGCAACGCCAATCTTACCCTTGTAACCCCTGTAAATTACCCCTGTAGGTACTACCATTTAATCACCTCCTCTACCAACCATTCTGAACAATATTTGTTTTATGACTTTTGAATATTTGCATAAAAACATTTCAACTTTTTATTTATAGATATTTTTTTTGAAGGATTTCCAAAAGTCATAGAATAAAAGATGTGCAGAATGGTTGGTAGAAGATGTGGATAAAGGATGTGAATATATAGCGATACACCCTGTAGTCTAAATAAGGGGATAGGTACACCTACATACCTAAAGCACAGAGTAAAACGATATTAGGTACTTACTTACCTCAGGTACCAACACTAGTAAGTAAGTAATATTAAATACTGCCTCGACCTATAACTTCATTGATAAATATTAATTGTGGCCAAATTACGCTGACTCACTTTAAGTTCAAGGGTGATTAATTGTTTCTTTTGCTACAAAAATAATGTAAGTACCTACTTATAGATACCTTTAGGCTGCTTTGCTTAAAATATTTCAAACGCAACGCAACGCCCCATTACCTACTTTATTTGAGCTTTTAAATTTATAAAATCGCTCTTAAATTCCAAAATCGGTTCCTACTTTGTAAAATATAATTTTTAGGTAAAAAAAATCCTATTCATTCACTGTTTCACTTCAGTATGTCTTACTCTTGTACCTAAAACAATAAATTCATACATTCGAGTATCATTGTAACAATCGCATGCGGAAGAGAACAGGATTTAATCAACTTCCATAATTTATTCTTAGGTATACCTACCGACAATTTTATTTCTCATTCGTCATTGATTATATGCTTGGCAGGTAGTGACCGAGTCATATCCACGAGTAACTTATCCATTGCAATTACGGTTTTTTCTATAGATTTTACAATGCAACTCTTGTAGTTAGTAACTGAGGTAGGTAAGTCATGCTATAAAATTATTGATTTTAGCAATGACATGGTTAAGTTCATAACCGACACAAATGCTTGAAGATTACAAAAATATACATTTCTATTATGTACCTACACTAAATATTATTTCTTCAATCAACCCAAAAAGTTACAGAACAAGTGAAATAAAACTTCATCAAGGGAAACGTAGTGACGAAACGAGTTCATTCATAATTTGTAGCTTAGTATCTAGTTTCTGCAAATCGAACATCAGTATACATATACAACTTAACAACAATCAATTAAACGTCAAGTACAGTTACACACAGCAGCCGACCTTGAAAGAGTCAAGGTCATTGCTCTTATAAATCAGCTGGCAATTCAGAAACTCATTTGTTTTACAGTTGTCGCCCATCAAGTTTAGGGGCCTGTCGGATCCTTAAAGCTTGATAAGGCTTAAGGGCTTCCCGTATTAAGTATTTAATATTACGTAATTGGATTAAGAATAACTTCTGACTGAGCAAGACGGTTCACCTGTTGAATGTATGGGAGGACAGATTATCAGGTGACAGATCTGTCCTCACCTGACGAGCGATATATATCTCGCTAATGGACCTCATCTGTCATAGACTCAAAGTCTGCGCGATTCACAGTGCTCGCTCCGACCCAGATCTGAGACCCCGCGGCACTGGCTCTCTGGCTTTGTGCGAACTAAATAAATTATGATGTAGACATGATGCTATTTGCAAATTCTTCTTGAATGAATGTACTAGACTAGCAGCGCTCTTGGCCTACAAGCGCTACTGTTGTGCAATACCTATGTATAAATAAAAAAGGATTGGCTTAGCTCGATGGCGCTTTTGATGGAAACCCGACCTGTCTGAAATGGTTAATAAGCCCGTCTTCAAGTATCGAAGGATACTTGAAGACGGGTACTTTGCACTAATAGTCTGTGTTGCAGTCTTCTTCCGTTGTTAGCCTTTAGTCTTCTCTCTGTCGCAAGTGGCAAGTCATCACTCGAGCAAGTCACATTCAAAACTAGATTTCTTTATTTTCCTTGGAACCATTCACTTACTTATCCCGTACATTAATAAATAATATGTTTACAGAAGATTAGGGTTGTCTTGAGGGATAGCTAAACAAAATGAGTTGTATTACAGTAATACATAAGACTAAATATACGGGTGGTTAGTCAGTACATAGTGAAGGCAGAAGAGTATTTATTCGCATTAGTATACGTACACGCAGACCTTTCTTATTATACTCATAAATTAGGACGAACTACGTGTTCGTAGTTCGTAGTATATCAATTAAGTACTTACTTAATATTTTCACTAACCTTTTCAACGTAAAGAGAACCGTGTTTGCTCTGAGAAATTCATTAAAATATATAATCATTTAGAAAATTAACAGATTTATCTGAATTCTGAACAGTTGGTCAATGAAAAAACAATTTGCAAGTAATAAATAATTGATTTAATTATGCAGCTTTTTTGCTAACTGTATTCGTCTTTAACGTATTCTACACATTTGTATTTGTACATAGGTAAGTGCGAACTATCATTCTTAATCTAGCTAGGTAAACTGCTCAAATACACACTGGCTTGATCTCTATACTCAATTAACCAGTTAAGGCAGCCCGCGTAGGGTTCCATGTTTAATAATCATTTTTTTTTTTATCAGTCATCAGTCATCAGTTTGTTTTTTTTAATTGACCCAATTAAAAAAAACAAACTGTTCTAATTTGCCTCGAGTCACGGTATGTTACGTAGCGACGCTATCCTAGTTTACATTGTATAGGAAATTAACTGAAAAGGAAAGTGTATTTTTTTTTATTCTAATTATGTCCAATGGGTTCGGAATGTTGTTCTTTAAGAGGCCGATTCGAACAATCTTATTCCGAAGTAAATCAATATGGAATCAAGTGGGATATCGCTATTTCATTCAGTCTATACTATAGACTGAATGAAATAGCGATATCCCACTATACTACCTATAGACTCTATAGGTACAATTCTGACGTTATACCATAGATTTATCCATGGATAAAGATTGAATCGGACCTAAGAGGCACCAGAAAGGATTCAGTAACTGAAGACATGGTTATCCCTAGTTGGAGTCTGGATGATTGATACATTTATTTATTTATTTGTCCTGACTTTCTTGACGGAGGAAGTCTTGCGCTTCGCTTCACGTTACTTACCACTTGTGATCTCTTTTTAAATTAGGTAATCCTCTGTTGCGTTATAAAATGAAATAATCGTGTAGTTATTTTAAGAAATTATTTTTCGAAAGTCACGCTTTTATCGGATCTACATAATCAATAAAACCAGCAGGCGTCAAAAGTTAAATGAGATCTTTAGTTACCTTAGATTAAATTGATTTAATCTAAGAAAGTTACCGTTAGTAATAAAAAAGATCCAGATAAAGTTAGTAAATTACGGCCACCAGATACCTAAAAGATTTTAAATAGCGTAAATACCTACATGAATTCGACTATCATTCGATTTTGTAACTGTTTTGCGATTAGTTGATTACCAGCGAGTGCACTGGTAGGTCAGGCGGGCTAGCAGTAAGTCAGTCGTCTGGCTTCGTTTCGCAAGTCAGACAAAATGCCGCCGGCGCAGACGCTAATGTCTGTCATCTGACGTATTACATATGGTAAGGCCACACAATCTAATGACCACCAAACATTATATACTAATCAGTCATTCATTGTTGTTTTTCCGTCCAAATAGCTGCGTCATTTTCAATTGGTCCTATATGAATTAGCTAATTAGATGTTGTGATTGACTAAAGTGAAGACGGATATAGATAAACTACTCTTATTACAGCTCTATGAAAACACGAATGTACGTGTCCTACTTCCTGGCCACGCCACGAAAGCGATTTTAATGAAATTTTGCAATATAATTGTCCCAAAAATGTCAATTGTTTAAAAAAATGTCTTCTAAGGATTAAAGAGAAATTGAGCAGATTTAGTGGCGTGGCTAGGAACTACACTTTGTGGCCACGCCACCTCACAAATCGTAATAAAAGAGGCTAAATCTATACTATACTCGAAACTGGAATTCAAGACCAAAAAAACTACGACAGATACGTCAGTGTCAAATGTATCATTAAGTTTTCAGGTTTATTTCAACCTTTTTGTTATATGCTTATTTTCTTAGTATAGGCTGGCGCAATTCATGATAAGAATTTTCTCAAAAAATAGAAACTTAATTACATCTTCATCTTCACCATTACTATTGTCAGAATCTCTGACTATGGAATCTGAGTCGGTCACTCGACCTATGGATTCTGCCGAGACTACTCTTAACGAAATCGCGGTTTTAAGACTCTCTTAGGTCCTAGCAAGTGGTTCAGGTGACAACTCACTCAACACACAATAGCATTGTTTAAAACGATTCAAATTCAAAGATTCCTATATTAATATCCCTTTGCAGCACCTCACTGCACGAAACAACATGTAAGTTCAAAATGTTGTACCAAATGTTATTAACACCTGAAGTGACACAAGCTCAATACCAGCTTTTCTACCAAACATTACGGATGATTAAGTTTTTATTAAATTGTCTTGTGTTTAATCAATAAAATTAATTCTTTATATTATAGAATTAAAATTACCAATAAACAAATTATGTTGGTGTATGTTTTTAAGAAATAGGTAGGTATATACTATTGTACGATCATTTTATTGCAGTGGCAACATTGTAGTAGATTTTTTGGTCTTGAATTCCAGTTTTGGGTATAATTGACTATAGAACAGATGTCTAGTAATTGCCTATTCTACTAATATTAAAAATAAGCCTAAGAACTTACTTATTTAATAATGAAAATAATTTTTTGCTATATTTCCTGTCTAAGCGCCCGTGTATTTAGAAAAAAAACTTTGCTCAAAAGTAAATGTCAGGAGTTTGCACTGCAGTGTTTACCTACCCACATCATTTTAATATTTTCAATAATTCAACAATTTAACTGTCCAGTTATGATTACTGTTTAGATGTTATAAGCGTTATAAGCGTTATAAGATTAACCCACATACCTACTTACATACATGCAAACATACTTAACATACATACAGGTCAACATCATAACCTTCCTTTTTGCTTCCCTGTAATCGGCTAAAATTAATACTTTATTGCTGAGTAATGCATAAGTTTCTTAAAAATGTTACTTAATTAGGTATATTGTAGATTTTTGACTTAATTCAGACAATTACTAGACATTTTTCTATAATCAATTAGTATAGATTTATCCTCTTTTATGACGATTTGCGAGGTGGCGTGGCGACAAAGTGTACTTCCCTGCCACGCCACTAACTCTGTTCAATTTCTCTTTAATCTTAAGCCCCCTTATTTCAAAACTAGGTCTAAGAAAAGTTCCGGAACTAAACTAGTGCTTGCCTCTTTTAACATTGCGTATTGGAACGGGACGACTTGAGCTTTAATAAGGTAATAACTTAAGTCTAGATTTATAATAAGGTGGAAGTAGACAATTTTTTTAAAACAATGGACTAAAATGGACATTTTATGGACAATTATATTGCAAAATTTCATTGAAATTGCTTTCATGGCGAGTGCAGGAAGTAGGACACGAATTCAAGATACTAACACACGATGAGTTAAATAACCGGTAAAATTACTTAGGTGTACCTAGTTACTCCGCTGACTCAGCAACCCAAACAGAATCTTGGCCTTCGAAACAAGAGAACGTCACTCTCGCTTTTGAACTAAATTTCTTGCCATTTATTGACCGAATTATATTTATGAAAGACTAATGACCTAAACTATGACCCAAAGTGAGTGTTGGCCTCCGATAAGAGCCTCCATCTAGGTCGGTCCTGCGATGACTGGCATAAGTTGGCATCCAGTCATCCGCCAAGAGTCCGCGCAAATCCTTTTCGTTAGGCATGACCTTTTCAGCAGTACCTTGGACGGCCATAGCCGTATCCCAGGTACGTAATCTGTTAATAATTTGACGGATTATAGTAGGTACCCCAAACATGTGACCACATGAGTTGATTTTCAAATCTACGCACTTGGTGTCGCTGTCTCTTCATGAACGGGACGTGGAGCAAGTTTTGCCAATGTCAACAAACGAATTATCGTCAGCGGAACTTGGTTGTTTATATTTTACCTAATATGATTGATTTCGGTTCATAAAGTATGGGTATCATAGGTAATCGAATCGCAAATAATGCAAGTTAAAATAATGGTACGAGTACAAGCACATAACACAGGTTGATATCTGCATCATTTATAAACAAACGATACTCGTTATCAGTCTAGTATATTTCCTCTTGCATACGATATTAGAGTAGTTAATATCTAGATATTGCCTGGGTACCTACAGCTAGTTCTTAGTACATTATCAATTATTTCGATAAGTTATTTTCGAACTTTTTTCCGTGCTTGAGCAAGCCTACTTTATGAGTCGATAGTTATACAGCTGAAGTAGTATAACTATAGTACCTATGGAACATACTATCGTCCGTCACACTTATTACAACAGTCACATTAAGGAGGACTGAGTGCATACCTACTTACAGAAAATGCCCTAGTTTAGCACATACCTGATATGTGCAATGTGTATGCGATGCATTGTTTAAATGGCTTCAAATGTGTATTAATGGATATACAAATGAAGATTCTCAATTCGTCGGAATCTTTTCTTAAGGTGACGGTTAGGGCACACTAGCGACGCAAATCGATTTTGATTTTTAGCAACTTACTTACTTAGACTCATCAATAAATGCCCTGAGAAATTTGACGGGTTCTGTGGCTATTTATAATGGATTCAAAAAAATCTCGAAAATGAATACAATTGCTATGGGTCTATTATGTAGTTACATCTGTCGCAGAGCCACTTTTAGGCACCGGTGTCACTCAAGATACCTTCCACCTTGTTGGGTATTTACAAGCCCGAAGACATGCATTAAACAGGTGCAATAGCGGTGTTTCTAATACCGATATAGTCTTTGATTAAAAACTGAGGTATAGAATCCGGTTCCGCGGCCGAAAAGGTCTTAAGCCGGCGAACGGCTTTTCGCAGGTCTGCCAAATCAATACTACTAAGACGATACACGTCGCACTCGTAGTGCCCTTGGCCAGTCTTGCAGCTTCCCCGGCATCCAAGACAGGTACGTTATCCAGGAAAACGGAATGGAAGTACTTACCAAACGCGTCAGCTGCGTCTTGTCCTTCGACTGTTCTATCCTCATGTATATGACGATAGAACAGTAGGATTTCGACTCTTCCTTGTTTTTACGTTTTCCCTTAACGAATTTCCAAACTGTAGACGAGTCGCGACAAATATCCTCTTTCAGTGATTGCAGGTATTGCCGATAAGAATTATTTATTAGTTCCTTGATATGACAGCCGTGTGGTCCCCGGCAGAGTAGAATAGACCACCCTCACTCTTACCGAGGTGTCGTAAAAGGCGGCTAAGGTAAAGCTGCTGGCATGATCATCAGCACCCAGAGAAGGAAAACTCTGCATTTATATCAAAACCCTCGCCAACCCGTCTGCCAAGCGTGGTGAGTATGGCAATTACCCCTCATGTGATTGAGGGAGGCCAGTGCCCCAGCAGTGGGGACTTAAATGGGCTGACGATGATGACATCTGTAATACGTATATACTTCGGGATTGAACTCTAATCCCATCTCCTTAAACTTTTTGAGGTGTCAGTATTTAAGTAATTTTTAACTTTTGTTGTATTTCGGGCGTATACCAAGGTGGATAGCACGAGTTGGATCTTTTAAAGTATTATTAGTGATATTTTATAGACGGTACATGGCGGTCTATTACACAATTTAACTCATGGTAAAAACGTTCAGTAACCAACTCTACATCCTTTTGACCTAACACTTCCGACCAGTTTATCGTGGCGATATCACTATACAAAGCATGGAGGTTGGCTTTCCTAAATATCCATTTTTTTGGGGAACGCCAGTTACGAGTAGGCTCAGGTGCATCGGCAGTCCTGCTGGTATTGTGGTTCCCTCGAGTAATTCTCAAAGATACATCCCATGGCGGGTGGTAAGCATCTGCACGCACAAACGTGTCACTGGCACCCGTTACGTAGATCGCATCTACAGGGATAATACAAACAATATCAGAATATGCAGTGATAACATTTTCTAAAGAGGTTATTACATTAACATATTGTTCATTATTATAACTAGGTGGCAAATACACGACACACATGAGCACCATCACATTTTTCCACGACACTATTGCACACAAAAGCTCCTGGTTTCTGGTTAGTCCCTGTACATTAGTAATCAAACGGACCGAGAATGTATTGCGAACTTCCAACAGAACACCTCCCCAGCCAACGTCTCCGAATCTATCCTTTCTCAGCACAATATAGTCTTCTATATTATAAGCAACCGCTACAGAGCTATTTGGGAAGGTTTCTGTTAAGACAATGAAGTCATAGTCCAGGTTCAACACCGGTAGCGATCACAGACTTGTCCAAAGCACTCTGAATATCGACTTTAAAGCCCAACGAGTCCGCTTGATGAGGTCAAGACTCCGGCCTACTCTACTTCAAACCATGAAATCTGAAAAGTTTCAGTTAAACCTGGAAAACCGATTCAATGCCGTGGAAACCACAACTGATGTTGACCAGAACCGCCAAAATGTGGTTGGAGTCCTCAGGGAAGAAAGTACGAGATTTTGTAACATGCAGCGCAAAGGTAGGAAGTCGATACTCTCTGAAGAGACCTTGGGGCTATGCGATGAGACAACGACGTGAGCAACCACAGTCCACTTCGTCAGGAAAACGGACTCTAAACCGGGAGATCAGTAAACTTGTGCGACGCGACCTCCGGTGCTCCAATACTTTCTCGATTGAAAGAGCTATCGAGCAGGATCGGGGGTCGAAGGTTTTCGTATAATCTCTCGGAAAAAGCCACCTGACCAAGCTGACCACATCACGTGGAGAAGTTGTTGCTTCAAAGCCGGCGGTCCTTGGAGAAGTGGAAGACTTCTATGGCCGACTATACGCTTCGCATGCATCTCGACCTGATCCCGAAAATGAGGACTCTAGGGCCACATTAACACGCCATTTCTCCGAAGACTTGCCAGAAGTCAGCATTGGCGAAATCGATATTGCTCTTGGACAGCTGAAAAATGGAAAAGCCCCTGTAGAGGATGGCGTTACAACAGAGTTGTTGAAAGCTGGATGATTACCCGTACTGAGGGAACTCCAAAAGCTCTTTAGCGATGTCCTCTTCGAAGGAAGAACTCCGGAGTGTTCGAAATTTATGTTTCCATGGCTTGATACATCTATCTTCTGCCCAGTATTGCGATGACATAATCTGAATCGCATGTTTGGCTGGTACACCCAATTTAAAAGAGGCATAGTTAACCCTAGCCTTGATAAATGGGTATGGGTTATTCAATGGTATAATTATTTTTTTAACAATTTCATACGTTTAAAATGGACTTGATTGACCATGAATCTTTGAATGACTATAAAACCGACTAGACGTTATAGTTTTAGTTGAGATTTTTTTGCTATTGGCACATATTTACTTATATTTTGTGAAATCTCGAGCTTAGTCAAATACCCTATAGAATAATAATTCTAAGACCCTATTGTATGGAGGCGAACTGTTGTTATGTATGGACCACCGGTTATACATAGTATCATCTAAATCGACATTATAGCCATAAACTTATCGCTATCGCTTAAGGTATACACGTTTTTTTCGTAGTTATGTCAGTTCCATTCTATTCCCTATTCAAAGGTTTTTATGAGTAGGTAAAACATAGGAACACTGTCAGTTTATAATAAATTGATAGGGATAATTAATACGCATACTTTCGACTTGACTGTCCACTGTTGCTTTTAATCACAGTAGTTTACCTATTATTATCTACACATAGACACTGAAAGTACACGAGTGGCAATCACATGTATATCCAGGGTGGATACATATGAGATAGGGCCGCTACAAAATGTGCCACCAGTCAAATTTCCAATCGAAGATAGTTTCCGACATTTTCCGCGCGACCAGCATCAGATAAGCGGGACCTTAGCCGCGTGCGCCGACGCATGCCCTTGCGGTGATCTTGAGCCGACCGCGCCGTGCTCCCGTCGTGCGCAAGAGTGGCCTGACTAATCTCTCACGTTAGTTAACCTGTGCTTTTGCTTAGCTTAGATTGTGTTGTGTCACCGGTAAGTTACTCATGTGCTTTTGTTTAATCAAAATGCTGACAAAGTATAAAGTATTTTTTCTTATTTTGAAAATGAAATGAAAAATGAAGATGAAGTAACTTCAAACGTTGCTCCTAACGTCATTTACGTAGGTAATAGGTATGGTATCCGGAGATCTAGATTATTATCCTTACTTTATGGCATTGATAGGAATTATAGGACTTGCCAAATCCCGGATTATCCAAACGTACCCCGACGAAAAGGTGAAAGATTTATACGTTTTGAACAGAAAACAGACGGACTCCCCATTAGTTTAAGCACCGGGCCACCGGTGATCTCGGTATCCAGGTTTAGACATGCGTGGTGATTAAGCCTAGATAATCCCATCATCCCAGGCCGTGTGGTCCCCGGCAGAGTAGAATAGGCTACCCTCACTCTTACCGAGGTGTCGTAAAAGGCGACTAAGGTAAAGCTGCTGGCATGATCATCAGCACCCAGAGAAGGAAAACTGCATTTATATCAAAACCCTCGCCAACCCGTCTGCCAAGCGTGGTGAGTATGGCAATTACCCCTCATGTGATTGAGGGAGGCCCGTGCCCCAGCAGTGGGGACTTAAATGGGCTGACGATGATGACATCTGTAATACGTATATACTTCGGGATTGAACTCTAATCCCATCTCCTTAAACTTTTTGAGGTGTCAGTATTTAAGTTATTTTTAACTTTTGTTTTATTTCGGGAGTATACCAAGGTGGATAGCACGAGTTGGATCTTTTAAAGTATTATTAGTAATATTTTATAGACGGTACATGGCGGTCTATTACACAATTTAACTCATGGTAAAAACGTTCAGTAACCAACTCTACATCCTTTTGACCTAACACTTCCGACCAGTCTATCGTGGCGATATCACTATACAAAGCATGGAGGTTGGCTTTCCTAAATATCCATTTTTTTGGGGAACGCCGGTTACGGGTAGGCTCAGGTGCATCGGCAGTCCTGCTGGTATTGTGGTTCCCTCGAGTAATTCTCAAAGATACATCCAATGGCGGGTGGTAAGCATCTGCACGCACAAACGAGTCACTGGCACCCGTTACGTTGATCGCATCTACAGGCATAATACAAACAATATCAGAATATGCAGTGATAACATTTTCTAAAGAGGTTATTACTTTAACATATTGTTCATTATTATAACTAGGTGGCAAATACACGACACACATGAGCACCTTCACATTTTTCCACGACACTATTGCACACAAAAGCTCCTGGTTTCTGGTTAGTCCCTGTACATTAGTAATCAAACGGACCGAGAATGTATTGCGAACTGCCAACAGAACACCTCCCCAGCCAACGTCTCCGAATCTATCCTTTCTCAGCACAATATAGTCTTCTGGAAATAATTCAGCAACCGCTACAGAGCTATTTAGGAAGGTTTCTGTTAAGACAATGAAGTCATAGTCCAGGTTCAACACCGGTAGCGATCACAGACTTGTCCAAAGCACTCTGAATATCGACTTTAAAGCCCAACGAGTCCGCTTGATGAGGTCAAGACTCCGGCCTACTCTACTTCAAACCATGAAATCTGAAAAGTTTTAGTTAAACCTGGAAAACCGATTCAATGCCGTGGAAACCACAACGGATGTTGACCAGACCGCGAAAATGTGGTTGGAGTCCTCAGGGAAGAAAGCACGAGATTTTGTAACATGCAGCGCAAAGGTAGGAAGTCGATACTCTCTGAAGAGACCTTGGGGCTAATGAGACAACGACGTGAGCAACCACAGTCCACTTCGTCAGGAAAACGGACTCAAACCGGGAGATCAGTAAACTTGTGCGACGCGACCTCCGGTGCTCCAATACTTTCTCGATTGAAAGAGCTATCGAGCAGAATCGGGGGTCGAAGGTTTTCGTATAATCTCTCGGAAGAAGCCACCTGACCAAGCTGACCACATCACGTGGAGAAGTTGTTGCTTCAAAGCCGGCGGTCCTTGGAGAAGTGGAAGACTTCTATGGCCGACTATACGCTTCGCATGCATCTCGACCTGATCCCGAAAATGAGGACTCTAGGGCCACATTAACACGCCATTTCTACCGAAGACTTGCCAGAAGTCAGCATTGGCGAAATCGATATTGCTCTTGGACAGCTGAAAAATGGAAAAGCCCCTGAAGAGGATGGCGTTACAACAGAGTTGTTGAAAGCTGGATGATTACCCGTACTGAGGGAACTCCAAAAGCTCTTTAGCGATGTCCTCTTCGAAGGGAGAACTCCGGAGTGTTCGAAATTTATGTTTCCATGGCTTGATACATACATCTTCTGCCCAGTATTGCGATGACATAATCTGAATCGCATGTTTGGCTGGTACACCCAATTTAAAAGAGGCATAGTTAACCCTAGCCTTGATAAATGGGTATGGGTTATTCAATGGTATAATTATTTTTTTAACAATTTCATACTTTTAAAATGGACTTGACCATGAATCTTTGAATGACCATAAAACCGACTAGACGTTATAGTTTTAGTTGAGATTTTTTGCTATTGGCACATATTTACTTATATTTTGTAAAATCTCTAGCTTAGTCAAATACCCTATTCTTAGAATAATAATTCTAAGACCCTATTATATGGAGGCGAACTGTTGTTATGTATGAACCACCGGTTATACATAGTATCATCTAAATCGACATTATAGCCATAATCTTATCGCTATCGCTTAAGGTATACACGTTTTTCTCGTAGTTATGTCAGTTCCACTCTATTTCCTATTCAAAGGTTTTTATGAGTAGGTAAAACATAGAAACACTGTCAGTTTATAATAAATTGATAGGGATAATTAATACGCATTTGTTGTAGGATGATAATTAGAGCAAAATTAAGTAATAGATCCCTGGTACTTTCGACTTGACTGTCCACTGTTGCTTTTAATCACAGTAGTTTACCTATTATTATCTACACATAGACACTGAAAATACACGAGTGGTAATCACATGTATATCCAGGGTGGATATACATATGAGATAGGGCCACTACAAAATGTGCCACCAGTCAAATTTCCAATCAATCAAAGATAGTTTCCGACATTTTCCGCGCGACCAGCATCAGATAAGCGGGACCTTAGCCGCGTGCGCCGACGCATGCCCTTGCGGTGATCTTGAGCCGACCGCGCCGTGCTCCCGTCGTGCGCAAGAGTGGCCTGACTAATCTCTCACGTTAGTTAACCTGTGCTTTTGCTTAGCTTAGATTGTGTTGTGTCACCGGTAAGTTACTCATGTGCTTTTGTTTAATCAAAATGCTGACAAAGTATAAAGTATTTTTTCTTATTTTGAAAATGAAATGAAAAATGAAGATGAAGTAACTTCAAACGTTGCTCCTAACGTCATTTACGTAGGTAATAGGTAGGTATGGTATCCGGAGATCTAGATTATTATCCTTACTTTATGGCATTGATAGGAATTATAGGACTTGCCAAATCCCGGATTATCATCCAAGCGTACCCCGACGAAAAGGTGAAAGATTTATACGTTTTGAGCAGAAAACAGACGGACTCCCCATTAGTTTAAGCACCGGGCCACCGGTGATCTCGGTATCCTGGGTTCGATTCCCGGGTCGAGCAAAGGTAGGTTTCGAATTTTTCGACATAGCTCGGGTTTGTGATCAGCAATCCGAATTAGGTTTAGACATGCGAGGTGATTAAGCCTAGATAATCCTATCATCCCAGGCCGTGTGGTCCCCGGCAGAGTAGAATAGGCCACCCTCACTCTTACCGAAGTGTCGTAAAAGGCGACTAAGGTAAAGCTGCTGGCATGATCATCAGCACCCAGAGAAGGAAAACTGCATTTATATCAAAACCCTCGCCAACCCGTCTGCCAAGCGTGGTGAGTATGGCAATTACCCCTCATGTGATTGAGGGAGGCCCGTGCCCTAGCAGTGGGGACTTAAATGGGCTGATGATGACTCCCATCATAGTAGCGATTACTTGATATCTATGATGGAGGATGCTGTCTGTACTTGTGTCCACATTATTTAGTCTTCTGATATGGATTTAGTTAAATCCTCCTGAGTATGTGAAATATCGACTTTACTTCCTCTTATATTTTAAAATGAGTTTATCTAGACATTTACATAATTTGCTTCGTACTTAATGCCATTTTTTGCAATTAAGATTATGATGAAACATCTGGATTGCTAATTATTATTAAAATGTTTACAACGCGTTATCATTTCGAATTAAGAATTGATTGATAAAATAGCATGTCTCCTGATATTAGCGTGATCCGCAGCACCCAACCTTCAGTCGTCATTTAGAGTTCATCAGAGCTCAATGGCACTGGATTAACATCAACTTTTCTAAATTCTAAAATGAAAACTAATTTTCTACATTAAATCAATATCGCTTATAGGCAAAAACTTTTTAAAGTTCCTTTGGCGGTCTGTGATAATTTGATCTCTTTTTAATTATTTATTAAATAACAATGGAATTTCTGTCGCGTAAAGTCAAGTCGAACAGTCAAATAGACACCCGTCAAATGAATGGCGCAGAAAGCGTACAAAAGAATAAACGGTAAGTTTTTCTCAGTTTTTCTTAATTTGTAGGTATTTACTTACATTGATTTTTCTTTGGAAGTACGGTTGAGATAAGGCATGTACCTATGACCTTTCCAATGTCAAGCTAAAGAGTTAAGTTGGTAACTTATCTCCTGACCACAATCACTGTGCATTCATCGGTGTTTTCTTATGTCCCATCAAAACTTTTAATTTACAAATTAACAACTGTTCCACCGTGTAATGGAATTCTATTATAAAGTCCGCATCACGAAAGAAGTCCTGCGGAAGACACGGAAATAAAATTTGGGATTCCTCGTCTCCATGATTGATGGCGGCTCAAGCGCGTTATGTTCACCGGACTTTCGTGGCGCGGACGGACTCTTTAAGCCGCTACAAGTTTATTTTTAATTTACCAGATGGTGATCAATAATTTCTCATTATTTCATGATATTTCATTCATCCATTTTTAACGAAAATAAATATTAAGAAATCTCTGCGTTCGTAGTACCGTGTTAGATAAAGTGTGTATTTTTCTTTGGTTTTGTAGTTGTTGTGGTTGTCTCGCGGGCGGTTAAGGCTGTCGGTGGACGGAATTTAGGGTAAATGCCCACTAATCGAATAGCACGTAGATTCGAATAGGTTTAAAAACGTGACAATAAGTAAGAGTAACGTGACAGTAAGTAAGTTTCATATGGTAGACGAATTTAGTTTTTCACTTCTCTATTTTCATTATTCCTTATATCATTGATGTAAGTAGATGTGCATTTTGTCTAATACAATATTTAGACATTGGAGTGTTTTGTTTTTGTAGGTATATCTATCTAAATAAAAGAACTGCATTTCATATCTGACTATGGTCGACTGTACATTTTTATCAGTCCCTACGTTATCAACCACATTGCTTGTTGATAATTTTGTTGGGTGTAAATACCACAGTGTTTTGATAATTTTATTTGGGACCTATGAGTGTGTATAGTTTGCAAAAAAAACATGAAATCGCTTTATAGCTGAATTCTTCTTCGTTGGTACTATTCGTACTTGCATCGACGACGACGGATTGGCATCATAATCCGTCGTCAATCGCATAAGTACGTCTGCCCAATGCACCATATTGAGCTTCGGTTTTTACCGGTGTAACTGTTGAAAAAAAAAAGGAAATTCCGTTTTTTTTTTCAAATCGAATCACGTTAATTAGCTTATTTCAATATACCATAATAGGAAAAAAAGTAATATGTAGGTGCTCAAAGTTCCTGTGGTAGCGTACCCAAAATCCTGACAGCATTCGTGCAACAGCCCGTAGACGGTAGCTTCATAGAGCGATTCGTCATTACATGCCTTGTGTGTGTATGCCTGCATGCAGCGCTACGGTGCCGCCAATAATAAGTTGACAGAGTAGTTGTAACCAGAAAACAGACTTATACTAGGTGTAATTAATGACAAATCTGTGCCTATAAAACTACGTTCCGTGGCTACAAACACCTACTTTGTTGAGTCGTGGTGGTATACGTTGGACAAATTAGCCGCCGTACGTTTCCCAAAGTCGGATCATTAAATTTTACTAGAATATTATTGTAATTGTACTGATGCAAGAATTGACTCTTGACCAGCAGTTTCTATTGTTTTGACACTTGCATTTATTTGCAGGCAGAGAGGCTCATATGAGCTGTCCATGCCAAGAGGGTGGTATGGCTTGCCCTGCAGTATTACTTAGGTATACCTACGTAGAACAGTAATATACAGTCATTAGCATTTTTCTGCATAAACTAACACTGTTATTGTTTCTTAGCAACTGCAGCTTAGATGCAGTTGTTTAGCGTCTTGGGTTCGAGATCCGGTTTAGGCCACCACTAGTATTTGAGTTTTTCTGTTAGTAACTCGTAGTACGTACGTAGTCCAGTCGTAGCAGCGTAGTACAATTGACTCGTAGCAAATCGTAGCGGGACCCGTAGACTAACGTGCATCTTTAGTTATCGTTAACCCTACAATGCGGCGTTTGGATATCGAATTTTGTATTCGCAAAAATAATCAAGGCAGCTATTATTCTCAATTAGAAGACTCACTTACAATTTTTTCCAATACATTGCCATAATTCGAGTCCTTATTTTAGTATTTTCAATAATTGTGAAATAACCGAAATACCACTACCTCAGAAAATGTTAGGTAATAAGAAACAGTAATTAAGGAGGTAGATACAAATTGGAGTCATCATTATTGCTTCAGATTAAATCAGTGCCTGAGTTGATAAACTTCGACCGGTATTAACACCAGTTTTCGGTACTGTGGAAATGATTTACTGTGGTTGATGTAAACAATTGGTTGGTATATTGAACAGTGCAGTTATCGGTATGAAAAATATATATTTAAAATACACGAACCGCACTCCGTCCCTGAACCTATCCATTCGTACGTACCACAAATCACAATTTCCCACGGCCCGCGGGGCAAGGACCGCGCCATCTGTTATCGCGCGGCCGCAACCGTCGTGGTTCGTATCTGCGTCGCTGAAAATTTTCCCGTTTTCCCAGGAGCGAAGCCGCGATGAGTCCAGCGCCCCCCGCGCATCGAGACAAAAGTGGCGCTGCGCTCGGCGCCGCCAAGCAGTCGCTAGCGGCCGGCGGAGGCAAGTGTACGTACGACGATATGGAGCGCGACCGCATCGGACTGTGGGGCTGCGGGGACGGCACGTCCACCAGCCGCCTCTCCGGCCTGGACCGGCTCAAGCACCCCGGTCTCAACAAGGTAAGCCGCCCTCATACGATCGTCGACCGCTCGTAATTCGGTTAGGTCATGGTTGCACGCATCGCCGGGCGGAAGTGCTCGCTCTTACAGCAAATTGTATCATTTGTGTACACTAACCCAGTTGTCGCCAACGTGTGGAGTGACAAGTGAGCCGACCCATATCCGTCGATTGTATTGTAATGTTTGTTTCGAACTTTATTCCCGACGTCGAAGTTCACGTGGGGCCGATTACCGCGTGTCAACAAACTTCGCTCACCTGATGTTTGTTGTCAGAAGTATCGTTTCGTGTACAGTTGGCTCTCCGTGGCGCACGCGTTTGTTGAGGAAAATTATGCAACGTCCGTAAGTACGCGTTGCAACACTCTTTGCTATTTTATTGATAAATGTTAGTGCCGGATAAACCGGACCTTAATTGTAGCCACTGAAATTGAACAAAGTTTTGCATGTTATTTTGTAACTTCTATTCGCAAAACAAGTCCGTTGTAGGTAGTATGAGTTGTTTTTATACAGGGTGAATCTGTGAACATTTACATCCCTTAACCAAGTGTTCTACCAACCATTCTGAACAATATTTGTACAACGAGAGTGAGTTTGCTGATAAAAATGGGCAATCTCCTGAACAGCTGATATATATCCATTTATGACATCATAAGGTACACATTCATAATTACACTAAGGGCCGATTGTTCGATCCGTAGTTAAAGTGAACTAATGATTTAAAAAGTAACCAATGATCAAATATCGCCAAAATGTGTATTTTGTACAAAAGTTAGCTTAACCTTAATAGTTAGAAGGAATTACGTCACTTTGACTATTGGTTAGACAGTAAACTATAGTTAATTTAACCAATAGGTAACCACGGATAAAAAATCGGTACTAAGTAAGTAATCTTCAGTAATGTAATATAGGTAGACTTTCAGATGAGGATTTACTTAATTTATTATGCAAGTAAATTGCGGTAGCGCTTCCTTAAAATATTTTCGCAATTAGCGAATTCTCATTAAATGATGAGGATTGATTGAATCACAAACAGGGTCGAGTGCTACATGAATAATTAACACTCAGCAGCGGAAAATATTGTTCTGCAATGATATAATATAATTTATAAATAAGCTGTCTGTAAAATTTATATTAATAAACAGTGACTTAACAATAGGTAATATCTGTATATTTTGTGGACGAGAACATAATTAAAAAGTAGCAAAGTGAAAAATAACAAAGTAGTTGGGTGACTTGAGCGCTTTATTAAGGCTCTACAACGGTGAAACTAGTGCCGTCAATAGATTTATATTGACTGTGGCGATCATGAGAGACATAAAAACTATGTACTACTACGTACAATCTATGTATTTCTATTAATAGGCCCAATTGGAAATAAAGAATGTATTAGTATAATGTATTTCTACCATCCGCCCTGTTAGTCTAGTGGTTTAAGTAGCGGGCCGTGATCTCAGGGTCCTGGGTTCGATTCCCGGGTCGAGCGAAAAGTAGGTTTCGAATTTTTCGGACATAGCTCGAGTTTGTGATAACCAGTCCGATGATGATTTCTATGATGGAGGATGCTGTCTGTACTTGTGTCCACATTATTTTATAAGTCTTCTGATATGGATTTAGTTAAATCCTCCTGAGTATGCGAAATATCTAAATGGGCTGATGATGATGATGATGATGATGATAGAATAATAACATAATTCTATGGGTACATGATAAGCCCACTGGCACATTACTTATACTCAGCAAGGACATCAACCTAATACAGACCGATCCTTTAAAATAAGTGTAGTGAGTTTAATCAAAATATAGGGCTCACGACGTCGAATGACCCATCGACGGAATGAATAGCTGCTAAATAGTACTTTGAGCGTGGCCCGAGGGGACGCCTCGAGTTCAGACGAGGGTGGCGACGAACCGATTTTATAACCCTTAGTCGGCTGACTTTTTATTAAATTTTCTGAAGCGTGCTTCCAATTTTACGTGTCATATTATCTCTCTATTAAGAATCAGGCTTATTAAATTTAGATCTTATAAAATATTTAGCGCTACGACCCATCTAGACTATGTGCATTAATTGTATGTAGGTATTTTGTATTCGAGTAGGTACGTAACTCATACTTCATTGCGGACATTAACTGTACGCCACAACAAATCGATATCAACTTCAGAGTATAAGAGTAGGTACTCTAGTGGCTTGTCATATCAATAACTATGTGGTAACTAGCGTGGTTAGTGGTATGTCAACGACTATCTATCGATTTCTTTTAGTGCGATACGCAACCGCTTACTATACTATACCAATGTACCTACACTTTAATGCAGGACATAAAATTAGCTTTTCAATAGATTCGTCTGATCGTCTGCCACCTATCTTATAAGAAAATGCCATACACTACTGTACTTGAGAAATAGGCGTGGCAGGTGTTTCTACAAATGCCCATAGGTAGCTCCCAAGCTACCATTGCATCACAACTACTTACACTGCCATCAGTTATCACTACGTTAGTTACTCATGCTCACGACTTTTACTTTCGCACGGTGCTAATTCAAGGTCAGCCTCAGAGAGTGCTTGACGAAATGCTAATTAGAATATTCACATCGCCAATTACTAGGTATACATTTATCCGAAAATAAACTAGAGAACCAGCAAATATTTTACCTTTTTTTACCCTTTAATACCTAGTGCAGACGTACTCCGTGTAAGTTTTAAAAGACTTCGCCAAACAAATTATTGGGAAAAAATTACATGTTTCTGGAATCGGCCAATTCGCCCCGTTGGTCTAGTGGTTTAAGTACCAGGCTGTGATCTTGGGGTCCTGGGTTCGATTCCCGGGTCGTGCAAAGGTATGTTTCGAATTTTTCGAACACAGCTCGGGATTGTGATCACCAATCCGCATTAGGCAAGCGTGGTGATTAAGCCTAATCCCATCATAGTAGCGATGACTTGATTTCTATGATGGAGGCCTTTGCCCTGCAGTGGGACTGTTTATAGGTAGGCAGATACTTTACATTAAAAAAAAATTCTTCTTAAGATTAAAGAGAAATTGAGCAGAGTTAGTGGCGTGGCGTAGGCTGGGGAGCATTTGGTAAACTTCGTCAAGTCTTCTCGTCACCCATCCCTCAAAGTCTTAAGTCGAAAGTCTTCGACCAGTGCGTCCTTCCGGTCATGACTTACGGCGCCGAGACGAGGACACTCACGGCTGGACTAGTCCACCGGTTCAAAGTCGCTGAAAGAGCTATGGAAAGGGCTATGCCCGGAGTATCTCTGAAGGACCGCATTATAAATGATGTAATCCGACAGAGAACCAGAGTCACCGACATAGCCCACCAAATTAGCAAACTGAAGTGGCAGTGGGCTGGTCATATTAGCCGCAGAATTGACAGCCGTTGGAGCCGTAAAGTCCTTGAGTGAAGACCGCGACTCGGTAAGCGTAGTGTAGGACGCCCTGCGACGAGATAGGATGATGACATTCGAAGGCTGGCTGGTGTGGGCTGGATGAGAGTGGCCGAAAATCGGGAGCAGTGGCGTGCATTAGGGGAGACCTATGTCCAGCAGTGGACGAGTGTGGGTTGCCGATGATGATGATGATGATGAGTGGCGTGGCTGGGAACTACACTTGGTCGCCACGCCACCATACAAATAGTATGTAGGCTGATACTTAACTTTACTTAGTTTACAACATCTCATACATTCTAGTGAAAATACAAGTGTAGTCTGTACGTTTATTTATCGTGTACGTGTTTGGCATTGTTATATATTTATTTTATACTAGTCCCTTTCATGGTACTTGTTTTAATTAGTTAAGAACTGATTTAATTCAGCGATGAGGGTTAGCAACGACCTGAAAAATTAATTAACGGTGATAGATAAATCAATGTCCTCCGTCAGGAAAATAATGAAACGTAAGACAACTTTAATCCGCTAAGTAATAGATCCTTTATTAACAGTTTGTTGATTGAAAAGTCAAGTCTTAAAAAACTATCAATATCGTTCTAGTAGATTTCATTGGAATTATGACCTTACCTGAATTTCAGTGCTTATGTAGAGCATTTACTCTACCTAAGTATTAACAACTATAGTGATATTGAACTGTAGTCAACGCAAATACTCGCGACAGACGATAGTGTATTTTAATCATTAATTATGCATGCTATTGTGACGGTTAAGTTGTTTAAAATGGTCTACTGACCATATTAAAGGGAAATAACTCTTATACTCGAGCCAAACGCCTGGTAGTCGGCGTAATATTTCATTCAAAATGAATGAATGAAATGTTCTA
Organism: Marasmia exigua; assembly: GCA_019059595.1. Classification (NCBI taxonomy): domain Eukaryota; kingdom Metazoa; phylum Arthropoda; class Insecta; order Lepidoptera; family Crambidae; genus Marasmia; species Marasmia exigua. Next base: position 21,358,517 of record CM032471.1, read on the forward strand.
CCGTCTGCTGCGAGTATTTACGTTGACGATATTAAAAATCCATACTGGAAATAAAATATTCGTACCTAACATGATTACGTTATGCTCGTAATAGAGAGTACCTGCGCATACACAGCAGTATTTTTTTTTCTTGTACCTATTTAATGAAGGCTTAAAAGAAAAGATACGTAGGTAACAAAAAGTAGTGTATCAAATATTTACCACCACGATTTAGAGACACTAAAGAATTTACATTCGAGTATTGGAGTATTGAGGTGACGGGTAGGGCACACTAGCGACGCCAATCGATTTTAATTTTTAACTACTAAACCGAATCTATTTTAAACGATTTCGTGATAACAACCCTTCGGCAAACACTTATACTATTTATTAAATAACCATGCACACAACGCGTACGCGAAAAAATGATTCACGCCAAACACTACACTAAGTGTCTGCCGAGAGGTTGTAACCCCGAAATTGTTTAAAATAGATCCGGTTTAGTAGCTAAAAATTTAAATCGATTGGCGTCGCTAGTTTGCCCTACCCGGGTTAAAATATTGGTCGCCAGTTACTTGGCTAGGTAACAGACAAATTATTCCAATACAACTTCACCAATGACGTAAGCAAACTTTATTGAATCTATTTACTTTCGTTAATGAAGGTACAGCCACCCGTCAAAGTATATAAAACTATAAAATTTCTTCATTCGATTCTCACCTTAATGTCAAACACGTTCGGTTCAATATCAATTGAGGAATTTTGACAAATTGTAGTATCCTGAAATGTGGCTGTCTGTTCATGCGGTAATATATCACATTCAGATAAAGTAAACATAGTACTTAAATGTTTGAAATGCGAAATATTCCTCCCATTCACAGGGTGCTTATTGATAAAACCACTGCGTACGTACTCCTCGTAATTGAGATATCTAACCTTTGTCTACGAAAGCGACTCTGCCATGACAGTCTACAATTTCTAGATAACTCTCTGGATGACTAAGGTAAAGCTGCTGGCATGATCATCAGCACCCAGAGAAGGAAAACTCTGGATTTATACCAAAACCCTCGCCAACCCGTCTGCCGAGCGTGGTGAGTATGGCAACTACCCCTCATGTGATTGAGAGTGGCCCGTGCCCCAGCAGTGGGGACTTAAATGGGCTGATGATGATGATGATGATGACTCTGGATGATACTTTTATTCCATGGCACAGGTTTTTGTGGTAGAATTCAAGATTATCTTTATATTTTATGCGAAAGGGAGGCAAATGAGCAAGCGAGTCACCTGGTGGTAAGTAATCACCGAAGCTCATGGACACCAGAAGGGGTGGAGATGCTTTGCCGGCCTTTTAGGAAGGTATAGGCTCGTTTCTTGAGTTGTAAATAAATAATTATTAATTACTGGATAATTTACTCTATAAGTATGTTACCTCATACCTACTTTGTACGGTATTTTTTATGAAATTCGTTCAAATTTTGATTTAGGTTAAATATTGTTAGTAATAAAGAGTTAAGGAGAATCCTTTATAGATCAGCACGGCCTTTTACGTCATATTGTGACGCATGAAATTCGGCTTATTCACCTGGGTTTGTTGTGCGGTTAAACTTAAAGGAGATTTCCGTGTCAAGGTTATTTCCACTTAGTCAAAATTACCAGTTTTAAGTCTATGATGACGAAGTAGAAAATTATAGTTTGACTCAGGGATCAATATAAACTGTTGGAAATTTTGACCGAATTTTATTGGAATTATTTTAGTTGCGGCCAGAAGGTATAACACTAAAACTTTGATTTTTAGTGCCTCATTCTCGGCTATAACTTACCTACGTGGATCTTGGCCTCCGACACGAGAATTTTGCATTCTGTTCTCTTCTCACCCACCTGTCGCCCATCGGGCTACAAATAAAAGTTGAGGTGACGGGTAGGGCAGACTAGCGACGCCAATCGATTTTAATTTTTAGATACTAATCCGGATCTATTTTAAGCAATTTCGGGGTTACAACCTCTCGGCAAACACTTATATGCACAAATGTTGGGTCCGTGCACTAACGCGAAAAATTGATTCACGCTAAAAGTGGCCGCTTTTGGCGGTAATCAATTTTTCGCGTACAAAAAGGCCCCAACATTTGTATATGGTTATTTAATAAATAGTATAAGTGTTTGTCGAGAGGTTGTAACCCTGAAAGTGTTTAAAATAGATCCGGTTTAGTAGCTAAAAATTAAAATCGATTGGTGTCGCTAGTGTGCCCTACCCGTCACCTTAAGGAAAACAAAAAGGGATCACTATATTTTGTTCTGCGCACGAGCACTGCACTAGACAAACTAGTAGCGTATAATCTTGTGCGGCTTTCAGTTCATAGACCATCGGGCACCCAAGACCCTATATCGCACTAGACGACATTTTTTTACGTTCAGTCGGCATAGGGTATATAGGACCCGGTGCAATTTTTTAATAGTAACTAACCACTTTTGAAGAGACAATTTCAAAACAGTATCTATCTCACTTCCACTCAAGCGATAACACGTATTTAAACTTGTCCCGCACCAGCGGTACGTTAATGAATTTTATTGTCGCACCGTAGGCAAGATGTGCATTGGATCTATTCGGCCCGAAAACGCAGTGAACGTGTTAAAAAGAAAATGATTTCCCAAGAATTTACCGCCTAAATCGGTCCAGAGTCTAGATATTTGTTATCGCTACGATCTCAATAAAGCGTTGCAGTAACTGCATCTAGACTGATGACATTCATACCGTGCCTTGTGCCTAGATTGAATGAACGATTTTCACTTCTATTGTAAGCGTCCTCGCCGCCCATTTTGATTGGCCCTCGGAAAGGGTAACTGAGCCGATTTCGCAGTGGTCGGCTCTGAATTATTGAATGGTTTTATTGTGAGCTGAGGCAGACATCTGTGGCGGATCAAGGGCTAGAATGATTGCTTACATTTGCATCACAATCAAATTTCAAATGGGTTCATTTAACTTCATCTAGATCTCTATTTAGTGATGTTGTTAATACTCATAATGACACTTAATTGAGATACTGAAAACTCTCTCACTCACAGTTTGACTGCCGCACTCAAAGACGACAATTAAGCTAAATGTTCATTAACTTAATAGTGTATTTGACTGAGCTTTCGAGCTTACAAAATATAAATATTTTACCAAAATACTTAAAGGTAAATATGTGCCCATAACAAAAAATCTCAATTAAAAATATAACGTCGAGCCGGTCATATGGTCATTCAAAGATTCATGGGCAAGTCCACTTTAAAAGTATGAAATTATTAAAAATTAATTATACCATTATTGCGGGCGGCACTAGACCGATCCGTGTGGAGAACATTGGGGCAGGCCAATGTCCAGCAGTGGACGTCTATTGGCTGAAATGATGAATCTCAATAAAGCGTTGCAGTAACTGCATCTAGACTGATGACATTCACACCGTGCCTTGTGCCTAGATTGAATGAACGATTTTCACTTCTATTGTAAGCGTCCTCGCCGCCCATTTTGATTGGCCCTCGGAAAGGGTAACTGAGCCGATTTCGCAGTGGTCGGCTCTGAATTATTGAATGGTTTTATTGTGAGCTGAGGTAGACACCTGTGGCGGATCAAGGGCTAGAATGATTGCTTACATTTGCATCACAATCAAATTTCAAACGGGTTCATTCAACTTCATCTAGATCTCTATTTAGTGATGTTGTTAATACTAATAATGACACTTAATTGAGATACTGAAAACTCTCTCACTCACAGTTTGACTGCCGCACTCAAAGACGACAATTAAGCTAAATGTTCATTAACTTAATAGTGTATTTGACTAAGCTTTCGAACTTACAAAATATAAATATTTTACCAAAATACTTAAAGGTAAATATGTGCCCATAACAAAAAATCTCAATTAAAAATATAACGTCGAGCCGGTCATATGGTCATTCAAAGATTCATGGGCAAGTCCACTTTAAAAGTATGAAATTATTAAAAATGAATTATACCATTATTGCGGGCGGCACGGGACCGATCCTGTGTGGAGAACATTGGGGGAGGCCATATGTCCAGCAGTGGACGTCTATTGGCTGAAATGATGAATTATACCATAGAATAACCCATACAATTTGCACCAACTATTATAATAGAACCATTAACATAAACGAAACATTTAATCTATATTAAATTCAAATTAAATGCATACAAAATACTTGTTTGTGACGTCACATCTCAGTAGCCATTTGTATGGAGCGTTTTGGGTTTGTCCAAAATAATGATATTTTAAAGTTGTGATATCTCAGGTAGTTAAAATGAGAATCAAGTAATTCTTTCAACGATGTTTCTATCATTGAGAGGTCTTTTGATTACAAAAATATAAAAAATAATTGTCAAATACCGTATTACGGAAATTCTTTATATGTATTGAAATAAGTGTCAATATTTTTTCATTAGTAACAATTTAATTACCACAATTAACACACGTGTTACACAAGTTAAATTGACGTGTCTGAGTGCGGCAGTAAAGTAACGAAATAACACAGAGAAGTCACTTGTTCAGTTCATAATCATTAGATATAGTCGGCACCAACGGCAAACATGTGCACTAATAATAAAACTTTTTTTTATAGATTAGGGTATGGTTTTCAACTCCAAGGCGTATCTAATACCTACCTTGGAGTGTTAACGCAAGGTAGGCTAGGCAACGGATGTAGGTTGCTGTTAGTAAGTAAAGGCTGTATATGAACGAACACGTTGATCAGAGTTACTAAAGACAATTAGTATCATGCAGCTGGACATGATTAGTGATAGAGACAAACAGGTTTTAATTAACTATACACAGTCCACCTAAGTACCTCTACATTTTTGACTTAAGCTCGACCAATCTTTATCCGTGGAAAGATCTACTGTATTACGTCAGATTTGTATAGATTGACAGCGCTATACGATAGATTTAGTACTGGAATAAGATTGGTCAAATCGGCCCTAAAGAGAAAACCTTTGTCTTTTTAATGTTTCTAACGTAAAACCAAAAACTTACTGGGCGGATCGTGCTAAATCTTTCACAAGTAGAAAGCTACGACAACCTTGAATAGCATACGCCACATTTTACTACGTGAAAACGTTTTATCCGTACACATCAAAACACATATAACATAACATCGTGTAGTCCGCGCTGGCACAGGTCATCATGAGGTGTCCCGAATATATATAGGGGGCGGTCATTATTTAACATTTGGTGAGCCGCTTGCACGTTTCCCATCCATTCCCATAAAGAGGGTTACCGAGGTATACCTATAAACTATGAACAATAAATAAATAAATAAATAATAAATATTTCACAACATCACATTCATTGATCTGACTCCGAGATAGGTAGCTAATGAGCAAGGATTAAAACCTTAAGGCGGTTCTCTTGCTAGCTTTTTTTATATGTGGCAGATGAGCTGACGGATCACCTGATGATAAGCGATAGCTGCTCATGGACACCAGCAACACCAGTGGAGTCACAAGTACGCTGTAAATCTTTAAGGCGACGCACGGGTAGCCCTAACTAGCGACACCATTCGTTTTTGATTTTTAGCTACGAAACCGGATCTATTTTAAACAATTTCGGGGTTACAACCTCTCGGCAAACACTTATAATATTTATTAATAACCATGCACAAATGTTGAGTCCGTTTTTGTACGCGAAAAATGGATTACCGCCAAAAGCGGCCACTTTTAGCGTGAATCATTTTTTCGCGTACAAATGTTGGTTCCGCATTTGTGCATGGTTATTTGATAAATAGTATAAGTGTTTGCCGAGAGGTTGTAACCCCGAAATTGTTTAAAATAGATCCGGTTTAGTAGCTAACAATTAAAATCGATTGGCGTCGCTAGTGTGCCCTACCCGTCACCTAAAAACCCCCTTTCCCCCGGATTGGGCCTCCGGTACCCTCATTCACGCAGCGAAATCACAGCACAGGGCTGCTTCACGCCGGTTTTCTGTGAGGCCGTGGTATCACTCCGGTCGAGCAGACCCATTCATGCCGTTTACATAATGTTAACCATCATCATCGTCATCGTCAGCCCATTTAAGTCCCCACTGCTGGGGCACGGGCCTCCCTCAATCACATGAGGGGTAATTGCCATACTCACTACGCTTGGCAGACGGGTTGGCGAGGGTTTTGATATAAATGCAGAGTTTTCCTTCTCTGGGTGCTGATGATCATGCCAGCAGCTTTACCTTAGTCGCCTTTTACGACACCTCGGTAAGAGTGAGGGTGGCCTATTCTACTCTGCCGGGCTCCACACGGCTTGAATGTTAACCAATTTATCGATTTTCTAAACCAAAAATGTGCTCAGATTTTACTAAAATTCTATCACGAAATTGTCTAGATTCTCTTGCTTCAAATGTTGAATACTTTGACGTCAAAATGTTCGTGCCATTGAAGCCGAAGTTAGTTTGAATAAATTCTTTAACAGTTCGTATGTTGCTAGGTAACACCAAAGTCGATAACTATATTAACAAAAAACGAAGGGTGGTTTCCATTAGACCGAACAAAACGGAGCCTTATCGTTTCCCCGTCGCACTGAAACTTTTGTAGAAGAAATACTTGGTCTAGAGAGAACACGATTTGCTATAGATGATTGGTTGCATTCGATGTGCATTTTTCAGTGTTTCATTATGTAATAAAACTGAACTAAAAATTGTAAAAGCGAATCAAATGTTATTTGTTTACACTAAACAAGGTGTTGGTTCCTTTAGTTAGTAGTAGTGTAGTCCACAAAAAAAAAAGGATTGCATATTTGCCACTTACTTCAGAAAAAAGTTAATGAAGCATAATTTTATTTTGTTATAAGAACAATTAAAAGAACTTGCATATTTATTCACTCTTAAGTAGGTATTCATGATAGAAAATTTTTTTTTTGGTATGTACGCAAATATCAAATTAGCTATTGCTGAAGAAGTATTTTAATGTATTGGGGGGGTATTAGATTTAAATCATACTAGTTAAGGTGACGGGTAGCGCACACTAGCGACGCCAATCGATTTTAATTTTTAGCTACTAAAGCGGATCTATTTTAAACAATCTCTCGGCAAACCCCTATACTATTTATTTAATTATAGTTGACTGTTTGGTCTGCTTTTGCACTCGAATTTTGGATTAATGCCAAAAGTGGCCGATTTTGGCGTGAATCAATTTTTCGCGTACAAAAACTGATCCAACATATATGCATGGTTATTTAATAAATAGTATAAGTGTTTGCCGAGAGATTGTAACCTCGATATTGTTTAAAATAAATCCGGTTTAGTAGCTAAAAATTAAAATCGATTGGCGTCGCTAGTGTGCCCTACCCGTCACCTTAAGTACTTCCGTTTTCATAGTATTGTCTAATATTTTATCACTTTTATATAACCTTGACATATTCACTATCATAACATCAACGTAGGATATTCATCTGGTGACTATTATGAATGATTTCGTAGATTTTATTTATCACAGCGACAATCTTCCGAAGTTCTACTTACCTAGCTATGTACTTAAGGCACATTAAGGTTCCTAAAGTTTACTTCCTTGTTTATTTTATTGTCGTTACATTATGACAACAATAATTTTAGGCTCTAAGATTAATTTGATGAATTCGGACAATATTGGGCGCGGGCAGATATTATTTTCATGTGCGTGCGGGGGGGCAATTCTCGTGCAATCGACATTCAATTTGAATTTAGAGATTTCATACATTTGTCTATGGGTAGAAATCTCCAACTCGACTTCAATGTCGAGTAGTATAATAGTATTTTATTTTTCCACAAAAACGGCACGGTACTTCGGAATACGAAGCACAGTTCTGGGCGCACCCCGATGAATCTGTTGGTGGCGTCCCATATCACCTGCGACGGACAGGCGCGCACGAGTGCGAGTGCTCTAGAATAGGCCCTGGCCCTCTGCGCCGCGCGCCCGTCACCTTGGCATTGACTTTCGATGGCAACATGCGGCTTGACTCGCCTATTGATCTACTTGTATTTATGTCACTGATGGATTGTATAACCGTTGTTTTACAGACTTAGATATTCGTTTTCGAAGAGTTACTATAAACAGCTTCAAACCTCCAGCTTTATTGGCATTGTGTTGTGCGTAAGGAAAGTCTTTGGTACGAGTAGTTACGAAGTCATAGGCGTAGTCGTACCAACTCGTTTTTAACAATTATCAAGTTTAAAATTATAATCTGATCATGGTCCAAGCTTTCCTTGGCTCCGAAACTCCGAAACATTGCCTTTGGGCGCAACCGGTAATGATATAACAATTAAACGCTGATATGAGTTTCTATAAGAAGAAGGTTCGATTCCATACTTCCATATAAAGTTGTATCGCTGTCGTACATTTTACGTGAACCGAAAGATAAGTTTGAATTTTAAAATAAAAGGTAGATTAAGGGCTGCCTATCGCACCTACGTAACGTCTAGTCAAACGCGTATCATTCTAGACCTCTATCAGATCTGGTGCGATTGTAGTTAAGCACTAGTCCAATAAAGGATTCGGATTCAAGGAAAATAACCCATACTTTTGAGTATGGGTTCTTAGGCTTTTAAAAAGTTTTACAAATACATTAAGCCACCGAGCTGGAAAACCCCCGAAAATGTTTAATCCCTTATTTCCTGACATGTAAGTAGATTGTAAGCGCACATATTAATTAAGTTTCCCTGAAAAGGTACGGGTTCAAAGGCGGGTAATCTTTCACATGTCAAGCTCGGGGATGCTCGGTAGGGTGACCATGTTTCTACATGAAAAATATTTTTTCCTGTTTCTACAGGAAAATTCCCGAATGTTGGTCGGGTGGTGGAAAGTGCCTGGACTCTAATAGAAGGGCCATTTGGGAGACAAAAAGAATAACTACGTTTTCGTAAGTAAGTGGACGTGGCATTGGCAAAAGAGGTTGTGGAGTGCGTTTTACGGTCAAGCAAATAAACAAAGTCCAGGCAAGCTATGGTATTATCCTAGTACAATGATAGGCGATCTTATCGCTAATAGCATACATCCATACTACTTATATTGTTATTAAAAATTGGTTCAGGTATATGATCTAATCTGAACTAAGTCCTTTTAATTACAAAACGCTATCTAAAGTTATTACCGTACTAAAGTTCACGCCATCTTGTTAAAACACGCAATGTTAAAAGGGGTTAGAACTATTTTAGTATCGGAACTTCTCTTAGATCGCGAGTAATAAGGTGAGTTAGTTTAGCTTTTGGTTTACTCCCCTTTGTGGCGGTCTACCCATTGTCTTTTGGGCTGCTACTGAAAAGAATTTGAGGGCATGTCCGGACAAACCCGGACGTGTGGTCTAGGTAACCACTCGTGTGTCAACTGTCGCGTGGTGCTTGTTCGCGTGGCATTTATTTGCTCCTGCAGAGCTTTCAGCTTTCAGGATCGGATTGAAAGGCGCCGAGAGGGAATTTGTCAATTTACCGAAACGACTTTCGGTAAAGTTGAGATTAAGTAAAAATATTGATAGGTACGAGTAAATACATCTAGTCCATTAGTTCCATAGGTATGGATAAAATAAAAGGATACAGTTGAACGAGTATTTGACGTTTGGGACTGATATTTATTTACAGATTGTAGAATTTTCTTAAGTTGTTATGGTTTGTACACCGCGATCTAAGCTAACGAAATTTGGCTCACCTCGAATAGGTGACGCAATTCAATATATAAGTTACTCTATGACGCAATTATTCACCTAAAATGGCTATACTTACAAAATTACTAACAAAACAAACCAAACGTGAGCTAAACAAAGAAACTTAGTTCGCGGGGAGCAACCCTCAAACATATTACTTACATACTAGATATAATATGATACCATCATTTTCAGAATTTCATTGTGTCTCTATAATCCTTACCGAAATACATTAATAGCGCGTTAAATAAATAAACAATTATTTCACACCATCACTTACATTGATCTAACTCCGAGATAGGTAGCTCATGCACCTGTGTTACGGATATCAGAGTCAACAGTGGATTACAAATATATACATATAATACTTTTCTTTTGTAAATACATACTTATTATACATAGGAAACACCCAGATCAATACAAACAAACATGTTCATGCACACAAATGTTTGTGCTGTGCGGGGATCGAACCTGCAACCCTTGGACCAAAGGCAGCGTTCACTACCACTGTTCCAAACGGGTCGAACAAAAGTAAAAGAAGGAAAAGTTTTGTAGTTCGGCTATTTGTTTTTAATTTTATTTTATTGTTTAATGTTTGAAGCAATCGTCTCTTCGAATATAAACAAATGGTCTCAATGAATTCTGGTAAAAAATCTGGATGGAATGCTATAAGCGTTAGATATTTGCATTTTTTTCTCGGGTAAAGGGCTCAAAGGGAAGTAATCTTTCACATATAGGTACTTTGTGACTCCGCCGCCTCATGATGCGGCAATAATGTCGAATGTCGGCCGACTATTTGTGCCCTTCGATTCCTCAAAGGATGGGACTGAGAAAGCGCTGAAAAGGAAATTGCCTATTTGGTATGCAAAAGATTAGCGTTTTGACTTTCCCTTACCTGAGCGTGTGATTCCCAGTTGCGTCCAAATCGGTCGCTACGGAGCACGGGGTCGGGATGTCTAGTATTACAATAAAGCGACTGCCGTCTGACCTTCGCAGCCCATAGACAGGGGAACCAGACCCTCGATTTTACTTCACAAGAGTTAAAAGGGAAATTTATTTCAAATTAAGGGCAGTATATGGTGGTACGTATAATAATATTAAATCTTATTACATTCTACGGTCTTACTGTGATAAATTAAACCGCTTTCATTATTAAATAATGACTTACAGTTATGTCATTAATTTGGAAGCAGTAATTAATAAAAGCTATCATTGATCATATCTCCGTTCATCGAAACTTGCAAATCCCGTTTAAATTTCAACTTTGAAATTAGAACAGTAAGGTACACATTTATGTGTTCCTACGGTCTAGTTTATCGTGCACGATAATTGAATTTTGCTCGATTAATTTCGTCGCAAACGAATCGTCATTTCATTAGGGATAAGGTAAATAAAGGGATTTTGTAGGACGGATTAGCGTTGCCAGGGTAACGTGGTATCTAGCACTTGCTATTGCCATGAAAACGCCATTTCAGATGTTTGATGTGTATGGCTTAGTTCAGTAGTAGAAGGGGCCTCAGTCGGCGCGCGTTAAACTTTGTTAGTGCCCACTGAGCGTGAGAGTTTGCCAAGTCATTAGTGAACGTGAATGTGTCGGTCATAAGGTTAAAACAAACACGCTGAAGTCATTTACCTAAATAGTTATTTACTGTATAAATCTGTTAACTAGGTGAATCAAGTAATTTAATGCGGTTTTATTTGAATTATTTTCTAATTTTATTGTTTGCTTATACTATGTGGGGATATTAATTTCTTTCCTATTTTCGGATTAGTATCAAAGTGTCTAGATATAAAACAGAAAACCTATTCACTCAAGTTTGTACTTATTTACAACATTATTTCCAAAGTTTCAATTTCGATTTGGAATTTTTTCGATGAAGAAGTACCTACAACTAGGGAGCTACGTTTGCTGTACCTACCTGTATAGTACCTATAGTATTGTGATAATAAGCTTTTCCGTGACTACGATTTTGGTTCATAGGTCATCTTTAGCTTTAGGTAAACTTAATGATCGATATACCTAAACACAGCAATATTATGTCCTAAACGTTTCTTATACATGTAATTAAGTTCATAAAACACGTGCAGCCGTTAAAGGTTAAAATGATTGTGTGCAGATAGATGTAGGCATACATAATGTGTGTTGTTCTGCGCCTTGATCCAAATTCTAGCGCTAGTTAGTGCTAAGTGCCCGACATCCTTGTGCCGTTGTGCCCGGCACTCGTGAAAGTCATGTCATATACATAGGCTGTGGTTAATCATGTTAATAGACATTTGATATTGATAGCAAAGACTTTGTAAAGTCAGCCGCCACATTGGCCGAGAAACCGGTAACAAACTACCTACATGTTCTTTTCCCATTTTAGATGTCTGTAAAAATTAAGCTAGTTTATAAACAAGAAATTATGCCTGCATAAATTGTATTCGATTTTAGTTCTGACCAAATTCTAGTTCTAGAATATAATACGTAAAAGTAAAACGAGATTATTATGTGGATGGCGTGTAGGCCGTGGTAATGAAACATAGCGCAAAAGTTTTCCTAACTCAAGAGATTTTCGGCAAATTCAATAGTTACGTTATTAACGGACGCGCACTTACTGAATATTGATTTGGGGTATGCTTTGGCGGATCTCGTTGTTGCCATAATGCGCATTTGGTACGATTATTTGAATTAGATTATTCAACCCAAATCCTATTAGTTTTATGAAATACCCAAACATTGAAAATATTCTAATTTATTTGTGTTCTTCACCATAAGAATGTATACATATAGAACGGGGTTCGAAATCATGATTCGCATGAACTTAGCTAAGGCAAATAATTTTACATTACTAAGGGCCGGTTTCTGAAATGAGAATTTGAAGTTAAGCACGACTTGAGCACAGACTTTGACAGTTGAGTCATACTTCAACTGTCAAACTTTGTGCTCAAATCGTGCTTAACTTCAAATTCTCAATTCAGAAACCGGCCCTAACTATACATTTGTTGATCGAATTGTATTGTAAATTGTCACATATACGTTATGGCTCGTTCGCATGTCAAACGCCATACCCACCCAGCCACAAATTATCACGGAAGTTTCCGAACACCAAACTGCTGAGGAAATTGGTTTTTGTTTTTATCCTTTTTCCTTTTATGTAATACAGTTGAGACAGTATTCAAATTATTTTACTTTGATTACGAGTTTTTAGAAAGTCACCCCTCCCTCCGTCGGGATTCACTTGCCTTAACTTTTTGACCCTCACAGAAAGGCTTAATCGAATCCCCCATGAGGCTGAATTATGACATTTGTCTTATACGAAAGTATTCATAATTATCATACCTTCTAATTAAATCACATAATCGGAGTAGGTAAAAGTTATCATAGATGGATCTGGTACAAGTAGGTATTTAAATAAGTGATGACAAACCACGCTCTGCGAACCATCGGGGACATTCTTGCTCGGCACTATGAGATCGATGTATTTGCTGATAGCTTTGGATGGCTCTTGCGTCAATTTTTTAAAATATTAAATGACACTGATTATTACTTTTGACATATTCATTTTATTATATAATGATTACATAGTTATTTATTCAAGTCTACCTATTATTTAATGTATTTTGTATTATTTGTTGACATTTTATTTCTATGACCCAATCAATTTTGACATGCTGTTTAATCGGTTTCAATTAATATTTTGATTTTTTTTTATTATTTATACTACCAATGAATCTGTTATAATTTTCTTTTTTTATTTTGTTTTGACCATGTTTAATTTTTAGTTTATTTTTCAAATAGTGCATGACCCTCTTAAAGTAAGGTATAAGTACTGGCTTTCGGGCTGTCGCGTGTAATTTTGTCGTCTGAATAAGTACCTTTTTTTTAAATTATCTTATTAACGCTTTGGATATTTATAATCTGTTAGCTTGTAAGAGACCATGCTAAATAAATAAATAGTGATCATATCTGAGCCAAGACCAAGTTAATCTGTGAATACATATTTTTCTTGCCTCTACCCGGCTACTAGTATTATAATATCTATCATACCCGGCATACAATTACTAACGAAAAGTGCAATATAAACCTATCTATAGGTACCAGCATAGATCCTACATAATATACCTACCTTAAAATGACAATGAAATGAAAAAATATTTATTTCCAACAAAATGATGATACATAAGATAAATTATAATTATAAAGGACAATATGTGCTTATACCAAAACATTTTGTTGCTTAAAAGACGTCCAGTTAGATTACCTTTGGTCCTCACACTAGCATAACCTGTATCGTAAAAGGCATAATAGTCATTAAATTTGTTCCATTTAGTAAGTACGAGTAACGTACATTCATCAGTCATTTGACTGGAAGCTTTTAATTTCGAATAAGTGATACCTGAAAATCACAGTATAAATATATTAAGTAGTTAAGAAACAATAAATTACAATCTGAGTTAAATATAATTGAGTGGTTGAAATGAAATAATTTTGCCGAGATCTGCCTAATTGCTCCATCTTCCATCGCTTAGTGAAATTCCTTTCGTAGCGGTTGAATAATATTATTTTAGAAAAGACGCTTTCCTCGTTTAGGTTTTTGATAAAATGAATCAGACTAAAGAATAAAGTGTTAAAGTTAGAAGATGATTATTATTTTTAGTCTCGTCTGTATTTTGTAACCTAATCAAATGTTATTGATTAAATTATTTGTTTAGGATAAAGGGATTTAGGATAAAGTTCAGTATTTAATGTTAAAATATAAGAGTAGATACTCACCCACACGTAACCACCTACATACATTCCACAAAAACAAACTTTACCGTTTCATAAATTCAAAAGTAAACATTACCTACCAACGTAAAAATATTACTTAGAATAGACCTGGCAAAAACATATCTTTCAAAAGGTTGGAACATTTGCATCTGGATCCGTGAAAAGATGCGGAACAGTGAAACGCTTCATTGGAATCATTTGGAACATCAACTCTCAGAGGTATATTACAGACTCTCAGTAATATACCTATCTCTTTTCCCCGCTTAAAACATGAATTTGGATCATTCAGTACATTCGGATCATTCGGCTCACTCGGACTCGAGATCCATTTGAGTCGAATGATACAATCGGAGACAAACATTAGAGATTCGGAACAGTGTATCATTTTTCTGAGTCGGATCACTGAGTCGTTTCAGTAAAGAGTTTTACACACGTGTAACGGTTTTCATCCGTGATCCGACATGTTCCACTTTTAATCAAAAAGTTCAATCTACCAAATGAATCTGAGTGGTATACATTGCATTACACACAAAAAATTAATTTGATTTAACCGTGACAAGTAGCTTCAAGAAAGCCTCAATGACAATGCCTCAATCTAATTATTTTCATTACGCTAATCACTCCTTATACGCGCCGTCACTTATTAATGTTCCACGAATGAATTAATTACGTTCCAACTATGAGTAAGTAGATAACTATCTAAAACATGTTCGGTATCTCTATATTGAGCAATAGCCGCTCTTAAGCCGATGTTGACAAACAATCATTGCAACGACATAATCTTAATTGCGTTTTGTACAAGACAATATTTATGACAGGTGGACCAATTAAGTCAGTCCTTGATTGGGGGAGCATAGTAGGTACCTAACTAGGTACTTTGGTGGTCAAGCGAAGAATGCTTTCCTTTCAAGAAGCCTTAGGTAATACACCGGTTAAGTACGGGTAAACACACGAACGTACTTACACGAGAGAGGCCTGTAGTACCTAAACAAACGAAGCACTTTATATAGAGCACCTAAACAATTTATAAGGAGTAAGTTAGGCTTTATTTAAAAAAGAAAAGCCCTGGCTAGATACTGACTCCAAAAAAATTTATTGCTATCGCTCGTGATGAAAGTTTTGTGTAGATAATATAAATTAATGTAGGTGCCTACTTGGGTAACTTCTTTGAATGTTGTATTTCATTTTTATGTACATAGCTCAAGGAACGTTACATACGTTATAATGACACAGCGTCTTTGGTATATTTATATAAAAGAAAAAAAAGAAAATATTTATTTGGAGCATATAAACGTAATATGTACTAATAATTTTAACATAGTAGAACTTCATCATCATCATCATCATCATCATCAGCCCATTTAAGTCCCCACTGCTGGGGCACGGGCCTCCCTCAATCACATGAGGGGTAATTGCCATACTCACCACGCTTGGCAGACAGGTTGGCGAGGGTTGTAGAATGAGGGTAGTAGAACTTATATGCTACCAAAATGGTCACCATTCAGCATTGTGTCATTACTTCGGAAGCAATGACGCTGGTATTCTGTGGCCCCAGGCAAAGTGAGGACGCTACTCTAAATATGTATTGCGTAAAATTATTTTAATTATATTATTAAGTATATCCATACATTACATTGAAGTGAAATTCTCATAACAACTTGATATTGTTTTATAAATTTATTTTTAATTATTTTGCATACCGTAAAGTTTATTAAATATGTATGAACTGTAGCGGCTGTAATAACAATAACACAGGTATACATATACTAGTACATACATGTATTACATGTAAGTATAAGCGATGGTTTTGAACGCAAGAGAACGGACCCACCGAGGTGATGATGAGGCGTTCGAGAACAGTTCTCAATCAAGGTTTTACTTTGAGATATAAATTGGCATATGTATTTACAGGGAGTATATCTACTTAACTAAGGTCAGGTCGTAAGAACCTTTACCCAACGAGAATATTTAATAAGGCTAATGAGGAAAGTAAAGGATCTCGAATGTTAGCTTTTATCGTAGCGGAAAGATCCCACTCTCACGGAATAAGAAAATAGACAGTGTTGTAAAATAGCCTTTATTGATGCCCTCGGGTGCCCCCTCGGAAAACACGAGGCTTTTTGTAGTTGTAGTGAAAACTAGGCGCCCCATCAAAAGTGCCGCCCGGGGCGGGGGTGTAGGTACGTTACTGCTAGGGGCGCAGTGGAACTTGTCAAGACCAAATAATGTCCTCTAAACCGATATTTCGGTCATGGCGGCCAATCTTAGCGATCAGTCATCGACGCAGGACATAATATAGTGCTCAAGTATTTGCTCAGACACAAATCCACTCTCTATTCCCGTACCCTCGATGGGACACTAGTGTGACACGACCGAAGAGGGATTAGGCGTAGGACCAACGGCTTAACGTGCTTTCCGAGGCACGGGGTTACAAGACCGCCAACTTCCAGACTCCGGGCTAACACTGAGAATTTCTTAACAGAAAAACTCAGGTACAAGTTTTGGCCCGACCCGGGGATCGAACCCGGGACCCCAGGCGCAACCGTCGCTTTAAAGTGCGACCCACTAACCATTGCGCCACCGAGGCAGTCACCAAATAGTATTAGTACTGACCATTCTTGCGTCTCCCGGCCTGAGTATGCACTGTGCCTGTACCTGGGCACACCGGTGGCACCGCCCCATATACTCGTACGGCACTGAAAATAAGCACTAGTTTAGTATGTCAATCCTATTACATATATAAAATTAACGGGGATATTGTATGTATGTATTTGAATGCTTTATTTTTAATTCCTCTCTGTTGTCTGATATCGTAACACAAGTGCGTAAGTAAGCTACTTATTATGGAACGGAATCAGGTCAATGTGTAAGATATATGAATTTATATGTATTTGTTTTCCTAGGGTTAGTACACCAACTAGATGGGAAGGTATTCTTTATCTCAGCGTACTATTCCCGGTTACGTTAAAAGCCATCGCCTCGAAGCCCAGGGAACACTTCATGACCATAACCATGGTCTAGGTTTTGGGAAGTCTGGTAATTGGCAAGGTGGTACTAACGTATTTACTTGGTCCTCGAACGTATTGATTTTCTACCCAACAGGTGTTTCTGTCGGCACTCCACTTGGCTGAGTACCTAAACGTTTTGTTTCCCTCCTTAAACATATCCGTAACGTCGTCATGACGACTTTGATGACGCGATAAAACAGTCTTCACTTTTGTCGCAATGGACAACATTTCAAAATTGCTAAGCTCTGAAACAAAAAATACCAATTCTTTATTTACTTTTCCGCTGCTCGAATATATATTTATTCATTTTTTATACTGCTTATTTACTGAGAAAAAAATTAAAAACTAAAAAACGTAAGATGACGTCATCGGACGGCAGAATGTAAAATATTTCTTTGCTTAGCACATTATAGTTTTAAATTTACGAAATGCCAAACCCATGACATGCAACTGTCAAAAAAAAGACAACTTGTCAACGTTGAATGAATGAATGACGTTGACAATCTTGACACTAGTATTATTTAACTTTGACAGTAGTACCTTTTTTTTATTAAAATAATGATAAGCAAAGGCATATCGCTGTATTCAGCCGTCCGATGACGTCATTTGGCGCTTACGTCTATTTAGAATATAAAGAATTTCAATAATTATTTTATGCATGAAAATGGACAAATTTTGAAAAAAGAAAATAATATGGGTCTGTTCATTTTATGTCTATTTTCATATAAAAAATCAATATGGACATGTTGAAAATATGAAATGTTGTCCATTACGTGACTGTTCTTTCTTATATTTGCTATGAATTTTGGGTAATCGCTGGTGGTTGGTTGGTTTATTGTGCAAATTTAGAATGAATATACTTTTATTGCACTCAAAATAAAGTATGAAAACTTAAAAACTAGGTATTAAAGGATGTGTACAACGAAGGCGGCTTATCACTATGAGCGAAATAAGGGATTAGTGAAAAATAACTGTAAAGAAATATCGTAGTTTCAAATACTCCACATAACTACGCCAGACGCTTCAGAAAATAAAGTACTTAAGTAATTGTTATTCCACCTTATTATAAATCGCGATCTAAAGTTATTACCTTTCTAAAGCTCATGTCATCCCGTTCCAACACACAACGTTAAAAGCTGGCACTAATTTTGTTCCGGGACTATCCTTAGTTCGTAATTTGTAACAAGGGAGATTAAGTGTTAAAAATAGTTAGTTCAAAGTTCATTTTAGAAGATTTTACTATAAACTGTAACAGCGAAGTAATTTTATTCGACTTACAAAAATGTATCAATTTTTCCATGTATGATTGGTTTAACAAAACAATTTATTTTCAAATGATTTATATAACAATCAATAAGAATAAATCGTTTGTCCGATCTTATCGATCTTTTAACTTCACGAACGACCTTTCCTTCGGTTCGGTTTGTCAAAGTCCGACAAGTTGAAGGTTCCGCCGCGTTGGTGATGTAAAGAGGGCAATTTGCCGACATCCGACTCGAGTAGGTACATGTCATGATTTTCTATGTGCACTGACCATCTGTCACCGACATAGTAATATTACACAGTAAAATATTTTCAGTAGAAAGATTTAATACCCAATCGCAAAGGTCACCGTCACCTGATCATTAAGGGCGTATGTAATTCTTTACACGATTCAGTACTTACAGTAAAAGTATAAAAGAACACAAAAAGAAACGTACCTATACGGGATATTTTACACTTTTTAGATCGTGGTTATTGAAGGCGGTTTTATTTGCAGATTTTTTTTGTCTTTGTCTAGTCGTGGAGGTTGATACCTTTTATTCTGTGGCTCGCAGATATAAAGCGCAGATGCCCTGCTCACTGTACCGCGTACAAAATGTTGACGCACTTACAACCGTTTGCAGATCACGTTTGCAAGGTCACCTCAGAGGTGCACGTCAAAACATTGTGTTGCTACTGAAAACGTTTACACTGTGGAAATCATAAATATAAGAAATAGGTTTAGTAGCCAATTATCGACACGCTGTCGAAGACATAAATATAGTTAACTAATCGAACGTTTCATGTAATTAAGCCTACATTTGAGAAGGTAATTTAGAGGTTTGAAGTATATTTACTGATTGCGATAGTGCGTTAAAATTGGATTTATTGGCACCTCGGCGTCGCATAACGAGCCCTTTGCGAGCAAACAAATTATTTTTAATAGGTTAATTAAGGATGGAAGTTAAGTTAACTGTTCTAAGTCCTTGTTAATAAAAGGATTATTATTTTAACGATAATTTGTTAAGTTTTACTTTAGTAGGTACATCAAAGCTGTCATTGCTTTTCTTAACTATCTCTAGAGTACAAAACAAAATTGTATTACTAAAAAGCCTTTTTATTACGTGATCTACGTAAATGATACCTAAGCGTCGTGTTTATCGCATCAACATAATTTATGATTGATAACAAACACTTGTCTGCCGATCGATCGTCCCAGCGCCCTCGATACCCGTTTTCGAATAAATTTATAATAGAACATTTCTGCCACATGCATTTCTTGGTAGCCACCCCAGTCTTTAGTGAGCTTCCGCGGCGGTGGCTCGGAAAATAGCAGTGGAATGGGGTAAATATTGAGTTTGGAAGGATGTGGCAGTGCCCCGTGCTCGCGCGCGCGTAATCTGTAAAATTGTCAGCACAATATAAAACGAAGGTTTATGTAACGCAATTCTTTCTCTTTATTCTTCGGTAATTGATTATAAAACTTTGTAGCGGGGTAGATTTTATCTGGGGTCTTTTTTTGTTTATTTACGGTAAAAGGGTACCTAATCGTCGTGCAATTGTTTTTCGACACCATCCGCTTGCCCTGTTTTCAGTATGGGGCGGCGCGTATCTTTTAGTAATAATAGAATAGAAAAGAAATAAACAACGTTTAATATTTTTTTTGTCTTTAATCAGAAAAGCGAAATCTAAACAAGTATTAAAAATCTTTATTAGATCTTCTCGTAGTTTGGTTTGACAACAATAACGGAAACATTAATAAACTCAAAAAATCCTTGTACCGACATATTACGCGAAGTTTGGACTGTTCCTCCGTCTGCCCCGGATCTAACGCCTGGTGACAATGGCCCGGTAACGCTGGGCCTGGTGGGGGGAGGATGGAGCGTGACTGGTGGCAGCTGACGCCTCGCCGCGAGGTTCACAGCGTCCCAGAGTGCTTGGCTTCCATGGATTCCAGGGTGCGTGTGAAATTCAGCTACCTACTTAAAGTAAAATCACTTTTTTACACCTTATTTTTAAATGCACTTCTTTCTGACTAATATATTTCTGATTGAATAACCAAAGTAGTTAATAGTTTATAGAGTAGTGATAAAGTAAATGTTATTTTATAATACTCTTTAAACTACTAACTCGATAAATAGTAAAAAAATCTGACACGTTCCAGAACAGGTACCTACTTTACAATTTCATCTGGCTGGAGTGAAATGCAATTGTCCTCGAAGATCGCTTCCTTTTCAGGATTGATTGCACTGCCTCCTATCCTATCGTAACGTGGGGCACACTGAAAATTGTGTGTAACTAATTAATAAAACTGATTTTAAAAGTAATATCGGTTAATGGTTGATATTTTTATAGCAATCTTTTGCAATTTATTTTTAAGTAAATACTACACTTAAAAAAATCATCTCGTGTTCAGGCGAGACTTTTTTTTTTTTTTTTGATGACCCAGGAGAAATGCGTTACGCATACCCATCCGTCTGTAAACGGATGGGTTATGTCGGACTCCCCCCCGCAGAAGGCGGGGGTATACCGACTAAAACTCCTGGGACTCTCCCTCATCGTCCATAGTGGGAGAGGTCGTGGGGTGAGGTACGAAACCTGGCACCACGACCCCTCCCGAACGGAAAGCCCGCCTACACGGCGGGCACGGCGCTTCTCCCCCCGGGGTCAGGGGGAGGGATGGGGACAGCCGGGAGAGCTGTGCCGTCCCCACCAGGCGTAGGAGGAGGTCCGTGCAATGCCGGTGGTGGGGTTACAGCCCCACGCACCAGCGGACCTGCTCCTCGCAGGGGAAGGAGACGCAAGTATTCGCGTCGTCTCCTCCCTCTACGTGCCTTGCGAAGCGCGGGGGCGAGAGGATCCGCCTCTCGCTCGCGCTCCGCCGCCTCCTTCGCTGCCATCACGTGCTCGCAGAAGGCAGCGAAAGCCTTCCAGGCCTCGTCACTTGCTAGTATAGCTCTCGCTATACTAGCCAGTGAGAGGTCCTGGCCGACCTTCGCCACCAATGCATCACGTTGCGGTGCCCACGGCGCACATACCGCTAGGGTATGTTGCGCCGTGTCCACCGCATCGCCGCACGCGTGGCACGAAGGTGTCTCCTCCCGATGGATCTTATGCAGGTAATAACCGAAGCAACCGTGCCCGGTCATTACCTGCGCCATCCGGAAGGAGACGACACCGTGGGCACGCTCAAGCCACCGGTCCATGACCGGGGCGAGCGCGTCGAGGGTTCTGCGGCCGTAACGGGTGAGGACGAGGTGCTCCGACCATCGCCTCAGGAGGACCTGTCGGGCCTCCTTCCGTACGGCCTCCCGCTCGACGGGGCAAAAGGACTCCCCTTTTGCCCTTTTCTCCGCCGCGAAATCATACACGGCGGAGAGCACCACGGCGTCTGACTCCCATGGAGGGGTCTCAGCGAGCAAACAGGCCACGTCGAAGCTTACCGTGCAGTAAGTTCGAGCGACCCGTTGCGCTACCACCCGCTGAGGCCCCCGCAAGAAGGGAAGATTTTCCCCCCTTGCTAGGGAGTCGGACCAGACTGGCGCCCCGTAGAGCGCCATACTCCGCAGGATGCCGGCATAGAGTCGCCGGCACCTGGAGCCTGGTCCCCCCAGGTTGGGCAGCAGCCACGAAAGCGTGTTTGCTGCCTTGAGGAGCCGCGGTGACATCCTGCTAAAATGCAGGCCAAAATGCCACC